>JAHMTN010000097.1:3717500-4917500 GCA_019915205.1 Eucalyptus rudis | reverse complement strand
GCTTCAAGGACCTCCCATCATCAATCAGGGCGAACGACGTATCAAGAAGTAGAGGTATGGTCTTCTTCTTCTTGCTCTTAACCTTCCTCCAGCCCTAATCAAGGGCACCGGGCGCTACCAAGTGAGAGGCGGAAGGTCGAGGCATCTCCAAAGCAAGAGGGGCAAGGTGACGATTCGTCGGGGACAAAGGGGATCAAGCAGGGGCAAGGGCAGCACACATGTGCCTAAAAACCCCCAAACTTTTGGTACTCCACTGGCTTCCACTCAAATTCAATTGCTATGGCCCTAGGAACACCATCAACATTTACTTCCACCGAAGAGACCCTAGGCTGGTTTGCTTAAATCTCAACACATACACGAGCAAAAGAAATCATCCTCTTCTCCTCCAGCCCTTATCAAGGGCACCGGGTGCTACGTCTCTAAAGTAGGAGGGGCAAGGTGATGATTCGTCAGTGACAAAGGGGATCAAGCAGGGGCAAGGGCAGCACACAAGTGCCTAAACCCCCCCCCCCCCCAAACTTTTGGTACTCCACTGACTTCCATTCGAATTCAATTGCAATGGCCCTAGGAACACCGTCGACATTTACTTCCACCAAAAAGACCCTAGGCTTGTTTGGTTGAATCTCAACACATGAACGAGCAAAAGAAATCATCATCTTCTCCTCCAGCCCTGATCAAGGGCACCAGGCGCTACCAAGTCAGAGACAGAAGGTCGAGCTGTCTCCAAAGCAGGAGGGGCAACGTGATGATTCGTCGGGGATAAAGGGGATCAAGCAGGGGCAAGGGCAGCACACCTGTGCCCAAAAACCCCCCACACTTTTGGCACTCCACTGGCTTCCACTCGAATTCAATTGCAATGGCCCTAGGAACACCATCGACATTTACTTCCACCGAAGAGATCCTAGGCTGGTTTGCTTGAATCTCAACACATACACGAGCAAAAGAAATCATCATCTTCTCCTCGGTTCGTTGATCCAAAAGAGGGGTTTCCCCACAAAGCTAAAAATAGTACCAGTCATTGGTGCGGACCAAAGGTCAAGGGGCAAGTTCTTGAGCCTTACCCAAATCGGGACAACGGATTGTTTATCCTTCTTCAGTTCCATTAATGGCTTCCATTGTTCCAAAATAAGTGGAACTCTAGCAACAATGAGGGGATCCTCTTCTAGAATTTCCCTGCGAACCAACGAGTCCGGAATATGAAAATAATAGAAGCCTTGGTCGTCAGCCAGCACATCAACTAGCCTCAGACCCCAAGTTTTCTTTAAGGTTTGCTTTGTAAGCTGAAATGAGAGCCTTTTCCAAACAAAGTATCCAACTAGGAATTCGTTCCATTTAGGATCCGCAGCCTAGAGGACCTCCTTCGTTAAATTGACAATCGATTTCCCATCCACAAGAGTCAACGAAACATAAGAGAGCTCATAGCGATTTGCTACCAACCGCGCAACATTGGCCCATGATCAGGATTAGGGTGGCTTGGAGGACCGATCATGCCTGCTCAAGGCTTGTTTGGAAGGGGCTCTTAATCGACTCCTACCCCTTGATCTATCAACCCAAGGAAGCCTAAAGGAATAACCCCCCTCAGCCGTCTCACCCTTCGGTGCACTGCCCTCTGTTCTACAGGGAACTTGAGACTTCCCAACCAAGTGGTCTGCACCATTGGGAGGAGGGGAGTTGAGGCCCTTCTCGCTACCAAAGCTATTGAACTTCTCAATCGAAGAAGACGCCATAACACCAGCAAGTAGAAACAGCCACTTTGCCTTCTACAGTACGGCTGAGAGGGAAGAATCCATACCAAGCCCACCAAAAGGGAAGAGGATGATGGATGACCCCCACCCCCACCTTTAGGCCGAAGATTTGCCCCTGGAGCCACTCGAGCAAGCCTGCAATAGCCGACCCTAGCGACTCAGCAAACAACGCTCAAGAAAGCGAGCTGGATCTCTGCCAAGAAGAAGAGTCGGGCCAATCCGTTCGGTGAGATGCAAGATTGATGGGTTAGAAGGAATCCCTCCAAAATTTGGAGCAGATGGACGCCTGTAGCTCCTGGGCCAAACGCAAGCCAAAAGAGATGAACAGTACCAAAATCGCCCCCTAGTGAGAGTCGATGAACAGTAACCACTTCCCCTCAACATTTGATATTGTTGATTACTTTTGGTGCAATTATTTTTCACATTCTTATAATGTTTAATTATAAGGTAAAATATATCTTTTCGGAATTTTGTTAAGGTAACGGCATCTTTATTCTCTAAAAACAATGGTGCCTTTTGGACTGCAAACTCTCTTTTCCAAATGATTGGCAATAGGTAACAATAGGTAATGTGATTAACTTTCAACAACATATTAGTTGTAATGTTCCATCTTTTTTTCCTTGTAGCCTACAATCGGAGGATACTTTTATCATCAACCATAAATCAAATACTTCAAATAATAAGAGGAATCCAAAAGTGACTTGACTTGACTTGACATCCGCTTGAAACTCATTATTAACCAAAACACAAAATTCTCGAGTTTCTTGCTATCAAATACCCTAATTCTCTTTACCAAAAGAAGTGTGTATATATATAAGCCTTAATTCAACCCATCAATGAGCAACTGAGTTGGTTCGACTTTGAGCACTTTATTGTAGAGGTCCCAGGGTCGAAACTCCGTAACTGCTAACACGTCTTAAGTGGAGGGTCATGGTGGTGGGGTCCTATACTAGCTTTCCCCCAAGTATTGACGCTTGGTCCAAGGTGCACCACGCACTCTACGGGCCGCGGGCTGTCTGACGTAAGCCTGGCGAGCTCAGCGGATCCTCGGCATCAAAAATAAATAAATAACCCTAATTCAAAGCCTAATTAGTTTGGATGAAAAATCATATACATAAGTTGAGTTGATTGATCAATTAGATGAGACTCGAGAAATCGAGTGAACAAGATCTTCTAATCGTCTTCGTGACATCGACCAAAAGACCCGTCTCAACATATTGGCATTATCCAAATACAATAGTATGAATGTAAAAAATAAAAATAAACAGAGGCATTGAGATAAAATTATCATATTAAAAATAGGTTTGGAATGCTTCTTCTTCCTTTAAGGAACATAATTGTTTACTGCATACTTTCTCTTTGTTCGTAATATGTTTGGGGAATAAAAGGGGTAGAGGAAAAGAAAATAAAAGAAGTGACAATAAGAGAAAATGAATATGAAGAGGTGAGAATATTATATTGTGTCATATTCTATGGACAGGGAAAATGGAAATAAATAAATAAATAAATAAGGAGAAAGTTAATAAGGTCAATGCCATTGTGCTAAGGAGGTAAAAATTCTAAAATTTTCATATTTTCTATAATTCGGTACCCCAATTTTTTCTTGTTCGATCAAGTACCTAAAACCTTTGCTCAATATATCACCATGTCAAGTGATTGTGTCGACATGGCTCGCTTACTCGATAAAGCTTTAAGTACAGATCGTTACATGAGTTACTTACTCAACAAACAATTGTATCATATCTAAGTGAAGAAAGAGAGACAAAGGGAAAGAGAGAGTTCTAAGTTTCGAAAATTTCAGTTGTCCAATATGTCTCTATCGTGAGATCTTCTCAAGAAAACGCATCCAAGTCGGCATTTTTCCCCCGAGTCGCGATTATCAGGGACACCTCTCGTTGAAGTATGTAGTGACCGATTTTCTTCCGGGGTGTGAACCACCTAGGGTTTGGCTAATGGATTATTAAGCCTAGACTTAACTCGGGCTCTCCCAAGCCCATACCAATTCGCAACTTTAGGTTCAAGTTCTTAACATGCAATTGATTTTTCAATTATGAGTCGCCACTAATCTATTTTTGGTGGGTCAATTTGAAACCCAAGTAAAGTAACGGGAGATTCACTTTACTCCTACGAACTAGAGGTTTGGGTACGGGGACTTAATTACGCTAGATTTCTCTAACGCCCTTTGGGTACCATTTTTTTTATTTAAAAAAAGGTTTTTCAGGCAGCTTGAATTGATTTTAAACTAATTTCCTAACATGTCAGGTGTTCATGCAGGTGCGCAAACCACAAATTTAACACCCAGGAAAGCAATTAAATAATGCAGGACTTACCTCAAAGCAACAAAAGCATCTACAGCATTAAATTAAAATCCACATCAACAACCCTAGATATAATTTCTAATTAACACGCAATTTCTTCTTTTTTTTCATTTTTTAATGAGACTATAATTCATATGCAATGCAATGCTTTTAATCTAATATGAAATGATATAGCATGACAACATGTCCTAAACTATATGAATAAAAAATTTGTGATCTCTTAATGAACATGCAATTATTAAATATGCAATGACTTAATTCTAATGGCGTGTGATGCAATGTAATGACGTACAAGATTATTTTAACTAAAATGACATGCGACATACAATTTAATATGCGAGTTATATGTCACGTGACATTTATTAAATGACCTAATCTAATGACAGACAATTTCTAATTAGAAATGAACCTAACAATAATCACCAAAATGACGTGCATTTCATGAACCTAATTCTATATGACATGCAAATGACATTTTTTATTTTAAAAATGCAATCTATCCTAGAAATTGCAACTAATTTATCCTAAGACAAATTTTATGAAATTTGAAATGATCTAGCTAGATTAAGATTCTATCTAATTTAAACTAGGGATTAAATCACATTAAATCCTAATTTAAACTAAAACATTATCTAAATCTAAAATGCAATTTATCTAAAAAAGATTATCTAAATTTAAAATGAAACATGCAATTCTAATCTAATATGCACAATGATTTTTTTTGTGTATTTCTTTAAGAAATTCGAAATTAAATCTAACACATAATTAAACATGCAATTCAAATAAAAAACTAACAACCTAAATGAATGCATTTTCTTTTTTGGATTTTTTATTTAAAAATTCGAAATAAGATTGCAATCCTAAATATGCAAGATAATAAAAACAAACCTAATCCTTATTCAGATTTTTTTATTTTCTTATTTAAAAATTCAAAATAAGATTGCGATTTTAAAACTAAAACTAGGAATATTCTAAAACAAACTTATCTTTTTTTTGTTTTTTTTAATTTTTTTCCTCTTATGAAAATAAAATTGATCCAAACACACAACATCTAATCAAGCAAGACAATATTGATATGCAAAAATTGGCGAACCATATCTCACGCATGAGATTGGGTTGGCCAATTTTAAATTAAATCGTAAATCAAATCTCGGGCTTGAGATTGGATTGTCGATTTTTGTAAGGGATTGCAAGTCAGATTTCGGGCGCAAAAATCGGACTGTCAATCCCTAGCTTTAGGGACTTTTCATGTCGGAATCTCAACCATTCATTCAGGAATAATCCTACTAAAAAAAGCCAGATATTGACGAAAAAAAACTATAACTGGATAAGCAATAATAATAAAATAAAAAATCTACCTAATTCCCTTTTCCTTTTTTTTTTCTTCTTTCCTTTCCCACGTGTAACCGTGGGTCTCCAAAGGCAGCCGGTTGATCAGTCCAGCAAGGGAACTCCGTCAGAGGTGAGCCAACGACGGGCGAGCGACGAGGAGGTGAATCGGTGGTGGCTTCGCAGACAGGGGCACTGCAAGGGCATTGGGTCGGACAACGGTCCCGCTTGGGTCCGGCTGCTGGGCGACAAGCGGCACTCGGGCTTGACTGCAGGAGCAGTGGATCTCGGCAAGCTCGTGGGTACAGAGGCGCGGCGGCATTGGTTGCTGCTGAAGGTGCAGATCGGGTGGCACTCCAACGCAGTGGTGCAATGTGGAGCTTCACGAGCGTCGGGGACGCGAGGCTGACAAGTGGCCAAGGCGAGGCAGTGGTAGCTACAGGGGCACCTGATTGTCGCGGGTCAGCACGAGTTGAGCAGGGGCGGCGTTGGGCAGATATGGTTTGAGTCCGGTCTCAGCAGAGCTTCGGTGGGCCAGAGGGTGCAGTCGAGGTGGGTCGCGGACTACCGGCGTTGCAGAGGCGGCGGGTGAGGAGTGGCTCCGGCGCGGTAGATCAGGCTCCGAGTGAGTGCGGGGACTGAGCAGAGGGTGGTGATGGCGCGGTGCAATGAACGGCGGTAATCACGCGGTGAGACAGAGGAGCTCTGGGCAGTCGCGGATGGAGCAGCAACGGGCGTCAAGGATGGAGTAGTAATGGGCGTTGCAGATGGAGCAGCAACGTGGGCAACAAGCTTAGGGAGACGATGAATAGTAGGGGTCAAATCACCCCCCTTTTCTTCTGCCTTTACGCTTCTTTTCTCTGCAGCCGCACACTATCCTCTGCCTTCGTACTCTCTCTCTTTCTTTTCTTTTTACTTTTCACTTCTTTTTCCCCCTTTGACGAAGAGAACCCTTGAAAAAAAAACCCCTTGCTCTCACCGTACACGATTGCTTTTATAGGTAAAAATAGGTGATCTTCGTAGAATATTTTATCTCGCTTTTTCAATATACACAAAGATAATCTATAACCTCCCGATCACCCAAAATCCTCTTATTTTCCTTATCTCCTTAATATTCCCAACGATCTTCTCACCTAAAGACTAAAGATAAGATTGCAACCTGATTCTAAAAACCACCGTAATATCGCATAAAATCTCAATTTCCCACGAGATAATTAATTTAAAAAATAACGGGCTTGGGCTAATTTGTTCCTTTCGTGGGCCTAGCCCGGCCTGCCAAACTAGAGCTCATAAACATAAATTTGAACTCATTCACCACCGGTCCAATAAAATCTAAATAAAAAATAAATGCACCCACAACTAAATGCTATCCAGTTAATTAATTAATTAATTAATATTTTTTAGGGGTTAAAATTAATCTCTAATTTCTTAATGCGATAAATGACTAAAAGGGTAGCCGAAATTTAGGTGTCAACAGCTGCCCCTCTTTGAAGGCAAGCTTGAAGAGGTTGCCTTCAAAGACTAATTGAGACCTAAATTTTGATTATGCCCATGCATTGAATGATTTTTTGATTATTTTTTTTTTTGGTCGGGAAATGAATCCCATTTTAAAAAAAAAAAAATACAACTCATATGATGCATGTAAATGCTAATGCAAATGCATGAAAGGAAAGAGCGTACCTACAATTACTTACCAGTCAATCCGGTAGAGCATCTTGAGGTACATGATAAGTCCCTATTTACTCTACAAGTACCCAACTCTCATTCAGGTTCCTTAAAAAGTCTAACAGGTAATAAATTGTGACATCGAAACTGAGAAAAACATTCTCATCCAAAGTGAAATGTTTAGACGAAAATAATTAAGACATCCAGATCCAAACTGAGATGTCAAAATTTGTGCTCGAAGTACCTAGATCCAGACTAAGGTATAACGAGAAAGATTAAAAACATTCACATCCAAAGTGAAATGTTTAAATGAAAATGATCAAGACATCTAGATCCAAACTGAGATGGCAAGATTTTGGAATGCAATTTGTATGCAAAATCCAAGGAGAATCGTTTATCATTGTGTATAATAGATTCAGATATGAATTGCATGTTAAGATTAAGTGATTCTTATTAAATAGAAAAACACAAAAAAAAAAAAATCATTGTGCATATTAGATTAGAATTGCATGTTTCATTTTAAATTTAGATCATCTTTTTTAGATAAATTGCATTTTAGATTTAGATAATGTCTTAGTTTAAATTAGGATTTAATATGACTTAATCCCTAGTTTAAATTAGATAGAATCTTAATCTAGCTAGATCATTTCAAATTTCATAAAATTTGTCTTAGGATAAATTAGTTGCAATTTCTAGGATAGATTGCATTTTTGAAATAAAAAATGTCATTTGCATGTCATATAGAATTAGGTTCATGAAATGCACGTCATTTTGGTGATTATTGTTAGGTTCATTTCTAATTAGAAATTGTCTGTCATTAGATTAGGTCATTTAATAAATGTCGCGTGACATATAACTCGCATATTAAATTGTATGTCGCATGTCATTTTAGTTAAAATAATCTTGTATGTCATTGCATTGCATCACACGTCATTAGAATTAAGTCATTGCATATTTAATAATTGCATGTTCATTAAGAGATCACAAAAATTTTATTCATATAGTTTAGGACATGTTGCCATGCTATATCATTTCATATTAGATTAAAAGCATTGCATTGCATATGGATTATAGTCTCATTAAAAGATGAAAACAAAAAAAAAAATGCGTGTTAATTAGAAACCATATCTAGGGTTGTTGATGTGGATTTTAATTTAACAATGTAGATGCTTTCGTTGCTTTGAGGTAAGTCATGCATTATTTAATTGCTTTCTTGGGTGTTAAATTTGTGGTTTGCGCCTGCATGAACACCTCACATGTTAGGGTATTAGTTTAAAATCAATTCAAGCTGCCTGCAAAACCTTTTTTTAAATAAAAGAAATGGTACCGAAAGGGCGTTAGAGAAATCTAGCGTAATCAAGTCCCCGTACCCAAATCTCTGGTTCGTAGGAGTAAAGTGAATCTCCCGTTACTTTACTTGGGTTTCTAATCGACCTACCAAAAATAGATTAGTGGCGACTCCTAATTAAAAAATCAATTGCATATTAAGAACTTGAACCTAAAGTTGTGAATTGGTATGGGCTTGGGAGAGCCCGAGTTAAGTCTAGGCTTAACAATCCATTAGCCAAACCCTAGGTGGTTCACACCCCGGAAAAAAATCGGTCGCGATAGCTTAGCGACTCCACTTGGGACTTGAGTTGAAACTCTTAGTGGACTTAGACCAATTTTCTTTTTTGAAAAAATATTTTTGTTTGGCAGTGAGGATCCCAAGTACGTCCCTAACATTTTAGGTGTTAAATGTTTTTACATATTGGGAGGTATAAGGGCAAGTGATTGCTAACCCTTGCCTTGCAGGTTGGAGTTAGGAATGTATGGTTTATTTTATTTTTGGGATAATACCCTAAAAAACCCCAAACTAGTACACTTGTGACAAATTTACCCCAAACTATTTTTTTGACCACCAAAAACCCCAAACTGGTATACTTTCGACAAATTTACCCCAAACTGGTACACTTGTGACAAATTTACCCTATGTTAGTTTTCGTTAAATTTTATTCTCAAATTATTAAGTTAAATGACACGTGACAGTTAACCAGTATACCAATTTAGGATTTTACGTTCCGTTTGTCATAGTTTACAATTTTTATGATTTTTTTATGGTATTAATCCAATTTAGCATAGGGTATATTTGTTACAAATTTACCAGTTTAGGGTTTTTTATAGTCAGTCGGGGTAAATTTGTCACAAGTTTACCAGTTTGGGGTTTTTCAAGGTATTAACCCTTTATTTTTTGAAGTGTTGTTTGATTTAAACTGCTTTGCATGCTTTGCATTTATCACTACACTTTGCACACACAACCTGCCGTCGAACCTGGGCTGCACAGGATCATTTAGGATGGTATTGAGATAGATACCACTCCAACCGCATGCTCGCGATACGAGTCGCCTATCTCAATCCCGAAGTTTCTTTCATGGTGTCAAGAGTACCCACCTCGGTCCGCATGCCCGCGACCCAGGTCGGCTCTTTGACTAAGCCGGAGTCATGAGGACCCGACATAGTCCACAAGCCCGTGGCTAGTCTAATAATCCTTGTGGCTCCACCTTGCTAAGCCTTATAGATTAGAAAATCGAGCCACTTACCATGTGCATATCTATGTGATTGCCATCGATTTTTCTTGGTGAAGTAAGTCTTCTATCATTATATCATGCAATTTATTTATTTTCATACTCTTGGTCCGTCCATGACAATTTAGGTCAATCATTAATTTAATTCATTTGTCGATTAGAAATGAAATGAGGAAATTGACATGCAATGAATCATTTATAAAAAAAAAAAAAAAAAAACTTTGGAGAATTTGTCTTCGATTCATGTCTACGAAATTTGATTTTGTTAGGGTGTCAAATTCCCTTCTTGTACGAACTTTTCATGAAAAAAAAAATGAAAAAAGTTGATAGATCATGGTCATGGATTGATTCTTTATTTGCACCCCGTACTTATATATTTTCATTCATTTGAATTAGGTGATAATAAATCTGCCACGTATTACGCGATCAAGAGCTAAAATGGCTGACCAAATTGAAATGCGTGATCGTATCTGCGCTATGGAATACCAACTCCAACAGTTGCTCACCTCTATGCAACTCATGACAGCCCAAATCCAATCCCTCCGAGCGGATTTGACTCATGCACCTGCTTTCCCTGAGGTAGTAGTTTCAAAGTAGGAATACAAGACCCAAATGAGCAATAGCGACATGCCTGAACTAGAAGATAACCCACTAGTCATTGCCAAACTTGACAATGTCCCTAAGACAAAGTAAGATGAAGTGGAAGTGACGGACACTCTGGGGCAGCCTAGTGGCAAGTTTGATTACCTGGTGAAGTATTTAGCTCCTCCCAGTTTTTACTTTGACTCCCGCAACATAGTTCCAAGTGGATGGGATGACATGGACGATATGACGCCTCCAAAGACAGAGAACTCTGATGATGCCCTCGAAGGAATCACAGGTCTGTTCGATGACCTCTTCATAGGAGCCAATGATGAAAGACCTTTGGAAGACATGGACATTAGTCTGCAGGAGTAACTTGTTACTGTTGCACATTCCCCTGCGCGGGAATTTTTATCTCTTTCTAGGAATTTTTATCACTTTTTAGGATTGGTTTTCGCTTTTTAGGAATCGTTTTTGATGTTTTCTCTTTTTAGGGGTTAGGAATCACAATTTTCATTCCAATAATGTAATTCATTTTATTCTATTTAATGAAATTACAATTTTATTTCAAATTTTGAGGATGTGACGGGGTACTCCAAACCGGTCCAATGAAGATATCCAACCATGAAAGAAACTATCATCCACAGAGAAATCCTGAGGGCTGGACATTTTCATGCTTCCTCTTAAAAAATTTATCGAAAACAAAAGCATTTCATTGCTTAAAAAAAAAAAAAACATTTCCCAAAGATTGTAGCAGATTAAACCTATTTGTTTGTCTGACTCATTTGTTTCTTGTCTCAAAGCATAATTCTATAACCTTGTTATGACAAGGGACATCTGAGAATAGCGTATCAAGTTTCAATGATCATAAACCTAACTTGTGATTAACAGGCTTAGAGCGCACTGGCAGTGAAAAATAGATTTGGGGCAAGTAAAAGAGGACCATCATTCCCTGGTGGAAGAGTTGACAAATTGGGGGCATGATAGGTTTTGGTAGTCACCCGACTGGGATAAAGTCTCGACCCGAGCCAAAATGGATGTACAATTTGAATTTACTTTGATGTTGCATAGTATCATACTGATGCACATTCTCTTGTGCATGGACAAAAGTGGATTTTCAGTCTTGAATGATAAGAACAATCCAAAGACATCAACTGCTAAGGCAATCCCTTTATGGAGCAACCCCTGAATAAATGCTTAAAACCATTTTTATTGTGGAAAATTGTTTGTTTTAAAGTTGACAATATTCCCTACCTAAAGCTATTAAGATCTTTAAAAAAAAAAGATTTTGCATGATGACTCTTGCATGTTTTATCCACCAATCCCACTAAAAAACATCAGGATTGACTAATTTAATGAATGATGTGGAATTGATTGAGCATACTAAATGAGACGAGTCGGGATGATGAAAGGCAAACCCTATCCTATACACAGTCCCATATTCATACACTTGTGAGATGAATGTAGGAAGGTTCATATCCATAAGGTAAAGAGTTCTCTTGCAAGAGGTACAGTAACCAAAATGATGAGAGGCAATTCATTTTTCTATCACAAACACTGCAGGTGATCCATTGCTTAACCCTTCTGAGCGTATACACTTACGAATATTCTTTTCAAATTACCCCTGTCAAGAATCACCCCACATCGGGGCAACTAAGAGATCAAATGGCATCATGAGGTGAGGAAAATGAATTGAAATTTTTTTGCTCTCGCTTGCATCAATCTTCAAGTCATGCTATTACATTGAATTCATGTGTTAATTTAAGTGCCTTAGGATGACAAAGAGCATTTCTTTCTCTATCCTATATATTTATATCCTTCGCATAGCCCACTTGAGCCTGCAATTTTATTTCTTTAAACCCAATTGGTGATCATCCCCCACACTGGGGCAAGGTAAAAGACAGATGAAGACTCTTAAAAGTTCAAGTGTCATTCAAAATGTAATTGCTTGACGCATGCATTATGCGCAAGAATATTCAAATTAAGGGGCGTGAAAAAAAATAGTGTGCCTGGTAAAAGCAAGGTCGATGCCCATGAAAGAAGTGAAGAAAAAATGCATAAGAACTAGGGGCATGAAAAAGCGGTGTGCATGGTAAAAGTAAGGCCAATGCCCATAGATGAAAAAAGAAAGTTAAGATAGGTGACTGTCAATTGTAAGAATTGAATCCCAATGGAGCAATACTCAAAGAACTCAAATGCCGAGTTTCTTCAATCAATGGAGGACTTCATGAAGACAATCCTCGATGGTAAAAAAAACTAGTGGCAATGCCAAGATGATCATCAACTCTCACCTTTTACACACATTTTGAGCTTAATGATCCTTTCATTTCTCAACCCATGAACCCAACCTACATTACATCCCTTACAAAGTCTCTTCAGATTAGGGCATTTGAATTAACGTAGGAGTTCATATGTTTATAAGCATCGCTCGAAGAAGTGCGAGCAAGATTATTTCTTTTTCATTTTGCAGGGTTCTTAACTTGTAAACCCGGAGATGATTACAAGACAATTCATTCAATAGCTTTGACTCAAAGAGTCCTTTTGTTAAGCTGTTGACCAAGCCCAAATTATGGTCCCTGTTAAAGACCTCGCAGATTGGTAAGATCGTACCGCTTGCGAGAATACTTGGACCCATGTCGATATGATAAAATTGAATGATTCTCATAAAATAGCCATTCTAAATGAGAGTGAGCCAAAGTCCTTTTTAACCAAAAGTCTCTCATTTAGTATTCTTAAGAAATCCATGTCATGGGTGAAAATTGTCTTGAACGATAATTCTCTCTAGTGGAAATTTGGGTGATGCAAAAGTTATTATGCATGAACCTTCATTGAATTGATAAAAGCTTCAGTAGATTTTGAAGCATGCATTCCAAAATAGCCTTAATTGCTTATTTCATTGGTAAATGCATTTTTGCTCTAATCATGTCTGACGGATAATGTTTTCTCAAAGACCCAAGAGCTCATAATATTCAGGTTCCTTTCAAAATGCGTCATGATATTAAGAGATGAGAAACCATCATGAACGTTCAAGGTGCATCCTTGATGTTCCAAAATTTATTTCTACCAAGAGGTGAGAGGCCTCCAAAGGATATCTAAGTTCCAGAAGACATATCTCAAAGAATCAGAGATATCATCAGGTAAGTATATCTCTACCCATTCTCCACACTTGACTCGGTCAAGCTGTCCTTTTAAATTGATCTGGCGTGTTTTCGTAGCCCAAAGTCCCCCTCATTATTGACCCGGCGTGCTTTCGTAGCCCAGTGTTCATTTATATTGACCTAGCATGCTTTCGTAGCCCAAGTTCCCTTTTATCAAACTGACGTGCTTTTGTAGCCCAGAGTCCTTTACACCGACACTCGATGGAGTTGTCCCCTAAAGATTTTTCTCCAGATTCAGTTTGATTAATGCGACTGAAGAAAGGTTCGGATCCTGGTCAGATGATCTATGCTGCAACGCTAGGCGACCGAAGAATGGTTCGGGTCTAAGCCAAGCAGAATCTCCGTTTAGGTGACCGTAGAATGGTACGGGTCCTAAACAACACTATTTTGCTCTAACAGGCAACCATAGAATGGTACGGATCATGGAAAAGCAATTTCCCCATTCAGGCAACCGTAGAATGGTACGGGTCTTGGAAAAATAATTTTCTTCGTCGAGGCGACCGTAGAATGGTACGAGTCCTTGACAGCACCTATTCCTTATTCAGGCGATCGTAGAATGGTACGAGTCTTGGAAAATGAATCCTTGTTTAGGCGACAGTAGAATAGTACGAGTCTTGGACAAGCAGTTCCTTACAAAAACTTTTCTGCCGTACTAGGCGACCGTAGAATGGAACGGGTCCTAAGAAAGCAGCTCCTTTCTGTCATACTGGGTGACCGTACTGGTCCTAGGAAAGCAACATCTTCACAAAGTCATGTTATTATTCTAAGCGACCATAGAATGGTACGAGTCCTGGACATGTAACACCAACTATCTCAAACCACTCTATCATCCTTGAAGGTAAGTTATTCTAGGTAGGTTCATTTATCATTTGCATTTGCATTTCCATACCTCATATAAGATGCATTAAAAAAATGGAATTCATTTTCCAACAAAAAATCATTGATTGCATGTGCATGGTCAAAATTTAGGTCTCAATTTGTCTTTGAAGGCAACCTCTACGAGCTCACCTTCAAAGAGAGGCAATTGTTGACACCTAAATTTTGGCAATCCATTTAGTTATTTATTGCATAAAAATTGGGGATTAATTTTTAACACCTAAACAAAAATATCAAAATTGCATTATGCATTTGCATAAGACCGATGGCAAAAGACTCGAGTAAATGATTCTAAATTGGATAGATTGGATTAAGCCTGTGATGATAAAAATTTGAACAAAGCTCATAGTCGAAAATTGCATCAATTAGGCTATTTTCTGTCTTGCGATAGTAGAATATTTCGAAATATTCGATAGGCAACAAGGAAAAGAAAGCAATCGGCATGGATTCCCAATATATTATGCATGCCCAGCTATTTGGGGAAGGAAATAAGAGAGGCAACAACGGTGATGATATCTTGTGGGGGCTTTTGTGAAAAAAGAAAAGACATCTATCTTGGCAAGCTGGGGCTCCATTGAATACCTACATGATCCGAAGAATATATTTTGGAGATCAAGTTTCCAAGAGAAGCATAGGATATCGGCTACTTATTGGAGTACACACGGATAGAAAAAGAGGAGGCCATACAATTAAGAATACACGGCCACATGGAAAGAGGGAGGTCGGCAACATACACTGAGAGCAAAGAAGCTGAGAGGGAGAGAGAGACATAGGAAGCCTTCGTAGAAGACGAAAGGGGAGGCCGATCCATCAATAACGCCTTCATCAGTTGCCGTGCTGGTCTTTCGCAATATTGCCACACCAAGCAAGTTACTCCGAGCCCTACCTCACCGCCTCAACAAGTTGTTGTCCCAACGAGAGCCTCCCGTTGACTTGATGCTGAGCCTGAGCTGTCGTCGAGTTGGTCCTATTCCCTGTGAAGTTTATGTTTTGTAGGTCCATTAGCCAAACTCTAGGTGACACACCCAAAAAATTGGTCACGACAAAGTAAATTTAGGTTTTGTTCAAACGTGAAATAGACACAAAAAAAAAAAAAAGTCCACGTAACTTGTGCTGTGAAGTCATTATTTTTAAATTTTAAATTTCTTTTTATGAGAGTTGGAGGCTGATGACGTGGCATTATTTAACTCTCCTTGCCTCGTGAAAATTCAAATCCCTTCCCAAACAGATAATGCAATTCATGCCTTTTTCCCCTCTCTATCCATATGCTGGTGCCTTTTTAGCTACTCTTATTAAAGAAGAAAATCAGAAAGAGAACAAGAAAAACGAGAAATATCACAAAGAGCCGGTCAACTAAAACTCTTTTCACCACCATCCTTGGTACCTACCCATACTATATTTGGAACACAAACTAAACATAAAAATAAATTGTTGCCATATAATTAATTATTGTTACCATATGCGACATTGATTCTGATTTCGTTCTTAATATCGATGATATTCATAGATCTTCTTTCCTTCTAAGGTGCTACATATGTTCGTAGATCTTCTTTCCTTCTAAGGTGCTACATATCCACTATAAATTATTCCTCTTGGATTACCAAACTACACTAACACATACAAATCAACTCTCGTAACGCCCTCTTGTGTCTTGTCAAGCATGAGGAGTGCCATGAGGGCCCTCCACATTTTCCTTGTCCTAGCATTGCTCAACGCCATTTTTCTCAAATCTGAAGCTCGACCCTTCAATGCATTGGAGAAGAAAGCTATTATACAATTTGCCAGGGGAAGGTTCATTGATGGGTCATCACTTGGACCCATCCGGTCCAAGCTACTTCAAGTGGACTCATCAGGTCCAAGTCCACTTGGTCCCGGGCATGAGTTATTTTATGAAGTGCACTCATCGGGTCCCAGTCCACCTGGTCCGGTGCATGAGTTAATTGGTGAAGTGCACTCATCTGGTCCAAGTCCACCTGGTGAGGGACACAAGTTCACCAACTCGGAGACACTCGGACGGATTAAGGACTCAAGCCCGAGCCCGGGGGAGGGACACAAGTTCACCAACTCAGAGACACTCGGAGGGATTAAGCACTCGGCCCCAAGCCCTGGTGAAGGACACGGGCACGTCACCGGCACGAACCAGTGACGGCCGAACTTTGATTCAAGGCTGTTTTCATTCATTGGGGTTCGAGCTTGCATATGGAATAAGAATGTTTTTTGCTGGCTAGCAAGGCCGATGTTGTTTAACTTGTTTTATTAATGTGTTGGACAAAATCACATGAACTCATCATTCGAATTATTCAAAAAGATTGAAAGTAGAAAGGAACGTTATTATGTATGACATTACATCACATCACATCACATCATGTGTGATCATCATGTAGTTATATGACAACCATGAAATTTTTACACTTTTATAATGTTTAATTGACAAGTGAAAAGCTATCTTTTCGGAACCATGCTAAGGTAACGCCACCTTTATTTTCTAAAAGTAATGTCGCCTTTTGGACCACAAACCCCCTTTCTCGGATGATTGGCAACCAGCAACAATAGCCAGTGTGATTAACTTTCTACGGCATATTGGCTTTAATTAACTTTCAGCAGGGATTAAAAAAAAAGTAAAAACCGATGCAACAAGTATATCCAATTACTAAGAAAAATGGCGGTGGATGATGGTTCGTCACCTGTATCACCAACGACGGACCATCACCATCTCATTTTCCATTTTGGAAGATTACTTCGAATATCAACCCTAATTCAAGGACCTTAAATAATGAGATGAACCCAAAACTGACATGACTTGACTTGATATTGACATCAACTCCAAAACCCAACGTTAACCAAAACACAAAAATCTCGAGCTCCTTAATATCGAATATCATAATTCGGAGCATGATCGATTTGGACAAAAAATCATCTACATAAGTCGACCTGAATGATCATTTTGGATGATACTCGAGGAATTGAGTGGCGTCTTCATGACATTGACCAATAAACTAGTCTAAACATGTTGGCATTATCCAAACACAAAAGTATGAATATAAGAATAAAGATAAACAGAGCCATTGGGATAAAATCACGTAGATTAAAAATAGGTTCGGAGCGCTCCCCCTTTCTTGAAGCAACATCATTGTTTACTGCATATTTTCTCTTATTTATACTATATTTGGGAAAAAAGCGGTAGTGGCAAAGAAAATAAAAGGAGTGACGATACGAGAAAATGAACATGAAGAGGAGAGAAAAATATATTGCGTTATATTCTATGAACGAGGAAAATTGGAAATAAATTAAAATAAGGAGGAAATTGATAAGGGCAATGCCTTTGTGCCAAGGAGCTATAAATTCTAAACAAGAATGAAAGATGTGATCAATAAATATATATACGTGTATATGTGGGAAATAGAACTGAAGTTCCAGATGAACGTATAGGCAAATAAAAAAAGACATCTCAAGGTAGTATTCCAATATTGAGTGAATTCTTAGAGTTTTCTTCCCTAGCAATGATATCGTGAGTACCTAATTTTTTGTCTTTTCTACGATTTAGTACCTTAACTTCTTCTTCTTTCCTTGGTTCAATCAAGTACCTAAATTTTTCAAATTCCACTTGGTGTAAAACCTCAATTGAATATATTGTCATGTGACGTGATTGTGATAACGTAACTCGCTTACTCGACAAAGTTTTAGTACAAATAGTTACATAAGTCGCTTACTTAACAAAAGTTGTGCCATCTCCTTTCAGATGAGAGGTGGCGGGAGGAGAGAGAGTGCCGGCTTCGAACACTTGAGTCGTTCAATATGTCTCTGCTGCATCATCATCTCAAGAAAACACCGTCATCCTCAAGGTCTTTGGTCTTCGGTTTGGGGTAAAACCTTTCTTCTCCATGGCTGCTTAAAGACTATATACGCTCGACGGCTGAAAAACTAGACATAGAAATTGCTGTCCAACTTCTGCCTTTTCATTTAGACCTTCAAACTTGCTCTCTCTCTCTCTCTCTCTCTCTCTCTCTCTCTCTCTCTCTCTCTCTCTCTCTCTCTCTCTCTCTCTCTCTCTCTCTCTCTCTCTCTCTCTCTCTAGTTATGTGATATAGAGTGATACAAAATATATCTAGCCTTTCAGATGAGTGCAAATATGTTTTAGTAAATGGTCAATCGATCGTGTGCTACATTCTTCCTTCTTCCCCGGCTTGCATGTGCGCTCTCTCGGCCACGACAGACGCTTCCTCGTTGCTTCCTCAAGCCGACCATGAGGAGCACAACAAGGGCTCTCCACATTGTCTTGGTCCTGGCAATGCTCAGCCCCATTTTGGTTGCGAACGGAGCTCGACCCTTCAATGTGATGGAGACGAAAGCTCCGGTGGGAGTTGCCTGCGGAGGGTTCTTCAACGGGTTGTCGCTTGGGGCCATCAAGCAAGCTGGGCCGAGCCCAAGTAAGGGACACAAGTTCATCAACTTGAAGACGCTCGGAGGGATTAAGGACTCTGGACCAAGCCCCAGTGAGGGACACAAGTTCACCAACTCGGAGACACTTGGAGGGATTAAGGACTCAGGCCCGAGCCCTCCCGGTGAAGGACACAAGCTCACCAACTGGGGGACGCTTGGAGGGATGAAGGACTGAGGCCCGAGCCCCCCAGCAAAGGACACATGCTCAACAACTCGGGGACGCTTGGAGGGATGAAGGACTCAGGCCCGAGCCCCCCTAGTGAAGGGCACAAGCACGTCACCAGCACGAACTAGTGATGACCAAACTTTGATTGCTAGTAAAAACTGAGAATATTTCGTGGTCCCTTTCATTATTTGGTTGTTTAATTTTTATCTTTTTCAATATCAAAAGTGAAGGTCCTAGTCATCCATTGGGCCTTGAGGTTGAATATAGAATAATAAGGTCTTTTGCTAGCGAGCAAGGTCTGTGTTGTTTAACTTGTTTTATGGAATGTGTTTGTGTCAAATTGGACCGACTCACATTGACATGTGTCATTCAAATTATTCACAAAGATTGAAAGTAGAAAGGGAGACTATTATGTCATGTGTGATCATTGTGTAGCTCTATAACTTTTATGAAGTTTTTAATATGGTTTGAGGATTTAATTGAAAGGAATGGAATGGATATATAATAGAGCTTTTGGTGCAAATAATTTTTTTTTTTTTTGTAAAGGTAATAAATATGATAAAAGGGGAAGGTAAAAACTAAACAACCCTCGGCTTCAAAAACTTACACTCCCAATGAACATGCTCATAAAGAGTGGAAGGAAGCCAATAAAAAAAGCCAAGCGGCAAGCACAAGGACCAAAGCCAGCACAAGAGGCGCTGGCACACCCAAAAAACACCAAGGGCCTAACCAACCAGTGTACAAACAGTAGAGGAGAAGATGGACGGATCCAACTCCCAGAACCATTGTAATCTTCTATTTCTAGTGGAGTCGTCCACATCCCTATAGGTGAGAGCCTTATCTTGAACGACTTTGAGAAGCTGCTTCTTCATGGTCAAGGTAGAAACAGGCTCACCCCTGAAAAGGATATCATTCCTATTCTTCCAGATTATATGACAAAGGGCACCAAAGGAAAAATGAGAAATGCATTTATGGAACTCCTTGCCCGCAAGGAAGGTAGTGGCCCAAGTCAACATTTCCTCCCAAGGCTTGGTACTCCAAGGGAGTTCGCATCTGGTCGCTCAAAAGAAGGCAATACGCAATGTAATGCGACATCCAAAAAATAAATGATCAATTGAATCAGGTTCCTCTTCACAGAAAGGGCAAAATGCATAATCAATCCTACCATGAGCCATGAGAAGGGATTGAGTAGGCAGCCTTCGCTTGGTAATGAGCCAAAGATTAAACAGATATCGAGGTAGGATGGCATTATTCCAGATGAAACCATTCCAACTAACTCGATCCTTCTTTCACCTTATAAGCTCCAAAGCCGAGGCCACTAAGAACACTCACGAGGAATTTTCCCTCCAACAAAACCGATCCTTATCATCAATCAAAGAAGGGAGCGGCGAACCTCAAGTTGCAATCACTGACCGTATAGCGTGGCTGTCTTTAGAAAAAAGGTCAGCCACTGAAGCCTGTCTTGAAAGTCCAAATCTATAGATAACCAAATCTGTGAATATTAATTTCAAATGACCCTTGGGGTGCCAATTGTCAAACCAAAGCGAAGTGTTGAGACCATCGCCTATCCTCCAATGGAAGTGGAGCCGAAATTCAGTCCTGAGTTGGAGAATTTTCTTCTAAGCCCATGAACACACAGTCGGCTTCTTTCACACCCAAAAATTCCTTCTTTTTAAGAAGGTCGAGTGAATCCATCTGCACCATAACGATTCTTTATCAAAGAATAGGATCCATATGTGCTTAAGCATAGCCGCCTTATTGTACTCGCGCAGTCTCTGGATACCTAGGCCTCCCTCCACCTTAGGAAGGAAGACGTCCTCCCAGGAAATTTTGGCACCCCCTCTCCCCAAGCGAGGTCCTTTCCACAGGAATTGTCTAAGAATCCGCTATATCCCATCCAGCACTGCTGCAGGGAGAATGAGAACACTAGCCCAATAGGCCTAAATGGCATGGAGAACTGACCTAATCAGTTGAAGACGACCAGTAAAGAATAGAAATCGAAGAGTCCAAGATTGCACTCTGGATGTGATACACCTAACCAAAACCACAAAATCCACTTTCCTTAGCCTTGAAGTGATGATTGGAACACCCAAGTACCAAACTGGAAGTGACCCCTCCTGGAAGCCAAGCTCATTCAAGATATGGTCCCGAAAAGACATAAAGCCACCAGAGAGGAACACTTCGCTTTTTCTCGAATTTGGGAGGAGGCCACTCCAACCCAAAAACTGCTGCATACCCTCTTTAAGAAGCTTGATCGAAGGCATGTGACCCTCACAAAAAAGAAAGACATCATCAGCGAAGTATAGATGTGAAAGGATAGTAGGCTTACATGTCCAAAAGAATCTGAACTCAAACTGTATCGAGCACCTCTTAAGAACCCCATAAAGCACCTCCATCACCAGCGTGAACAAGTAAGGAGATATGGGATCCCCCTAATGAAGGCCCCGCCCACTAGGAAAAAAGCCATGAAGTTCTCCATTCAGCGTAATGGAAAATCGAGGAGTCCTGACACAAGTCATTATGAGTTGAACCAGCCAATTAGGAAACATGAAGGCAAGTAAAGCATTTTCAAGCAATTGCCAATTCGAGGTATCATACGCCTTCTTGAAATCAACCTTGATAGCACACTTTGGGGTACGAGGTTCCACATGAAAACTAGCGAAAAGTTCCTGCGCCAAGAGGATATTGTCCACGATTCCCCGTCCCTTAACGAAAGCACTTTGGTAGGGGCTCACCGGATCTATGAGCACAGCAGACACCCTATTTGCCAACACTTTGTCAATGATCTTGTCTACCGTGTTGCAGCAAGCAATAGGCCTATAATCATCAACCGTAGTTGCATTAGGAACCTTGAGAACCAGCACCAGGATGGTGTTATTGATATCCTTAAAGAGCCTCCCTAAAATAAAGAAGTCCTTTTACGGCTTCCATGACCAGTTGACCCACCGTATCCCAATTCTTCTTGAAGAACTCCACCGTGAAGCCATCTAGTCCGGGCACTTTCCCTTAGTCAATGGAGAAGAGGGTGTCTCGCACCTCAAGATCTGAAACCGGCCAATCGAGAAGGAGGACTTGGTCATCATTCAACTAGGTCCTAATAACATCCCGAAGCTTCGATACCATTGGGGTAATTTGATCCAACTGAGGTGAGAGGAGGTCGCGGAAAAAGTTCTGAAAATGCTACTGGACCAAATGAAGGTCAATGATTTGGCTACCTGAGTCATCCCCCATCAAGAGAATTCTATTCCTCAGTTGTCTTTTACTAACATAATTGTGAAAGAACTTGGTATTTCGATCACCCTCCTTGAGCCATCTGATACGAGCTTTCTGTCTCAAGAATGACTCCTCTTGGGACCGAAATTCCAAAAAGGCCTCCTCCTGGGACCGAAATTCCAAAAGGGCCTGACATTAAACCCTTTCCACGTCTGCAAGAACTACACTAGTAGGATATTGAAGTTGGTCCACTTGAGTCTACTTTAAGGCTTCCCTCGCATCGAACGTCCTAAGAGAAATGTTGGCAAACGAATCCTTGTTCAACTGCTTAAGATGACCTTTGAAGGCCTTCGGTTTACACACAAGCCTAAACATAGGCACCCCCAACACTAGAGCCTCCCACACCTGTTTCACGATTGAATCAAAGTCCGGATGCTACATCCAAAAATCAAAGAACTTAAACGGCCTTTTCCAAAAAACCGGGTTCTCCACCTTAACCAACATAAGCGAATGCTCTGAGATCCCAAAAGTAAGAAAGGAAGCCTCCGAGTAGGAGAACACCTAGCTACAACACGAGTTCACCAAAACTCTGTCAATCTTCCTCATCTTGCATGTGGGACCTGAAGAAGTGGACCATGTGAACCAGAAACCAACATACCTAAGGTCCTTCAGCTCTGCCTAGTCAAGACACTATTGAAACTCATCAAAGGATGGCAACCAAAGGTCAGAGCCACCTACCCTATCCAAGGGATTCATAATCGCATTAAAGTCTCCCATGTCAATCCAAGGCACATCCCGAAGGGAAGAGTTCCTAGTCACCGAATCCTCCCACAATGGACGCCGAGACGTAAAAGAATGCTCAGCATAAATGATAGAGACAACACGGGTCGCATCAAAATCCAACCAATGAACTTTCCCATGAAACGCCTGATCCGAGACCCAAAGAGGCTCCAAAGAAACCGTAGCCCGGCCTATCCAAATCCTGCCTCTATCAGAGAACTCCGAGTTGACGTCCCAACACCAGTTCACCATCAACTTGCCAGTAATAACATTAAATAGATGATGAGGTACTTTAGTCTCGACTAACCCGACCAAGAATAATCGATTCATCAAAATAAAGTTTCTCACTTCTATTTGTTTAAGAGGGGCAACAAGCCCCCTAGTATTCCAACACCCTATATACATATTTACAAAGGAAACGGAAGAAGGATTTCCTCCTTTTTTTAGAGGAGCTTCACCTAGTAACAGGCAAAGGAGACCATGCCTCCAAAGGGGGATCCGGAGCTAAGGCAAGCAACTGGTCTTGCATCAAGGAAGAGGGTGGGTCCAAAGCACGGGCAAGCCTCCTAACCACAGTCGTCTTCGGAGAGGTGCAGGGAGAAAGAATGTCGTCATCCAAGGAAGAGATGAGGTCGAAGACCTCAACCCCCTCACCCAGACCATCCAAAGCAGGAACATCATGCTTCAACAGAAGGGCATCACCGTCCAAAGAAAAGGCATCTTCATTCGGCTCAGATATGATTAACTAGCCTCTATGGCCCTTTCGAGAGTAGGATATAGGCAGTCTCTTCTCAACCACAATTATCTTCATCTTCAAGGACCTCCCATCATCAATCGGGGCGGACGAGGTATCAAGAAGTAGAGGTACGGTCTTCTTCTTCTTGCTCTTAACCTTCCTCCAGCCCTAATCAAGGGCACCGGGCGCTACCAAGTGAGAGGTGGAAGGTCAGGGCATCTCAAAAGCAGGAGGGGCAAGGTGACGATTCGTCGGGGACAAAGGGGATCAAGCAGGGGCAAGGGCAGCACACATGTGCCTAAAAACCCCCAAACTTTTGGCACTCCACTGGCTTCCACTCGAATTCAATTACAATGGCCCTAGGAACACCATCAACATTTACTTCCACCGAAGAGACCCTAGGCTGGTTTGGTTAAATCTCAACACATACACGAGCAAAAGAAATCATCCTCTTCTCCTCCAGCCCTGATCAAGGGCACCGAGTGCTACGTCTCTAAAGTAGGAGGGGCAAGGTGATGATTCGTCGGGGACAAAGGGGATCAAGCAGGGGCAAGGGCAACACACATGTGCCCAAAAACCCCCAAACTTTTGGCACTCCACTGGCTTCCACTCGAATTCAATTGCAATGGCCCTAAGAACATCATCGACATTTACTTCCACCAAAGAGACCCTAGGCTGGTTTGCTTGAATCTGAACACATACATGAGCAAAAAAAATCATCATCTTCTCCTCGGTGCGTTGATCCACAAAAAGGGGTTTCCCCCACAGAGCTAGCAATAGCACCAATCGCTGGTGCGGACCAAAGGTCAAGGGGCAAGTTCTTGAGCCTTACCCAAATCGGGACAACGGATTGTTTATCCTTCTTTAGTTCCATTAATGGCTTCCATTATTCCAAAATAAGTGGAACTCTAGCAACAGTGAGGGGATGCTCTTCTAGAATTTTCCTGCGAACCAACGAGTCCAAAATATGAAAATAATAGAAGCCTTGGTCGTCAGCCAGCACATCAACTAGCCTCGGACCCCAAGTTTTCTTTAAGGTTTGCTCTGTAAGCTGAAATGGGAGCCTTTTTCCCAACAAAGTATCCAACTAGGAACTCGTTCCATTTAGGATCCGCAGCCTGGAGGACCTCCTTCGTTAAATTGATAACCGATTTCCCATCCACAAGAGTCGACGGAACATAAGAGAGCTTATAGCCCTTTGCTACCAACCATGCAACATTGACCCATGATCAGGATTGGGGTGGCTTGGAGGACCTATCGTGCTTGCTCAGGGCCCGTTTGGAAAGGGCCCTTAATCGACTCCTACCCCTTGATCTATCAACCCAAGGAAGCCTAGAGGAATGACCCCCTCGGCCCTCTCACCCTTCGGTGCACTCCCCTATGTTCTACGAGGAACTTGAGACTTCCCAACCAAGTGGTCTGCACCATTGGGAGGAGGGGAGGTGAGGCCCTTCCCGCTACTAAAGCCAACGAACTTCTCAATCGAAGAAGACGCCATAACACCAGCAAGTAGAAATAGCCACTCTGCCTTTTACAATACAACTAAGAGGGAAGAATCCATACCAAGCCCACCAAAAGGGAAGAGGATGATGGATGACTCCCACCCCCACCTTTAGGCCGAAGATTCGCCCTTAGAGCCACTCGAGCAAGCCTGCAGTAGCCGACCCCAGCGACTCAGCACACAACGCTCAAGAAAGAGAGCTGGATCTCTGCCAAGAAGAAGAGTCGGGCTGATCCGTTCGGTGAGATGCAAGATTGATGGGTCAGAAGGAATCCCTCCAAAATTTGGAGCAAATGGACGCCTATAGCTCCCTAGCCAAGCGCAAGCCATAAGAGATGAACAGTACCAGAATCGCCCCCTAGTGAGAGTCGATGAACAATAACCACTTCCCCTCGAGATTTGATGTTGTTGATTACTTTTGGTGCAATTATTTTTCACCTTCTTATAATGTTTAATTATAAGTTAAAAGATATCTATTCGGAATTTTGTTAAGGTAACAGCATATTTATTCTCTAAAAACAATGGTGCCTTTTGGACTGCGAACTCTCTTTTCCAAATGATTGGCAACAGGTAACAATAGGCAATGTGATTAACTTTCAACAACATATTTGCTGTAATGTTCCATCTTTTTTTCCTTGTAGCCTACAATCGGAGGATACTTTTATCATCAACCATAAATCAAATACTTCAAATAATAAGAGGAATCCAAAAGTGACTTGACTTGACATCCGCTTGAAACTCATTATTAACCAAAACACAAAATTCTCGAGTTTCTTGCTATCAAATACCCTAATTCTCTTTACAATATATATATATATATATATATATATATATATATAATAAAAAGCCTTAATTCAACCCATCGATGAGCAACTGAGTTGGTTCGACTTTGAGCACTTTATTGCAGAGGTCCCAGGGTCGAAACTCCATAACTGCTAACACGTCTTAAGTAAAGGGTCATGGTGGTGGGATCCTATACTAGCTTTCCCCTAGGTATTGATGCTTGGTCCAAGGTGCACCACGCACTCTATGGGCCGCCGGCTGTCTGACGTAAGCCCCACAAGCTCGGCGGATCCTCGGCATCAAAAATAAATAAATAACCCTAATTCAAAGCCTAATTAGTTTGGATGAAAAATCATATACATGAGTTGATTGATCAATTAGATGAGACTCGAGAAATCAAGTGAACAAGATCTTCTAATCGTCTTCATGACATTGACCAAAAGACCCGTCTCAACATATTGGCATTATCCAAATACAATAGTATGAATGTAAGTAACTCCATCCCTCCCTCCCTCCCTCCCTTCTTTCTTTTTTATAACCTTTTACCGACCAAAGCAGCAGCCGTGACTGATTCCAAGTTTCCAACTACCGAACCAACGTTACTTCTCCTTCTTCACTTCCATGGCCTGAGCATCTCTCCTCCGATGCCACTTCTCCAATGGATGCCTCCCCCGCGCGGCCAATCTGTGAGGGTTCTGGTCCCCTGCCTCCCGCCTCGCCGCCACCGCGCGGCTGCGAGGAATCAGCACTTCCCGCCCGCTGCTCCGCATTTCCGGCGGCTCCAGCTTCCGTGGTTCGTTGCTGTGGATTCGATTCGCGGCCGCTCCTAGCGATTGGCGATCCCGCCCCCTCGCCAAAGCTAGCAATCATGACCACGACCACGGCCATCACCACCATGATCACCACCATCACCATAGCCACCACCACCACCATGGCGATGGAGGCAATGCGGAGCTAACCAGGTCGCAGAGGGCGCTGGGCGAGTTCGCGCGGGCAGTTGGATGGGTGGACCTAGCAAATTTGTGTTGGAGAAATCTTTCCATAATATTTTGAAGCTGACAAAACATTTCTATCAATCTAGTCTGGATATCGACAGTTCGACAGTTTAAAGTCTCAAGACTTTGTAATCTCAAGACTCAAGACTCAAGACTCAAGACTCAAGACTATTCTCACTGACAGTCTTTCTAATCCAGTGACGAAGGAAATCCAAAGCCAAAGTATATGGTTGAGGATTCGATCCTATCCTCTGAAAAAGATCCCTTGGTTGGATAATCATTTCGGATTCTTTGATTCTTATCTAAGATCAATTGAAGATCCAATGATCGACGAAACATTCTTGGAATGTTCTATTCTTGGAAACCAAGATCCTGATTGTATGGGCGAACAGGATTGATGGACTATCATCAGATTCCTTAAATAGCTCGGATGATCTTCCTAATTGATTCCGTCCAACGGGTAGATTGGAGGAATTCCTTTGGTAAGTGCCAACGGCTATGATGGCATAAAGGAGTATAAAAGGAAGACGCTCTAGTTGTTTTAAGTGTGTGATTGATAGAAAAATTCCAGAGTCTGAAGAACCTTGATTGTTAGTCGATACATTTCAAGCGAAACTGTATACACAGAGAGTGTTTATACTTGATGATACCTTGAGCGAGTGTAGTAGATCATCTACATCGAGAAATCAAGGAAGATCAACACTGTAACATCTCTTTGTTCATAGTGGAATCCAGCCAATCGGCTGTCAGTGCAAAAGAGTGGACGTAGGCTTGCATCAAGCCGAACCACTATAAACCGCGTGTTCAATTCTCTCTTTCCTTTACTAAGTCTTACGATTGATTTTTAATTATTGCAAATCCTTCATCTGTCTAAGTATTGTGCAATCTTCAAGAAAATTTTTATAAACCTATTCACCCCCCCTCTAGGTACTCGTACTAGCAATATCAATTGGTATCAGAGCTCGTGTTCTTATTTTATTTGAAGTGTTTTACTTCAGAGTAAAAGATCCATGGCTAGTATGCTAGCACCAGGGCTGGTGGAAGGGCAAAGCAATACCAGACCACCCTACTTTGATGGAAATGATTACAACATCTGGAAAAACAAGATGAAAGCTTTTCTACGGTCAAAGGATCCTCTGGAATGGGATGTGGTGGAAAGAGGAATTATTCCTACTGCTGCATTAGTATCCAAAAGAGGGAAAGAAACTGTTGATATCAGCGGAATGTCTCAAGAAGAGATAAACAAGAGACAAGCACTCGATGCAAAAGCAATTTACTCTTTATATTGTGCTTTATCACCAACTGAATATAACAGAATATCTTCTTGTGTCACAGCAAAAAAAGTCTGGGACAGATTACATATCACTTATGAAGGGACAGATCGAGTGAAGGAGACCAGAATTAACATTCTCCTTGGTCAATATGAAGCCTTCAAAATGAAACCAGGAGAATCTATAACTGACATGTTTAGCCATTTTACAGATATTGTCAATGGCCTTGAAAATCAAGGACAGAAAATTTCTGATCCTATGAAGGTGAACAAACTGCTGCGTGGACTCTCCAAGGATTGGAATCATATAAAGACTTCAATAAGAGAGACGCAAAGAATTATGCCATTATCTGTAGACGAGCTGATTGGAACTCTTCAGTCTTACGAAGTGGAACGAATTAATGAAGACGAAGATCCAAGAGGTAAGAAATCCATTGCATTAAAATCTAACGATGATTCTGATGATACAGACTCTGAAGAAGATCTGGACGATGAGGAGCTTGCTCTAATGATTAGAAAGTTCAGAAAGCTGAATAGAAAAGGAAGAAGGTTCAACTCAAGGAAACAAAGTCTTCAGAAACAGCAAACCAAGTTTGTTGATAATGAGGAACCAAACAAAGATGTGGTTTGCTTCGAATGTAAGAAAAAGGGACACATCAGACCAAATTGTCCTCTCCTGAAGAAGAAGAGAGGAAAAGCTGAAAAGTCTCAAAAAGCTCTCAAAGCCGAAACTTGGAGCGATACAGAGTGTGAAGATAGTGATGACGAATATGCCAATCTGTGTCTGATGGCACAATCAGACTCAGACTCTGGATCAGACTCAGACAGTGAATTTGAGGTAAGTGATTATAAAATCCCTGTCAAAGTCTCTAAATACATTGATGAACTATGTTTTAGTCTTAAGACTTCTCTCAAAAAGATTTCCGAACTTAAAAAGGAAAACTCAGTTTTAAAACAAAAGGAAAATATTTTAGAAGAAAAAGTGAAAAGTTTAGACTTGAATGTTTCTACTCTTAAGGAGAATGAAGATAAACTTTCAAAAGAAAATGCTTTCTTAAAAACTGACTTATCAAATATTTCAAAGAAATTTTCAATAGGGTCTGAAAAACTTGAAAAAGTCCTTTCAGTCCAAAGACCTTACTTCAATAAGTCTGGTTTAGGTATGACAGCAGAAACAATTCCTTTGATTGATTTTCCAAAAGTAAAAGAAAGAATTAAGAAAAGACCGTCAAAAGAGGCTTACAAAAATCATTTCGAGAAAGTCTTTGTAAAGTCTGTAGGTCGAAATGCTCTAAGGTGTTCAAAGTGTAACAGTAAGGATCATTTTGAAAAAGAGTGTCCTATGGTTTGGAAGCCTGTTAAAAAAGTATGGCCTAGTAATGCTCATTCTACTAACGCCAAAGGACCCAAGAAAATTTGGGTACCAAAGAAAGCTTGAGACTCTCTTTTAATGCAGGTCTCTGTCAAAAAGAAAGTTAAGTGGTATCTTGACAGTGGATGTTCAAGACACATGACAGGAGACTCAAACTGCTTTATAAAGATTGTTCAAGTAAATGGTGGAAAAGTTTCATTTGGAGGAAACAGCAAAGGAAGCATTGTGGGATTTGGAACTGTGAAAATTGGAAATCTCACAATAAGCAATGTCTCTCTAGTGGAAGGACTCAACTACAATCTTCTAAGCATTAGCCAATTATGTGATACCGGTTTCAAGATCTCCTTTCAAGAAGGCATATGTTCTGGAATTAGCAAAGACTCAACTCAGTCTTTCATGGGTCGAAGGCATGGAAATATCTACCTCCTTGATGTAAAACCAAATGAAGCACAATGCCTAATCTCAATTCAAGATGAAGCAGTCTTATGGCACAGAAAGCTTGGCCATGTCAACATGAAACAATTAGCCAAAATCTCATCAAAGAAGCTTGTTCGAGGTCTACCTAAATTGCCATACCAAAAGCTTGATTCATGCACTCCATGCATTCTAGGAAAGCAGGTAAGAAATTCATTTAAACCAATAAATCATGTCTCTACTAATCATGTACTATAGTTGCTTCATATGGATCTCTTCAGACCGACCAGAACCCAGAGCATTGGAGGTAAGAAATATTGCCTAGTAATTGTGGATGATTACTCCCGCTTCACTTGGGTATATTTCCTTGCAAGTAAGTCAGAAACCTTTTCGTATTTTGAAAAATTTGCCAAAAAGGTTCAAAATGAAAAAGGATGTGCAATCTCAAGCATAAGAACAGACCATGGAAGTGAATTTGAAAATCAAGATTTTATGAAATTTTGTGATAAATCTGGTTTTAATCATATGTTTTCCTCTCCATATACTCCAGAGCAAAATGGAGTTGTGGAAAGAAAGAATAGATCTCTTCAAGAAATGGCTAGAACACTTATAATTGAAAGCAAAATTTCTTCACGATTTTGGGCTGAAGCTGTTTTAACAGCATGCTATATTATAAATAGAGTCTTTTTAAGACCTATTTTAGAGAAAACCCCCTATGAATTGTTCAAAGGTAAGAAGCCTATTGTTTCATACTTTCATGTGTTTGGTTGCAAATGCTTTATTTTAAAAAATGCAAATGATCGAGTTGGTAAGTTTGAAGAAAGATCAGATGAAGGCATCTTCCTTGGATATTCTACATCAAGCAAAGCCTACAAAGTCTATAACAAGAAAAGCCAGTCGGTGGAGGAATCAATGAATGTCAAATTCCAAGACTCAATGCAAGATGAATCCAGCCAGACTCAGTATGAAGAGTCTGAACCCACTCCAAAACTTCCAACTCTTACAACTCAAGAAGCATCTCAGTCTCTGGAAGTCCAACATCAAGGAACTCATGAAGATTCAAATAAAGATAGAGATCATCAACCAGGCAGATCAACCAGTAACTAGAAGCATAAATCCAGTCATCCCAAAGATCTCATTATTGGCGAAATCAATGAAGGAATCCGCACCAGATCAAAAAGGCGTGAAGAATCTAGTGCTGTGGCTCTCATTTCTGAAATTGAACCAAAAAGCATAGAAGAAGCTTTATCTGATGAAAGTTGGATCGAAGCTATGCAAGAATAACTCAGACAGTTCAACATCAATGATGTTTGGGAATTGACATCTAAACCAAAAGGTAAAACTATTATTGGAACCAAATGAGTATTCAGGAACAAGATGAATGAAGAAGGAAAAGTCGTACGAAACAAAGTAAGACTCGTGGCCAAAGGATATACGCAAGAAGAAGGAATAGACTATGATGAGACTTACGCTCCAGTAGCAAGGTTAGAAGCTATTCGTCTATTACTTGCGTTTGCATGTTATAAAAATTTCAGGTTATTCCAAATGGACGTCAAAAGTGCATTCCTAAATGGATTTATCCATGAGGAAGTTTATGTGGAACAACCACTTGGGTTTGAAGACCCAAAGAAGACAAACTCAATCTTCAGACTGAAAAAGGCCTTGTATGGTTTAAAGCAAGCACCTCGAGCTTGGTACGACAGATTAAGTAAGTTTTTATTACATAATGGTTTTGTCAAAGGTAAAGTAGATACTACTTTGTTTATCAAAAAGGAAAACAAAAGCTTTTTACTTGCTCAAATATATGTGGACGATATTATTTTTGGATCACCAAATGAAAGTCTATGCAAGAAATTTTCTGAGTCTATGCAGGATGAGTTTGAAATGAGTATGATGGGAGAGTTAACATTCTTTCTTGGACTACAAGTGAAACAAATGAAGGAATGAACTTTTATTTATCAAGAAAAATATGCGAATGATCTTGTCAAAAGATTTGGATTGGAAAAGTGCAAAAAGACCGACATACCAATGTCATGTTCTCAGAAGATAGACAAGGATGAAGAAGGGAAGAAAGTAGATCAAAAGCTGTACATGAGCATGATCGGTTCACTTCTTTATCTTACTGCTTCTAGACCTGATATTTTGTTGAGTGTTTGCATTTGTGCTAGGTTTCAATCAGATCCTAGAGAATCCCATCTCAGTGCTGCAAAACGTATTATCAAATGCGTTGCCTCATCTTCAAGCATCGGTCTCTGGTATCCCAAGAAGGGAGACTTTAATCTTCTAGGATACTCAGATGTAGATCTGGCCGGTTGCAGAGTCGATAGAAAAAGTACTTCTGGAATTTGTCAACTGCTTGGAAACAGGACAGTGTCTTGGTTTTTGAGGAAGCAAAGCACTGTAGCTCTCTCAACGACAGAAGCAGAGTATATAGCTCTTGGAAGCTGCTGTTCGCAAATTCTATGGATAAAACAACAGCTACAAGACTTTGGGATTGAAGACTCATGCACAGAAATCAGATGTGACAACACCAGTGCGATCAATCTCACCAAAAATCCAATCCTTCATTCAAGAGCAAAGCATATTGAGATTCGACATCACTTCATTAGAGATCATATTCAAAATGGAGAAATCTCGATTAAATTTGTTGATTCAAAGAGTCAACTAGCGGATATATTCACAAAGCCTTTGGAGAAAAATCAATTCGACTTTATCCGTTCAAGACTCAACATTTTGAAGCTTGAAGAAGTTAAAGTCTAGAGACTCACCAACTCTAAGACTCTAATCTTTCAGACTTTAAATCCTCAGACTCAGACATTCGTGGCTATAGACTGTAAGTTGTAAAGGTACAAATTTTCGTTTAGATATTTTATCTAAACTCGAAAAGGTACGATCTTTCGTTCGGTTAGTTTATAATTCGCGTGAAAGTTGAAGACTTGTCCTTTTTAAAAAAAAAAAAGAAATAATTTTGGCAATTATTGATTTTGAAAAGAAGTGTTCGTACACTTTCCTTGCACCGATTGAACTTCCCTTTTCAAAACTGAGTTATATATATACAGTTTTTCTTTTCCCAATCTTCAAAACCCTAAAAGGCACTCTCCTCCCGATACTGTTCGTCGTCGAGAAAGTGGTCATTTTTCTTGGGAAAGCGAGTGAAGGAATCTTCCAATCGACAAAGAAAGATGTCTTCTTTGAGGAAATCATCAAGAATCGCAAGCAGGGGACCACAAAGAATGAAGAAGGGACCGACTCACTTCGATCTCACTGAGGAAGAAGACTTAGCAAGTCAGCGACAAAGTCCGATTCGCTCTCATCCACGTCATTCAACGCCTCCTGCCCCACAAGGTGAAAGTCATCTTCTGGAAGAAGAGATAATCGAGGATGCCGACCCAGTAAGAGTCCAAAAACCCTCATTTATCTATAAATTTTATCGTGCGTTGAAAAGCACCGGTACTCCATTGCAATATATAGATGACTTCCTTAAGGACAAAAATTATGGAAATGAGTATCGTTTTCTAAGGAAAATGGAGGATTTGGAAATTGCCCCTAAAGGAAAAGCAGAGGACGCACTTGCGAACATTCCAAGTGATCCTCGTATGCCAGGACAAAATTTAATTGAAGGGAATGATGATGACAGAATGTTCCTTGAATTTCAACCGAAAATGGGAGTGGCAGCAAAGGTGAAAGGAAATCGGATGGATTTGTTCAAATCCAAGGATCAAGAAAAAATGTATTTCAGGCTGTTGAAAAGAGGGGTGATAAACCCTAGAAGTGTTGATTTTGACTTCCTGGACGCCATCAACATGAACTTAAGAGAAAAGTTGAATTTGTTTCAACTTGAGAATTTTTGCTCTGACTCTACTGACGGGTATGCTCATCTGACCGCTTATTTCTATTCAAATCTTAGCTTTCTGGATGCGAATAAAATTTCATTCAGTGTACGAGACCAAGTCTACATGGTAGATGTGAATATGTTGGCAGACATAGTTGGAGTTGAACGAGGACGTTATCTACCAATCAAAGTCTCACCTGCTCGTACTACTCTGGAACTTGTCAAAGATAGGAACGCAGAGAAGAAAGTTACCTATTCCAGGATGAATGCCATCAACATTGTGCTTCATAAGATTGTAATCAACTGTCTAAGACCGAAGTCTACGTCAAAGACTTCCGTGTCTCTTTCTGAAGCAAAGTTGATGTACGCGATCAACTCAGGACGGAAATTCTCTCTCCCGCACACCATTCTCTTCCATATGTACAGAGCAATGTCGAAAGACAAAGGACAATTGCATTATCCTGGTCTGGTGACCAAGATCTTCAGACACATGAATATTGAACCGCCACAAACACTTTGTGTTCAACCGTGTGATAAAATGGTGGTAGGTTTGAAGATGTTAACGAAGATGCGTCTGCAAGAACTTTCCAAGGCAATGGAGAAATTCAGAGTGAAATCTCCAGTTCAATCTGCTTCAAAGAGAAAAGGAAAGGAGGCCATTGGTGCCTCATCGAAAAAGAAGAAAAGAACTCTCATCCTGGAGGATGAAGATGAAGAGGATGAAGATCCTACTATCCATGCACTGACAAGAACCAGACGTTCTGTGTCTCAGTCGATAGAACTTCAGAAGAAACACAGAGAAGAAGAAGAGCAGAGAGAGAAGGAGAAAGAAGCTGAAGAAGAGAAAGAAAAGTCTGCTGCTGAATCTGGAGAGAAGGGAAATCAAGAGCATGATCATCACTCTTCCCCTTTGGATGTCCTAGAGACAGGGGGAGTTGGCGAGCAAGAAAGGTCCATACCTCATGCTGACGATAGTGAAGGTCCAAGACAATCTCCAGCAGACCCAGAAGATTTTCAGGCTTCTCAATTGCCTGAAGAAGGTGATACGTCGACACCAAATCTGCAAGACTATACAGAAGCGCCATCGTCTCCATTTACTCCATCTGAGAAAGCTCATGCCAGTACACAGACAGACAATTCTGCAGATTTTCATCGCATCATGGATATTCTTCTGGAAATGCGTGGCCAGATATATGCTCTGGACTGTGAAATTCAAGCCATGAAGAATGCTGGACAAGCATCTTCAGTCACCCTGGAGGACAAGATGAAAGACCTCGCTCTGCAACTTCAAGCCAATGCCAAAGGAGAGGAGGTAGCTCATCTAAGGGAGGACTTGAAGAGGCTAGAAGGCGTAGTTCAGTCAATGGGAGATTTCCAGATCGTGCGCCTTCCCAAGCAGACATGACTCCTTTCTCACCATTTTTAATGATGACAAAAAGGGGGAGAACCAATTTGAACCAACAATTTTTAAAAACTTTGACTTTTGTGGTTATGTTTATTTTTGAGTATGACTTGAGAACTTGAACTTGGGTGTGAATTTAAATTTGACTGAATTGGCTGTGGATTTTGATGCTTGACTGGTTGCATTTATATCAAGTATTGTTATATGGTATTACTCATGAAAGACTAACCAATTTGCTGTGAATGCAGAGTCTGGTTGTTTTATTAATCTTTATGAGTTAGCCATATTGCTTGAGAAATGTTTTTGCAGGTTAAAGTTGTTCAAATCTACAAGAAAGTTTTGTCACCATCAAAAAGGGGGAGATTGTTGGAGAAATCTTTCCAGAATATTTTGAAGCTGACAAAACATTTCTATCAGTCTAGTCTGGATATCGACAGTTCGACAGTTTAAAGTCTCAAGACTTTGTAATCTCAAGACTCAAGACTCAAGACTCAAGACTATTCTCACTGACAGTCTTTCTAATCCAGTGACGAAGGAAATCCAAAGCCGAAGTATATGGTTGAGGATTCGATCCTATCCTCTGGAAAAGATCCCTTGGTTGGATAATCATTTCGGATTCTTTAATTCTTATCTAAGATCAATTGAAGATCCAATGATCGACGAAACATTCTTGGAATGTTCTATTCTTGGAAACCAAGATCCTGATTGTATGGGGGAACAGGATTGATGGGCTATCATCAGATTCCTTAAATAGCTCGGATGATCTTCCTAATTGATTCCGTCCAACGGATAGATTGGAGGAATTCCTTTGGTAAGTGCCAACGGCTATGATGGCATAAAGGAGTATAAAAGGAAGACGCTCTAGTTGTTTTAAGTGTGTGATTGATAGAAAAATTCCAGAGTCTGAAGAACATTGATTGTTAGTCGATACAGTTCAAGCGAAATTGTATACACAGAGAGTGTTTATACTTGGTGATACCTTGAGCGAGTGTAGTAGATCATCTACATCAAGAAATCAAGGAAGATCAACACTGTAACATCTCTTTGTTCATAGTGGAATCCAGCCAATCGGCTGTCAGTGCAAAAGAGTGGACGTAGGCTTGCATCAAGCCGAACCACTATAAACCGCGTGTTCAATTCTCTCTTTCCTTTACTAAGTCTTACGATTGATTTTTAATTATTGCAAATCCTTCATCTGTCTAAGTATTGTGCAATCTTCAAGAAAAATTTTATAAACCTATTCACCCCCCCTCTAGGTACTCGTACTAGCAATATCAATTTGTTGAGGGAGAATCTGCAAATGTGCTGCTGCTCCGCGGCTTTGTTCCTAGCCACCGCCGCTCGCCCTTACCTGGTTCCGAAGCCGGTGGTGAAACCATTTCAGAATTCTTTGATGCTAGTCGCGTTTCCCCTAACCAGAGTGCCAATTTTTATCTCTGGCTTTTCGTGTTGCTTTTTAGTTTTGCGACCTAAATGCAATCGAATGCAGAGTCTCTGCTCCTGGATTTTGTCGGTTTCGCAGAGCTTTCCGAAATTGTGTGGTCTGTCGCAAGCAAATAAAGGTGGGGAAGTTGAAGCATTTTCTGATGAATTTAATCGGATTAAATTTTTTTCCGATTGAACTGTCAGTTCCTGTTGGAAGGGTTATTAAGTTATGCCATCGAGGTTAAACTATGGATGTTAGCACCTTTGAGACATGTTTTAGGTGGATTGTGCTTTCTGGCCTACATTTGTTTCGGAGGGAGGATTCATCAGAAAAGGAAAGGATATGTTCCTGAATTAGGACACCGCTCTTGCTGTTCTTGTTGATACACAAAGCAAAACCAAAATCGGCTGTACTGTTAGATGAAAATGCGGCACGCTTTCTAGCTCTATTTGACCATTTGAGTTTTGAGCTCACTCGATGGGATTTCCCTTTCCTTTCTTTTTTCTAAAATATTCAAATTTTAGGAATCTTATTGTAGGATTAGACAAAATCCCAATAAGTGAGGTTTTCATTCCAAATCAATAGGTTTCCTTGGAAAAATTAAAGGCAGAGAAGGGACCATGCTTTTTTTAAGAACAACAGGGCTATTAGGAAATTATTTCTCTCACTCCAAATATCTCGTGTATTATAAACTTAAATTAACTCTCCTTGTCTCATGAAAATACAAATCCCTTCCCAAACAGATAATGCAATTCATGCCTTTTTCCCCTCTCTATCCACATGCTGGTGCCTTTTTAGCTACTCTTATTAAAGAAGAAAATCAGAAAGAGAACAAGAAAAACGAGAAATATCACAAAGAGCCGGTCAACTAAAACTCTTTTCACCACCATCCTTGGTACCTACCCATACTATATTTGGAACACAAACTAAACATAAAAATAAATTGTTGCCATAGGCGACATTGATTCTGATTTCGTTCTTAATGTCAATGATATTCATAGATCTTCTTTCCTTCTAAGGTGCTACATATGTTCGTAGATCTTCTTTCCTTCTAAGGTGCTACATATCCACTATAAATTATTCCTCTTGGATTACCAAACTACACTAACACATACAGATCAACTCTCGCAACGCCCTCTTGTGTCTTGTCAAGCATGAGGAGTGCCATGAGGGCCCTCCACATTTTCCTTGTCCTAGTATTGCTCAACAACATTTTTCTCAAATCTGAAGCTCGACCCTTCAATGCATTGGAGAAGAAAGCTATTATACAATTTGCCAGGGGAAGGTTCATTGATGGTTCATCACTTGGACCCATCCGGTCCAAGCTACTTCAAGTGGACTCATCAGGTCCAAGTCCACCTGGTCCCGGGCATGAGTTATTTTATGAAGTGCACTCATCGGGTCCCAGTCCACCTGGTCCGGTGCATGAGTTAATTGGTGAAGTGCACTCATCGGGTCCAAGTCCACCTGGTGAGGGACACAAGTTTACCAACTCGGAGACACTCGGACGGATTAAGGACTCAGGCCCGAGCCCGGGGGAGGGACACAAGTTCACCAACTCGGAGACACTCGGACGGATTAAGGACTCAGGCCCGAGCCCGGGGGAGGGACACAAGTTCACCAACTCGGAGACACTCGGAGGGATTAAGGACTCGGCCCCAAGCCCTGGTGAAGGACACGGGCACGTCACCGGCACGAACCAGTGACGACCGAACTTTGATTCAAGGTTGTTTTCATTCATTGGGGTTCGAGCTTGCATATGAAATAAGAATGTTTTTTGCTGGCTAGCAAGGCCGATGTTGTTTAACTTGTTTTATTAATGTGTTGGACAAAATCACATGAACTCGTCATTCGAATTCAAAAAGATTGAAAGTAGAAAGGAACATCGTTATGTATGACATTACATCACATCATGTGTGATCATCACGTAGTTATATGACAATCATGAAATTTTTACACTCTTATAATGTTTAATTGACACGTGAAAAGCTATCTTTTCGGAACCATGCTAAGGTAACGCCACCTTTATTTTCTAAAAGTAATGTCGCCTTTTGAACCACAAACCCCCTTTCCCGGATGAATGGCAACCAGCAACAATAGCCAGTGTGATTAACTTTCTACAGCATATTGGCTTTAATTAACTTTCAGCAGGGATTAAAAAAAAAAAGTAAAAACCGATGCAACAAGTATATCCGATTACTAAGAAAAATGGCGGTGGATGATGGTTCGTCACCTGCATCGCCAACGACAGACCATCACCATCTCATTTTCCATTTTTTTTTTTTTCCTTGTAGCCTGCGATTGGAAGATTACTTCGAATATCAACCCTAATTCAAGGACCTTAAATAACGAGAGGAACCCAAAACTGACTTGACTTGACTTGATATTGACATCAACTCCAAAACCCAACGTTAACCGAAACACAAAAATCTCGAGCTCCTTAATATCGAACATCATAATTCGGAGCATGATCGATTTGGACGAAAAATCATCTACATAAGTCAACCTAAATGATCATTTTGGATGATACTCGAGGAATTGAGTGGCGTCTTCATGACATTGACCAATAAACTAGTCTAAACATGTTGGCATTATCCAAACACAAAAGTATGAATATAAGAATAAAGATAAATAGAGCCATTGGGATAAAATCACTTAGATTAAAAATAGGTTCGGAGCGCTCCCCTTCCTTGAAGCAACATCATTGTTTACTACATATTTTCTCTTATTTATACTATGTTTGGGAAAAAAGGGTAATGGCAAAGAAAATAAAAAGGAGTGACGATATGAGAACATGAATATGAAGAGGAGAGAAAAATATATTGTGTTATATTCTATGAACGAGGAAAATTGAAAATAAATTAAAATGAGGAAATTGATAAGGGCAATGCCTTTGTGCCAAGGAGCTATAAATTCTAAACAAGAATGAAAGATGTGATCAATAAATATATATACGTGTATATGTGGGAAATAGAACTGAAGTTCCAGATGAACGTATAGGCAAATAAAAAAAGACATCTCAAGGTAGTATTCCAATATTGAGTGAATTCTTAGAGTTTTCTTCCCTAGCAATGATATCGTGAGTACCTAATTTTTTGTCTTTTCTACGATTTAGTACCTTAACTTCTTCTTCTTTCCTTGGTTCAATCAAGTACCTAAATTTTTCAAATTCCACTTGGTGTAAAACCTCAATTGAATATATTGTCATGTGACGTGATTGTGATAACGTAACTCGCTTACTCGACAAAGTTTTAGTATAAATAGTTACATAAGTCGCTTACTTAACAAAAGTTGTGCCATCTCCATTCAGATGAGAGGTGGCGGGAGGAGAGAGAGTGCCGGCTTCGAACACTTGAGTCATTCAATATGTCTCTGCTGCATCATCATCTTAAGAAAACACCGTCATCCTCATGGTCTTTGGTCTTCGGTTTGGGGTAAAACCTTTCTTCTCCATGGCTGCTTATAGACTATATACGCTCGACGGCTGAAAAACTAGACATAGAAATTGCTGTCCAACTTCTGCCTTTTCTTTTAGACCTTCAAACTCTCTCTCTCTCTCTCTCTCTCTCTCTCTCTCTCTCTCTCTCTCTCTCTCTCTACTTATTTGATATAGAGTGATACAAAATATATCTAGCCTTTCAGACGAGTGCAAATATGTTTTAGTAAATGGTCAATTGGTCGTGTGCTACATTCTTCCTTCTTCCCCGGCTTGTATGTGCGCTCTCTCGCCACGACAGAAGCTTCCTCGTTGCTTCCTCAAGCCGACCGCATGCAAAAATGCAAATGCTCACGTGGCCTTTGAACAGGGGAAGACTAAATTGTCATACGAAGAAAAAGAGAAGAAGAACGGGGAAACCGGGACCATCAAGAAGAGCCGGTCAAAGAAAACTCTTCGTTGCTCGCACTATATATTTTGAGCACCCGCTCAGCCATAGACTCCACATCACAAACTCCCTTCAAACAAATATAAAAAAATTGCTCTTTATCGTCTCTGTCAGTAAAAATTTGCTTTTGCTTGTCTCTGTCAGTAATTTCATCGAACATGAGGAGCACAACAAGGGCTCTCCACATTCTCTTGGTCCTGGCGATGCTTAGCCCCATTTTTGTTGCGAATGGAGCTCGACCCTTCAATGTGATGGAGACGAAAGCTCCGGTGGGAGTTGCCTGCGGAGGGTTCTTCGACGGGTTGTTGCTTGGGGCCATCAAGCAAGCTGGGCCGAGCCCAGGCGAGGGACACAAGTTCACCAACTCGGGGACGCTTGGAGGGATGAAGGACTCAGGCCCGAGCCCCCCCGGTGAAGGACACAAGCTCACCAACTCGGGGACGCTTGGAGGGATGAAGGACTCGGGCCCGAGCCCCCCCCCCCCCCGGTGAAGGACACAAGTTCACCAACTCCGAGACGCTTGGAGGGATTAAGGACTCGGGCCCGAGCCCCCCCCAGTGATGGGCACAAGCACGTCACTGGCACGAACTAGTGATGATCAAACTTTGATTGCTAGTAAAAACTAAGAATATTTCATGGTCCCTTTCATTATTTAGTTTAATTTTTATCTTTTGCAATATCAAAAGTGAAGGTCCTCGTCATCCATTGGGGCTTGAGGTTGAATATAGAATAATATGGTCTTTTGCTAGCGAGCAAGGCCAGTGTTGTTTAACTTGTTTTATGGAATGTGTTCGTGTCAAATTGGACTGACTCACATTGACATGTGTCATTCAAATTATTCACAAAGATTGAAAGTAGAAAGGGAGACTATTATGTCTTGTGTGATCATTGTGTAGTTCTATAACTATTATGAAGTTTTTAATATGGTTTGAGGATTTAATTGAAAGGAAGGGAGCGGATATATAATAGAGCTTTTGGTGCAATTATTTTTCACCTTCTTATAATGTTTAATTATAAGTTAAAAGATTTTTTTTTGGAATTTTGTTAAGGTAACGGCATTTTTATTCTCTAAAAACAACGGTGCGGACTGCAAACTCTCTTTTCCAAATGATTGGCAACAGGCAACAATAGGCAATGTGATTAACTTTCAACAACATATTAGCTGCAATGTTCCATCTTTTTTTCCTTGTAGCCTGCAGTAGGAGAATACTTTAATAATGAACCATAAATCAAATACTTCAAATAATAAGAGGAATCCAAAAGTGACTTGACTTGACATCGACCCGAAACTCATTATTAACCAAAACACAAAATTCTCGAGTTTTTTTGCGATCAAATACCCTAATTCAAAGCCTAATTAGTTTGGATGAAAAATCATATACATAAGTTGAGTTGAATAATCAATTAGATGAGACTCAAGATATCGAGTGAACAAGATCTTCTAATTGTCTTCATGACATCGACCAAAAGACCTGTCTCAACATATTGGCATTATCCAAATACAATAGTATGAATGTAAGTATAAAATAAACAGAGCCATTGAGATAAAATTATCATATTAAAAATAGGTTTGCAATGCTTCTTCTTCCTTGAAGGAACATAATTGTTTACTGCATACTTTCTCTTTGTTTGTACTATGTCTGGGAAATAAAAGGGGTAGAGGAAAAGAAAATAAAAGAAGTGACAATAAGAGAAAATGAATATGAAGAAGTGAGAATATCATATTGTGTTATATTCTATGGACGAGGAAAATGGACAAAAAAAATTTTAAAAAAATAAGGAGAAAGTTGATAAGGTCAATGCCATTGTGCTAAGGATGTAAAAATTCTAAATTTTTCATATTTTCTATAATTCAGTACCCCAATTTTTTCTTGTTCAATCAAGTACCTAAAACCTTTGCTCAATAAATCATCATGTCAAGTGATTGTGTCAACATGACTCGCTTACTTGATAAAGCTTAAATTCATATTGTTACATGAGTTGCTTAATCAACAAAAAATTGTATCATATCCAAGTGAAGAAAGAGAGAGAGAGAGAGAGAGTTCTAACTTTCAAATATTTCAGTTATCCAACATATCTCTACCGTGGGATTTCTCATGAAAATGCATCCAAGTTGGCATTTTGCCCCCGAGTCGCGATTATTAGACACCTCTCGTCGAACTATGCTCGAAGTAAAATTAGGTTTTGCTTGAACGCGAAATAGACAAAAAGTCCACGTAACTTGTGCTGTGAAGTCATTATTTTTAAAATTTCTTAATTTTTTTTACAGAAAGAAATTTTTTTAAAAAAAATCAAAATCAAAATCAAATCAAAATCAAATTAAAATATTATTAAAAATTGTCCACGTCAGCACCGATCATGCCACGTCAACCGGCCAGCGTCCTGTCAGTAAAATCCAGCCAAAATTGGTCGGAAATGACTAAATTGACACAACATAAAAAGGTTTAGAACTAATTCGGCACCAAAAAAAGGTTTATGACTAAATTGGCTCAAAGACAAAAGGTTTAGGAATACTTTTCCCCTTAATCATCAAAAAGAAGTTTGTAACCATACGAGGCTCTTTGATTTGGAATGTTCTATTCCGCACGAATTTTGAGTTCCATATTCAATTCTGACTATGGTTATTATATGCATACAAACACATAGTATCCAATGAGATGCTATGCATGTTTTCGAGCACGTTCAATAGGATCCGACCCTGAAAAAGAGGCTCTACATTGAAATTGTGCAGTGATGCTCTATGTTGAAATAGAATCCATCCGAATCCTTCCCGTAATCAAGCATTATTTCCTCCATAACACACAAGTTGATCACATTGATTAGGCAGCCCATGTTTTTCTGGCGGACCTTCTCGATATACACTTGACAAAAATACTTGTTCTAATACTTGCTCGCGACCACTACCATTGGGATCGATTAGGCTGCTGTTCGGGGGATAAATGAAAACACCGGTCGATAGAAAACGCGTTTCACGACTGGAAAAGCGCCGTTTAATGAAAGCCAAACCTGATCTCATAGTGGATCAACGACTTCTCGTTTCGGCGGCAATGGGCAGGTTCATAGGTAGTGGTTAAATGAAATCAGCGTGTTTTTTCATAGACAGAGTCGTGAGTGATGAAAGATAGTAAAGTGGAAGTGTGGAAAAAAGAAAGAAAAAATTGGAACTTTGGTTTATTTTGGGTTTTTGAAAATTAGGAAAGATTCAGTTTCGGAAGATGTGATTAATTTTATTTAAATAGCTTTTCTATATTTTAATCGACTTAATTTACATTTTTTTCCACCACTTGTTAATTTAAAACTTCATTCATTTCTTAATGACTAATAATAAAGGGAAATTAGGGGATTTTTGAGAAATAGAGGATGAAATCGATCCCACGGTTACCGAACTCCTCTGAAGAAGGAATGTCGTATGCGCTTTCATATGTTAAAGAAATATGTTAAAGAAACATTATTGACACAATTTCTAATAAATCATCCAAAAAAAAAAACGATTTTTCTAATATGATATTAGAGCACAAGTTCGAGGTACCAATTCTCGCACCCACGTCTTAATATTTGTTGTCTATCATTAATGTTATTTTGCTTGTTTTCCTGTTTCGCTGTCATTTAATCTTGCGCGAGTAAGGAATCGGTTTACATACGAGGAAGAGCGTTAAGGAATTTTTTTATAGATATATTGCCCGCACGTTTTTCTATACAACTAAAACCTTGATGGGAAAAACGATTTATCTAACATTATCATTTTATTTCGCTAATGACGGTCGTTGCAACTCTTAGCACCCGATCACTAAACTTCGTTAACTGTGGAGTTTCCCTTGCTTTTGCTCCCAGAGCCGGCATTCCAAGAATGTGTTAGAACGGTGATTCGAATTCAAGTTAATACTGGAAGAAGACATTTGGGAGATTTCCCCAACAGTTCCGCTGTTGTCTGCTTGTGAAAATTCAAGCTGTCCACCCAAAAGTCTTCGAAATACACCGTCATCCTCGCGGTCTTTGGTCTTCGGTCTGGGGTAATACCACGCTTCTCCATGGCTGCTTTGACTATGTTCGCTCGCCCGCTGAAAAACTAGACACAGAAATTACAGTCCAACTTCTGTCTCTCATCTTCTAAACCATCGAACTTGGTCCCCCTATATCTACTTGTGTGAAATCGAGTAATATATGATGTATCTAGCCTTTTAGATGAGTGCAAACGTTTTAGTAAACGGTCAAACAGTCGTCTGCTACATTCTTCCTTCTTCCCTTGGCTTGCATGTGCGCCCTCTCGGCCACAACGGAAGCTCCCTCGCTGCTTCCTCAAGCTGGCTGCATGCAGAAATGCCAATACTCACGTTGCCTTTGAACAGGGAAAAGACTAATTATTCTACGAAGAAAAGGCGAGGAAGAACGAGGAAACCGGGACCATCAAGAAGAGCCGGTCAAACAAAACTCTTCGTTGCTCGCACTATATATTAGAGTACCTGCTCGGCCATAGACTCCGCATCACAAGCTCCCTCCAAACGAATCAAAAAATTCTCTGTTTATTGTCTCTGTCGGTGATTTCATCGAACATGAGGAGCGCAACAAGGGTTCTCCACATTCTCTTGGTCCTGGCGATGCTCTGTGCCGTTTTCGTTGCGAACGAAGCTCGACCCTTCAACGTTATGGAGACGAAAGCTCCAGTGGGAGTTGCCTGCGGAGGATTCTTCGATGGGTTGTCGCTTGGGGCCATCAAGCAAGCTGGCCCGAGCCCGGGGGAGGGACACAAGTTCACCAACTCGGAGACACTCGGAGGGATTAAGGACTCGGGCCCAAGCCCTGGTGAAGGACACGGGCACGTCACCGGCACGAACCAGTGACGACCGAACTTTGATTACTAGCAGAATCTAAGAAAATTTTATAGTTCCTGACATTATTTGGTTGTTTAATTTTTATCTTTTGCAATATCAAAATTCAAGGTTGTTTTCATTCATTGGGGTTTGAGCTTACATATGAAATAAGAATGTTTTTTGCTGGCTAGCAAGGCCGATGTTGTTTAACTTGTTTCATTAATCTGTTCATGTCAATTTGGACAAAATCAAATGAACTTGTCATTCAAATTATTCAAAAAGATTGAAAGTAGAAAGGAACATTGTTATGTGTGACATTACATCACATCATGTGTGATCATCACATAGTTATATGACAATCATGAAATTTTCACACTCTTATAATTTTTAATTTACAAGTGAAAAGCTATCTTTTTGGAACCATGCTAAGGTAACGCCACCTTTATTTTCTAGAAGTAATGTCGCCTTTTGGACCACAAACCCCCTTTCCCGGATGGTTGGCAACCAGCAACAATAGCCAGTGTGATTAACTTTCTACAGCATATTGGCTTTAATTAACTTTCAGCAGGGATAAAAAAGTAAAAAAAAAAAAAAAAAGTAAAAACCGATGCAACAAGTATATCCGATTACTAAGAAAAATGGCGGTGGATGATGGTTCGTCAACTATGTCGCCAACGATGGACCGTCACCATCTCATTTTCCTTCTTCTTCTTCTTTTTTTCCCTTGTATCCTGCAATTGGAAGATTACTTTGAATATCAACCATAATTCAAGCACCTTAAATAATGAGAGGAATCCAAAACTGACTTGACTTGACATTGACATCAACTCCAAAACCCGCCGTTAACCGAAACACAAAAATCTCAAGCTCCTTAATATCGAATATCATAATTCGGAGCATGATCGATTTGGACGAAAAATCATCTACATAAGTTGACCCGAATGATCATTTTGGATGAGACTTGAGGAATTGAGTGGTGTCTTCATGACATCGACCAAAAAACTAGTCTCAACAAATTGGCATTATCCAAATGCAAAAGTATGAATATAAGAATAAAAATAAACAGAGCTATTGGGATAAAATCATCTAGATTAAAAATAGGTTCGGAGCGTTCCTTGAAGCAACATCATTGTTTACTGCATATTTTCTCTTATTTAAATTATGTTTGGGAAAAAAGTGGTAGTGGAAAAGATAATAAAAGGAATGACAATATGAGAAAGTGAATATGGATAGGAGAACAAATGTATATTGTGTTATATTCTATGAACGAGGAAAATTGAAAAAAAATAAAATAAAATAAGGAGAAAATTGATAAGGGCAATGCCTTTGTGCCAAGGAGCTATAAATTCTAAACAAGAATGAAAGATGTGATCAATAAATATATATACATGTATATGTGGGAAATAGAACTAAAGTTCTAGATGAACTTATAGGCAAATAAAAGACATCTCAAGGTAGTATTCCAATATTGAGTGAATTCTTAGAGTTTTCTTCTTGGGCAACGATATCATGAGTACCTAGTTTTTTGTCTTTTCAACGATTTAGTGCTTTAACTTTTTCTTTTCTTTTTTTTTTTTTTTGTTCAATCAAGCACCTAAATTTTTCAAATTTCGCTTGGTGTAAAACTTCAATTGAATATACCTTCAAACTCTCTCTCTCTCTCTCTCTCTCTCTACTTGTGTGATATATTATAGAGTATTGGAACCAAAAGAATGACAATAAACTTTGGAAACTTGGAATAAGAATACTAGAAATTTGAGGGAGAAATTTTTATTGAAAATGCTTTCTCTTATTTGTGTCTTCGTGGACTATGGCTCGTGGCTTTATTTACAACTCACAACTTCATCCCTTTATATAGGAATAGAAGTTTACAAGCGCCAATGACTACATAACAACCCACAAATTTAATGATGGGAATTTAATGACTAAAACAAAACAGCCTCATACATGTAATCATAAAGACAATCAAAACACACAATAAAGTAACATAAGTCTTCAATAACTTCCATTCTTCAAATTCATGTAGCCTACCATAAAGTTTTTATAGCTCCTTTAATGCTTGCAAGTTTCTCATCCAGCAACCATCATCCGATAATCAATTTTATTTTATTTAAACATAGAATGATACAAAATATATCTAGCCTTTCGGATGAGTGCAAATATGTTTTAGTAAATGGTCAATCGGTCGTGTGCTACGTTCTTGCTTCTTCCCCGGCTTGCATGTGCGCTCTCTCGGCCACGACAGAAGCTTCCTCGTTGCTTCCTCAAGTCGGCTGCATGCAGAAATGCAAATGCTCACGTGGCCTTTGAACAGGGGAAGACTAAATTGTTATACGAAGAAAAGGAGAAGGAGAACGGGGAAACCGGGACCATCAAGAAGAACCGGTCAAAGAAAACTCTTCGTTGCTCGCACTATATATTTTGAGCACCCGCTCGGCCATAGACTCCGCATCACAAGCTCCCTTCGAACAAATAAAAACATTTGCTCTTTATTGTCTCTGTTGGTAAAAATTTGCTTTTTATTGTCTCTGTCAGTAATTTCATCGAACATGAGGAGCACAACAAGGGCTCTCCACATTCTCTTGGTTCTGGTGATGCTCAGCCCCACTTTTGTTGCGAACGGAGCTCGACCCTTCAATGTGATGGAGCCGAAAGCTCCAGTGGGAGTTGCCTGCGGAGGGTTCTTCGACGGGTTGTCGCTTGGGGCCATCAAGCAAGTTGGACACAAGTTCACCAACTCAGAGACGCTTGGAGGGATCAAGGACTCAGGCCCAAGCCACCCCGGTGAAGGACACTAGCACGTCACCGGCACGAACTAGTGATGACCAAACTCCGATTGCTAGTAAAAACTAAGAATATTTCATGGTCCCTTTCATTATTTGGTTGTTTAATTTTTATCTTTTGCAATATCATAAGTGAAGGTCCTAGTCATCCATTGGGGCTTGAGATTGAATATAGAATAATAAGGTCTTTTGCTAGCGAGCAAGGCCAATGTTGTTTAACTTGTTTTATGAAATGTGTTCGTGTCAAATTGGACCGACTCACATCGACCTATGTCATTCGAATTATTCACAAAGAATGAAAGTAGAAAGGGAGATTGTTATATCTCGCGTGATCACTGTGTAGTTCTATGATTATATTGAAGTTTTTAATATGGTTTGAGGATTCAATTGAAAAGAATGGAATGGATATACTATAGAGCTTCTAGTGTAATTATTTTTCACCTTCTTATAATGTTTCATTATAAGTTTCAGAATCATGTTAAGGTAACGGTACCTTTATTCTCTAAAAACGACAACTTTTGGACTACAAACTCTCTTTCCCAAATGATTGGCAATAGGCAACGATAGGCAGTGTGATAAACTTTCGACAACATTTTGGCTGCAATGTTCCATCTTTTTTTTCCTTGTAGCTTGCAATTGGAGAATACTTTTATAATTAACCATATTTCAAATACTTCAAATAATAAGAGGAATCCCGAAGTGATTTGACTTGATAATCGACCTAAATTTCATTATTAACCAAAACACAAAAATCTCGAGCTTCGTGCTATCAAGTATTCTAATTCAAAGAATTCAAAGCTTGATTAGTTTGGACGAAAAATCATTTACATAAGTTGAGGTAAATAATCAATTTAGATGAGACTCAAGGAATCGAGTGAACAAGATCTTCTAATCATCTTCATGACATCAACCAAAATAGGTTTTGATGGTTCCTCTTCCTTGAAGGAACATAATTGTTTACTACATACTTTATCGTTTTTTATACTATATTGGGGGAAAAAGTGGTAGAGTAAAAGAAAATAAAAGGAGTGACAATAAGAGAAAATGAATATGAAGAAGTGAGAATAGTATATTGTGTTATATTCTTTGAACAAGGAAAATGGAGAAAAATAAAAGAGAGAAAGTTGATAAGGTTAGTGCCATTGTGCTTAAGGAGGTATAAATTCTAAATTTTTCATCTTTTCTATAATTTAGTACCTCAACTTTTTCTTGTTCGATCGAAGTACCTAAAAGCTTTGCTCAATAAATCGTCATGTCAAGGGATTGTGTCGACATGGCTAGTTTACTCGACAAAGCTTAAGTACAGATTGCTTACTCAACAAAAAATTGTATCATATTCAAGTGAAGAGAGAGAAAGCGAGAGAGTCCTGACTTTCAAACATTTCGGTTGTCCAATATATCTCTACCGTGAGATCTTCTCAAGAAAACGCATCCAAGTCGACATTTTTCCCCCGAGCAACGACTATAAGGGACACTTGTTGTCGAACCGTGCTCGAACTAGAATTAGATTTTGCTCTAACGCGAAATAGACAAGATGTCCACGTAACTTGTGCTGCAAAGTCATTGCTTTTAAAATTTCTTTTTTTTTTCTTATTTTTTTCTAAAGTTAGAGGCCGATGACGTGGCATTTCGAGTGAGAGTGCCCCCCCTCTCTAAAGTAACAGAGCACACTAGCAATAGCATCATGCCGTGCCCCAACAGCCGCCCCCCTCGCCTATACAATGAGGACATGGTGTGGCTAGCATAACTCCATCCCTCCCTTCTATTTTATAACCTTTTTACCGACCAAAAGCAGCAGCCGCGACTGATTCCAATTTCCAACTGCCGAACCAACCTCCCTTCTCCTTCTTCACTTCCATGGCCTGAGCACTGAGCAGCTCTCCTCCGACGCCGCTTCTCCGCCGCTTCTCCAATGGAAGCCCTCCCCCGCGCGGCCGATCTGTGCAGGCTCCGGTCCCCGGCCTCCCGCCCCGCCGCCGCCGCCGCCGCCGCCGCCGCCGCGCGGCCGCGAGGAATCGGCGCTTCCCGCCCGCTGCTCCGCGTTTCCGGCGACTCCGGCTTCCGCGGTTCGTTGCTGCCGATCCGATTCGTGGCCGCTCCTCGCGATTGGCGATCCCGCCCCCTCGCCAAAGCTGGCGATCACGACCACGACCACGACCACGGCCACGGCCACGGCCACGGCCATCACCGCCATGACCACGGCCATGACCGCGGCCACCACCACCACGGCCACCACCACCACGGCCACGGCGACGGAGGCGACGCGGAGCTGAGCGGGGCGCAGAGGGCGCTGGGCGAGTTCGCGCGGGCGGTTGGATGGGTGGACCTGGCGAATTTGTTGCGGGAGAATCTGCAGACGTGCTGCTGCTCCGCGGCTTTGTTCCTAGCCGCCGCCGCTTGCCCTTACCTGGTTCCGAAGCCGGTGGTGAAGCCGTTTCAGAGTTCTTTGATGCTCGTCGCGTTTCCCCTCGTTGGAGTGAGAATTTTCATCTCTGGCTTTTCGTGTTGCTTGTTAGTTTTGCGACCTAAATGCGATCGAATGCGGAGCCTCTGTTCCTGGATTTTGTCGGTTCCGTTGTGCTTTCCAACATTGTATGGTCTGTCGTAAGCAAATAAGGGGGGGAAGTTGAAGCATTTTCTGATGAATTTAATCGGATTAGATTTTTTCTGATTGAACTGTCAGTTCCTGTTGGAAGGTTTATTAAGTTATGCCATTGAGGTTAAACGATGGATGTTATCACCTTTGAGACATGTTTTAGGTAGATTGTGCTTTCTTACATTTTTTTCGGAGGGAGGATTCATCAGAAAAGGAAAGGATATGTTCCTGAATTAGGACACAGCTCTTGCTTTGCTTGTTGATGCACAAAGCAATACCAAAATCAGCTGTACTGTTAGATGGAAATGGGGCACGCTGTCTAGTTCTACCCAACTTTGAGAGTGTTATTTCATTTTTCCAAAATTTGTTCAATGTGATAAGGATCCCCCATGTTGTGGTTTATCTTAGGTATCAGCTTCCCTCGATGCACTCACTGATATTGCGGCTGGAAGGGTAAACATCCATGTGTTGATGGCTCTTGCGGGTTTTGCATCAACGTTCATGGGAAACCCCTTGGAAGGAGGCTTACTTCTGGCAATGTTCAATCTGGCTCATATCGGTGAGCAGAGCTGGCTAGTCTGATTCCGATGCACCTAGTACAAGTTGGGAATGTTCCATCTAATTCGTATGAATTGCAGCTGAGGAGTACTTCACCAGCCGTTCAATGATTGACGTGAGAGAGCTGAAGGAAAATTATCCTGATTTTGTGCTTGTCTTGGACGTGGATGATGAGGAATCACCTAAGTTCTCTGATTTAGCATACAGAAGGGTTCCTGTGCATAATGTGGCAGTCGGCTCCTATATATTGGTTGGAGCTGGAGAGGTCAGCAAAGGCCAATTGCCTTACTTATTCATCTTTGAACCATCACGTTTCCTCAAAAGTCTGATCAAACAAATCTTGGTCGAGAGAAGTTTGACTTTTTTGTGTATTAGTTAGTCCTGTGTTTATATTTATGATGCTGAGACTTTTTACACTTGCAATGCTTCCCAGAGTTCTCGTTTTTCTTCTTGAAAGTTCATGATTTTTCTTTTACTTCTTTTTTATGTATTGAAAGTTCCTAACATCTGAGAATAACGCTGGTGTTGCGGTTAGTCTGTGCCTGTAGATTGTGAAGTTCTCCAGGGTAGTGCAACAATAACCATTGAGCACTTGACTGGAGAAGTCAAACCATTAGAGGCTAAATGTGGAGATAGGATTCCTGGCGGTGCAAGGAACTTGGATGGTAGAATAGTTGTAAAGGTATGTACTGTATCCTATTGATTATTTCTAACCTTCTCAGAATATTAAAAAATGTCATGAAGCTATCTTCTTGTTTGTAGTGTTATCTGCTTTTCCCTTTGCCAATTTCAGGTCTGCTTACTTTCAAAGAATTGCATGAAATGCGGATTTGTTATTTTATAACCTTGAGGTTTAGTAAAGTGCAATGTTCTCACAAACTTGCCCTGTAAAATTTGAATTCTTGGATGTTGGAGTACGAGCTGAATTGTATGACTGAGCTTTTGTCGCCTGCTTTTTCATTAACTATTATAAGCTTTCTCAATCTTACATATGATGCTGCCTATGAGGTGCGCAACATATTTTCTCAACAAATATGTTTTCAACTTTCATTTAGGCAACAAAGACCTGGAAAGAATCAACACTGAGCAAAATCGTACAGTTGACAGAAGAAGCACAACTCAATAAGCCCAAGCTCCAAAGATGGCTTGATGAATTTGGTGAGCATTACAGCAAGGTGGTTGTAGTTCTATCCATTGCAGTTGCCATCGTTGGCCCACTCTTGTTCAAATGGCCATTTTTTAGCACCTCAGGTATGATGTCAATACAGAAGTATTTTTGTGAATACACCAAAGTCTTTTTATGCTTGTAAAATAACCAGCTTTATTGGTTCTGGTCTTTGTTTTCATTCTGGGTGTTCATAAGAGAGGAAGTGTGTTTTAACTAAATGAACAACGGTAGAAACATCCTTACACCCCAACCATTGGTTGGCTCCCCTTTTTAGCAATAACAAGTATTCTGGAAAGTCTCTGACTTCATTGGTGGACGCACTCTTTTGCATGGAATCTCTGGTTCTGGAAATCTCCTGCACATGCTTGATACTTTACACTGAAAAGCGATCCCTTCTTTCTGAATAGCAAATTATCATATTGGAATAATAGGATATTAAACTAGAATATGCAAAATATTAGCTTTAGGAAGATACTGCTGTTGGATAGTCGTGCTTATTCAGACATTTGGTGGATAAGCTGTATATAGAAGTTTTGCCATTCTTGATAGGTAACATGTAAGTCTTAAGCAACTTAAGAATGCAGATGCTCTCTCTCTCTCTCTCTCTCTCTCTCTCTCTCTCTCTCTCGCACACACAACACTAAGTACATCCAAGATATGACGAAATATCTCTATAGAAAATGAAATGCTCTGACTAAATTAAGGAGATCATTAGAATTTTCATGAGGAGCATTAATAGTCTATAATAGATCATCGTTTGGAATTAGAAAGGCCTTACTCTTGGGTCATGACTCTTGAAACATCCTCAGATAACCTTTTTTTTTCACAGCAACTATACAATTGCACTTTTAATTCTAGCCTTCCAATTTCATGATCATTCAGATTGCCGAGGGTCAATATATAGAGCATTGGGCCTTATGGTAGCAGCATCGCCCTGTGCCTTAGCTGTAGCTCCATTGGCCTATGCTACTGCAATTAGTTCCTGTGCAAGAAAGGTAATTGTCAACTAATGCAATAGCATAATTTTCTTTTCTGATTAAGTGTTGGCTCCTCATTTCTGTTTAGCACAATTACTGGTATATTCTGGAAATTTAGAAATTCAGTTGATGATCATCATGACCTTATGCTTGGCATATTTTAATATGGTTTTTATATTATGAGTGAATTCACTATCTTTTGGCAAAATATCTGAAGTGCAAAGCTCAATGGATCTTTAAACATGGTTTTATATACCCTCTCATAAGATGCTTTGCACATGTTTGCAATAAATAAAACAGCATTATATACAGTTCTGTGCCTTTACTTCTTTTAGAGTCTATTTTTCATGCCAGTTACTTCTCGTCACCTGTATGAATGGGAGAAGTACAAGAGTTGCCTATGATTATGATAATGTCTAATACTATCTTAATTTTACTAGGGGATATTGCTGAAAGGTGGGCATGTCTTGGATGCTCTAGCTTCTTGCCACACTGTAGCATTTGATAAAACTGGGACATTGACCACGGGCGGACTAATGTTCAAAGCAGTAGAACCAATCTACGGTCATGGAAAAAGAGAAGGTGAATCAAAAATTGTTACTTGTTGCACTCCAAGCTGTGAAGAAGAAGCTCTTGCTGTAGCATCTGCAATGGAGAAGGGTACTACACATCCTATTGGAAGGTACTTTGCTTGATTTTCATGTTTTGTGAGACTTCTGGCTATATGAAACAGGCTTCTGTTGAATGTTGACATTCTTTCCTTACAGATATTCTTACTGTGAAGTAGCAACTGTGGTTGTTCTTTAACGTGGTAATGCTAAGATATATGACACGGGTCAGCAAGATCTTAAAAGAGCATAATTTATATTAAAAAAAAAAATGGATAGCAAGGTTTTTTTAACAGTTGGTTGATGGTATAGGAAGAGAACAAGGTCCTAATTGATTAGGCATGAGGATATGAATGATTAAAATTTCAGGCTATGAATAGTTGTTTGTGAACATCTACGGTGGGTTCATTGTGGGATCTTGCAGATTGGTGATGTATGATTGCAATCTGTAGAAATGGTTTAGAACTAGTGTATTACAGATCTGATCACGAGTCTCTTTGCATTTCACCCCTAGATTTACCAATGGGGTCAAAAGAACAAGCTTCTTAAAGGCTTCAGGAGTGACTTCAGCAAACTGAGGCACCGCCTTCATTGAAGAGTTTGAAAAAGTCAAAACCAGAAAGCCTGCATTTGGTCGTCCAAATTTTTAGTCAGCATAGAACTGGATAGGATGAGATATGAAATTTAGGGATTTTGCTATATCCTATCCATTGTTTGGTGAATTAATAAAGCCAAATATTTTCATATTCTATTCAGCACAGTGTGTGGTACGACAGTATATCAATGTAAATAAATCTGAAAATACACAAATTGAGATGTTAAGAATATCTTATGTTCATTGCTAAAGAAACCACTGATGCACAAACAGAGATAACTTCTGTCAATAAATCCATAATTATTATACGATTTAAATCTTAAGCAGCAAAGGAGTTCCTGCAGTATTTCAGAGCCACAAGTTTGACTTTGCCAAGAAATATAAAGTTAGTGAATGCCGAAATTAGTAAAAGAGTACAGCATCATCATTCACCTTCGCAATTCTGAAAAAAATAGTGCTTCAGCTCTCTTGCCTTATTTATTACTTATTTTTTATTATTTTCCCTCTCGTTATTTGTTTCTTTTTATCCCCCTCCATCATTCCTTAATAATATTTATTAATGATAAACTATTCTAATATACCTAAAATATGTAATAAATATAAATGCTAAATATATATACAAATATATATTATAGGATAGAAAGAAATTCAAATATATGAATTAAAATAGGAATTAATAGAAACAAAAATTGTTTTTTTTGGGGTTATTTTGAATTTTCGTTTTTATATTAGAATTCATAATTTATTTATCATTTTAATTTTATTAATTGATGAAGATTGTTATGTGAGACATTTGTTTTCATTCCATGGATATAAGTAATTTTATTCACCTTTATCCCACCTCCCTCATGGAATATCTTTATCTATGCTATATCCAATTTTATCTTGTCTTGGGTAGGAACCAAACTTAGGATAGAATAAATTTTATCCTATACTGAATTTTATCCTTACTACCAAGCATAGCCAAGGAGGTAGTTTTATGGATTATCCTACGGTGAATTTTATCTTTTGGACTAGGATACTAGTCAGGTAAACATGAGGTAGTTTGATAGATTTTTCTCATTTGATTTCTTAAGCCTTAGTCACATTTGGCTCCACTTCATCTTGACATTTGTACATGTCAAAGTGCGATGGAGGGATCAACAGCCATCATTGTATTGCTAAAAAAATCTCAGCATCCTCATTCAATCATAAGAAAACAATTTCTAGAGTATCCCCTTACCTTTTTCTCATTATGACGTCCATATATAGTATTCATAGTAATCGACTGCTGCTAAGATTGACAATCCGGATCGATAGAGGAGGGTAGAGAATATATACTTCCATTCCCAAGTTTGATAATCAAGGTCTGATTAAAAATCCATCTTCAGTGAACATTGTCCATCATGTACACATATTAGCATCACCTACTTTATTTCAAGTTGGCTGTGACAAGAGAAGGTCTGTAGATCTACCAATACATTTATGTGCTCTATTGTAATTTTCTAACATTGTAAAATGTCTAGAGTGAAAGCTCCATTTGGTGACCAGACATGTATATCAGTTTCCAATAATAAGATTGCTGCGTTATTATGAGAGGTGATAAAAAGAGATTTTGCATAGGGATAAATTAGAATCCTGATGACATGATTAATACGGCCATGGTCCACTCATGATACTGAGCAGAACCCAGATTTTCTTTTTCTCTATTCTGTTGTTAACTCTATGATGTCGGAGTTCCTTATCTTTGGGAATAGTTTCCTTGAACATGTGTCTGAGAAAATTTACTCATTGTGCATAAGAGGGAATGTATCTGCTACTGCTACACTCTGTTAAAACGATTTATAGGTTCTTTGACATTCAATAAGAAAACAGCTTTCATTCTACAAAACCTCCAATTAGGCTGTTGAAGATGACTACTCATCCTCGTTCAAGTGGAAAAAGTACTCTATTTGAGTGATCTATACGACCATACACAGTGGTTCTATTGGTTTGGAATATGAAATTGCTTGTATTTTGATTAGAATGGTGTGGTTATTGTCTCTTGAATATCGATTTACACTTTTTGCTCTACTTATGAAAGAACTCATCTTTCTTGTTTGTTGCAGAGCTGTCGTAGATCATTGTGTGGGCAAGGACCTCCCTTCCATTTCTGTTGAGAGTTTTGAGTATTTTCCTGGTAGAGGTCTTATTGCCACTCTGAACAATACTGAGGTAGAGTTTCCACAGACACCAAATTTTTCATTTGCAAATTTTTGGTTCAAAACTTCATTACTATGTGCAATCCCATTCTATCCCCCCTTAGATCTGTTAGGAGCTTTAATATTGGCAGCCACATGGGTTGAGTTTTCCTCTGAGTAAACGACACTTGATTGAATTCTGTGGTATATTCAAGAGGATATCTTAGCTAGGAGTTTCTTTGATCACTGCAGTCTACTTCCTGCTGGTGTGACAGTAATTTGTCGTCAAGGATGAGATTTTAGTATATGACTAACAGCGACAGAAGTTTGAGAGGTCAAGGCCTCTCTAGGATTAATTAATTCCAGAATACCTCAGCTTCTCTGCGGATCCCTTAGGCATCAAGTCTAATAGGCCAACTGTCAAATAAAAAGTTTTAAGCCATCAACACCATATACTTATGTTGTTTCAATCCCTTAACTTGCTTTTCACTGATATCAGAGTGTGCTTTTTCTCTGTTTCGCTATAGGAAGGAAGTGGAGGTGGCAAAAGTTTGAAGGCATCACTTGGTTCCATCGACTTTATAACTTCATTTGCTAAATCTGAAGATGAATCAAAGAAGATAAAGGAGGCTGTTAGTGCATCTTCTTATGGAAGGGATTTAGTTCATGCTGCTCTTTCTGTTAATAAAAAGGTAATGCTCAAATGATGCTGGTATTCCTCGTTGTGTTTGTAAAATGTGTTTACTTCAACCAAGTTGTACAGCAAAGGTTGTGTATATTTATATGCTGGTGGGTCTACATGTACCATAAATTGGAAAATGGACAGCTAAGATGTTGGGATACATGTTGATACCTGACACCCACTCTTGAATCTGACTTATGTAGCGTGTGAAGATACTTATGGATTGAAACTATGTGTTTGATAACTCTTACCTTTGGCATAATTGAAGTATTATACTGAGCTTGGTTATAAGTTTATGCAGATTACACTTATTCATCTCGAGGACAGACCTCGGCAAGGGGTTGCAGAAGTGGTTGCAGCATTGAAAGATGAAGCCAATCTGCGTGTAATAATGTTGACTGGCGACCATGAGTCAAGTGCATGGAGAGTAGCAAATTCTGTAAATATTGATGAAGTTTATTGCGGCCTGAAGCCTGAGGATAAACTTAATTATGTGAGAAGCATCTCAAGAGATACAGGTGATCTTCCAACCTGAAGTTAAAATCACTCTTCATGGATGATGATGAATGCTGTGGTTTTGTGCTTTTAAAAACAAAGTTTGTTCTTATAAGTAGTAATAAACTTGTTAATTCTCTTGGGTTAACTCTCTTGGATTCATCACATTTTACAAGAGGTTTTTGTGCTTATGGATATGTAGTTTATTTCTATAATTAGCAATTGCTTTTTTTTTGCATTCTAAATTTCAATATGCTAATTATTACATTTATTGACCGAGATTCTTGAAAGATAGATCTCTGTTTGTCTTGTTTTAGCACAGATGAAACTCAACACGAATATATAACATGCGACAACTATTGCACGGCAATGTTAGCATGTGTTTTTTTCCCATGAATTTTTAAGTTTATATTTTTTGGGCGAGTACAATGGCATCCTCGGGATCCACGAGTTGGCTTTTAACTGATTATCCAGAGACATGGACTGTCCAGGTCCAAAATGGATGCACATTTAGTGTTTTCTTGATGCTTCAGAACAGAAAAGGTTTGATACATGATATCTTGTGTTTGTTGCTTCCACTCTACTGAGAAGCATCTTTCCGAGCACACTCAAATTTTCATCTGTTGCCCAACCTCACGGAAAGCATCAGATGCATATTGACCCCTAGTATCCACATACTTGTTTGATGATTCTTCTGTATCCCATATAAAAACGAATTAGTAGGTGCAAGTTCCTCGTCTTCTTTATGCTTTTTCCCCGTTCGATTGATTGCTCATTTTAATGGCTAAACTCAAGATATTTGCTTTCCAAAACCGAGTTGGTATGCCAGTTTTACTCCTATTGCTCAGTAGGCTTCCGTTGTGTTTATTGGAATACCTGTTTTAGTTTCTCCATTCCTTTTGCATCTCTTGAGCCACATACTCTACCACTTGGGAATTGTTACAGGGGATAAATTGTGATTCTTCCTTCAAAATGTGTTTGCACAATATGTCACTGTTAGGTAAAGTATTTGGCATTTTTGTTTACAGGGGGAGGCCTTATTATGGTTGGTGAGGGTATTAATGATGCACCTGCTCTTGCTGCTGCTACGGTGGGCATCGTGCTTGCTCAACGTGCTAGTGCAACTGCTGTTGCTGTTGCTGATGTGCTCTTGCTGCGAGATAACATATCGGGTGTTCCATTCTCTATTGCCAAGTCACGACATACGACATCCCTGGTACTTTGATGCATTTCCTTCTATATGTTTTCTAAGAATCTTTGTCCCTTGTATCTCCTGTTTGGAGATCGTGTCATGGATTCTGACGGTACGTATTTGCAGGTTAAGCAGAATGTGGCTCTTGCTTTAACTTGCATATTTTTGGCCTCCTTACCATCTGTATTGGGTTTTCTTCCCTTGTGGTTGACGGTATGATTTGTTCTGATTATTTTGCTTTGAACAATCTCGATATCTTCTCAATCTACCATATGAGTTGATAATGACAAGAATCCAATAAGTTGCTTGTAGTGCACCAATATCAAGCTTGTTGACAATAAAAATTCCAATATGTTCTGGATGAAATTTCCTTCCATTGATGATGCTTCCGTCTTAGTTTGTTTGTTGGGCTTCTATTGATCATAATTGTTGCAGCTTGGGGCATAGTGCGATTTCTTGCATTGCCAACCCCCATTGCAATAGGATGCATAGTGTAACTTCCATGTGCATATGGAATTGTCGTTCTATAATTTCCCACAGTTTCATACAATTTGATTAAGATGGAAGGAGGTGTTTTTCTTATTAAACTAGGGCATCATGGAGTTACTAATGCGAAGTATCTGACGAAGGACCACAATTTTTTAGTTTGCATACTTTCTGGCAATAAGTCTTCACATTGACCCAATTTCACATTCCAATTGCATCTCTCCCCCTTGTTTTGGGTGCATATATAACTCAGTTGTTTCGATCAAAATGCAGGTCCTTTTGCATGAAGGCGGTACACTCCTTGTCTGTCTTAATTCCATCCGCGCCCTTAATAACCCAACTTGGTCGTGGAGGGAAAATTTGTCACACCTGCTTGGTGAACTGAAAGGAAGATTCGAGACCTGGTTGAAATCAAACCTCGACTCGACCATAATCGAGGCTACACATATGTGAAGTTCCCTTTAACTAGCTATTCTTTCCTTCATCTTCTCCTTGTGGATTGGAACGTGAAGGAACACTCGCAACAACAAAGTTGTATATCCTGTAAAATTAGGTGATCGGCAAAAGCAGCAGCTACTAGAGCGAGTATCTTCTTTCCTTCTCCCTTTAATTGATTTTATTCTTTTTCTGCATTTTCATTGTATAATATGAACTGCTGCGACTCAAAGTGAAAAGATTCCCTTTTCTGTCGACGAGTCTGGACTTTATTAAACTATTCGAGTGCAATAAATGGTCGGGAAACCTAACACGAGGCATTTACCTTGGCCAGTGAAATCTTGGAAGAATAAGGAACTGAAAGAGTCGCGCAGGTCTGGTAGATACTGAAATTCAAAGGGAAGCGCATTCGTGTGTGTAGTGTTCTTGAAGTTCGTCGAGGAGCAAAAAGGAATTAAAGACGTTTTGTTTAAGCCCTTTTGAGTAAGTGAAGATGGTTTTTTTCTTTTTTCTCATTTTTCCCCTTTTTTTTTTCTGGCCATAAGAAAGAAAAGCTTAACCTACAAACATCCACTATGGATTGATGTCATGCTGCATGGTACGCGGCTCCTTTGAGTCATAGTTGACTTTGGTACGGTTTCTCATGGTAATCTGTGAAAAGGATGTTATGACCTTTACACTGAGCAGACACCCCGCACTTACAGTAGCTCCACTATTGGAGGGGTCGGCAGGACAGACTGTAACCAACTCTGTAAGAATTGATTTTCAATTTGTGGGACTTCAATCTTACCCTATTTGTCTAGGGAACTTACTTGCTGATTCAATTTTAGGGTCAATTTGGGAACTGACTTCTTTTTTTCTCTTCATTTTTTTAAAAACTCAAGACAAATAGCAGTTACCGTCAAATAGTATAAGTAATAAAACAGCTTAAAGTAAAATATCGATACAAAACAAACAAACAATGAGAAAGTTACTCATTTGAAGCATGCAAATTATTTTCTTCCAACTCATAAAATAGGTTATAAACAGTTCTCGAGTAGTGAGTAGGTTCAATATCTAGGACTTGGAATGTACCCGTACCATATTGGTTCCAAAATTTTGGAATCGCGGGTCGAACCTATTCCTATTAGAATCAGGGATCGGACCTATTTGTATGAATAGTTTGGGATCGGACCTATTTGTATGAGTGGTTTGGTCAACTCAGTACTGATTGCGCAGCCCTAATTGGAGCAGCTTATTAGAAAGCTTCGATAAGTCATGCTATCTAACTTTAAAATTTGCAGACTTAAAATACACATATTTTGCATATGTGTGTGTGTGTATTATATGTATACATGCACACACACATATACATGTGCGCACACACACATAGGAAACATATCAGCAAGCAAATAAATCTTGCTTCTGCTAAGTACAGGAGGTACTTCGCCCATGGACGCCTATTCTGTTGATGCGTTTACATCCCCTACTTCATGAATCTGCTCGAGATAAGCTTTGTCCCCTCATTATCCAACATATTTTCTGTCTTGTCTGTGTCTCTGAGAACCCAACTACCCTTTGTTTTCTCCCTCTAATTTTGTAGTTTCTCGACTCCTACTCCTCCCGTTCTTCTTTTGATTTCTGAGATTTGATCCCATCCTCCAAAAGCTAGATCCCGACCCCTTGGCCTAGTGAATTCCTGAGACGTTGCTTCCTAGTTTCACATCCTTAGAAAAAGGTATTTGAAGCATCAATCGCATGATCGGTTGACGTAATGAATTAATCATGATATTCGCATGATATACATCCCAATTAAATTTTATATTTTTGATTATATATTTAATACCATTCAATAGGCATTGAATTTTCAAACAGAATACTAGTTTAATTCAATCTCAATGAGTTAATTGGAAAAATTGAAATCTGTAAACCATTTTAGTCGGGATTCAACTCCATCCCAATAATTCTAATGACATTCCATATTCGCGGAGAGAGTTTAAGAATTAAAAAGGGAATGCATTGTTACCTCATATCAAACCAAATAAGAGAATTTACGAAATTATAGGAAGGGCTTTTTCAAATGTTCTTTAGCCATTCGAAGAAGTCACAAAATAGATGTCAAAAATTTCAATGAAAGCCATGCTCATCTTCTTCTTCCGTTAAATTTATTCACAAACTTCGTTAAACATCCATGAGTTTCATCAGTCACATGCATCTCTGATTAGCCATCATAATCAAAGTCTACCATAAAACACATTTCGCCAAACACACCTGTTTAAATAACTCCATGACATAAACAAAAAAATAAATAAATAAAAGATAACTCAACTTTCATCATACTTTATTTCCAAACATATGCACCCAAAATACCATTTTATGTTCATGTTAAACATGTTTAATAAACATGGGTGGACAAATACTTAACATAATAACATGACAAAATATAGAAAGAGTAATAAAACCCTTCCTTCAAAAATCAAATTGGACACCATCTCCCGGAGCAAATCTTATCTTATCCCCCAAAAAAAATTTAAAAAAATAAAAAGAAAGAATGTGCACGAGGGGGAGAGAGAGAGAGAGAGTGAGAGAGAGTACAAGTCCTAACAGTACGACGCATGCATACGGCCTCTGGGGATGGGCGGGAATCGTGGGATGCGATCCGACCCCCCACTATTAATCAAATCCCCAATCCCAATCCCCCACGCAATTGCGCTGCAGCAGATGCTGTCCTTTCCAGATTCACTCCCTAAAGCAACCCCCCCAATAATTTAAAAAAAAAAAACAATAGTGATATTCGATGAAACTAAACCTCATAAAACTAATAATATTCGGAGGCAAAAAAAAAAAGAATTTTGATAACCCCGATGCGGCAAGCAAGTGCCTTATAGCTGGCAAGCGAAAAAGAAAGGGAAAGGGAGGAGCAGAAAGAGCAGAACCCCCATCCCCCTCTCCCCGAGCGACGTCGCGTGCCCTTCGCTTATCCATCAGCTTGACGCTTCAAAAGCCGACAGCAACGTTTTCCCCTTCATTGTTAATGAATCCCACCGGAAAAAAAAAAAAAAAAAAAAAAAAAAACAAGAGAGAGAGAGAGAGATAGATAGAGAGAGGGGAAAAGAAAAAGGTGTTCTTGATTATGTGAAATGTTTTTCACTAGAGCCTTCCTTCGTTGATACGAAAGGTTAGGTACGATAACCTTCGTGAATTGGTACTTCGGTCCAAGAGTTTAGTTACATTATCCACCTCTTCTTACATTTAATACTATTAAGAATCTCAGACTAATAATATAATTTAAATTTACGCTAAACCCAAAAAGATTCCAAACTAATAGTAAATGTCGGTTAAGGGTATAAGGATATATAGGTTTGAAATTTTTCATGACACAAATTTAATCTTTTTTTTGTTTTTTTTTTTGTAAAGGTAATAATATTAATGAGGATGACAAAAGTACAAAAGATCGGATCCAAACTTTTTTGTTGAAAATTAATTTAAGATAAATCTAATTAGTTTTGAGATTCTCTTTTATCATAATATCGCCAAACTTTCAATGACTGCTTTTGCAAAAATTTGTTCTTCTTCTTTTATTTTTTATTTTTGAGGTGGGGAAGTACAGAAGATATTTTGGACCCAAAAAAAAAAAGTACAGAAGATATTTAAGGGTATTCGGACTACCCTTTTTGAAAAGCATAAAAAGGAATTATTTTCCCAAAAAAATTATTTTGTTGATAAAATAACTTTATGCATAGTTTTTTTTTAAAAATTGAAGATGTCTTAATATAAAGCAGGTCCCATTGAGAACAAGGGTTGTCAGTAAAATCTCCAGAAACATAATAATCTTCATCTAATCTAAGGTTCTAACAGAAAGAATGAAATAATTTCATGATGAGTCTAAATATAGAATAGCCCAATTCCGTTTTCCCTATCTCAACTCCATCATCACAAACCCAAAAAATAATAAATAAATAAAAACATCCAAAAAACAATAAAAACACTCCATCATCGCTTTGGAAACCGAACCGATTCTATTATTGTATATTGAAGCGCCCTTTAACGAATTTTAATAAAAGAATTCGCAAATGGCATAGGCCGGTGCGCGGAAGGAATGCCGGGTCGCCACGTCAGCTGAAAAAACGACAAAGGAATGCAGCGGCGGGCCCCGCGTCCCGGAAGACCGCGTGACGTGGCGGGAACCGAGGGGGTCGGAGGGGCCGTGACGGGGCTCCCCTACGGCCCTAGGCCGGCGACGAGCCGAACCGAACCGAACCGTCTCGTGCGTGGGGCCCCCCCCGCGCTGACGTGGCGGTACCGGAATTGACCGCGCGTGTGTTGGTTCCCCGCCGCGTTGGGAAGAGGGGAAAAAAAAGGCAGGGACCCCTTTTTTCGAGAAATTACAACTGTCGGAAGTTGTCGTGTTCCAGGGGCACGGTTGGAAATAAGCGCACGTTTTCCGCGTGCGACGGAGACTGGCGTGGATGGTAATAATGCAGGAGAGAGAAGAGAGATGATTGATTTGGACCGCGTGTCCCTCCTCTCAAACGCGATTCATGGAAATTTAAAGGGTAATAATTTGATCCAACTAATTTTTCTTAAAATTAATTTCAAGAAAAAACTTAAACTTATTTATTTATAATAAATTTATCCTAAATTAATTTTTTAATGATCGAAAATCTCAAATTAATACGCCTATAATAAATTTATTATCCGCTAACTTCCATTAAATTTTATTATTAATATTGATAAGTTAGATAACATATAACAGTTAATCGGTGTTATAGTTTGGGCTCATGCAATTTATTTATTATAGTTGTATCAGTTTGTGGTTTAGCGGAGAGTAAATTTATTGATTTAACTTTACAAAAAAAAATTATTGATTTAGAGTTTCTGGTAATTAAAAAATTAGTTCAGGATAAATTAATTATAAGTGTATAAGTTTGAGGTTTGTCATAATGTTAACTTTTTGAAGATAGTTTTCTTATATTTCATTTTGTACAAGAATTATGAAAAAATAAATTTAATATGATTTCGTATGATGAAAGATTGACTCTCGAGATACCATAGAAAGGTTCATAAAGATGATTTGTGGTTTTCTTATTTCATTGTGTCCCTTTAGCAGGATGGCCTAAAATTTTGAGTAAGAAAATAATCTATTGTAGTATATTTTTTACGAGAACATATTGATTGCACATATTAATAAAGAAAGTCAAAGCCAAGGATAAAAAATGCGTTTTTACCAAGTAACCTTAAGGAATTAGTTGAGCTAACTAAAAAGTAGAGCTAACACTTGCCGACACATTTTGGAAATAGATGTATTGAGAGCAACCTAAATGGGAAAAGTTACGATTTCTAACATACATATTTTGCTTGTGATGCGTCATGCATGATCAATATTAGGAAAAAAAAATCCTTCTTCTCTAATTATGTTTAATAATCAACATGAAGACCTCGTCAACCTGAAGACCTCGTCAACATAATTTATTGACAAAAAAAAAATCATTCAATTGACAAAAAAAAAAAACATAATTTCAGATTGTTTACAAAATCAACATACCTAATGAACCTCAATGTCCAAGATATTTCTCTATAGGTAGGGCAGATTTGAATTTGATGTGAAGGTCGCGTCACTCAATTTAGTAAATTGGTTTTATATGTCAATCTTAATTTATTTCTGCAATTAGGTTCACGTCGGTTCGTTTCAATTGAGGAAGCTAACAGGACAAATGCATGGAAGTTGCAGACGGTTACCTTTCTATTAATAAGTTATGCACATTAGTTGAAGAGTCGCTGTAAGGCCCAACCTCAGTTAGTTTCCTTTCGTTTTTTCAATTTTAAATTTTGAATTGTTTGGTGCATATCCCTTTCAGAACTCTATAAGAAAAATAAATTTTTAAAAATCATGCCGTGTATTTAACAACCAAACAACCATTGAACGGGTAGTCCACCGAAAAACAAGAATATATGTCATATCAAGTAAACAAGCATGACTATTCCATACAGATTCATCTCGGTATATGGTATTCTCAATTTATTTTTATTTACTTTCTATATAAGTTTCGACTTTTAGTTTGGCTTTTGGTTTCCAGCTGTGGGTATTGCAATTTAAACAATCCATATTTTAATCTTTCATTGAGAGTTTAAGTGCGGTATTTACATAAAAGTCTAACAAATAATTTTTTTGGTCGGAGTCTATCAAATAATTAAGTTCATTTAAAGTTTACCACTCATTTTGCTTTTAACGTTACATCTTAAATAGACATTAAGTTCACTAAAGAATGACCATATGTTTTGTTTCTTTGGGATAACGAAAAAAAATAATGCTTTTTCATTTGGATTTACATATAGTTCCCCTTATTGATAGAATTACAATTGCATATATATCGTCGGGAAATCAAATAGCGAATTTGATTAATTGTCATGTGCACATCTCTTTTACTCTCATCAAAAAGGAAAAATTAATAAATGAAGTACGATATCATGGTGTCTCATATTGGATATGACTTACGAGAAACCCGTTAACTGATTTATAAGATAACATCTATTCTAAAATTATTGAAATTTGTGTGATCGTTTAGGGATAAAATCGGTTGCTCTTTCAAACACTAATTTTGCATCATAATCATTGCAAAGTATAGACAAGTATATGCTGGCTCAAATCCGAGTCTCACCGACCATTTCACCATTTCTTACCGATCAAAAAGCATTTGTGCACGACCACCGCCTACAACGGCAGCGCTAGCTTTGCGCTCTCATCCTCATTCAGGAGGGGGGAGTTCAAATCTCAACTTTGTCATTAGGGATTCTTAAATGTGGCGCCTTGATGGTGGGTCTTGGACTAGCGTCGTTCCTGGTTTATCTCGCCGGCTGTCGGCTATACCGGGATTTCAGGATCATTAAAAAAAAAAAAAACATCTGTGCAAGCATATATCATCCCCAACAATCGTGTTTTTCTATTTCTTTTCTTTATTTTTTTGGTCAGATATGAACTAAATATTGTGGCTTGCGAATTTTCAGATATAAGTTTCGGACAGGGAATATCCCAATTAAGCTCTCGGGAGATTCTCCGAAAGGGACGGCCACTTGTAACTACGTGGAATTGACCATCAGACGTTCAATCACGAAAGTTTCCCTAAAATTTCAAATACGTCAATATATATATATATATATATATATATATATATATATATATCTGATTGGACCAAGAAAAAACGCATATATTCTGATGTCTATTTCACAAATAAAGTACAATTTTGTATTGTGATAATATATTAAAAAAATCGTACTTGAGATAGATAACATGACTTCTGGATCCATTTCCGTGATTGAGGTCCTTTCAACGATCACTTCAAATTGAATTCCAGATAACCATTTGATTTTATTATTTTTATCCCAACAGTATTCTTTTCCTTTCCTGAAGATTACATAAATGCAAAAGAAGGAAAATTACTCAATAAATTATGAATATCAATTTAGTCGCAAATTTTTTAATTTTATCAATTTAATTCTAAATTATTGCACAAAATTTAATTCGATGGAATTCACTACCGATGCGACCTAATTAACGTTAGTCATTCTAGACGGCATCTTGTCATGTCATTTTTTAATATCTCATATTTGGGTCATCCACTTGAGAAGTTGAGAGCTAGCTTGTACATCATCGGTTCATGAGTTTAATCAATGGGGTTGGTTAATAGCTGGTCAATGTTTTATCGAGCTTAGGTAGTTCACACCGCTGAAATGAAATACATCCGAATGATTTCCACCATCGACTTTAATAATTCACCTCCCTGTCCACGTGTTACACGTAATATTTCATCACAACTCTAAACTCAACTAATCCTTGTATAGATATATGCAAGTCGTGTTATTCACATGCATTGTATAAGATTCCATAAAAAAAGATATGATAAAATTACTCCGGATTAAAAAGAAAAATGAAAGTTACTCAAATATCACACACCTAAGGTTTTAAATAACAACCTTTAAATTCCGACAACCCGTAATTCTAATCACATATGTTCTAATATCATCTAATGTTGGTCAGTAAAAGTTGTACATAACAATACTTAACAGCATGATTAAGAATCATTATGTTCTTATGAATAATTTTTGGCCAAAACTAAATATTTCTATTTTTATTCCCCGACAAGTTTCTAAGTATCCAATTGCGTTTAAAAACAATACAGAATTTATTTTCCTAAAATATAAATTCATTTAATGATAGAATAATTTCCGATCTTCTCCTCCTTAATCAGGCCTCTCGGAGCATGTCGTCCTCACTCACCTTGTGCAAAGCTAGGCAATTTCAAAGAGGCAATCATTGGCTTTAAACGACAACTTCATCACCACGATGCTGCTACTCTTGATGTAGTTATGGACAAGGATCATGTTGAGGCTGATGTTGTTCGTGGATGTAACCGAGGCCATGCGTGACGTCGGGGGTGATCTACATCCTTGACGTCCAATTCTCGTAAACGTAAAATTTGGCATCTTAAGGTTCCGCAGTAATTGGAGAGGCTAGTGTTGTCAACAAACTTGTAGACCCAGAAGACGTTATTGTTTGAGATGGGGGCGTCGAGTAGCTTTGTGATGTTGACTAGATGTCTCTAGCAGATCGTCCCGGAGGAGGTCCTTGAGATGGCCCATGTCAATCTTTTGCCTAAACTAGCTCTGGAAGATGACTATGTCATTGCCGCAGAGGCGGCAGCACCAGGAGGAGGAGGAAGAGGAGGAGGAGTGTTAGGGTATGGCGAGGAAGTTGTCGGTGGTAAAGCGGAGCTCAGAGAAGTTGTAGATGACGCAATTGTCCAAAAGGGAGTGGTGGAAGCTATATAGAGAGGTGTTGCCGTTGCCTTTGCTGGTGTCGATATCAAAGGAGACTTTGGGGGAAGAGGTGGAGATGTAGTAGCGGCCACCAGAAGAGGCGGCAAGGGAGGGGGCCAGAGAGGTGGAGGAGGCGGGGACCAATCTAGGATTTTAGGATGGGGAGAGTCTCGAGGAGGAGGAGGACGGTCTTCTCTTGGGAGAATGTAGCGAAGAATAAGCAATGAGAATAGTTTTTATTTCTATTTTCATTCTTTAGATAAAAAATAAGAAAATTTCCACTTCTCATTTTTTTTTTAAATAAAAATAATTATAAATTGCGTCATTAAATGAATTATTGTTCTAAATTTATTTCTATTAATAGAAAAATAAATAAACAAAATGGTTATCATCTGCCTCCTAAGTACATCACACATCAATTCAAAGGTTAATTAGGAAGCAAACAGCTCATTCGCAAAATCGACATATCTACAATCGGTCAATCCCGATTAGATATAGCTCCTTTTATGCACCTATAATTTCTAAAATCACAAATGCCCCCAACGAATATCTTATATAAAATCATCAACCCCCAAAAGAAGCCGCCTTCTTCCCACTAATCATACGTAATTAGAAAGTTCACCTTAAGACATCAATTATCGGACCTTGAAGGAAGGAACAAGGAAACCCTAATCCGACTCAGACTCCAACTCACTCCCGCCCGCCACTCCCTCGATCGGCGCGAAAGGAAACCCCCCGCGATCCTTCCCGTCACGTGCATCACGAGCCTTCTTTATTCCACGGAATCGTACGAGACCAGTGCCAGATCGTACTCCCGATTCACCACCATTTTTTTATTTTTTAAATTACCGCTGTCGTCTTTTGGATTATTCGCCAAAAGAGGCTAATCCGAGGAGCTCTGTAAAAATTATTTTAAGTAACCTCTTTTTTTTTTATAAAAAATTTCTCGTGGTTCTTTTTTAATTTAAGGTTATTGTGTCTGAAAATTCGCCTGCTGCTCTGGGAGGGCGCAAGTCGCACGTGTGTCCCCTTTATGCCGGGCCCGGGCACGTGATAAAGTCGCCACCCCGCACATGCCTCCTTCACCACTACCTTCGCCGAGGGAGAGATTGCCTGACAGATGTCGCGATCCGACGGTTGGAAAGGCTGAAAGTAGGATCCTGCCTTCCGCCCATATCTCCTTTTTTTATTTGTTTATGTTATTTTTTATGCGGTAATAATTGTAAATATTTTATTAACCCCTTTTTTCTTACAGGAGCAAAAAGAAAAAAATCGCCGAGAAAAAGGTCGAAAGTCAAAGTCGGCTGCTCTCCCTGCCGGGTAAAACTTTTGCGCCCGCCGATTTACAGATCTTCTCTTTATTTTCTTCCAAATCTTTTTGGCAACAATTCAAACATAATATTTATGTCTCACCATTTCACCTGCTGATTTACAGCTTACTAACTTCTTTTGATTTAGACTTAGGGGATGGTTGGTTTTGAGTTCATTAAATAAATTTGTCAAACTACAAGAAATTGTGATATCGTAAATGTATTACAAGAATACTTAACAAAGATAGGAGATCATAAACTTTTTGAAAACACACAAATCACCTAAATTTGATGTTTTAGTTGGAAGAGATACGTGGTTTAGTAATTTTCAAAACATAACACGTAATGACGAACCACAACCGAGATGTTTGCATTTTGATTGATTGTCATTAGAACTAGCTGACTATGAAACAATTAGAATGCCTCTAGTTTCATTTGAACTAACTAATAAACCAAAATTTAATAGCGTGAAATGGTAATTATAATGGAATACTTTTTTGCTTTTGCTTTTAACTTTAGTTATAGTTGCTGGCCCCTTTAAGTCTTCGAAGATTTAAATGCTCCAGCAAATTTAAGTCCTTTTTACTATCAAACACTTCAATTTTTTTTATTAAAAAAAGATAGCATAACTCCCCTAAAAAAAAAACATAACATTAGGTCCAATTTCAATTCTTCTTTGAACTTTTTTTTTTTTGTCTCGGCAAAAATCTTAAATTTTAGGTCCAATCCTAAATCTATCTAGAATTTTGTTTTGTTAAAAAAAAAAAAATCACAAACTTTCAATCTATTCTAACATTTTCCATCGTGGTCCACTCCTAATTTGACATGGCATTTCCGTGTAGATAACAAATCAACACCAACAGGTTGACATAGAAAATCGACTCTAAAATTAAGCCGTTTAGGATATGAAAATTAGGGGTGACTAATGGCTATTTTTGGATGGCAAAGGGCTAAAGGGATAGATTTTAAATTAGAGTTAAAGTTGATTTTTCTTTTGGAAAAAATTCAAAGTTGGGGTTTTCATTTTTTAGATAAAGCAAAGTTCAAGGTAGATTTGGACTGGACCTAAATTTTGAGATTTTTTCTTAGATAGAAAATGTTAATGATAGAATTGGAATTAAAGTTACGTATCCTTTTAGAGAATTAGCCGGTAACATTACATCAATTGGAATTATGTTCTATTCTTTTTATAAAAATTAAAGTAAATCTTTTTTTTTTCCCGTTGACAAGAAATCAAGAGCGCTCCTTTTAAGACGCAAAAAAGGGAGTAAAACGCACCTCAATTTTGTAACAACACAAAAGGAAGGAAAAAAGAAGAAAAAGAGAGAAAAATAAAGGGAGGGCGAGAGGAGCAGTTAGTTTGGGATCGCATTAAATGCCCAACAAAATTTCGTGACATGGCCAACCATTAATGCTAGACGCACCAAAATTCAAAAAGGTTCGAGGAGGCACAAGGAATCATCACCATCCCCCACGTCCCCATACCAAACGGCAGGCATATTTAGGTGGGTAGTAGGTACGTCGTACCCTGTAACCGAAACCGGATACGGACATCAATCTCCCCTCATTTAATACGACCCCCCACCCCAACTCCCTCCTTTTCCATAAATTTAATTATTAATTAATTATATCGAAATCTCCCCTTTCTTTCCCTTAACTTTCCCAAAATCCTCGATTGATTGACCCAAATTATGGGTTCCATTTAGCTTGATTTGGGTCTCAATCTTGTCCCCACGAAGCTCCGTGGAAGGTCCTCCTCTTTGTGGGGGGAGGCGTGCGCATCGGCTTATTGTATCTTTGACCATGTTTTAACGGGTGATTAATTATATGCTTTGAGTATACTAATCACGTTATTAAAAGGGTTATGTTAATTGGTGTCTCAAAGGTATACTTGATAAGCAACTTCTTAAAATGAATTCAATAATTTTTAATATACCATATGTTGTTGTCTTGTGAGACCATCAACGTCTTGAAAATTGAACAGTTCCAAATAAACAAATCGTTAAATTGAACATGGCTAAGTGACATTTCGAGGGCTTGCATGGCTTTGCAAACAAAGCATTGTGTTTTGTTAATGTGAGAATAACAATTTATTATGAAATATAAATTTTTAAAGAGATGGTTCTACAATAATTTATAATTATTTAGCATTTGATTTTTTTATCTAAAATAAACTATTATTTTAGCAGTAGTTTTTTTTTTGTTGGTTCTACTTTATTCTTACTTTATTTCTTTGCAGAATATGAGAATCAAAACTTATACTTGAAACTAAATTGTTCTCACCCTAATCCTTTGAAAATGTAAGGATTCGAAGCCTCACATTTCAGTGATTTTTTTAGCAGTAGTTAAAAAACCGTTATGTGATCATTTTTGAAAGGAATCTATCAACTAATTAAAACAAAAAAAATAAAAATTTATGATTTTAAATAAATGGCTATTCTTGCTTTGTCCATTAGCAAGTTACCAGAGGCAAAGAAAAAATCTGCGTGACCGGATAAGACGGTTTCGGTCGTACCCGGAGTGGTTAGGAGTGGGGCATGGGCTACGGGCAGCTGTCGGTGGGAGGTCCGGAGGCAGAAAAAGCCGTTGCGTTACGGTGGCAGGTCTACAGGCTGGACCGGACAGGGAGGCATCGGCACTTCGCCCTCCGAATCGGCGACCGCTCTTGTCGTCTTGCGCCAGCTCAGCACTTCCGTGCTGCCGTTGCTTCACTCTCTCTCTCTCTCCCTCTCTCTCCTCATTTTATTTTATTATTATTTAAAAAAAATCGCATCTAAAGCGGTTTTCGAAAAAGGCAAAAAAGTAATATCATGCGACAACAGTGGACAGCGATAATGCTCGACAGCCTGGAGTCCCCCGGTCAAAGTCGGACCTCAGCCTAACCGTTAGTTATTATCCGTTAAAAAAAGAAAAATCAATATAAAATAATTTCCGCTTCGAGATATTTTTTTGTTTCGTCATTAATTAATTATGGTTATGTTAGGTGTTTCGGTTTCATTAACTTCCAGCGGACCGCCGGTTTTGCTTTTTGCTTGCTGCCGTGGGGAGCACGCGCTGGCGCGGGAGCGTGTGGGTCACTCGCCTCGCGCCTGCCCACCGGCCCATGCATATCATATTTGGAGGGTTTGATGTGATGCGCGGGTGGTGGTCATATGGACTTTTCTCGCGTCTGTTTGCGCCTTGGATTTTGTGCTTCCCTTTTTTATATAATTGGGGGGGAGCCCCTTCTGGAGGTTCCGCTTTTGACCCCAGAGTTTTTGTGAGTTCTATGATTTGACCCACCAAGGATCTGGATTGTACTCGAAATTATACTTTTATTTTACTTGAATGTGTATTTCCATCATGCACGTCCGATCTACTTTCGGTATGTGCGATCCAATCCATTTTTTCAACTTCCTTGGTCTTTTTTATACGCCTTCTTGAATGTGAATGGTCCGTTGATATTATTCTTGTAATGCTAAAATGCTCGTATAATTTTAAAATGGTAGTCCCCCAATACCTCGGAATATTGGGTATTGGGTCATTTAGAGGAGACAAACTTAAGATACAATTTGCCAATGCAACAGCCTGGTTTTTCTTGGATAATAATTGTCAACTTAACGACCAACAACATATGGTGTGAAATCGAGAGGGCCTTTTCTTTTGAAATGCACACTGCAAAGAGATAACTACAGACTATTAAGTGTATTAATGAGGATCTAATCAAATTAAACAAGTCTTGATATATGGTTTGGATGTAATTTTAAGTGTTTTCGGTCATAAAATCATCATGAAAATTTTGAAACAACTTGTTTGCCGAGAGCATGACTTTTTGAAACCGCAATAAATGAAATTAAACAAAGCTCAAAATCTAGAATCAAGACTATTTTCCATCTAGGGGAAAAGATCACTAAAAACTAAAACTTTGTGATGAAGCATTTAAATCCTAATATATATATTTTTTTTCTAAAAGGTGCAATAGAGTAATTCTAGCATTTTGTTTGGAAGAAACATAGGGAGTTGAAAAATCCTAGAAAATGTAGGGGAAAATGACACAATAATTTATGAACTTGGATTCAATGCGCTATGTGATCCATAAATTTTTAATTTATTTAATATGATATTTAAACTGTAGCTGAATGCGTAATATGATCTCTAGATTTTTAATACATGTTCAATTTAATCTCTGAATTATTAAAAAATGTTCGATGTTATTCCTAAATTTAAATTATGGAGTAATGATATTGAATATTTCTATATAATTTAGGAATTAAGTTGAACATATACTAAAAGTTTAGGAATTATAATTATATTACATATTGATTTAAAGTTCAATGATCACATCGAATAAAATTCAGGGATCACATTATACATTATATTAAATTCGAGGGAGGATTTGTATCATTATTCTAAAATGCAGGGAGCTACTGAATTAGGCATTGAAATTAATTGGTATGTAATTAATTTCTTGTAAGGTGCACAACCAGTTCAAGCTGTGGTTACTTCTTTTACTCGAGATAAAATAGGCAAACAGCCGTGTACTGGATTAACTCTCCTAAAAAGGAAATCTTTCTTTTTCTTGCTGTTCCTTTAAATTAAATAGGATAAGGATTACATTTCATGCCCCCACCAAAAAGGAAAATCTCAAAAAACGCAACAAAGTAAATCGGGAACAGTCCGTTATCTGTAACCGAAAAGATTTACAGAAAAAGAGCTACTTACCATTGGGAGATGTTTGAAAATTATAGGGAAAAAGCCATAAAAAAATCCTAAACTTTATTGATTATAACGCATTTATTCCAATTTTTTTTCGTGACTCATACGATCCAAAATTTGTATTCGTGCGACACATTTTTCTGTGATACAAAAAATCTAAAACTTATACTCGTGTGATAAATTTATTCTTTTTTTTTCTTTTGCAACATCATATTTATGAATTGAGGTAAATATGTCACAATGACATAATTTAGGGTCTTTGATGATTTTAAACCCAAAATTACATAATTTTGTTCTAAAATGCTGCTGTAAATTTAACTTGTTAATTAATCGACGATTTTGTCCATTTTATAATCTCGTCCCCCGATGCCGCTACATCTTAAATTTAGACAAAAAAAAAAGTTGGCTTTTGGTTGAATTTCGTGATAAAAAGTTGGAGAGATTCAAATTCCCAATTGAGTTTTTTTTTTGAAATTACGAAACCAAACCGTTGGGTCATCAAATTTTCCACAGAACAGAAAAGATAGGTACAAAAGAAAAGGAGGAAGGAGATGAAGATAAGGGAGCGGGGCTGGGAGGGAAGCAAGGTCAAAAGGCCGCAATCATAATCGCTTCGGCTCGCCCCCGCTTCCCCCTCCCCCACTCAAAAACCGACTCTCGATTACTTCCTTAGCCTCATCAAAGATAGAGAGAGAGAGAGAGAGTGCAGAAGACGCTCCCAAGAGAGAGAGAGCAAAGTAAAAAGAGAGAGCGACTTGTGTTAATCAGTGCAATCTGGGAAGCGACGCGTGTCCCAGGCCTCAGCCAGCTGTATCCCAAGTCCAACCGCCTCCCCACTTCCCCACCGGTCCAACCGGTCACCCCCGCCCCCCCCCCCTCCCACCTTCATATACCCCCCTCCCTTCTCTCCTCTCCCTAATCCCCCTCTCTTCTCCATCCAAATTCCCACCTTCCTCCCTTCCTCCCTTCCCCCTTTCCGTCCTTCTGCACCGAAGGAAGCCCCCGCTTCGCAAGCCACCTCTCGGTAAAGTTCGCTCCTTTTTGGGTCGGCGAATCTTGGGTCGATCGATGGCTTCGAGGAAGGAGGTGGATCGGATCAAGGGACCGTGGAGCCCCGAGGAGGACGAGGCCCTCCGCCTCCTGGTGCAGAAGCACGGCCCCCGGAACTGGTCCCTCATCAGCAAGTCCATCCCCGGGCGGTCCGGCAAGTCGTGCCGCCTCCGGTGGTGCAACCAGCTCTCCCCGCAGGTGGAGCACCGGGCCTTCACCCCGGAGGAGGACGACATCATCGTCCGCGCCCACGCCCGGTTCGGCAACAAGTGGGCCACCATCGCCCGCCTCCTCTCCGGGCGCACCGACAATGCCATCAAGAACCACTGGAACTCCACCCTCAAGCGCAAGTGCTCCCCCCCGCTCTCCCCGCTCGCCGAGGAAGGGAACAACAGGGCGTTCGACGCTGCCGCGGCGGCGGCCGCGGGGTACGACGGGGACTTGAGCCCGCGGGAGCGGCCGGCGAAGCGGTCGGCCTCCGCCGGGCCTTGCCTGAGCCCCGGCAGCCCGTCCGGATCCGGCATGAGCGACTCCAGCGTGCACTTCGTGTACCGGCCAGTCGCGAAGACCGGCCCCGTGGTGCCCCCGCCGGTCGAGGCGACGGCGGCGGCGGTCTCTTCCACCGAGGATCCGCCGACGTCGCTGAGCCTGTCGCTCCCGGGGGCCGCGGACCCGTGCGAGGTCTCGACCCGGGTCGCGGCCGAGCCGACTCAGCCGGCGACGCGCCCGATCTCCTTACTGCCCATGGCGTCAGATCCCGCTCCGACGCCGGCGTGCGCTCCGCCGCAGGCTGTGGCGCTGCCCGAGTACCCAAGGTACAGCGGCAACAACAACAGCAGCAGCATCTTCCCTTACCCGCCTCCGTCCCCAAGGGTCGGAGCCGACTTCTCGCCGTTCAAGGCGGAGTTCATGGCAGTGATGCAGGAGATGATAAGGGCGGAGGTGAGGAACTACATGGCGGGGATGTGCTCGCAGGCCGCGGCGGCCGACATAAGGAACGCCGTCGTGAAGCGAATCGGGATCGGGAAGATCGAGTGAAGACAACGACAGAGAGAAGAAGAACCGGGATGATGATTTCTTAGTTGGTTGGCGGCGGCGGCTTCGGAGAAAAAAAAGGAGAAGTCGAAATGCGAAGAGGAGGAGGAGGAGGCGAGGAGATGGAAAAAACTGGGACTCTGTTTTTCCACCCCTTTTTATTTTTATTTTTATTTTAAGTAGAGTAAAAAAGAAATAATTTTGGCCGATGTACAGTGGGAAAAGAACCAGGGAGAGGAGGGAGACTCAGCGAAACCTCTGATCTGTCTCCTCTTCAGGCCTTTGGTCGAGCAAAGAGGCGGAGGAGTAGAAACAAGAAAATGTGAAAATCTCAAAACTCGAAAAACCCAAAAAAAAAAAGAAAGTAACTTTTATGAGTTTAATTCCTCAAGTTTTTTGTTCTCCGGTCTTGTCCTCTTCCCAGATCTTTGCTGTGGTGTGATTTTCGAAAGTGGAAACGGAAAAAATCCGTCTGAAGAGTTTTCTAAACAGTGATTCACTCTCTCGTAGGAAAAAATTTTTCGAGCGAATTTAAATTCCGACAAACTGTGTCTTTTAAGGAAAGTTGTCTGCGCATTATTTTTATTTTTCTGGATTTTGGCTTTGATGGGGTTGAACCTAGATGGAAAAACTTATCCGGCATGATTTGGTACACACAATTCAAACACCAGATTCAGATTTTATGAGAGTTTTCTCGGGAAAGTGAACTGGAAATTGAATGCACGGATGAGATGGCCGTTTAAAAGTTGAAAGCGTGTTTTCCCTTTTGAGGTCGCAGGGACTGTGATTGGTAATGTCACTAGTATGTCTACAGACGGTACTCTGAATTCCAAGATCAGATTTTTAAGTGGGGTCATTATATGTCATAATAATTTAAATTAGTAGAAAAAAATGCGTGGTTTTGTAACTAATGTCGTATGGAAGGGAAAATTGAAGCGGTCACAAATCGAATTTGTTTCCTTAATTAGTGGTTTAAGGATATCTATTAACAAAATGCGAAGGGAAATCATCCCCCAAAGGCCAAAAAGCCTATGGAACTACGCGTTGATGGGGGCCCATTTTGGGTTTCTTTCTCCGCCGGTCCATCCGGAATTTCCGTGACTTTATTAGCAACGGTGATGCACAAATCCTTTAATCCTTGTTGCATCATTAGGACTGAATTCTCAAATATCTGAGAAAAAAACCCAAATTTTTAAAACATTATTGTAAATCTAACAGGAACTTTTGAACGTTTCCGAAAAAATTCGCATAACGTTTTTGCCATTGTCAAATTGTTGTGCTAATGTGCATATAAGCAATGCTAACCCTTCGGAATGACATGGCGCAACTCATTCTCATCCAAGTCAACGTTAAATCAGGGCTAATCTTAATTCTTCAAGGGCACATCCTCCCCTATTTTTATTTTTATTATTATTATTATTATTATTATTTTTATTTTTTTCTATGATATCGGAATGATAGTCTATCATTTAAAAGCACGAATATCTTCATGTAGATTCCGCATAAGTGCAAGTGGGGTCTATACGGTATATATAGAAATTAATCAAATAACTTTAATGATGACGTGAGAAAAAATGGATTGGGCCTAGAAGATTAATTTGTAAGTAGGCCCTAGGCAGCTCAAAGTGATTGAAGATACTTCAAGTCCATATAGGAAGGTAGTTGGGATTCTAGACCCTGTGATAGAGATATTAATAAAATTTCATGAAAAATGAATGATTTATAAAATAATTTAAAAAAATAATAGTTTGTGCCATTTGAAATATTTAGTCAATAAAAAATTTCATTATCGATAAAAAAATAAGTAAATATTTTCATGGATGATCAATTTTTTTTTTGTTCATTCATTTTTGTAAGCGGCACAAATGATTAATTTTAGGAAAATATTTTTTAAAATCACGCGGTACCATGTACATACCTCAATTGGTAAACCGAGTTGTATAGGAGGTGATGGAAAAATTGACGTTTGACCAATAACTCACCAAAGGAGTTAATTCTTCCAAAAGAAAAACCGAAAGCCAAAAAAAGAAAAAAAAATGAAAAGAAGAAGAAGAAGAAACCTCCGAAGGGATAAGGAAAAATTGGGTTAGCTTTGTTTATCCCTAAGTATTTGATTGTTTAAATATTTGTACTTCTGTCTCAGTTTTTAGCATACTACAAAAGAATTTTTCATGCTTCTATCAATTGTTTTTCTTTTTTAAATTTTATTTCATATAAAACTAATACATGCACAGGAACGAGTACAATGTCCAAATGAGAGAATTTATAGTGATTCTACACAAGGGCTGGTACTTCGTTTTGCATATCAAATTCCGGCTGCATGTTTAAGGTTATAATAATACCAGATACTTTAAGATTACTTTAGAAAATTAAGGGTTTCATAGAAAACGGAAGGTTTGGAATTTTTTTTTTTCTGAAAATGATGAGTTTTATCGCTTAAAAATCAGTTAATGTAAAATAATTTCGTTATTGACTAGAATTTATGTCTCACTATTTTTGTGAGTGATGAGTTTTTTTTCATTTATTTATTTTTATAGATGGTACAAGAAATTATTTTTTTCGAAAATATGAGTATGATTTTTAAAGGGGATAAATCGAGTAACGCACTTAGACTTTTCCGCATCAAATAGTCATAGGAAGGAAGAGGGGGCGATGGTTTTTATTGAATCCAAGTGGCAAAAGCAAAATTGTCTCACTCATCAATTCAATAATTGACCAAAGCTTCCAAAACTATCAACATCGAAAGCGATTGCGGGGTGAGAATGCTCCAAATTCCCTTTAACAAAGCAAAGAATTTTGACAAAAAACCAATTACTTTTAATCATACCTTATAATTGACCATCTTAGTCCAAAAAATGAGTGGTGGGTTGCCATCATGTCATTGAATTCTGGCCAGCACTACCGAAGCCTTTGATCTCATCCTCTCGTACATTAAATATTCGGAAACCTTAGGACAAATAACATACGAATGAGTAGTTAGTGACAAGAGCAATAATTCACCTAACATGATAAAGCAAAAGGAGGAGGGGCTCCACATAGCTGGGGGGGTTTCCTTGTCGCCTAAGGTGCAGTCTTGATCCAGAGAGTCCTCGAAATTTAGCTACATTTCCACGCCATGGTGGTGCTGATGCAAACAAAAAGAAGTCTCCTTCACCAATCATCGACCCATTGGTCACTAGGGTTTGGAAGTGCTTGTCATCGATTGGTTTAATGTTTTCCTGATTAGGATTTGGAAAACATTTTCCTGATTAAGATTACCTGTATCCCTTAATTTTTATTGATGAGGAAAATATTTTTTAAATCATTCATTTTTTGCTAGACAAATAGAGCCTCGATTATAACTTATTCCCCACTCTCCGTAATTCACAATAACAAGGGTGCAATGGATGGTTAGGAACTATTAAATTACCTTAGGGAGCTAATTAGAGTGCTTGCGTCTTTGCCTAAACTAGGAAGTTGTAGTACAAATTATTGAAGATATACATAGCTTTCGCTTGTAGTGGAAGGATATGTTGTTAGTGCTGATACTATGGCTTTTTCTTTTCACGATTATAAAACTACCCTCAACTTTACCTTCATAATTTGTACCTTTCGGTTTAAAAAAATTGCACATGTGTCTCGAGATTTGAAGAAAAATCAACTTTGCACCCTAAGATTTAACCAATATTCTGTTGTTGGGTTATAGACATGACGTCGCCCATGTTTATATTTAGTTAAAAAATGCTGGTGATTTTCCTAAGTTGTAATCCACCAATTAGAGGCATATTAGAGAAGATTGTATGCCTTAATTAAAAAAAAATAAAAAATTCTTTGAGAACATTTAGGTCCAAAACCATGTGATTTAACTCCTCGATTGCCCTCAAGTTCTACTTAATGGGGTCAAGCTTGAAAATTTCAAGTATAGATTGAAATCTTAGGCGCAAAATACTGGGTTTTGAAATAGAAGGATGCAAGTTGTAAGTAAAGTTAAAGACGAGCGAAGCCACTGAACTATATAGTTTGGTTCTCTGGCCACTCCATTAAAGCAAGTGTGGATTCATGCATATTTTTTTTTCTTCATATATTTGGATCATTTTATTGACAAACGGGACGGATGAAAGTGACGGAATTTAAATCATAAGATTCTTATAATGAGTACAGGACATTGGATTGAACCATGCCTGTTCAGCACCAACGTGCTCGAGGGTCCAAGCGTACGCGAACCCGTCATTCTAGTCCCACATGTGTGCATCAACAGTTCATAACACTTCATACAAGATAGAGTCAGTTGGTCACTCGCGATTGACTCAAACTTTGTAGGACAAATTGAGCACCTGACTATTGAGCCAACCGAGCTAGATGGTGTTTCTATTTCTAGATTATTTCTGAGTAAGCTCAGTCGCGTAAGCAATTGACTCATTTGGTCTCCGCAATCTTAGACCTATCACGCTGATAAGAACAAAAGCCATGTGGCTACACCCCTTTTGATGATGAAGTCGCGCACCAATCCATGCAAAGCATATAGCGAGTGGTCAGCGGTGTTGCTTGGAATTCTAGCTCGGGTGCTGGTGCTGTGCAGAAAGTCCAATGAGCGTACGCTGGAATTGGGCGTACAGCTAGGGCACAATTCTCGTAATGGGACAGCGGGGACGGTTGTAAAGTGAAAGCTTCCAAGCAAAATAGCTTGCGAATAATGCGAACCGACATGTCGGCAAGAAAATTGACGGTTCAACCTCTAGGGCCTAAGTCATGGCCGGCCTCCACTTTGCACCGCCGAGTAATGGAGTTCTTAGAAAAACGGGGCCAATTGTCGTTGCACGACGACTTGTGGGGCCTCACTATTATTGATCAAGAAAATTATTCAAAAAGTTCTAAACTCTTTGCATTTTTACTAATTCAATCATAAATCATTTAATTTTACTAATTGAATTTTAATCATTTTCACATTTTGCCAATTGAAGATAAATTTGACCAAAAATTGTTGATGTGGACACCGGCTATCTTGTGTGGCACGGTTGGTGCTGACTTGAAAAGTTTTCATTTTTTTTGTTCTTTTTTTCTTAATCCTAAGCTGGCGAGGTTGCTGGCCATGGGCGAGGGCTGATGACACTAGTTTGGTTTGGGCAAGTGTGTCATTGCTCTCACCAGCCATAGGTAAAGGCATCGGCCCATCCTATCATCAGTCCTCATCACTCCCATTAACGAGAACAAGACAGCAGTAATGAGCCAAGGTTGATGGCTCAGATTGAATTGTGCGTCATGGCCCTTGCATCATAGAAGCAAGGGTCTACGCGACTCTTTCTCATGAGAGTCGAGGGTCTTTCTTAATTTTTGATTTGTGCTGCGTTTGTAGTCGTAAGTTTTTTTTTTCTTGGATTTCGATTAATAATATTCAATGTGAAATGGAAAGATTTGTTTTGTTATGAGCGGTTTCAATTAATCAGTTTTAAGATCCACTTATCAAGTTCTTATTCATTCCTCGATGCACAATTGCTTGTCAATTTGAGTTATGAGAACTGCAATGTTTGACCAGTATCATCGACTAGTCAAACTGCGATGATTCTTGCTATCGAGTCGACGATTTGGAGGAATTGATTTTCGAGCGAAGCAGGGCCCAAAAGAGCTATCTAGGATTGTCTGAATGGAAATTCTTGGTTAGGATAAATGGAGATTCAAGGATCTCTATGTGGTCCCTCGAGTTGTGTTCTCACCGAACCGGTTTGAAGAAATGCTCAGACCGGTGAATGGGAGTGGACACAATTTTCGGAGTCGTCATCATTTTCCCAAATTCTTTCGTTTTCCATCCGTGGGACACGTGAGGACTACATTAGGGTGGTTTCTTCTTGTTCATCTGAGTCTGTTTCGCTTTGCAAATCGGCATTCTTTGTATCCTTTTTTGACATAATGACTATTAATTGCGCTAGGTATTTCTCCTAGAGCAAATTTTGGCATTGGCTATCAATGTCGCCATAATTAAACAGACTCCCTTCTTCCCTGGCCGATATAAACTTAATTAAAAATCCTAATCTTAAGGGCCCATTCCGCGGTCCGACCACTTTGAGCACTCCAATTTGCCGTGCTCAATCCTACAGTTGAGACCAATATAAAAACCTCACAAGTTAACAATGTAAGATGACTTTACACCTTGCGAGGGCGAGTTAACCCACCAAAACATAGTTAGGATAGTAGTCAATAACTAACATTACACTTAGTATAGGGGTGATCAATTTCCAGTTTGGTTTAGTTCCAAGGTGGAGTCGAGAATCGGACTGGGAGAACTGGTTCCCAATTTTTGAGACTGGGGATCAAACTAGTCGGTCCTAGATTTGGGAATTGGACGGACGGACCAGTCCAGTTTGCTCTAATCGAGCTGGTCTCTATTTGACTTTTGTAGCGAATCACAAATGTGCCCAAAATAATGTCGTTTTTATTTTATTTAAGTCACGTGAGCGCCTTGTCAACACCATTTTCCTTCCGTCGTACATCTAGGTAGATTTTTGATGATGCTCATTGACGAAATCTTGACAAAGGGTAAATATGTTACACAAATACAAGTTTAAGATTTTTGGTGTCATAAAAAAATATTTAGGGTAAATGCGCTATAATGAGCGTAGTTTGGGATTTTTAGTGACTTTTCCCTCTATTATATTCGAATTGAGAAAGTAATTGTGCTTTTACTTTGGGAAATCTTTGAAATAGTTTTTATTTATTTATTTATAGGAGAATTAGGTATTCTGAAAATTGGGAAAATTTTAATTAAGGGCTTAAAGTGGAACCGTTTTCTAAAAAAAAAGGCCTAAAGTGGACATTTATTAAATAAGGGCCCGAAGTAACTAATTTAGTTTTGAATAAGGGTTTCAACTTGAAAGCCAGTCAAATCTTATTTGCAGCTAGGGGTATTTTCGTCTAAAGACTTTTTTTCTTTTTCCTTTTTGTTTTTCTTTTCTTTCTTTTTTTCATCTTGCTCACCTCCTTCTTGACAAATGCATCAAACTCCTGACACACGAGCTTGCACAAGTGCAAAACAATTTGAACAATTTAGGAAAAGAAGAAAACGAAAAGATATTCGAGAAGTTATGCAATTTTGCAAAACTGCAAATTGCGTGCTTCAGTTCTGCAGCCTCCCCATCAGCAAACTTCAAAGCACATGCTCTACATTATGCAATTTTGCATCCTCACCCAAGAACTCATCGATTTCGGCATGAGCCGGTTTTTAAGTTATTCACCACCACTCACCTTCTCCGATGACGATAGTGAACTTGAGAATTAAGAAATATCCATAAGTGGGTCTTGCTTTTATTCAATTTGCTTGTAAAAACTTATTTGGCAATTGAAGTAACAGTTTCATGCTCTCCCCGCCAATGAAATTGCCTATGCCACGATAACTTTCACTTGTAGCTTCTTAGGAATGTTTTATTGGGTCTAGGTTGGATTATTCATAACATTCATAGATGCAGCTTGCATTGAGGTGAAATATGTGGCTTCTTGAGAGGGTCCAATTGTGTTGTGCATGCTAGTTATTTTCAAAGGTTGCTGAATCATTCTGACCCGTGATCTCCCCTTTGGTGGCGATTCGAATCAGACAGCACTCAATCTAAAAAACGAATGACTCTTGTCTACACATGTTCAAACAAATTTGCCTCTCTAACTCTGAAATATTATCTACATAGATTTGAGAGAGAATAACAAGTTGAAAAAAGTGCAAAATCACTCAGAAATTCCCAAAACCACTTATTTCATTGAACAAATCAATGCACATGAGTATCATAGAGATATCTCAAAAACCTCTAATAAATTTGGCTTAGGCAATTCAATTTGGCTTCTCCTTGCTAAGATCGATCATAGCTTGCGTGAGCACCGATTTGAATTCAAGCATCGACAACAACAAGGGTAGCAAGCTAATGGCTTATATCTCATCATGCTTCGTGCTTGACCAAGACCACAGGATGTGGGGATCAAATCAAGTGAGCGTCGCATCTTGGTCCACTCGTGCTCGATCTAGGGCTTGGATTGACCTCCATCTTTCAACAAAGGTACTGGAATTGCTGTTGAGGGCAATGACAAATGAGGTTGAGGGCATTGATGGCTAATTCAGCAAGGAAGATAGAGATGGACTTTGAAGAACGTGATCTAAAGAGTGAAAAAGGTGAAGGCTCGATGATGATGAAGAAAAGAAAGAGAAGGAGAAAATAAATTAAGAAAAGAAGGAAAAAAAAGTCTTTAGATGAAAATACCCTTAGATGCAAATAAGTTTGGTTGGCTTTTAAGTTGAGGCTCTTATTTGAAACTAAGTTGGTCACTTCAGATTCTTATTTGAGACAATATCCATTTTGGGTTCTTTTTTGAGAAAACGGTTCCACTTTAGGCACTTAATTGAAATTTTCACCTGAAAATTTACCTTCTCTAAAAATCTAAAGTTATAGAGGTAAAATATGATAATAATAAATAAAAGACTGCAAGGTAAGAAAACGATTGCAAGGTACTTTTAGTATGCAATAACCAAATATATATCAACCAGATATAGGCTATAGATTGAATGTTTTAAACATATCAACCAAATATAGGGCAATTGATTAATACCCAATTAAAAAACAAAAGAAAAGCCGCGTTACTTTCTTAACAGTGGCAATGAGAATCCGTGTAGAAAAAGAAAAACAAGGAAAAATAATTAATTCAGGTCCACCATTCTAAATTTCAATTGGATTTTTATAGGCAATTTTGTCATAATAAAGAGCTAGTCATAAAAAAAGAGTCGTAGTAGCCCCACTAGAAAAGAAAATCTAATTTGAAAAAACAACCCATATTTGGTAGGTGTATCAAGCATTACTGTAATGAAATTTTGGGAATTGGCAATTTATCATTCTATTTAGGTTAATTACTAGAAAAAACCAAATTACCAAATAAACAAATGAAGATTATCCCAGTGTCCCGCATCTATATAAACAGTAGAATCATATCACTCTTGTACCAAAATACAGTAAATACACTACGAACATTACTCATTTGAGAACAAATTAGACATGGATGTCCTGAGTTGTGCTAAATTAGCGATGCTGGCGCTCGTGGCCGCGATAGCATTGCAGGCATCTGCCACTGAGGTGGAATCATTTAAAAAGGAACTTTGTAAGGTCGAATGCTTGACGGACTGTGCAGCGCTCACTGACAAAAAGGCCTGCTATCTCACGTGCTTCAAGAATTGTTTAGGCAATTCGGAGGTCGAGACATTCGCAAGCCGATGCAACCACGGTTGCGTGATGTCCAGATGTTTCGACCCGCTTCCTGGTAGGAATATAAAACCTTCTCCTTTTATATAGGAATGATGTCTGCTTTTCTTTGTTCATCGATAGTGATGGGCTAAGACCTTTAACTTTTGTCTGATAATTAGATACGAAAATGTCACGAATGGTCCCTATACTATTACTTAATGTGCAATTTGATTCCTAAACTTTCGATCGGCTCAATTTGGTCCTGAACTATTAATAAATATCTGATTTAGTCCATGAACGTTCAATCGGCTCAATTGATAAATGTCATTTGTTACTCTTTTTCCTTTTTGGAGGGAAGCCGGTGTCGGGTGAGGGCCACCCTCACAGATCTGGCGAGGTGGCGATGGAGCACCTTGGTGTCGGGCGAGGGGCTCCCTCTCAGATCTGAGAACGAGCCCCTCGTCGGACGCCGGCTTCCCTCCGCCAGCCAGTAGAGGGAAGAGAGAAGAAGCCAAAAAAAGAAGGAAAAACAGTAACGAAGAAGCCAAAAAAAGAAGGAAAAACAGTAACGAAGGACTAAACCGAACATTTATCAATAGTTCATGGATCAAATTGAGCCGATCGAAAGCTCAGGGACCAAATTGGACATTTATTAATAGTTCAGGACCAAATTGAGCTGATCGAAAGTTCATGGATCAAATTGCACATTAAGTAATAGTATAAGGATCATTTGTGATATTTTTCCTAATTAGACTGCTCGAAAAAGCAAAGTGCTTTTTACAGTTGTTTTGTGAAATAAAAATCTATTATTTCTATTATTCATACGTTTGGGATCCATTTGCTTTGCAGACAACTTGATTTTTCTAGGAAATGTCTGTGTTTTTTCAAAGAATTTGCTATTGTTTGGCTGGACATGAAATTAGTTTCCTATGTTTTTTAACAAGAAGACATTGCTATGTTTTTTAACAAGAAAACTCTAAACTTATTCTTACATATTTTCTTGGGATTGGTTTTTGAGAGTTGGATTTATGGGACAGGTCTAGGCAATGAGGAGAAATTATTACATGAAATGTAAATCATAAAAATCAATATCATTTGGACTATTAATCAAGTGGATCACCATATTGTTAATAATGTGGGTTTTGCATGATCAATGGTGTAGACGGGATTGGTCTACATATTCTTTAACACACCACGCTATAGTTTTTTTTTTTTTTGGGGGGGGGGGGGTGGGCATTAAAGGCCTTGATTTCTTCCTTCGGATTTTTTTTCCCAAGTTTTGAATGGCCAATGATGATGATTTGAGGTCTAATGACTTCTGGTTTTTGAAAGTATAGATCTTATTTTTGTCGATAATTATTCTTTTTTTAGCCCCATTTTCCCAAAGGAAAAAGAGAGAGGAAAAACTACCCAAAAAAAACCCTTTGGTGCAGGTGGATATTAATTGATCATTAACTTTGGAAAAAAAAAATACTACCTACTGACGATTCTTTTAATTATCTTTTTCATTATTTTTCAATAATTGGAAATGTATAATACGGGTTTTTATGTACTTTCTTATATTGCAGATGCCAAGATAGCTAAAGGCTGTGTGAATTCTTGCTCAGAAAGTTGCAAGAAATCTTAAGCCGTTCAAGAGTTAGAGAGATCGCGAGCTCAGTTAAAGCGAAATAAGAATATTGTATGAGCACTAGATTCGAAGTGCACATTACTTTGGTCCGATATTGTTTTGAGCACTAGATTCGAAGTGGACATCACTTTGGTCATATGTCGTTTTACCTAAATAATTGTCATTGGGCTTCTTAAAATTATGCATCTCATTATCTTTTCATGTAAAAGAGATACTATCTTCTCTGTCATTTATGTCATCGATATGTTTCCTCATAGATGGCAATTCATTGACTGAAATATATGCGTATATTTTGAATGAAGAACTCAAAAATTGAGTCAAATAATATATATATATATATATATATATATATATATATATATATATATATATATATATAGAGAGAGAGAGAGAGAGAGAGAGAGAGAGAGAGAGAGATATCACCACCTATAATTATGGTAAAAGATAAAGATAAAAAGTAACAATTTTATCTATAAGGAAATTGAATTAAAAAATCACAAAATATCTCCAAATGATTGACTCATGATACTTTATTTGATTTGTTATCTTCATACTAATTTGTAGAAGATTCTTCATTACAAATATTCTGATTTTTCCCTTCTAATTTGCTACTTTAATATGAAAGACGTTAAACTTGAAATTCTATTTTCAGTGCCTAGACGTATGAAATCAAGGTACTAATATTTCTTCAAGAAGAAGTTACAAAAGCCTTAAATTATGCTTATTGTAATGTGTTTATCATGATTTTTTTTTGTGGCATCAGAAACCCTAAATTATGTTTTACCGTGACAAATTTATATAATTTATCTCAAATCTTTTCTTGTGATTAAAAAAAACCCCAAACTTGTATTTATGTGACACATTTACCCCGTAAAAAAAGTTGTTTTTATTTCACTTAAGAAACGTAGACGCCACGTCAATGCTATTTACTTTATGATGTCAGTTTTTTAATTGTTGAAAAAACTTTGACTATAAATATGTTACATAGATACAAATTTGGGACTTTTGATGTTTAGACTAAATGTGTCATAATAGACATAGTTTATGATTTTATGTGACTTTGCCCCTAGTGTAATGATCTGTCATATCATGAGATACTTAAAAAATGTGATCTATTAGTTTTTTAAATGGCCTTTTGTTCCGTATATATCTGGCTAATAAGTAGGCATATTTTCTTGAATATATATTATTGTATTAAAAAATTATTTTTAAAGTAAAATCACTTATAATGAGTTAAATGTACGTTTCATCAATGCATGTGCTGTGACACAAACTTTATTCGAATTTACTACAAAATATTTTATTCTATTTTCCAAGTTAATTATATATAACTTACCAAAGAACTAAGTTTACTCTTTTCGAAATATTTCTGGTGAAAAAACCGGTGAATCCAAATGCAATCTCTTCACCAATCATACTCTCTCTCTCTCTCTTGGAGTCTCCACCAATCATCATTCAATCAAAACTACTAAAGTTGGGCTCTTTTAGGGTCGGTGAGGGTCACATGCTATCCTCATCCTCGACCGTGAGGGCTCTTGTTAGATTTGGGCAAGGTGGCCTTGCCTTTGGCCACCCAAGTTTCCTTTGCAGCCAATGAGGGCAACCTTGTCGGCCAAAAAAAGAGAGCAAAAGATAGGGAAATTAAAAATTCAAACAAATAACTGAAAAAAATAGAAAATTATTATAAAATAGTCCATATTAGCACTAGCGAAGTCACGTATGACAACTGGCATCCACATCCGATTTTTCAACGAGGCAAATTTCCTATGGCACTCAAGTGATTAATGATAAGGAAAATATTTTTCATTTATCATAAATTTACATGTGACATAGAAAATCACAAATTTGTATTTATGTGACACATTTACTCTCCATCAAAGTTCTGTCAAATAATTTTTTTTTTGGCCAAAATAATGCCATTTTTATTTTATTTAAGTCACGTGGGCGCCTTATCAACACCATTTTCTTTTTGGCATACATTTAGGTAGAATTTTGACGATGCTCATTGATGAAATCTTGACAAAGGGTAAATATGTTACACAAATACAAGTTTAAGATTTTTGGTGTCAGAAAAAAATATTTAGGGTAAATGCGTTATAGTGAGTGTAGTTTGGGATTTTTAGTGACTTTTTCTTTCTATTATATTTGCATTGGGAAAGTAATTGTGCTTTTACTTTGGGAAGTCTTTGAAATAGTTTTTATTTATTTATTGGAGAATTAGGTATTCTGAAAATTTACCTTCTCTAAAAATCTAAAGTTGTAGAGGTAAAATATGATAATAATAAAGAAAAAGACTGCAAGGTAAGAAAAAAATTGCAAGGTACTTTTAGTATGTATTAACCAAATATATATCAACCAGACATAGACATGCATGCTCTTTTATGATTTTATTTTAATGATGATTCATTTTTAATGCATATATGCAACCTATGCTAAATAATGATAAAATCTGATTGCCCTATATTTGGTTGATTAATACCCAATTAAGAAACAAAAGAAAAGCCGCGTTAATTAATTCAAGTCCACCATTCTAAATTTCAATTGGATTTTTGTTGGAGGTTTGTTTATCAAAACAAGCTAAGTGCATTTTCCTTGTCTCACATATGAAAAGTGGGATGAAATGAGATAATTTATAAGTGTGGGGTTTCTTGCATATCTCAAGGAATGATTGGGTGGAGCTAGACCCCACCATACTCGTGTGTGAATAATTGCGCGGTTTAATTAGCATTAATCCTTTTGTTATTTTTTATGTTATTAATTTTTTAATCAATTCAAAGGTTGACTTTTGTTTTGAGAATTTTCGGAAATAAATATAAAAAAATGAAAATTCGAAATTTATTTATTTAAAAAAATTATTATTGCGAATTTTGTTTGAAACTTTCAAGACAACCTTTGGAAAAATTACTTATTTGGTTTGCAACTTTTCCCGAAGGGTTGCATCTGTTCGGTTTTTGACTTCTTCTAAAGGGTCGCATTTGTTTATCCAAATAATTGATCATTAACTTTGGAAAAAAAATACTACCTACTGACGATTCTTTTAATTATCTTTTTTCATTATTTTTCAATATTTGGAAATGTATAATATGGGTTTTTATGCACTTTCTTATATTGCAGATGCCAAGATAGCTAAAGGTTGTGTGAATTCTTGCTCAGAAAGTTGCAAGAAATCTTAAGCCGTTCAAGAGTTTGAGAGATCGCAAGCCTAGTTAAAGCGAAATAAGAATAATGTATGGGACAAAAGGAGCACTAGATTCGAAGTGTACATTACTTTGGTCAGATATTGTTTTGAGTGGTAGATTCAAAGTGCACAAAACTTTTGTCAGATGTCAATTTACCTAAATAATTGTCATTGGGCTTCTTAAAATTACGCATCTCCTTGTCTTTTCATCTATGTAGCACTGACATGGACACGTCACATTTCTAAAAAAAATAAAGAATTCCGACGTGTTCCGATACGTTATATATAAAATATATATTTATATATAAATGCAAAAATAAATAAATAAATAACAATAAGAGCATACAATTAATTTATACTAAAAATATTAATCAAACATTTGTTAATATCATTCATTATTATAATTTGACAGATATTGAACAAGAAATTCAAAAGTTGCAAACATGAAAGAGTAAACTTGAAGGAACATGACCCGTTTTCTTATACTTGTTGGAGATTAGTGAGACTTTTTATAGTCCTAAACAATTCATGATATATAGACTAGCTTGGTGAGAAAAATGAAAATCTAGAACAAGAACTCTCAAAGTATGACCAAAAGAAAAGGAAATCACTAAATTCGCCACGGAAAATGTGGAAAATGTGAGAGATAACTCACAAGCCAATAACATAGACCAAAAGAGATAACTCGCAAGCCATACTTGCGAGAGGCGGAAAGAAGCAAAAAAAATTATTAGTACGTGGGGGCAATGGAACGACACCGACGAGAAGAGGGGCCATCGTCACTCACAAGAAGATCAGGACTTTTAAGTAAGAAACTTGAGAGTAGGAATTTTCTTCTTTCCCCTTTAATTTGTTATTCTTATTATTTTTTCATATATTTACATTTTGATCCCTCAAGTATTGAAATTTTTTAAAGTTGACCCCATGCGTGTCAGAATTTTGGACTCGCGTGTTGAAGCGTGTCGGAAAGAGTTGATCACGTGTCGGATTTTTCGACACTTGTTGACCATGTGTCAGACACGTGTCAGAGCGTGTTGGACACGTGTCAGAGTGTCGGACACGACACAAAGGCTTCTGGAGATGGAGTGTCGGATACGACAGGAAGGTTTCCAGAGACGGAGTGTCGAACATGATACGAAGGCTTCCGGAGAGCGTCGGTGCTTCTTCGCTTTTCACGTCAAAGAAATACTATCTTCTCTGTCATTTATGTCATCGATAAATGGCAATTCATTGACTGAAATATATGCGTATATTTTAAATGAAGAACTCAAAAATTGAGTCGATAAAGCGTTATTTTGCATTGATATGTTGTATAATATATATAAAGATATCACCACCTATAATTATGGTAAAAGATAAAGATAAAAAATAACAATTTTATCTATAAGGAAATTGAATTAAAAAATTACAAAATATCTCCAAATGATTGCTCATTGATACTTTATTTGATTTGTTATCTTCATATTGATTTGTAGAAGATTCTGCACTACAAATATTCTGATTTTTTCCCTTCTAATTTGCTACTCCAATATGAAAGACTTTAAACTTGAAATTCTATTTTCAGTGGAATTACATGAGACTCTAGGCCTAGACGTACGAAATCAAGGTACTAATATTTCTTTGGGAAGAAGTTACAAAAGCCTTAAATTATGCTTACTGTAATGTGTTTATCATGATTTTTTTTGGTGGTATTAGAAACCCTAAACTATGTCTATCGTGACACATTTATCTCAAATATTTTATTATGATATAACAAAACCAAAACTTGTACCTATGTGACACATTTATCCCGTAAAAAAAGTTATTTTTATTTCACTTAAGCAACGTAGACGCTACTTTATGATGTCAATGTAGACAGCTTTTTTATTGTTGAAAAAACTTTGATTATAAATATGTTACATAGATACAAAATTTGGGACTTTTGATGTTTATACTAAATATGTCATAATAGATGTAGTTTATGATTTTTTGTGACTTTGCCCCTGGTGTAATGATCTGTCATATCATAAAATTTTTGGTGAAAAAATGCGATCTATTAGTTTTTTAAATGGCTTTTTCTTCTGTATATATCTAGCTAATAAGTAGGCATATTTTCTTGAATATATATTATTGTATTAAAAAATTATTTTTTAAAGTCAAATCACTTATAATGAGTTAAATGTACGTTCCATCCATGCATGTGCCGTGACACAAACTTTATTCGAATTTACTATAAAATATTTTATTCTATTTTCCAAGTTAATTATATATAACTTAACAAAGAACTAAGTTTACTCTTTTCTCAATATTTTTGGTGAAAAAACTAGCGAATCCAAATGCAAACAAAAGATGTCTCTTCACCAATCATACTCTCTCTCTCTCTCTCTCTCTCTCTCTCTCTCTCTCTCTAGGAGTCTCCACCAATTATCATTCAATCAAAACTAGGAGTCTCCACCAATCATTATTCAATCAAAACTACTAAAGTTGGGCTCTTTTAGGGTTGGTGAGGGTCATTGGCTATCCTCACCCTCGACCGTGAAGGCTCTTGTTAGATTTGGGGAAGGTGGCCTTGCCTCTGGCCGCCCAAATTTGGCAAGAGTGAGGCCTTTGCAGCCAATGAGGGCGACCTTGCTTGCCAAAAAGAGAGAGCAAAAGATAGGAAAATTCAAAATTCAATAAAATAACTAAAAAAAATAGAAAATTATTAAAAAAGAGTCCACATTAGCGCCATCGAAGTCATGTATAACAACTAGCGTCCACATCCGATTTTTTGGCGAGGCAAATTTCCTATGGCACTTAAGTGATTGATTTTTCAAATTTATGGCACTTTAGTGAATGAAAAAAGTTATAGCACTCAAATGAGTATCATATGAAAGTTGTGGCACTTGCATCATACTTATCCCTGTTATTGGATACTAGAGCAAAAGTAGAACTATTTGTCTGTATGATGTAATGCTAAGATAGGTCATGAAAAAGATGGTAACATGATCCTATAGCAAAAGGGATAACTCATTAGTCAGAATATGCATTTGGTGTTGCCTCCTTTTGATGGATTCGTGTCGCGACCTTCTCAAAGAGGAAAGTTTGTGGATTACTAAGTCCAAAAACTTCGTTCAGTCTCTTCTAGTTCCTACCAATCACAACTTTGGGCCTAATTAATTTTAACATGCAATTCAATTCAATTAGGAGTTGCCACTAATCAATTACTGTTTATTAGAAAGCCAAGTAAAGTAGAAAGAGTACTTTACTTCTATGAACCAGAGATTCAATGGATTTGAGAACTTGATTACGCTAGATTAATGAACGCTATTGCTATACCTTTTCTCTTTATTTCTCAAAGATAATTTGCAATCAATCTTGATGGATTTTAAATTTAGAATACTAACATGCAAGGGTGGTTGTATGGGTGCACATTCAATAATGTAACAATCGATAGTCAAAGCAGCAAATAAACTACCAAGAGTAGGATAAAAATTTACATATCTCAATGCAAAGCAAAAATGATGACATTATTCATATTATTTTTTCCAAATATTTGCTTAATTAATAAAAGCAAATTTTGCTAGAAAACATCACTATTGGATTTTGATGATCACCAAACTATCCTTGTTACTAATGGTTACAATGATGAAATGAAGATAGTGAAACAAGTTATCATTATCGATGATCCATGGTAAAGATGAGATAATAGTCTTGGACCTTTAGGGAAACAAGTACGAACAATGGCAAATTGGAAGGGCCAATCCAGATAGTGTTCTTGAGAGCCCCTAGTACTAACAATCATTGATCCTAACATCATGTGTCTACAATTGGTATCATCACTGAAGATGGTTAGTTCGACACTCACAATCAACATTGGTGATGATGTGCAATAGATTGGTAGTAATGTTTCGGGTTTGATGATATTAAGATACGCACTAAAAGAAGACCGTCGATAGTTCAGAATATAGCCATTGAAGCTCTCGATTCCATAGCTTAAAAACTAGGTAAGGCAACAAAAAAGCAATTGACAATTCTCAGAGACATGGCATGAGCTAGTAACCATTTTAGGTAATCTGCTTTGATTAGTGAAGCAACTAGAGGAACAACCCGATGATTGCCATGGTCTATCAAATGGCTAGTTGTCTATCCTTGAAGGTCTCCAATAGATCAATTGAATACCTCAGCATAAAAGAAGCAGTGTTGCTTTAAAGAGAAGGCTAAGGTTTGAGATATACTCGGACTACTAATATTGTCACCTGAGCTAGAAATTGCCTTTGATCTTGTTCTACGAATCTCACTGTATTAGTTTAGCACTGTAATAGCTTATACCGAAGTCTACAAGAGTAAGTGTAGTGTTCTTGTGTCTTGATAGTGTGATTTATCTTGTGAAAAGAACTACACTAGCCATTTGTAGCACTATTGATTACTTGTGGAATCTAGTCGCTATTTAGATTGTTAATCTAAGAGTGAATGTATGCTTAGTTAAAAACCGAACCACTATTTATCATTATGTGATTTGTTTACTCTACTCCGATTTTACTTATCGACATCACACATACTAATTTATTTACAACATCATCTTGAGTGTTGATTGTTTGACATTCCGCAAAAGTTTCAATACATTAGCACTCAACCTATTCAAGCTCTCTTCTAGGTTGTATTATTAGCCCCAACAAATGCCTGCCCAACCTAAACATTATTTCTAAATAAATATGAAATTCTAACTAATTCTTTTTGTTCTTTATTTATTTATCTATCAATTGATTACATGCAAATTCAATCTAAATTGGGATTTTGCACTAATGACAAAAGAAATGCAATTTATATGGCCTAATTGTAATGATAGGCAAAAATTATGAACTTTGCTAACATGATATGCATTCTAACTTATATGACCCTAAATATACATTTTACTAAATGGCATGCAATTGACAATACGACATACAATGACGTAGCATAAAAATGACATGGTATTAATGATGTGGCAATATGATATGGCAACGATGATTGATTTCATGGTGTTGAGATCTATTGGAGAATAAAGATGGGATACTATTGACTCTGTCTATTTGCAAAATATAAATGATTTGAAAAACATTTTTCTAATAATAATTACTTATATCCATTATAAAAATAAATGAATGAAAAATAAGTTCATTATTCATGAAAATATTTAAATGTAAATTATTATTAATGATTATTTTTAGAAAAATATTATTCAAATTATTCATTATTTGCAAAACATACAGAATCTCAAGTCTAACTAAGTCTCCACTCACCATTGTTCACAATAATGAGGGTGAAATGGATGTTTAAGGACTATTGATTACCTTAGGAAGCTATTAGAGTGATTGGGTCCTGTCTAAATTAGGAAGCTAGTACAAATTCTTGGAGATATATGTAGTTTTGCCATATAATGGAAGGATGTGTTGTTAGTGCTAATACTATAGCTTTTCTTTCACAACTATAAAACTATCCTCAACTTTACCCTCATAATTTATACCTTCCGGTTTAAAAAAATTGCACATGTATCTCCAGGTTTGAAGAAAAATCAATTTTGCACCCTAAGATTTGACCAGTCTCCCGTTGTTGGGTCACAGACATGATGTCGCCCAAGTTTATATTTAGTTAAAACACGTTAGTTGATTTTCCTAAGTTGTACTTCACCAACTAGAGACATGATTCGAGGAAAACTATACCCCATAACCGAAAACTGTTTGAGAGCATTTAGGTCCAACACCATGTGGTTTAACACCTCGACTGCCCTCAATTTCCACTTAATGGCGTCAAAGAATTCAATTAAGATGGAAATCTTAATTGCAAGTATAGAGTTTTGAAATTCAAGAATGCAAGTTGTAAGTAAAGTTGAAGTCGAGCAAAGCCACTTAAGTATAGGCCGATTCTCCGACCATTCTTTTAGTGCAAGTGTGCATTCATGCATATTTTTTTCTTCGTATGTTTGGATTTTTCTATCAACAAAAATGATGATTAAAGCTAGCGATGTTAATCATAAGAATCTTATGATGATTACCAGTTGTTGGATTTGGACCATAATTATTCAGCATCAACTTACTCGAGGGTCTAACGGTACGTGAACCCCTCATTCTAATCCCACACGCGTGCGTCAATGGTCCATAACCCTCCGTACAAGATAGGGTCAGTCGGTCATTTGCGATTAACTCGAACTTCGTAATTTCACGGCAGACAAACTGAGCATCCGACTATTGAGTCAACTGAGCTAGATGGTTTTTTTTTATGTATCTAGATTATTTCTGAGTAAGCTCAGTCGCACAAGCAATTGACTCTTTTGGTCTTCGCAAATCTTGGACCTGTTACGTTGATAAGAACAAAAGCCATGTGGCTACATCCCTTTTGATCATAAAGTTGTCAGTGGTCTTGTTCGGAATTGGCTCAGATGCTATTGCTGTGCATGAGTCCAATGACCGTATGCTGGAATTTGGCGTACCGGTAGGGCAAAATTCTCGTGATGGGACAATGGAAACGGATGGCAAGACAAAGCTTCCAAGCAAATCGCTTGCGAATAAATACGAACCGACATGTCGGCAAGAAAATTGACGGTTCAACCTCTAGGGCCTAAGTCATGGCCGACCTCCACTTTGCACCGCCATGCAATGGAGGTCGTCAGAAAAACGGGGCCAATTGTCGTTTTGCGACGACTCGCGGGGCCTCACAGTCACCGGCCATAACCTTCGGGAGTGGGTATTGCGTGCACCCGGATCTAGCTCACGTGTTTCCGATGCATGCTTAGATTTTTGGCAACCCATTCATTGACAACAGCCTATAAACTCTTTATATGCACCAAGTAAAGAACTTTTCTGCGAGGATTTTAGATTTTTTTGAGCTAAGTATTAGATTATCATCTTTGATTGAGTTTAACATCAATACAATATATCAAAATTAAATAAGAATAACTAGTAGTTAAAAATTTTGATGGAAGAAGGCGAATGGGAAGCGGGTGGTTGGCGAGCACTGTCATGTGCTGTTGAGGTTGGATGAGGGCCGAGAGATCTTTGTCCTGCCAAGGCGAGGGTCTTGCCAACCCTCGCTCCGCCATGGCAACGGCTGGGCAGCCATCCATTAGCGGTACTTTGGCAATAACTAAGGCTACGCGAATGTTGCCTAGTGTTGGACATGGTCTAAGCGACTCTCCGTCCGTCGGATTAAGGGGATATGGTCTAAGCGACTCTCTCTCCGCCGGCTGTGCAACCATCCTTTTCTCTTTTCCCTCTTTTCCAATCCCATTTTGTCTCCTCTTAACAGCTGCACCACACAACCACTTCTGCCCTTGGTCCGCCGAGCACGCCACTGCTGCCCGTCACCACATTCACGGCTGTTGGGCGCCATTGTCTTCATTGCACCCGATCCCCTTCCCTCCCTCTCTCTCTCAGCCTCGCTCCGATTGCCTATGCCCCTCTCTAGCTCACCTATCACCGCTCCTTGTCATACCCATTAACGAGAACGAGATGGCAGCGATGAGCCTAGATCCATGGCCGGGATGGAGACGAGCCTTATGGCACTTGCATGACACAAGCAAAGGGTATATGCGACCCTCTCTATCATCAGCGGCGAGGGTCATGCCACCCTTGCCAAAGCTTAGGCTAGCGGTGGGGCAGCCCTCACCAGTCTTCTTAGAATGTGCCTTGCCTCTGTCCCCCAGTCTATTTCTTCTAAATTTTTGGTTTGTTCTTTCGATTTTAGTTTTGAGGTTCTTTTTTTTTTTTTTTAAGGATTTCGAATATGAATATTCGATGTGAAAAACGAAAAGGCTTCTGTTGTCATTAGCGGATTCAATTCATCAGTTTTAGAATCCAATTATCAAGTTCTTATTTCTTTCTTGATGCACAACTGCTTGTCAATTCGGAGTACGAGGACTGTGATGTTTGATCAATATCGTCGATTGGTCGAACCACGATAATTCCCACTATTGAGTCAACGATCTCAAGGGATTGGTCTTCGAGCGAAAGGGTACGAAAGCGTTATCTAAGACCAAGTACGGTGTTCGGATAGAAATCGTTAAGTTAGGATATGTGGGGCTTCGAGGATCTCCATTTCGTCCCTCGGGTCGTGTTCTCCCCAACCTAACACGAAGAAAAACTCCTCACCGGTGGGGTTGGGCGTGTGGGGACGGGAATGGACGTGATCGACACTCTCATCAATTATTTGAACTCTTCCTTTTCTTTCCGTGGGAGATGTGATGTCTGCATCTGTGTGGTTTCTTCTTGTTCATCCGTGGCTGCTTTGCCTTTTGCAATTAGCATTCTCTGTATCTTCTTTTGACACGATTACTACCGGTCGCTTTGTATTTCTCCTAGAGCAAAGTTTGGCATTGACTGTTGGGGACGCCACAATCAAACAAACTCCCTTTTGGCTCGGCATGCATGGACTTGACAAACCCTAATCTTAAGGCTCATTCGGCGGTCCAACCACTATGAGCACCGCAGTTCGCCGGGCTTAATCCTACTGTTGACAACGACAACTTTCGACCCAACGACTAACTACACATATCGATCTGACGGCTGTCATTAAATGAATAAAAGTGCAACATTGAGAGACAGAGAGAGATCCAACCCAAAGTTCAAGTAATAACGCATTTAGCAACCGGTCAAATAATATTTGATTCTATTCTTTTATTCTTTAGAGTATATTTGGAACAGAAATCTGTTTGGTAAATTTTTTATTTTCAGGAACAAATTTATTTCTGAGAATAAATTTGTACTAGAGTCAAGAAGGAAAAAAATATTGATTCTTTACTCCTTGGAATAATTCAAGAATCAAGCCAACCAAAATTTTTTCTTTTCTTTTCTCTTCTTTTTCCTTCTTGTTTTTCCTTCATTTTCTATTTTTCTTCCATTGCCGTTGCCATCGGCCACCACCGACGATCGTCGATGACAGGTTGGGCGAGCTTCGACAAGCTCGCTGGAGGCTCCTAAACTAGGTTGAGGTTCGGCGAGCTCGCCGGTGGCCGAGCTCTTCCTTTTGTAGTACCCTACCCCCATGGGAAGTCAAATCCCTGCTGCCTCCTTGAAAGAGAGCCTCGTTCGGGCCTCCCCCAGCCATTGGCTCGACTGACGGGGTGCGGCCTCGCTGGGGGCTGGCGACCCTTCGGCGAGGTCTCCAGCCCTCGTCTGACTGGTTGCTGGTCATCCTAAGGTTGGCGACAGGCTAAGGAAAAAGATAAATAAAAGAAAAGAAGAAAAGAAAAAAAGTAATAAAATCATTAAAAAAATTAGAAGAAAATAATTTGGATTGAAAATTTTGAAAACGGTGCCAAATGCAATTCTATTCCAAGAATAAAAATTTTGGGCAGTTACTAAATGCCTTCAAATGCTTAGAATTTGATTTCAGGAATAGAATAAAAAAAATCATTTCTAATTATAAATTGTTTCCGAAAACAAAATGATTATCAAACGCATCCTAAGGAGCGGAATCTAATTGGATGTAAAAAATCCAATCCCAAAACTTGTTTTGATATATATGAATCCCATAAATTAGAGATGTAAGGTATTTTAACACCTTACACGAGTGAGTTAACCTGTCAAAATGAAGTCGGAATCGTAGTTGACAACTAAGATTGCATTTAGTTCATATAAGCACATCCTTTCTTGATGTATTTATCATAGGGGAAATTTCAAATAAATGTCTAAAGTGGGTATGTTTTATCAAAAGAGAGCTTCAAGTAAACATTGTCTAAATTAAACCCAATGACTAACTTAGTCTCAAATAAAGTCTCGAACTCACCAGTTGACCAAATTTTGAAGCCCATGCATCTTATGTGCATTGTGTGATATGTACACCAAAGATGCATGGCTCATTGGCTCGGGAAAATTTGGCTGGCCAATAAGCTTGAGGTTTTATTTGTGACTAAGTTGGCTACTTAAGATTTTATTTGAGGTAATGTCTACTTTAGGCTTTCTTTTGAGGAAATAGTCCCATTTTAGACCCTTACTGAAAATTTCTACATTTTTCATATAATTTCTTGTGTACATTGTATTTACCCGATGAAGGCTCGATCTAACAATTTCAAAAGTAAATAAAGTTCTTCAATCGGTTCATCATGAATCTTTAAAAGGTCACGTGAAAGTTGTGGAGCACCTCATCATGTTCCATGAAATGATGCATCCAAACGAACATTGAAGAAATTATTGTCATAGTCGTAAATTGTTGTATTAAATTTGACAAAGGTTTTTTTTTTTTTTTATCTACATTGTATGACTTGTTCATTTTGACTGTCCAATTTAAACAGTGATTTTTTTTACCTTTATTGTGCGAAATTTACAGCTACTCACTCCTTAGAAATTCCATATCCAAATTTCATGCTTTTTCTCGCTCCTACGTGATGAATCTTCCAGTTTAAAAAGCACTACTTAATACAAAAACGGTAGCATACAAAATATTTAGACCCTATAGATTATCGAACCCGTTTAGTTTATAAAGAAGGATAAACTTCCTTAACTGCGAAGATAGAAAGAAATTGTTCAATGTCACGCACTTGCACACGTTCTTATTTCCACAATTGAACACCCAAAATTTTTGGGTTTCTCTTAATTATTAGTACGCGAAGTTTCATTTACACAAGATGCTTTAGATGAACGCATGTACGTACAAAGACTTGATTCAAATTTCCAAAACTAATTTTCGAAAAAAAGCATGACATCCATTCAAATCAGTTACAAGGAAGATTTTTATAGAAAATTATGCTACCTGTCGAGGTAGCCGAGTTGGCATCTCTTGCCAATTACATCTAACAATAAGTGAGTAAGGCTTTAAAGTGGAATTGCGCGTTGCTCTATGAGAATGATCAAAGGTTCCAAAAGCCTCAAAATTGCAAGTGGTTGTCTAATACAAGTGGAACACTCATTTTCCTTTCTTTCTTTTTTCTTTTCTTTTTCTTTTTAAAGAATAAGGAGGAGATTATCCATACATCTAATCAGCACCCGAGCCCAATAATGAGTGATTTGTTATGATATCTTGGAATTCGCCACCACTAACAAGCTTTTCATTTCGTCTTGCATGCAAGTACTTCAATTTATGCAACTATGCATATACAAATGTAATAATTCACCAAACAAAGTTTATGGAGAGTGGTCCACTAATTAGTCATGGTGCCTACAAAAGAATGCAATAATAAAAATTCAAATCTCAGGTATAGGCTCGCTAAACATATTTAAAATGGTCATGATTTGTCACATCACAAGATATTTAAAAAACACAATCTAGTAGACTTTCAAAGGGTTTTTGTTCTTTACATATGTGGCCTACAGAAATAATAGACATATTTTCTTGAATGTTTGTTATTGTCTTCGCAAAAGTCGTTCTTGAAAGCAGAATCACTTAAAATGTGTTCAAATGCGCGTAGATTAAGGGCATGTGACGTAACACAAACTTTATAACTATAAAATATTTCTTTATAATTTGCCAGTTGATTAAATATATAACTCAACCATGATCTAAGTTTACTCCTTTTGCAATACTTTGGGTGGAAAAACCGGTGGCTCCAAATGCAAACGAAAGACGTCTCTTCACCAATCATGTACTTTCTCTCTCTCGCTTGAAAGGGACCCTCCACCAATCATCATTCAATCAAGAACGATAAAGTTGGGCTCTCCTAGGTTTGGATCAAGGAGGGATATTCCCAGCAAATTCTCCACTCAAGCTGCTCGCTGAAAGTGACGATTCGACCTTCTATGGTGGGCACTGATTTCTCATTTCTGGGTACCTCATACCAAGACATCATTGGCTCCTTCGCGGTTTCCTAAGGTGGACCGCAAAGTGCATATCCTAAAGTCGTCCCTCTTGGGATCTTTTAAGTTTTATTTACTTTCCACAAAATGTGACATTTTTGAAGTGTTTGACTGAGACTCGAAAATGAACTGAAAAATATTTTCTATTGTAAGATTTTCCTAAACATGCATATACTATTCAAGCAGGAAAATTACTAAAATTGTTGATACAGATACTAATTGTACAATGGACATTGACATAAATAAAAATATTTTTATATATTTGAGTAGAAAAATTATTAAAATTGTTGATATGGATGTTGGTCGTATGACAAGCATTGATATGAACAATTTTTACAATTTGCCGAGCCTCTACTATGGGCCCTCACTAGCCTCAAGTGATGCTCAAGCTCACCGAGGTTAGTGAGGTCGAGCTTGTCTGATCTCGGCAAGCTCAAACTTTGCTAGCCTCGAGTGAGGCTGATGCAGCTCAAGCTTTCCTAAGGCTAGTGAACTGGTGGGCTCAAGCATCACCGGTCCTCTCCTATGGTTGGTCCTCAGTTGTCGCTGAGGCTCGGCGATTAGCGAAAAAGAAAGAAAAAAAGAAAGAAGAAAAAAAAATTAAAAGATTAACTTTTTTTAAATAAATGTAAAAATTCTAGCCATACCACATACGACGACTAACATCTATGTTAGCAATTTTTAGGCTTAGCGTTCCAGGTACCGATGTTTCAAGCAAGGCCTCAATGGACTCAGGCATAGTTGTCAGGGTCTTAGATGTGACTTATATGGACTTGGGCCGGACTCTGTTGCCAAGGGCTTGGGAATGAGCTTTGGGTTTCCTGTGGCCTAGCACAAAGTTTTTGATGCAAGTATTTAGTCATACTTTGAAAATTGATTTCCAATTCGAAAGAGGAAATCATTTTTATTTTAATTCAAATTTTGGTAGGAAAAACTTTTCCGTTAACTAGGAAATTATTTTCCATTGACTCATTTCCTATGCGAACCAAATATCGAAAAATGTTTATCGTGAAATAAATTGAGACTTAGATGTCAACCGGTTTCAGGCAATTGTTGTGTCATGACAATCGGGCATCGTAGAAATTTCAATAACCCAAGGCATGTTACCATGTACGATTGTTGTCATTTTTTTTTTTTGGTCGTATGTTGTCAAATTCATTAGTATCATTCGCATGGAAAAAATAAACCTTGAATTATGAAAATTAGATTTCTCGTGAATCGACATTTATACAGAAGTATTCGGTATTTTGATAAAGGAATCGGGTCATCTTTTTTTTGTCTGAATAAAAGTTTATTCAATTACTAAGCAAAACCAGAAGGGGCCTCATTACAAAGCAACGCTCCCAAAGCTTCAGGTGGGCTAAAAAGCCAATTTCGTGAAAGACAGATTTTCCTATGGACTCTGGCTCTACAACCAGCGGTTCTGTTTGCCTCTCCAAAACAAAAGCCCATCTGGATATTTGAGAAGTGAGTGATCGGGGTGCCACTCATCAGAAGAAGAAAGAATTAGGTCATTTCACCACCAAGTGTGTTTGCCATTTTCATTTTGGATTGGTGGGATGTGCATGTGACGTTGATTGATTCTCCATTTTTCGGCTGGCAAGAATACACTATTGATTAGGATCAACCATTATGATGTATCTAAGTGATCTTAAAATGAATAAACGTTCTGCGAGTCTCTCATTCCTGGGTTAACTCACTTAAAATTATACGCGCAACCATTTATTTAGAAAACTTAAGCTATTAGAGTGCCGTACAGAGTATACTATACTGAACATCCCCTCACGCGAAGGATGATAGCATGACAAAAGCCTAACACACGTGAAAGGATTTTAACTCTAGACTTTTGACTTAAACTTAAACTATCATAGTAAACATTATATAAGTCAAATTATCAGTTTAAGAATACGAAACGTTCGACGGTCGTCTGCTACAATGATGTGTTATGATCTCAAGAGGCTAATTCGAATCAATTTGGTATTATGTAATTCTTTAAAAGTTTTCAAAAATCATAAAACCGCCAAAAAGCAGATAATACCCAAAGCCATCATAATCATAGTGTTTTTATATTTTCTTGGGAAGTTGGTGATAAAAAAAACTTTTTAATAATATATATTAGTTTCTTTCTCGAGTTCAAAATGTGATAAAATACTTTGACATTCCGTCAAAATCAATGAGTATTTTGAAAAGAGTCTTGTTAACGAGTGTTCTCGAGATGTTGGTTAACTATCCCAATTCAAAGTGTTCTCCTCTTCAATGCACTTATTACACGTTACAAGAGACAAAACGTTGTACTAATAATGATAAGATTTTCTTAATTAGATGTTTAACAGGGGGCGATTTTAATAAAATCCATTTGGAAATTGGCTTTGTCTAACAGAAGTATCGATTCCGTTGAGAATTACTTGCTGCACTCAGAAGGGTCTAAGGAGCTCGTTATCCAATTTGGATTTATCAAGAGTCTTGTGCCAGTTGTGTTAACTGGATCAGCATCGTTTCGGAGCGACCTTTCGCCATCAAGGTTTAACAGTATAAGATCGATTGGTTATTAAAGTGATTCATTATCAAACCGGTAGCCTGATCTGGAGTTCAAGACCTTGTGGTAGAAATTGAATGGTTTGTATTTCAGACAGGATTTTGTTAGCAAGTGCTGCAAGGCACTTGTTAAGTAGCTGATTAAGGAAATTGTATGATTTTCATTGCATTAACTGCTCTCGTGTTATGCATAATCAGCTGCCTAAAAATTAAATTATTTCATGTGAAGTGTACTTAATCAGTGTCGTGCAAGTGCTCGTTAATACGACCTTCTCAAATATTACAAAATAATTTTTGGGTAAATTGTTTTTATTTCTAGCTAACTACCAATGCTATAGTCTTTCACACTTATAAAAGAAGAGGAGCAAGTCTTCCATAATCCTCGCGACTTATATGAACCTTTAAATCAAGCGGGGCTACCTCCTCGAACCATGTGAGGTCTGCAATCTTCACAGGAGAACAAAAGCAGCGCTCACCTCTAGCTGAATACAAATGTCATTGTGCGAGTCTCTTATGCTACCGATCCCAATTCCTCCTTGATGGTGTAGAACTATACGATTGTACGGTTCAATGCCAAGTTGGATCATGGAAAAGATGGTGACCCGACCCCGTAGCGAAAGGGATAACTCCGTATGTCAGCATTTGCATTTGGCATTGCCTCCTGTCAAATGGCTTGACTGCAGTAGCGATTCCTTCCCACGCCCTGATTGTTCGACTCCACTTGAAATTATGTATCTACTTATCAAACTTTTGCCCTTTGCTCGCTATCGCTGCAGCAGGTTTTCTCTTCATGAGTTGGGCTCACATGTGCAGCCTTTCCGAAGTGTTGAGCTTTTTTCTCTTTGGTCCAATCGGGACCGAGAGAACTTGATTTATAGTAAGATTATTAGCTCTTACTAATTGGGTGGAGTCGAAACCGCTCCCGGTCATGACAGAACAAAGGGGGAAAAACCACGTTAACTTGTTTGATATAGCTCGCAGCCTAGACGGAACCGATAATCTTCATATTAGGTTACGTTCTCAAGCATGGGCTGGGCTATAAGTAATGATAACCGTCATAGTCGCCAAGCCTTTTTTTCGTTTTTTTTAAATATATTATCAATTCATTATTTTATCTCTCACAAGAGTCCTCTCAGCCAGAGCATGTGATTCAGTGGCATCTCCCTTGTATTACAAGGGGAACGAAAATGAAAAGGGAATTAATACGGTGGTTAAATTACGAAAGTAGGACATGTATTTAGGTAGAATAACAAGTCGACAAAAAGTGAATAATTTAAACATGGTAGCACTACGTAGGATGAGATGCACGCAAAATACTTACTCGAGAAACAGGGCACCATGAGGTGAGTTAGATGGTTTGTTTTTATTTTTTTTTATTTATAGAAACACTGGATTGTTGACCCATAAAGAAAAGAGCTATCTTATGCTAAAACTACTAATACACCTCAGGTGTAGAGAAGTTTTGCTTACTGAAGGATTAAGCTTTGCGCATAAATAACACTCAAAGTAGGATGAAGTGGAGAGGATGTGAGAAGAGGAGTGGGCCTAGTAGACTCAAATGTTGGGTGGTGGCTAAAATTTGATAATGAGCTGGTAGCCCCGAAGCCATCTTGAACCAAATTGGCTTGAAAGACACTTTTGAGCAGGCTTAGACAAGACTTTTTAATTATAAAATCCAACCCAGCTTGATTAGGCTGGCCTTATAATGTTACACATAACATTTCATTTTGAACAAATCTAGCAATAAATTCTTGTTCATGAATCATTTGATGGCTGCTGAAGTCCAGTGATCACCCTTATGTTAACACCATACACTGAAAGTGATCATCGATATGACGACTAGTTGAGCACCTTCATGCCCACCGTTCTTATGTATAACATAATATTGAGCTTATTGTAGAATTAAGCACCAAGATTTTCGTTGAACAAAAAAGTTTAAGAAGGCAGTACCCAATGAACACAATTTAAGCGAACATCACCTCCCTTGTTAAGATATATAATTATCACCTCTAGAGAAGATGCCAAGCAATTAGCGTTGATCTCTACCATTTTCACTATTACAGCACTCTGTTGAAAAGCATGAGATTAAACACGTTATAAATTCACGGCCACTACTTATGCTAGCTCAGACTAACAGAATTGAACCATGTGGCTCCCGTTCACTTGTCTTCATTTTCAAACAAGACATGCGGCAGAATAATTGCGCCTTTCAGAATCAAAAGGCCATGGACCAATTCAACTTTTGCACAAATTAAGGGAACGAATGGCTTATCAACCCTAGAACTCATCACTCTCTTTGAACAAAAGCTTATTGACCTTTTCTGTTCTTTTGAAGGAAGAGCTTGTACCTGAACCAGGTATTTTTTGCGTGACAAATTCACCATGGATCCCTCAACCGGCAGGGTAAATTCCTATTCATAAAGCTGAATCGATCTTGATAACATTTTATTTATGCAGTTTGAATCCATTGATGAAATCGCTAACATGCTCCATTTGAGGATGTTTTCTTCAGGGAATCAATGAAAAAAATGGATCGGGAGCAGAGCAAGTAAGCATCGTGGACACAATTGATTATCGTTCATCGGCAGGACAAGGCCAAGAAAAAAGGGATGTACAAATCATCCATCAAAATTGTTCCAAGGGCAAGGATTCCACGTCGAGCGGGGGCATATTGGCCGATGCTGCTGCTTCCGTGGCATCTGCCCTTCAATCTGCTAAGGATGTCATTGCCGGGAAATGAAGCTGATGGTTTGATTATTGGATGTAGAAGATAGAGAGTTTTTTCTTCGTAACATACATTTTAATATCTTGAAAGTTGATTCTAAAATGCCGTTGGTCCCCCAGAGCGTATGGAATCAATTCCCTGTTCTGAATTTAGGATATATTCCGTCAATTTATTGTTTTCATCATCAAAATAATGGCATCTCTTTTTAGATTTGTTTTGGTAATGTCCTTGGAGAATCTCAGACGTCTTGATATTCTGGTAATTGTATCTGCATTTATGATCTTTAATGGAGTTGATTGTTATTGTATGGTCTATTCTATAATATATTGTCAAAGCTGGAGTCGAGAGAATCTTCACTATTACGTGCACTACATGACACTTTATTTTGCTTCTGAGACTGCCATGTAGCTAGATACATTGGGTATTTTTACCACATAGCCCATGTTCGATTGATAAGCTTTTAGATAATTGATATGTCATCTCCAAACTTCATCTATTATTATGTTAAAATTCAATATGCATATATAAAATGTACATCGATTTTACTGATTGAGATTAAACTTGAAAAAATGGATAAATTAAAAAAAAAAAGGTCTTTTAAACATACTCTTAACTTATATGGCTTATTTTTCTAATATACGACTCAATGGTATATTTTTTACTCAAATAATATAAATTCATCATAATCTCTTTAACCACGCAAAGAATAGATCATATTAAATTAAAATGAAGATAATTGATCTATAGTATTAGATTCTAAAGTAAATTAAACGAACTGGTATAGTGACGTGATGGGAATATTTGCGTTGTCTCCATCAAAACCACTTAATCAAAGTAAACAAAAGCAAAGCAACTAAAGTTTGGTAATTTTTTTTTTTGTCATTTTATTCAATAATTCGATTCAATGCATAAAAAATTGAAAGTGCACACAGAAAAGCATTTAATTTTATGTTTCAAAAGTATTGATAAGGAGAAAGCTCACAAACTTTAAGTTTTGTGATACAGTTTTTTTTTTTTTTGTCTTTTTTTATCTGCAATTCCAATATTTGAGTTTAAACTGGCCAAATAAATAAAAAATTATCTTCAAATATATTCCCAAATGATACAGCTTATCTTACAAATATCACAATTACAAAACTCAGGAAAGTAAAAATAATCAATTGAAGGGTTGTTCAAACTTGAATTGATTATTTTCATCCAAAACACGTAGATGGGGGGCAACTAGTATGTAGTCGTTAGCATTTTCGAGCTGAAAATTTGATGTCCATATAATCCAAAGAGAAGTTACTATCACAATCAAGTGATGCTCAAATGATTGTGATTCACACTTGAACTCTCCTCAAACCTCATAGAGTCCTAAACAAACATAGTTGGAATTATCTAACGCCAAATAACAACCTACTAGGATAGCCCTAGTTGGTGTCGGGCTTGATTAGAATATTTTCCGCCATCCTTGATCCACTTAGATGTTCATCTTGCAATTGCTTCAACATGTTGGTGCATTTAATAAGCCGAGCAAACATCTATGGGATGCTTTTTTTCCATGAACTTGAGATTTCAAGTTTTAAGGTTCATTACTGACAAAAATATAGAAATTAAGTTTGTGCAACAGCACTTCCTTTTTGGCAAAAAAAACAAAGTTTACAAATGAGTTAGGTCCACTTTGCTTTTTTCCTTTTCAGACAAAAAAATATTGAGTCATTTTGGCAAAAAAAGAAAAAAGAAAAAGAAAGAAGTCATTAAAGGCATTATAAATAAAAAAGAAAAAAAGAAAAAAAGATCGGGACTAGTTCTTCCATCCCCTCACAGTTCACACCTGGTAGAGAATAATATATGGCTTGCCAGATTCTACTTCATCAGTGAGCTGATATTTCATTCAGAAAGCGACTACACTCTATTCTCCCTAGAGCTCATCCGAATCTGATTCTGTCGCCTTTATGCCTCCTATGCAGGTCCCCAACACCTTCCATTTTGTTCCAAGAACTTATTCTCAGCGAATGTATTTACTTCTTCCTGCTGCTCTCTGTTTAAGCTCAACCATTTGAATCACAGACTTCTATCCTCTCCTTCCATCTTTCACGGTATGTAAACATAACTAGGTCCATACTGTATCCTTTTTCTACTTAGATAACGCAATATCTCTCTTGCTGTGTAAACATAACAAAATTAAACGAGTCTTGATTGTATCAAACACTCTCTTTGCAGTATCAGTTGCCAAGATGGGTTTGGCGATATCTCGGTTTGTGAAAATGCTCTTCGCCAAGAAGGAGATGAGGATTCTGATGGTGGGTCTTGATGCTGCCGGAAAGACAACCATCCTCTACAAGTTGAAGCTCGGCGAAATCGTCACCACAATTCCCACAATTGGTTGGTACCACGTCCAATTCTATTTATTGTGGCGTTTGACTATAAGTGCAGATGTGTGGTTTTCTTAAATATATATGCAGTAAAATCGTGACTCCGATTTTTCTTGCAAGGACATCAATTTTTGTAAGTTCTTGAGTGGAGTTAAAACTTGAAATGAAAGGATCAAGGTTTAGGCAGTAATGTTTCTTGCAACGACATCAATTTTTCACTGAGGAAGCCGTGAAATTGCGTCAAAGGTGATCCACCTAAGATAGTTGACGATCAACTAACTAATAACTGCAGAAAGTGATACTCAAACATAAGCAGAACATTTTGATTAATGATGAACCTTGTGAGCAGGATTCAATGTCGAAACTGTCGAGTACAAGAATGTGAGCTTCACTGTCTGGGATGTCGGCGGACAGGACAAGGTACTACAGCAGTTCTTAACTCTTTTTTGTTTTATTTTAATTTTTTTGGATACAAATAGGATGGAAGTTTACATACTTCAGCATAATCTCGACTCCGTGACTATATCTCCACGGATACATGATCCATATGTCCTTCAAAAAGCGTGATGGTCTTTGCGATGTGCTTAATGCCTCGGTGCGAGATTCGGTTGCCTCTTATGGGTCGGCTTTACTGCAGATTCGACCCCTGTGGAGACACTACTTTCAGAACACCCAAGGACTTATCTTTGTGGTGGATAGCAATGACAGAGAGAGGATATCGGAAGCAAGGGACGAGCTTCATCGGATGCTGAGTGAGGTTAAACTCATTTCTTCCTGGTCACTGGTTTGCCTTATTACACGCTACTAACGAATGCGAACTAACATAGTAGTCTTTCAATGTGAAACAATTGCAGCATGAGTTGCGCGATGCGACACTGCTGGTGTTTGCAAATAAGCAAGACCTTCCAAACGCAATGAGTGTCTCCGAGATTACTGATAAGTTGGGCCTGCACTCACTCCGACAGCGCCGCTGGTAAATACCAACTATCTGACGAAAGAAAAGTCCTGTACCCCGTCACACGTATCACACCTCAACTGATGTTCGATAATTTCTCTCATAGGGTGACACAGGCTTGAGCCCTCGATTTCCACCACATTTAGAGCATCTTTGTTGAATTAAAAACGAAAGAACTCCTGATTCATGTAATAATCCCGGTTCAATTATGGTGTCGATTCCGTTTTTGGCACGCCATGCACTTTCCTCAGGGAAAGTCATCATTGCATCAGATTGATTTCAGCAACATCAACTTTAACACTTATTCATGATATGTAATATAGATTCTAAATGCTTATCCTATTAGTGTATTATTTAGTTGATCAGTCATTCTTCTTTTTGGTGACTGGCTGGTTCAGGTACATACAGGCAGCCTGTGCAACCAATGGCCAAGGACTCTATGAAGGTCTCGATTGGTTATCCAGCAACATAACCACCAAGGCAAGTCAAAATCGAACCACGCCTTTTCTTCTAGAACTTTTATTTCGTGAACTGCCAGTAGAAAAACCATTTTCCACAGATTCTTATCCAGGTGAAACATATGGATTCCGATTAACTAAAATCAATCACTCCAAATTCTATAAGGTTACATTATATGTGCATTTTGTCGCCCTGCAAATACCGGTTCTGAAAACATCTCATATGTACACTTGCTTCACACCCTACTATTACAAATCTTCATTCTGCAAAAGGGAACTGATAGATGCTGATTTATGCGTCATTCTTCTCTCCAGGCATAATTGATGCAGCAGCTGAAGCTATGGATGAAACGCCCCAGTCCGATCAAATGCATATCAAATTATTAAGGCTTGAACAGATAAAAGAAAGACAAATCATGTACCTCTATAAAACAGTGAGAATTCACTACTGCTCTTCTCTTATTTTTCAAAGCTGCTATTAATATCCTATACGAGAAAATATAGTACTCTCTATGTCTGAACTTGAAGTTTTGATGATATGTTGATGAAAAACCAGCTTCTCCACACTCATCGAATCTTAAACGTTCACATCTCGGGTAAAGAAAGGTGACGAACACTTCTCTTTTGTGTAGCATGTAGCTACAACAGTGTCACTAGCTCGCTATGGAAAGCATATTCTTCAGATCAAAAGTAAAGTACATGATCATATAATCTGAAAATTTCTAAAAGGTTGATGACTATTACCTGTTCCAGCCTATACGATATAATTATGCCGTATAGGCTATAATTTACTACATCGCGAGATCGTTTGAGACCACTGAAGGTGACCGCAGATCGACCAACAGTGGTCACAGACCTCTTATGCAAACCTATTGGTGCCGACCTGTGGTCGACTTGCTATAATTGAAAATCAATCAATCCAACTGGAGACGCACCAGCACTATCCAAGGAGCAAACGGCAACCCATGATGAGCGAGCTTTCATCCCCTAATCACTCCAAGTGTTTTTCGCTTTGGCTCATCTCACGTACCGAGTCTTATTGTTTTGTCATTTGGTGTACGTATAAACATTTGCTTAGAGGTCAATATTCTGGTAGTACTTTGAGCGCATTTAACATTGGAATGTTAAACAATATCCTTATATCAAAATGCACCTTTTGTGAGTCAATTCCGATTTCATATATATAACAAGAAAATACTCTTGCCCCTATTTGGTATGTAATTCGGTACATTGATGCCTTATGTATCTTCTTAGAAGCTTGTTAGGAGTTGCATCTTGTTCCAGCACTATTTAATAGAATACCACTTCTCACCCTCGTTGAACTAAGTCGTGACAAGCCCACCAACTTTCCCGTGAGCCACACACATATAGTTATAAAAATTCTTTCTCTGATCTACTTTAATGGCATCATAGCTCAACTTACTATCAATGTGTTGTTCTTTTTGACTCATCTCATACCGAACCTCACAATATTGTCTTTTGACATACACAAAATGATGTGTGATGGGAATGTGTTTTGAGTGATGATAGATGAAGTTCACCACCAAAGTTTAAAGGAACACCACCAGCTAACGAGGGAAAATTACCAAAAAAATCATAAATTGTAGCTATTGGAAAATGAGATTATAGTGTATGCTTATCATTGATTACAACACGAGACTAGGTGATCGAACGTTGTTCGTCTATTTTGACGCCGAGATAGATCAATCTCTATGAGATGAGATTGTGCTTATCATAGTCTGTAAATTAAAATTCTACTTTATTGTTTGGGACTTGTTGTATTTCGAATCTTTTATGTATCACCTTGAGATATAAATAAAATATTTACTTTTGACCAAAAAAAGTTAAGACTCTTGAAATTGACACAAATTTGGGACACATAATAACATATAATTAAGACGCAAAGTAACTAAGACTAAATGCATTGAATTAGGATTAGACTCTCCAAAAATTGTCCACCAGCCTTGGAAGTCGAATATCCATTTTAGAAGATCAACAAACAGCCATAGAAATTGGCCAAAATAGTCTGTAGTCATTAGGTGATTGATTAGTAACAGTTGACAATAAACTTGTAAATCAACATCTTGATAGTCGTTTGATAATCATGAAGTAGATAAATAGTCTATTGAGTCGACAACTCTCTTACAAAATCAACATCTTCAACCTTAGGCCCATCGAATTAAGTTGTGACTGAAATTTGCCTTGGCTTGCATGAACAATGATTGAGCCAGTTCAATCAACAAAACATGAGTCGGATTTGAAATTTTTTCCATAGAATGCGATGTTACTGCATCATAAATTCTTTTTCACAAGGCTACCCAACTTGTGAATGCTATAAACAGAATGCGCTAGGCATTGGAGTTGTGATGCTAAAGAGTGTGCTTAAAATAAAGAGATCTCTTGTAAGCTAATTTTGAATTTTGCATATGTAACCAAAAATTACTCTCTTCTTGCTTAGCATATATTTCGGTCACTCCGGCTCCCATTATCATCTTAGGAATTTCTTGTTCAGGGTGTAATTCTATTTTCATTTTCATTTTTATTTTTGCTTCAATTCATACTAGAAATCCGCTAGAAGCCATGAACCGAGCTTTTCCTTCCCTGCAGCATAGAAAAGCAGACACAGAGGACAAACCTGGCCAACGCATTGAAACAGCCAAAATCTTGGATCTTGATTGCTCTTCATCAAAAAGGTCCCCAGTCGACATTTTGACCGAGATTGATCACTTGAATTGGATCACTAAAAAAAAGGAGAAAAAAGAAAAAAGAAAGCCTTAAATTTATCATATTAATGTCAATTCAGTTCTAAATCTTTCATTTGAATTAATTTAGATGTATACTCTTTGCATTTTACAATTTTATGTTGTTCGACCACCCTCCTGATTATGTATCTACCTATCGTGCTTTTGCCCTTGCTTACTAGTTCTGCAGCAGTTTTTCTCGGGAATATCATTTCTAGGATAAAAAAGGCAGGCGCTATAATGACCCAAACTTGTGTTTGATTCTCTACATGAGTAGGGATCAAACGTGCAGTCTTTTCAAGAGGAAGAAAACAAGTCCTGAACTTTTTCATTTTGGGCCTATCGGACTGAGAACTTGTTGATTTAGCTCGCAGTCTAGACACAACCGATAATCTTCGCATCATTCTGCGTTCGCATGCATGGGCTGGGCTTATAAGTAATGATCATCATCATGGTCGCCAAGCCCATCTTTGTTATCGATTCATTCTTTTATCGCTCCATACCGGAGCTCGTGATTCAGTGGCATCTCCCTTGCATTGCAGGGGCGAGGAAATGGAGAAGCGACTTGATATGCCGTTTTAAATTACGTGACAATGACTTGAAGATAGTAGCGCTATGTAGGATGAGATCCATATCGCATGGCTGATGTGAATGTTCGTTGGTTACCTTATGTTCACTGTCTAGACAACACATAAAATACTTTCTCGAGGAATAAGGCACTGCAGGGTGGGCTAAAAGGTTTCTTATGGAAGCCATTTGGATTGTTGACACATCAAGAAAAGAGATATCTCATGCGAAAACTACTTTAAAAAACTCACATGTAAGTATGGTGTAGAGAAGGTTTGCTCCCAAGATTCTCTTGCGTCAAAAGGGTTAAGCATTGCACATAAATAACACCCAAAATAGATGAGCTAGAGAGGGTGTGAGAAGATGAGCGGGCCTAGTAGACTTGAATGTTAGGTGGTGGCAAGATTTGATAATGTGCCTAGCGGCTGTTGAGCTCACTTGAGCGACGTTGGCTCGAAAGGCACTTTTAGGTAGGTTTAGATAAGACTTTCTAATTATAAAATTCACCTAACCCAATTGGGTTGGCTAGACACATATATATGTTAAAATTTGTTATGGGTGGCCTTAACAACACTTTGTGGTCATGGTGAGAAAATATATTGTTGTCCCCTTAGAGTAGCAATAAATTCTTGTTCATGAGTCATTTGATGGCTTCTGAAGTTCAATGACCATCCTTATGTCAAGAGCATACGTTATTCTTATTAATATAGTTGATCATGTACACAACAATTCGTCAGGTAGGTTCGTGCCCACTAATCTTCTACTTTGGTTTGACATAATAATGAACTTATTCTAGAACTATGCACCAAGATTTTCATCTAGCAAAATGGTTTATGGAGGCGGTACCCGGTGAACAAAATTTAAACAAAAAATCACGCTAACTATCACTTCTAGAGAAGACATCAAGCGATCTGCCTTTGATGTCAACCATTTGCAATGGTACAACCGGTCGAGGTAAAAATCCAAAAGTGAAAGAGCCAACAGATACATGAGAATGAACTCGATATGAATTCACAGCCACTGTTTATGCCAGCTCAGACCAATAGAACTGAACCACGTGGCCCGTTTTACTTTCAAACAAGACGTCTAGAATAATTGCGCCTTTCAGAATTGAAAGGCTATGGACCAATTCAACTTTGCTTGAATAAAACGAACAAATAGAACAGAGCTTATGGAACTTTCCTTTGGAAGAAGCTTATCAAAATTCAACTTGGTATGTCGTGTGACCGATTTACCATGGACCTCGACCAACACAGTAATTCCTCATTCACCTACCGAGTCAATCTCGATATTCTTTTTATTTATGCAGTTCAAATTCAACGTCGATGTCGCTAACGTGTTCCACTCGAGGATGTTTTCTTCAAGGAGTCGCCGACGAAAATGCATCAGGAGAGGAACAGGTAATCATCGTGGACACCGCCGATTATCGTTCATCGGCGGGGCAAGGCCAAGAGTGGAGGGATGTGTAGATATTACACCAAATTCGTCCCAAGGGCGGCGATTCCATGTCGAGTGGAGGCATATTTGGCTGAAGCCGCCGCTCCCGTGGCATCTATCCTTCAATCCGCTAAGGATGTCATCGCTTGGAAATGAAGCCAATCGTTTGATTATTGGACGTAGAAGATGGATGGTTTCTCTTATCGACAAGAATTTTGGGTTCTAGATAGTCAATTTTTAAAATGCCGTTGGTTCCCCTAGAGCATACGGAATCGATTCCTCGTGCTGAAATTAGGATATATGCTCATCAGTTCAATGTGTTTTCACCATCGAAATAATGACATCTCTTTTTGCGATTTGTTTTGGTTACCCCCTTGGGAAAATCTTAGATGTCTTGATATGGTAGTAATTGTATTTGCGTTTGATGCTTCATGGAGTTGATAGCTATCTACGTTTAAACTATTATATTACGTTTATACTATTATATATTGTTAATGTCAGAGTTGAAAAAACAGTAATTTTAATATGTGCCGCACGATATCAATTTGCTTTTGGGACTACCGCGTCGCTTGACACATTGACTAATTGTACCAAATGACCCATGTTCGATTAATAAGCTTTTATATAATTGATATGACGTCTCCAATTTTTTTTTCGCATTTAAATCTAGAATACGCGTGAATAAAATGTGTATCCAAATTTTACCTCTTATTGAGATTAAATTTGAAAAAAATTTCGATAACTTAAATAAAGATTTTTCTAATATGCTCTCAACTGATATGTCTTATTTTGAATATAATTTCTCATATACTACTCAATGATATAATCTTATCTCAAATAACAATTTTTTTTAATTCACAAAAATCTCTTTAACCGAGAAAAGAATAAGTTATGTTAAATTAAAAAGAAGAAAATTGCTCTATAGTATTGGATTCTTTATTAAAATCAAATGCACTGAAATTGTGACATCATGTGGAGTATTTGTGTTTTCTTCTCCGAGAAAAGAATAAATTATGTTAAATTAAAATGAAGAAAATTGCTCTATAGCATTAGTTTCTTTATTAAATTAAATGCGCTGGAATTGTGACATGATGGGAATATTTGTGTTTTCTTCTCCTAAATCGCTCAATTAAACTAAACAAAAGCAAAGCAAACTAAAGTTTGAAAATTTGCAAGTTATTTTATTCAGTAATTCAATTCAACGCATGAAAAACTAGTAAAGTGAACAAAGAAGTACATTTTATTTTATGTTCAAAAGTACTGATAAGGAGAAAGCTCATAAACTTTAATACAGTTTTTTTTGTCTTTTTTATTTGCAATTACAATTTTGGAATTTAAACTTGCAAAATTAACCAATAATATCTTCAGATAATATTCCCAAAGTTATAACTTATTGTACAAATATTACCTAACAAAACTTAGGAAAGTAAAAATAAACAACTGAAGAGTTTTTCAAACTTCAATCAATTATTCTCATATGATACATACGGATGGACAATTAATATGTATTCATTAGGATTTTCGAGCCGAACTTTGGATATCAACGTTATTTTACAGAGAAGTTACAACTACAATCAAGGGAGACTCCGATGCTTGTGATGCAAACTTGAAGTATCTCCTCAAACCTCATAAAGTCCTGACCAAACATAGTAGGAATTATCCAATGCCTAATAATGTCCTAGTGGGATTGCCCTAGTCGGGGTTGGCCCAGACCAAAAAACTTTCTAGCACAGTATTTTTTTTTTTGTAAACTCGAGATTTTAGATTTCACACTTCTTTAGTGAGGAACTGAGAAATCAAGTTTGCGCTTTCAATATTTTTTATTTTTTGTGTCAAAAAATGAAGTGCACTGAGTTGGGTACGCTTTGCTTTTTTTTTTTTTTCCGCCTTTAGACAAAAAATTAAAAGATTTGGACGAGTTCTTCAACTCCCACGCAACTCGCCCCAAGGTACCAGATTCTACTTCAACAGTGAGCGGATATTTCATTAAGAGAGGGATTACACTGTATTCTCCCACTAGAATCCATCCGAATCTAATTCTGCTGTCTTCATGCCTCCCACGCAAGTCCCAAACACCTTCCTTTTGGTTCCTAGTACTTGTACTGGGTGAATATATTTGCTTCCTCTAGCTGCTCCATTGTGTAAACTCAACCAATTGAATCCGAAACTTCCATCTTTCGCGATAGGTAAATATAACTAGGTCCATGCTTCATCCTTTTTTCTACTTAGATCATGTACAATTTCTCTTCTCATGTAACATAATGTAATTAGATCAGTCAGGATCGTATCGAACGCTTTCTTCATCACATCAGTTGTCGCGATGGGTTTGGTGATATCTCAGTTCATGAAGATGCTATATGCCAAGAAGCAAACAAGGATTCTGATCGTGGGTCTCGATGGTGCCGGGAAAACAACCATCCTCCACAAGTTGAAGCTTGGCGAAGTCGTCATCACAACTCCCGCGAGTGGTTGGTACTATGTCCAATTGCTTTTTTTTTTTTTAAAATCTTTTTAAGGCGTTTGACTATATGTGCAGATATGCGGTTTTCTTAAATATATACGCAGTACAATCCTGACTCAGATTAGTTTCTTTAAGTTCTTGAGTGGCATTAGGACTTGGGATGCAAGGTCTAGGCAACTATTTTTCTTGCAAGTAAATTAATCTTTTATGGAAGAAACCTGAAAATTGCGTCAAAACTGATCCGCCAGGAATAGTTGACCATCAGTTAACTAATAACTACAGAACATGATACTGTGGTCATCACTTACTTGAACCGCAAACATTAGCAGAACATTTTGATTAATGACGAATTTCGTTAAGCAGGATTCAATGTCGAAACTGTCGAGTACAAGAATGTGATCTTCACCGCCTGGGATGTTGGCGGACCGGACAAGGTACTAAAGCAGTTCTCAACTCTATTCTTTTTCATTTCCTTGCATAGAAAGAGAATGAAGTTTACGTACTTCAGCATATTCTGGATGCCTCTGTGACTGCATCTCCTTCGATACATGATCCACATCTCCTTCAGAAAGCGTGATGTTCTCTGCAAAGTGCTAATGCCTCCTCCAAGATTTGTGTCGCCTCATATGGATCGGCTTAAGTGCAGATTCGAGCCCTGTGGAGACAATATTATCAGAACACTGAGGGAATCGTCTTTGTGGTGGATAGCATCGACAGGGAGAGGATTTCAAAAGCTAAGGACGAGCTTCATCGGCTGCTGAGCGAGGTCTAAGTCATTTCTTCCTCGCCATTGGTTTGCCTTATTACATGCTACTGATGATTGCGAACTGAACGCAGCAGTCTCTAAAACTGAAAAGTAATGTTTGAAACAACTGCAGGATGAGTTGCGCGATGCGCCACTGGTCGTGTTTGCAAATAAGCATGACCTTCCGAGAGCAATGAGTGTTTCTGAAATTACTGATAAGTTGGGCCTGCACTCACTCCGACAGGGCCGCTGGTGAATACCTTCTATCTGACGAGGGAAAAGTCCTGTATCTCGCACGCGTCTCGCCCCTCAACTGACTCACAATGAATCCTCTCATGGGGTGACGCAGGCCTCAATTTTGTACCTCATTTAAAGCATCCTGGTCGAATGAATAGCGAAAAGAACTCATGATTCACGTGATAGTCCCAGTTCAATTACAGTGTCAATTCTGTTTTCGGTACAACATGTGTTTTCTGAAAGGATCGATTATCGCATCGGATTCATTTCAGGAATATCAACTTTAGCACTTGTTGATGATATGTAACACAGATGCTAAAAGCAAACCCTGATGTTCTATTAAATAGTTGATCAGTCATTCTTCTTCTTGGTGACTTGCTGGTTCAGGTACATCCACTCATCTAGCGCGACCGATGGCCATGGACTCTTTGAAGGTATGGATTGGCTATCCAGCGTCATAGCCTCCAAGGCAAGTTGAGATCAAACCCTGCTTTTGCTTCTATAACTTTTGTTTCGTGAACCGCCAGTAGAAATATCGTTTTCCTCGGATTTTTATCCGAGTGAAGCATATGGTTTCTGATTAAATAAAATCAATCATTCCACATTCTATAAATGCGGCGCACTTTGTCCCGTGTACACTTGCTTCAGCCATTTTGTTATAAATAATCATTCTATGAAGAGAGACTGGATGCTGATTTATGCTTTATTCTTCTTCTTTTTCAGGCAAAATGATGCAGCGACTGAAGCTATGGATGAAGCTCCTTAATTAGATGAAAAATCCATATGCAAGTTATAAGGACTCCGAACAGATAAAAGAAAAGTAGTATGCTTCTGTAAGTGGTGAAGATTCGCTACTGCTTTCCATATCGTTTTACCAGCTGCTCCTCATGTCCCTTTCGCAGCTGCTATAAATGTCCTATACGAGAAAATAATGAACTCTCTATGTCTGAACTTGAAGTTGTGATGGTATGTTGATGAAAACCCAGTTTCCCCGCACTCCTCCGATATTGAAATGTTACATCATTTCGGGTAAAGAAGGGCGACAAACGCTTCTATTTTGTGCAGCATGTAACTACGACGGTGTTACTGGTTTGCAATGGAAAGCATATTCTACAGAACAAAAGTAAAAGTACGTGATCATATCTCTGAAAATTTCTAGAAGGTCGATGATTATTTCTTGTTTGCCCAGAACGCGAATCAATCATAGCCTATACGATATAATGATGCCGCATAGGCTACAATACCAGATCAATTGAGACCCTTGAAGGAGACTCCAGATCGACCAACATTAGTCGCAGCCAAACCATCACGCAAACCTACTGGTGCTGACCTGAGAGCGACTTGCTATAATTGAAAATCAACCAATATGACTTGAGATGCACCGGCACTATACAAGGAACAAACGACTACAACCCATGATGAACTAGCTTTCATCCCCGGGGTCGCTCAAAACATTATTCGCTTTGGTCTATCTCACGTGCTGAGTATCATTGTTATGTCCTTTGACATACATATGAAGTTATGAACATTTTCCCACGACATCTATATTCTGGTAGTACTCTAAATAGAGCGCACTTCACATTGAATCGTCAATGTTAAATAATGTCATTATATTGAAATATGCTTCTTGTGAATGAATTCCGATTTCACATACATAAACAAAGAACACTCCTGCCCCCAAATTTGTTTTGTATCTCGGTCCATTGATGCCCTATGTGTCGTCTTGAAAGCTTGATAAGAGTTGTGCACCTTGCTCGGGCAATTTTGAATAGGCTATCACTTCTCACCCTCATCAAACTAAGTCGTCACATGTCCAGTAGCCTTCTCACAACTCATCATGAGTCATACACTTATGGCTTATTTGGTAACGGGCCAAACAGTAACTATTTCTATTTTTTTGTTCTTGGAAACAAAAAAAAAAATCATTTGATAAAATTTTTGTTCTTGGAAATAAATTTGTTTCCAATAATAGATTTTGAACAAACTTAAGAAGTAGAAAAATGTTGCTTTTTATTTTTATTTTTAGGAACAACTTGAGAATCAAGCTCAAACATTTTTTTTTTCACTCTTTTCTTTTCTATTTTTTCTCTTCTTCTTATTCTTCCTCTAATTGGTCGCCAGCCATAGCGATGGTCGAGGCTAGGGAGGTCGCCAACTCTCACATGACTGATTGCGGGTCACGGCTGAGGCTAGTAACTGGGTACAGGAAGAAGAAGAAAAAAAATTAAAAAAAAAAAAGAAAGGAAAAAGAAGAGAGAAAGAGAAAAAAGTAATAAAATTAATTAAAAAATTTAAAGAAAATTTAACTCACAAAAAAATTTGAGGGATATACCAAATACATTTATATTATGAGAATATAAATTTTGTTTAGTTACCAAATGTATTTGAATACTCAAAAACTTGCATAGGGAACGGAATCAGAGATATTACTTTTGAGCAGAAAATATTTCTGAAAATAATATGATTACCAAACACATCCAGTAAGGGAGAGGAATTCCATCATGGCTTAACCAACAACCAAGGTATCATCCTTTTTGATGCATCTCGTACGGACCTCACAATCTTGTCTTTTAATGTACGTGAAGTCCTTTTTTCAAAAAGCCACCCAACTTGCTAATGCTATAGATCGGATGCGCTTGGACTTACAATAAAAGACATTTCTCTGTAAGGTAATTTCCGATCTTATATACATATTATTAGGGCATATTATTGGGGTGTGGTTTGTACTCCCCATCAATGAGATGGTATGGCATCTAAGGAGAGTGCTTCCAAGCCGCTAGAAGGTTTGGTAGTTTGGGTTTGAGTCCATAAATAGTTATTGAGTATATATAAACTTCTTACCTTATAATTGAAGAACGTAAATGCTAATTATAGTGAAATCATCTCTCGGAAGTAGCCCTAATTAAAAGGTGAATCATGATAAAATCTTATATCTCGAATTCTCTTTCTTGCTTTCATTCTCAGTTTCCTTCGTGCCTAATCCAAGCGCGTACCCAAGATTATTCTCTTCTTGTCCAGCGAGTAATTCGTGTCAATTCCTACTCCTATTACCGCGTTAGGAATTTGCTAGGATCCACACGAACTATGATTTTCTCCCCTCGCGTGGCACGGGAAAGCAGGCGCCCCGGGGAGGACGATCCCAGTCAAAGGCATTGAAACGGCCAAACTCCGGAACTTAGGTTGTACTCCAGCAAAGAGGTCCCCCTTCCCTTTGGACATTTTGACCGAGAAGCGGTCGATCCCTCGGATCGGACCACTCAAAAGACGTCGGGCGAAACCTTCGATTCTTTGACTTTTGGCCCGTGCCCCTTGGTCGTCCCCAACGTACTTGACTGGGTTCCAGGATCGATTTTGGACGGTCGATTGGCCACTTGTTCTCCTCAGTGCGCCCTTTTATCGTTGGACCTATCGTGGCATGTTCCGCATGGATCGCCAGAATTTGACGCTTCTTTCCTAACCTCAAAAAAGAGAAAAGAAGAAGGAAAATAACAATAAATTCAGTGGATGTTTCGTGTTTTTTCTTTTTTTCTTTTTTTTTGGTCGGTAGTGGATGTTTCGTGTTGAGCAGCATCTAGAACGTGGACATACATGGCCTTGAGTTACTTACGTGGTCGCTCTTCAGTCGGCCAATGGGGGATACGGGATCCAAAGCACATGCATTAACTATACTAATTAGGGGCAAAAAATAGAACGATGAGTAGTTTATTTTTCTTAATCGCATACATGAAAAACTGATTTTAAGGGTACATTTCTTTCATAGAAAATGAATTATTAAAACATATCTTCCTAAAAAATATCGTTTGTATCGCTTACAATAATAAATTAGCGAAAAATATTTTTATTATTCGTGAAAATATATAGATACTAACTATTGTCAATAATATAAAAATTGTCATTAGCTAATCCTTTTCGAGAGCCTTTTTAAAATAATTTATGTCATGCTAAATAAACGGAACATAATTATATATAGTTTTCAAAATTTCATCAACAAGTAAACTGTGGTCAAAGCGCCACGTCTACATCTCTTCTGGGATTCGGATGGGATCGATGGTTATCATTTAGGTAATTGTGCTTATTTTTGGCCCTCCTCTTTTGATCGCGGGTTTGTCGATACTGATGAAAGACAGATTAGGGTTCTTTTGCGTAATTTCAGCAAGATCGGCAGCATTACCTGGTCTTGCGTGTGGCCATATATATTATTTTTTATATCCAAATGAATATATTATGCCCCCCCTTTACGTGGAAAGATAAAATTCATACGCCCCCGTGGGCACGGACATCGATGCAGGCCTTCGATTATCTAAATGATATCTTGTAGTTGGCCTTTGTTTATGAATTCTCCAGATGCGATCTTTGTGAGATGGGTTGACGAGTGAGAAAGGGAGTCAAATTTGTACTTCGGATGCAAATTTAAAAAGCTAATATCACGAAAATCTCTAAACTGATATATTTATAATAAATTTATCTTAAAATAATTTTTTGATTATGAAAAACTTCAAAATAGTATATTTATAACGAATTTACCTTCAAATAACTTTGATTAAATAAGGTTAATAAAACAAAAAAAATTACAAATTAGTATACTTGTGACAAACGGAAGGTAAAACCCAAAATTAGTACATTCATTAATTACCATGTATCTTTCAATTTAGCAATTTAATAGTAAAATATAATGAAACTATTGTAGAGTAAATTTATTATTAACGAACTAATTTGGAATTTTTCTCGACATAAATGCGATAGCAACTGGAACCAAAATGATCCCGTGTCCCTTTCTCCATGTAAAACCAAAGCCTTTGCACATTTACTTGCTTTGGGAAAAAAGGACCATTTGGCCATAACATCAGCTAACCCCGTTCCCATGAGACACGGCCAAAAAGTGGGTTTCGACGAACAAAAGCGCACGGGCCACGTCGGAGCCGAAGGGGTAGTTGTCCTGTCTCCTATGGAATTCAAGAAGAAGATTCCGCAGAGGAGCGCACTCCTTTCAATCATGCGACTTGGAGAAACACCTTCCCCCGTATAAACCTACCGATGTCCACGCCTGGCGGAAAAGGTTCATAAAGGCAACACGGTACGGCTTAGGAGTCTTTATTTCTGGAGATGCCATTGGAGGGAGATTCGAATTTCATATGACGACCTTCGTTTTTGTCTAGGTTTCACGAGTAAAAGCCTGGTCGGATTAGTTTTCTCAAGATCAAAACTTCCCCTCTCTTGTACCTACTCGTACGAAAACTTTTATGCTTCTATTACGCCGGTGGAGCCTGGCGATAGGCCTTGACAACCCAAATCCAGACCTTCGAGGACAAGCTACTGCAGCTCGAAGTTAATATTATGTAACACGTGAGGTTCGTATTAAAAATGAGTGGTCCCAAGGGTCGGTAGAAGTTCAACCTAAAATTTGAAAGCTACCCTGTTGGGATTGATTCCTCACCTACCTTATATATTTTGGAATCTCTCTTGTCAATTGATTCTAGGGTTTACTTTAGAATCAACAATTTTTTTTTGTTTATTTTTCATTTTTATTTAAGCAAAATAATAGTAAACGCAATATAGTAACAATTTATAAAAGATGAACATGTAAAATAAGATAAATAATAAAAAGTTTAGAGCACGTGACACAAAAAGGCTTTTGGTTCCTCTGTTTGGTTCTTACCAAGAATTGGAAACCAAACTGTCTAACTGGGAATTGGATTAGTAATTGCGGAACTTGGAACTGGGAATTGGATTAGTAATTGCGGAACTTGGAACTAGACCGGTTCCTATGGCCGATTTTGTCCATTTCCAATTCTACCTAAACTCATGATCACCCTTGGTTCTTATGGTAATGCCTACTTTAATTGCTCTTCCCCAATTTTTTCTTTATTAATAGACAAAGAAATTTATAGAAAGAAAAGATTTCTTGAGATGCAGAGGACGGGTGATGAATCGGAACCCCCCTTTTGAAAATGATTTTTTTTTTTCATGAATTCTAGGGAAAAAAAATCGATGAGACTGGGATTTGTGCCTCGCCTTTTCAAAAGAAAGTATGTTTCTTTCTTTTTCTGTCAGAATCCTTGAAAAGAAAGTTTTTTTTTTTGAACAGCTTGAAAAGAAAGTTTAAAGAGTGCAAATATTCTTGTAATTTTTTTGTCCCAACTCTTTTGTGTCAACGCATCCATTTTTACGGTGAGATAATGCATTGCCTTTTTATCGTAAAATATTCATTTCTTCCTAATACGAGAAAAAATGTTAGTTGGGTAAAATTAGATCAATCAATATTTCGAATAACTCGAAAGCATCGATCATATAAAATTCTAATTTTATGGGTTTTTATGAAAGGAATGTGCTTAATAAGTGAATATGATTATGTAAATACAAACTTTTTTCCCTAATTTATGGAGAACTTCAATGTTGTCGGTCATTAATCATGTCTATATGACCCATTTTATTAAACGAGATAGAATGGCCAATTTCGAGTTACATGGCTTAAAGCCCTAACACTCTCTATTTAGCAATTGTGCCAAACGGATTGATATATGTGATCATGATTAATAGCGATGGAAATCGTTAAATTTCATATCATGTTAAGCCACATTGTCATTGAGTGTTGGAAGTTGTTGCCCCTATCGAAATTATAGAAAATCCAAAGTTAAGGTTGAATAGGTGTAATTTTAATTTTATTTGTAGAAATTTCTCTTCTAACTTGAGAAAAGTCTATGTACTTGAGTACCACTATGAAGAAAAGTAAAGACGGAATGATCTTCAAAGATCATGATAATCCACAAACTATGTGGACCTCATACCACATTATAGGAGGTGCCACTCAATATATTTAACTATTTCATATGCGATTTTTACGATCTTTAATGACGAATGTGATAGTATTTTATTGAAGAGCCTATGTTCCCTTAATTATGTCCTATGTGGATATAGCCCACATTGATGTATGGGAAAATTACTCCTCAAAGGGATTTTAAATTTATGAAGGAAAGTAAAATATAAGAAGCCGTTACAGGTGATTTTCTTTTGGGTTGACTTTAATGGGTTCTTCGTCGGTGTCCATTTTATAGAGAGATTTGATTTTCAAAGCTACAGGTCTAAAACCAGTAGACAAGCACATACCAGCCGCTTAATGAATACCAAGGCCTAGAAACTTGTAACGTGGGCTATAATTTTTCTTTGCTTTTGATTCATGCACCTAGACTCAAAAGCAGAAGATCAATTGAATAAAGTCCATCGAAACTCCACCATGGCAAAAACAAAAACTTCCTTTGACATGTTATCAATGCTCAGTCAAAGAATAAGAATGTGGAAAATAGGTGCGACGAACTTATGCATATTATGATCTATATTAAAAAAAAGAATATAAAGGCCATATAAAATAATATATCAATCAAGATGTATGCTTAATCTCGAGAGATACGAAGAATCAACAAAATTATTAAGTATCTCTAACATATGTAATTATATTAAGGAAATCCACGATCATCTCTAACATGCCCTAACGGAAGCAAAAAAAACATAATGGCACAATTAGAAAATGCTATTCAAAATCTGAAACCTACGAGTCAAAACCTATATATTGCGAAAATTTCAGAGACGGATTAAAAAGAAATTGAAATGGGTCCTGTGCAAAAACTTGAATTCGTCAAGAAAATGACAATAAGAAACACGGAGTCAATTCGGACTTTAATTTTTCGGGGGAGACCCAGATGCACAGCGGCAGGACGGTTTAACAAAACATGGAATCGTTCACTGCCTCCTACCTACAGTCAACCTTCTCTCCTCTCCCCCACACCACCATCAAATTCCGCCGTTTGGCCATCGCCATACGCATCCATCATCATCACCGCTCATCACCCATAATTCCAAAAAGAAAAAAAAAACCACAAATTTGGACGATCCAATCCAACGGCCGAGATCGGATCCGCGCGGGCCCCACGGCCAATCATGCGCTCCCGAAAACGCGTCCCCTCCCAAAAAAAAAAAAAAAATCAAAAGAATACCAAAACGACAAAAAAAGTAAATGAGAAAAGAGAAGGAAAGGAAGGTGGAGGAGGGAAGGAAAGGAAGGGAGGAGGGGAGGAGTGCGTGATGATTCGTCTGCTCCGCGACCGCGACGTAGCCACGCACCGCTTCAAATCCCCTCCCCCACCACTTTTGACGCGAATAATCTCCTCCGCCATCTCCATCTCCATCTCCACCTCCTCCATATAATCCTCCGATCCGTCGCCCTTTTCCCGACCCGAGATCTCACCCCAAAGTTCGCATCTTTCGTCCTTTCCCCACGTACCCATTTGCTCATTCCGCCGGAATTCCTCCCCCGCCGCTGCCGCCGCCGCCGCAATGGGGCAGGTCCCGTCTTCCGCCTCCTCCTCCCCGGAGTCCAGCCACCGCGGCGGGGCGATCTCCTCCAGCCACCGCCTCGACTCCCTCCCCTCCCTCGAGTTCGTCTCGTCGTTCGAGGACGAGGAGGAGGCCGCCGCCGCCGACGAGAGGGCCGCCGCCGGGTACGACTACACCGGCGACCTCCCCGACGAGTGCCTCGCCCACGTGTTCCACTTCCTCGGCACCGGCGACCGGAAGCGGTGCTCCGTCGTGTGCCGGCGGTGGCGCCGCGTCGACGGGGAGAGCCGGCACCGGCTCTCGCTCAACGCGCAGGCCGACCTGCTCCCGTCGCTCCCCTCCGTGTTCTCCCGCTTCGACGCCGTCACGAAGCTCGCGCTCCGGTGCGACCGGAAGTCGGTCAGCCTGGGCGACGAGGCGCTGGTCCTGATCTCCCTCCGGTGCCGCGGCCTCGCCCGGCTCAAGCTCCGCGGCTGCCGCGAGGTCACCGATCTCGGGGTCGCGGCCTTCGCCGAGAACTGCCGGCAGCTGAGGAAGCTCTCCTGCGGGTCGTGCTCGTTCGGCGCGAGGGCCATCAATGCGGTGCTCGACCACTGCGTGAATCTGGAGGAGCTGTCCATCAAGCGCCTCCGGGGAATCCACGACGGCGCCGAGCCCATCGGGCCGGGAGCCGCGGCGAAGTCGCTGAGATCCATTTGCTTGAAGGAGCTCATCAATGGTCAGTGCTTCGGTCCTCTCCTGGTCGGAGCGAGAAAGCTCTCGACTTTGAAGTTGATTCGCTGTCTGGGCGATTGGGACAATGTTCTCCAGACAATTGGGAGCTCAAATCCAGGTCTATTAGAAGTTCATTTGGAGAGAATTCAGGTGAGCGATGGCGGTCTTTGCGGGATCGCGAACTGCAAGGGTATCGACAGTCTGCATGTCGTGAAGGTCCCCGAGTGTTCGAATTTAGGTCTTTCTAGCATTGCTGAGAATTGCAGGCAATTGAGGAAGCTCCACATTGATGGGTGGAGGATAAACAGGATAGGCGACGAGGGCCTGGTCGAGGTCGCCAAGCAGTGCCTCCAGTTGCAGGAGCTGGTCCTGATCGGCGTCAGCGTGACCCATTCTAGCTTGGCCGCAATCGGTTCCAATTGCAGGAAATTGGAAAGGTTAGCCTTCTGTGGGAGTGACACGGTCGGTGATGCGGAGATTGCGTGCATTGCCGCCAAGTGCGAGGCCCTGAAGAAGCTCTGCATTAAGAATTGCCCCATTACTGATGTCGGGATCGAATCCCTTGCTCAGGGGTGTCCCAATCTGGTGAAGATTAAGGTGAGGAAGTGCAGGGGAGTGAGCGGGCAAGTGGTGGAGCTGTTGAAGGAGCGGAGAGGGTCGCTGGTCTTCAATTTGGATGCCTGTGGAATCGAAGCATTGGACGATATCAGAGGAGTTCAAGAAAGTGTTATGGAGTTCCCTCCTGTGAATACTTCCGATGCGCCGTCGAGTAGCAATGAGAGGTCAATGTTGTTTAGGGCGAAGCTAGGTCTTTTCGCGGGTAGGAATTTAGTGGCCTGCACCTTCAGAAGGTGGTCAAATGGTGAACATAGCACCAATGGAAACTTGTGAATTCCAATTGTTGTAAGCGCTGAAAATTGTTTTGTTGACATTTCGTTGTGTTTAGACCTTCCCTAGGCAATTCTTGTTCGCAATGATGTACCTATTATCGCCCTTTTGCCTCGTGCAACTTTTCTTGGAAATGAAACTCGAGTTCTTTTACCTCTCTTTGTACAGTTCAGGCGCGAGGCTTCTCCCTTTTGCCTAGTGCAACTTTTCGTGGAAATGAAACGTGATCTCTTTCAGGTTTCTCTGTACAGTCGAGCGTGAGTCTGCTATTGTGTTAGCGACCCTTTGTTTTGTGCACGCTTCTGCATAATTTCGTTTCCCACTTTGTGCTGATCTTCCCGATTCCTTTCGATTATGGATTGTCCGGACAGGTGCTGCTTTGAAATGCAAATGAAACTCGAGTCCTTTCAGTTTTCTTTGTACAGTTCATGTGCGAGGCTCGTACTGGGTTAGTGACCCTTTGCTTTATGCATGCTTCTGCTTTTTTTTTTTGTTACCCTCTTTGTCCTAATCTTCATAGATGCTGCTTCAAAATGAAGGTGAACATAGCCATTCTCAATCTTTCTTTTGCTTTTGGGGTACTTTAGCTACTTTATGGTTGAATACGGCATTTCGAGTCATCAGCAATCTTGGAACTCTGCATATCTGCTATGGTTGCAAGTAAATTGCCATTATCAAAACTCAACTTTCCTCCGGAGTTCCAGGTGTCGCGGTCTGGTGGAAAAGAGTAAAGATGGGGGGCTGGCGATAAAGCTCTCGAATCTGCATCCTCCATCCTTCGGTCTCCAAAGCAGCTTTTCCAGAATACTTTCGACTTTCCTCTTTTTTCCGCCTTTTCTCGTTCATTGGAGTCTAGTCTCTTTCTTTTGCGATTACTTTGAGAGAGTCAAAAGCTGTCCCTTAAGACCAAGCTTCGGTTTTGTCCCGTTTCTAACTTGTCCCTTTTCCCGGTCTCACCCGTGTTAGATCGGTCCGATAGATTCTTCCTTTCTAGAGCATGAGAACCCGTCTCGTTCTTGACAGTCCCGGGCCTAAATACATTCAAGATCCCCTGACTCGTTGATACTGTCTGGTGAATTTGCAATACCTGGTTTCCAATCTTCCTCTGTATTTTGGTTCCTGATTTTCTCACGTGGTAGTTTTGCCTTATTGAACAGCACAGCAGATGTGAGAATTTCCTTGTTGAATCAGTCTGTGTTTGAACAAATCAAGAATTCAGATGTCCTATTCATGACGCTAGACGCCATTTTTTAGTTCTTCTCTTTTGTGGGTTTGTAGTCGAGTGGCATTTCGGATAAGTTTTGACTAGGCTTAGATCTTTGTTTTGATCAAAGACGAGTCATCCGTGTTGTAATCGAAAATTCGCGAGCGATTACTTTATTGCGGCTCGATCTCAGATGTTTAGAAAGAATCAAACTAAAGACTTTAAACAAGTTTTTCTTAGGTGTAAAGTCTGATCATTTTATCGACTTGGCAAGTCTTTGAGGTTCAATTGCCCTTGCTTGTTTATTGTTTCTCTAGACCTGATCTAGGCATGGGAAAGAACACTCGGACTGGACATAACAAATGAATGAAAAGAAGACATGGAGCTTCCGATGTCTGCAGATTTCTACGTGCCGCGCGCCTTTTGGTTCTTATCATAAACAATTAGTTCTGTCTGTTCTTCACTAGTTTTTCTCCCTTTTTGGACAGCAGATGCTTCACCACTTACAAGTTGAATGCTACACAAGACAGCGAGGTAAGCAAGCTCTGCGTATGAGACTGAAAAGTCCAAGAAAGTTAGAATTTGTTTTTGCCCACTGTTTCTATGGAATGACAAGTTTCTGCAGGCAATATTGATTTCCTCGATTGAAGTCGTATAAATTTCAAGCTCGCGCCATCGACTAATGGGCAAACATAATGGATGCTAAGAAAGACGCTTTCATAGCGAAAGTCCTTTTTAATAAACACTACATGAAGACATTCATTCTGATGAGCATTGCGAAAGGTAACATAAAACTGCGACCAAGAATCCATTCGTTTGGTGCAGCTCGACTTCGACACTTAGGTATGCACAACGATGACAACTGAATTCTAAGAATGAAAGCCTGCTCCTTCCTCTAACTTCAGGCCTAAAAGGAACAGATCATCTGAAAACACAATCTCCAAATCAGGATTGGAGAAATATAAAAAGAGCGCTTCCCACCGTTCTCCAAGTTCTTCCTCTTCCCTTAGCTTAGAGCAGCCAGAACAGACTCTTCAAGGACTTCTAATGTAGTCATTGTCCTCGACTCTGGTTTCGCGGGGTTTTGGCTGGTCTTGGTGGGGTATGAGGGTTCCATCACAATGCCGCACTTACCAAAGAAGTTGTCGACGACGTTGCGTTCCATCCTGATGTAACCGTCCTCGCCCCAGTTGGTGCCCCATGAGTTCCTCACTATCCAGTAATCCACTCCGTTTTCGCTTCCATACCCAACGACGATCACTCCGTGGTCAAGGGAAATGCCACATTCGCCAGTGAATACACCCTGTTCGGATCAAGAGCGACGCTTCAGTCAAACTAAGCTTTTTGATTTACCTTTGATATCAATTTTCAATCTAGTTTCCCTTCAAAATTGCACGCTTTCTTTCGGAGAAAATGCAAAGCTAGTTGAATCCCCGTCATAATTAGAGAATACTAGGACTAAAACTCTGGTTCAGTTGACCAAGTTAACATTCGAACAGTACTATCTCCACTTGCGTTATGCATCACGTGGTTTTAAATGCTCTTATACACAACTTCATATTTTCTGCCTCCTAATTCTGTTTGTAATTCGATCTCTATAATTAAGGAACTAGAACGAACCACGTCAATGATACAGATCGTTTGTTTACTAAAATGAAATTCAAAACCATTTTCTTCTCGGTGTAGCTGCAACTGAACAGTGGAAACTTATACTTACAGATTGGTAAAGTTGGAAGGCCCTGCCACTGGCTTCAATAGCGATGCTAACTGGTTGATGTGCCACAGCCTTTTTAAGCGCACTCTCATAGGGCGGAACATCTTCATACCCATCGATCGTGACAACCTTTGAATTCACCTGAAAAACTCCAAAGCAACTTCAATCAGTCGAGAATCTGATCGATGGAACCTCAAGATCTTAATGAAAGAACAGAGAAAGAATGGTCATTGAAATCATATGCAGTATTCCATACCCTAGAAGCGTCACACTTTCCGCCGATGCCATTGTAAGGGTAGTCCTGCTCAGTGTCCATCCCTCCGTTCTTGATGATGAATTCGAATGCATAGTCCATGAGACCTCCGTTGCAGCCCGAATTGTGCTTCCGATCGCAGTCCACCAGCTCTTGCTCTGATAGAGAAATCAATTCACCCGTCACAATTTGATTTATTCCTTCCACAGCCGCCACTGTCGAAAACGCCCAGCAACTTCCTGTTGATAAAGAGGATATTGTATATAGTTAGCCTTGCCCTCGACAGGAGAATTCTTGTTTCCATTGGCAACAAAATGCATAAACCAAGATTTACATCGACTGTGCAATGACAGTAGTTTTAATGCAGTCCATTGCAGAGGATCCTCCTGTTGCACACATATCTATAAGAGGGACCAAGAAACGTGAAGATCAAATAGTTCAATTGCTCAACAATCTCTTAGATAGCATCGGAATATCGCAGTCCCCCATTAATTCTTGTTTCACTCTTCGTTACCATGGTGGACATGGTAATAAGTATTTCAATTTCATCTATGTTTGGCTCTTCCTGATGTCCTGGAAACTCAGAACCAGAAACCAGATGGAGTAGTAGGTACAAAGTAAATTGCCAAATGTTTCCGAATATGCTGACAGTAGTGAAGGTTGCCGACTTTCAGTGGACGCTCCTTACTGACTTTCCGCAGACACAAACAGACGAACATGAATTGAAGTTACCAGTTGAAAGCATAGAAGGTTAGGTATTCACCCCTCAGCTGATCAGTCCAAACTTGTTGGTCCAAGGCACTAAACCACCCACCTTTCTTTAAAGAGGAAACGTTGAGTTCCAAAACCCTCGTTCGACAAGTGCCGTGCCTACTCTTGGGACCCAAGAATTGCATCTTTTGTTTCTTTCTTGGTAAACAAACATTTCAAGACATCAGTTCGGGTGCCTCTTCAAGACGGTGAAAAACACTTGAAAAGCTCTCCGTACTTAGAAGTAAGCTACAAAGAGCAAGTTTTCTTCCTTACGGATTCGGACCTCTCGGTGTAGGAATGGTAACTTGGAGATCGCAAGGCTTCGCCAAAACATAAATTTGCAACATTCCAAGCTAAGAACAGATTTGGCTAGTGTGAAAAGTTTGTATCTTCTAGTACCAAGTTTTTTTTTTTGGTCGAAATTCTTAGTACTAAGTTATGAAGTGGGTTTTGGCACTGGACCATAGTTCGACCCGAAATTCAACTTTGCAAATAAATGAACCGATGGCAACAAGGGAAAACAAAATGAATTACCGCAAGTTCCCTGATCCTTGACCGGATTCACCGCGCCCTTCAACCGCCAGTCCACCGCCTCAGGCAACCGGTCCCCAGCTCGGACAGCATACCGCCTGCTGGCATTCCTGGACTTCATCACCCGGCGCTTGGCCTCACTCCTCGTGCCCAAGTACATCGCGCGGTACTCGTCGTTCGTCAGGTCGGCGAACTTGTTGAGGCCCAACGTGTAAGTCCTGTTCTGAGAGCTGTTGTGCTCGTCGATGAACCTCAGGTTGTCCTTGAACACCTCGAACCTCATCTCCCTCTCGCCGAGGCCGTTGTACGCCTTGCCATGCCTCGCGAGCCAGAGCTCGTACATCTCCACGACCTCTCCGTCGGTCCTCGGGGCCGAGGCGGTCCTACCTTTGCCGGCATAGTCGATGATGGAGGCGGGGTCGGATAGTGCTGCGGAGGCCAGAGCGAGGAAGAGGAGGGCGGCGAGAACGGTCGGCGCGGTTGTTATCGCCATGGTTGAGCTGTTGAGTCTCTTCTCCGTCGTCTCAGTGACACTCTGCTTCCTTCTTCGCTGGAAGAGGAAGATGGAGAGCGTGGACAGAGAGGGAGAGGGAGAGACTTGAGGAGGGAAGAAGGTTTGGTGCGAGAACGGTTATAAAGGCGAGGGAAATAGTTAGAATATTCATGCGTGGTTAGTGACTTTGTCAGATGAGAATTCTTTATTCTTTCGTTGTATTTACAAATTAGAATAATTTATCGTTTTATTTGTTTTATTAATTTTTTGGGCTAAATGAAACACTGTGTTTGGGGGAAAAAGGAAAAATTTGAGTGACTGTGGAAAATTGTGAGAGAAATAATGGCTCCTTGCGTAGGTGCATCCAAGGGTGAAAATTTGTGTCTTTATCGTATTTGTGACATCGTAATTTTGATTTAATATGTAATTGAATTACAATGAAAACACTTAAATTTATATCAATCCGCATCGATATATAATGTTTAGTGGATCATGTCATACCATATTCAAAATTTGTATAATTTGCGTTTTGTCCTGTGGCTGGTAAACTGATTCCGATCCTAATTGAGAAAAAAATCTCTGCCATATTTTATAAAGTGGGCTTTTTTTATTTCTTTTATTCACCAAGGATAAATGAATTTGTTAACGTGTGTCTCGCTGCACTCATGTGGCCTTCTTTAAATGCCTTTGCAATCTTTCAGCATAGATAAATTCATATTGAACCTATCTAAGATACATATCTAAACTGTGCTTAAATTTCCAAAGCACATGGTAGTCGTGCAACAGACATGACTATATACTATTAACAACCGATTCACGTTAATGACGTTATTGTGCAAAAGTGAACTTTAATAATAGACACAAATAGGCAAATATACCAACAGCTTTAGAATTTTCAAAATATTTATTTCCACCGCATAGTTATTGCAGAAGTTAAAAGAAATATATGATCTTATTTTTTATGTTCCATTATGTACCATTTTGTGGCAATCATCAATTTTTTCATATATAAATTACGATATATGTACATGACTTAATTTGAAAAGCCTTTTCATTATAACATGATTTAAGGAATGATCGTTTTCGATGAAATTTGGATTATTTTCCTTTTGTCATGATGAATTACAAACGATCCATTACAATCACGTTAGATTTTTTTATTCAAAATTTTCAAAATGATAGTTTACTTACAAAAAAGAAAAGGAATATTAATTGTAGTCAATAAGTAAAAGTCATTTTTTATTTATAAAATTGAAAAACAATATTAACTGCATTCAACGAGCAAAATTCAGTTTCAAGATAATAGTGTTTTGTCCCTGGATCAATCAGATTCATTGAAGAGTAAATTTACAGATGGATTGGTTTAGTCTTCACTAGCTCATGAAATTGTTGATTCAAGTATGAAAATATATTTGATTTCCTAATTTTCTTATGTAATTTTTTATAGCAAAGATTATTTTGCATGTATTTAAGATATGCCTTTGATGGTTCAAAAACCTGTGCAAAAATTAAGAACTTCTCAAAAACTAAATAAAAAAAATAACTACACGCAATACGTATAATATTACTAGTAACAGATTAACGTGATATTACTAAATTTAAGTGGTCTCATTAGTAGTCCAAAAAACAAATTAAGTGATCCCGATAATAATAATAGTGGTGCAAATGGCTACGCTATTAACAAGTTATGTGATATGAACGAAAGAATAACATTGTGTATGATCGGAGTGATTCAATATATTGGTATTTTTAGCGATGTGATAGACTCCACTTAATACCTGATACAAGCTTATCGCATTATTTAATGTACCAAGTTTACTAAACTACTTTAGTATATCTAATATTATCTTATATTTACATGACATATGCTCTTTGGTGTAATACTTTGAATTTGATGGATGTTTCATCCGTTGATGTTTGGCAAAAAAATAAACACGTTGAGATACTTTGTCAAACACGTCATAAGAATAGCTTTAATTTTAAGACATTGAGTTCACTTTCCACAAGACTATTGATGCATTATAAGCATATATAAAACCTTAAAATTACTTAATTTAAAAATAACTTGCAAACATTCCTTAGTGAAGTTTTCCATAAAAATCCGTCGGGCCCTTTCAATCCTCTCCATTGTCTTGCCCTAAAAAGAGGCCGCTTCACTGAAACAAGAAATTGAATTCCGCACTTTCTATGACGGCGGGGATAGGGGTGAGCAATATTCTTGGAACTCTTAGAACGATGATTTCTTGTGAAGCCAGTGAGTCATGGCCGTGCATTTAATGCGTTAATGGGTCTCTCCTTCTTCCCTAAGCCATACTCGAACTCTTGTTCGTTTCCCCGCAACTGGCATCCTCACTTTTACTGCAAAAAAAGCAGAAGATATAATAAGCTAATTTTTACTTTCTGGGGAAAGAGGAACCCTCAAAAAGATGTCTTGGATGGAAGGAGCTGGGGGTGATGATTCCCATGCGACCGCTGGATGCGAGAGAGGGTCGGTATTGCATGAGAGCAATAGTTATATAATTCTTGTTAATGAGTTATATATTTCTATTATTCATATTGCTGTATCACGTCGAATCTGCTTTAGTTGAATGCCCTTGTCGGGCTTGAAGGGCGAAGGGAGAAAACACCACCATTTTTGGGAGCTTGGTCCCCTTCGACAAGCGGGGGAGTTTAAAGCTCGTGTCTCAGTATCGTGCCTATTCTTGCTACATATTTGAATTCAGGCAGGATAATAAATATCCTATCCATTATTTGACAATTTTTAAGGATAAAATAAATCAGGATATATTGAATAAAATGGGGGTGGGATAAATCCGGATTCTATAAAAGAAAATTACAAAAACAACTTAACAATTTTCTTCCTACTATGGAGTGACGTGACCACCAATTATCATCCCTTCTGACCACCGTACAAATTCTCCATGCCTTCGATCATCGTTGATAATCATTGTCGACCAACCGATCATGCTTTGATGACTGATGATGAAAATGAGAAGTTATACGTTGTATGGCCATCATCGTTGAAAAACTCAAATCCTTTCATAAGCGTGCTCGAAGGATCTCGTTATCCACACCATAGACATGTTTGCTTTCTTTACTCATTGCTCCGGTGCCGTCCACTAGTGGATCTCTATCCACCTCCTCTCCATCCCTCACTACCCAGACTGTGGACTTGGATGTCAAGTGGCACCCGAGCTTCATGCGTGGCATCCACCACCCCATTGCCATCCTTTACCTCTATGTCAACTTTTGTTGCCTTGTCTACTAGATCGTCGTGGGCAATACCTCCTTAATTGCTTCGCGGCGCTGTTGGTGACTAAGGCTTGTCTCCCCATGGAATCGTCTCTAATATGGTGAAGCTGGGCGAGGACTAAGGTCCAAAGGTGGAGATGGCGATAAAAGAGACGATCTGGAGGGAGCTAGAGAGAGAGAGGGTTTGATACAGCTGTTGAGGGAGCTCAAGCTGTGACATATTGTGCTGGGCAAGTGAGATTTTCAAAGATTTTTATTTTATCTTGGATTACACCAAACATGTGATAGAGTTTTCTACAATTCAAAGTATATTTGGAGGATTTCCAATCCAATCTCATTCTATCCTATTTCAATTCAAATTTGGACAATCAAATGCAGGTCACTCTGAAGAGTTGGGGACGTGTGGTCTTGTAATAATTTGATGTGGCTGAAATGGGAGGAATGTCGTACTCGGTAGAGATTATTCTGCTTTTAATTGTTGCCAGACAGCCTAATGACATTAGAAAAAAAAGGATTTGGAGATTAGTCGCAAAATAAAAATTATCAAATTTGTGCTATATATAAAATCAACTCCAGGATTGAATGTGTTACTTGGAGTGTTAGAGTACCTTCAGTTCAAGAACTTAAAGTTGCACATTTAAATTTCATCAATTGCATGTAAATTATTTTGGACCAATGTCATTTGCGTAGGCTAAAGGCTGAATTTAACCTATTCATGGAGCTCGTACGGTGTTCTATGGATTTGCATGTGGTCGTTATTTTTAAAATGGACACAAAAACAAAAAAACGAAGAAGAAGAAGAAGAAGAAGAAGAAGAAAAGGGGCTAGATTAGGACCGCACACACTACAGACGGCGGGCATAACTCTCTCCTCGACTTGCGTGACACCTATCTACGAGAGTAAATTCCTAGGATATGCAAAATCCATGTCTTCACTTCAAGCTGAATCTTATAAGTCACGTTCAGGGCATTAAAGAGGATGACATTTCATCAGTTCAACTAGGACCAGCAGCAACTTGTCAACATATCAAAAGCCCCTACCCACAGAAGTTATACTTTCACGCCAAGAAGAGGGTGACAAGATTTAGAATATAGTTTTATTTAATTTATAATTTTCCTGAATATAGTTTTATTCCTTTTGTAGTCAAAGGGTTATAGTTTTTCCGGACTTTGGAATGCGTGTTCCAAAGTGATATCTTAGATTTAAACTACGATCCAATTGTCAGAAGTCATGATTTTTCAAAGGGTTAGATTTTTCAATATATTACAAAAACTACATTTTCTACCAAGGGGTTTATGAGAACTAATTCATACTTTAAAAGGGTGAACTTATGATTCATAGATTCAAAGATAAAAAAGCACTAGAAAAAACGAAGAGGAAAACGATTTTTTTGTTTGTGAATTTGCATGTATGGGTTTTTCATGTCATATCAAATTGTAGGTTCTATAAAAGTAGAAATCGAGAGCTAAAGTAGCCTTTGATTGTTCGAAATAAATGCTAGGTGAAAAAATGTGATGAGATGTCCATGTTTGCAAGTGTAGGAATAGTCGTCGGCATGCAAGATTGTGTATAATTGAAACGATGCTCCAATAATCAGGATTTACTCTCACACGATTCAACATAGAGATAAACCGCAAACTTCAAATCCTTTAAGACGACATGTAACTAGAGATTATTTTCCATCACGTGTTTGACAAATAAACGATTGTGTTGTCATAACTCCACGTGATGATGTTCTATTATTTTATGGGGCATTTGATGATAAACATCAGCATGGGTGTTCAGTTTTCTCGGCATTGTTCATTTAACAGATATAGTCCTCTACTAGAAAGGAATAAGGTATAGAAGCGTCCAATGTCAAGAACAATATATCGTCGCTAACAAAATTTCTCCGTTCGAGTTCTTCGTTCTCTCTGCTCTTTAGCAATCACCAGAGAACTCTTCGTAACTAATGGATGGTATATCCTATTTGTCACAAAGATATTAGAGAGGAGGAAATAAAATCAGCAAAAGCAATAAAAACATAAAAAGATTAAAGATATTAATTGGTTTCATGTGCTTTCCTCAGTGAAAATGGAGATGTTCCAGAGCCGCCCAACAGTTTTGCGGGCAAATACATCCAATCACAACGTTGGCCCCACCTTATCCTCTTGGCACGAAAATTGATTCAACCACCTTCCATATTTATATGGGAACCTGCCATTTTTAAGCCTGCAACCTCATTGAATGGGCGTGGTCAAAACCTGTGAAAGTTAGATCGCACAATATCCAACTACCATTCCGCTCCGTCTTCTTCAGAGATCCAATTATCAGGCAACCTCGTCCCCCATTCCTTGCCCATTCCTCGGTCGGTTGGTCCTTCATGATTGCCTTTTAAACCTTTCTGATCTTGCCAGGAATCATGTGTTCAGGATTCTCCTGCCTGCTTTGTTGTTTTTCCTCCCTCTCTTGAACCTGCACTTGGACCTTTAACCGGCCCATGTCCATCAGATTTAGGGGACAACAATTTGGACAATTTCAGCTACAAAATTCAGAAAAAACTCTACTTTTTGTCCACATACTTTTGATACTTTTGTAATCAAATCCCCGGACTTTCAATTTTACCAATCAAGTCCTCATATTCTAGTTAGAACCAGTTGTTGTGACCATTAGAGGACGTTGGAGTGTGACTAAACAATGCTCATGTGGACACCCCATGAGACATTGATGGTGAATGGATTAAGGCTCTTCAAGTTACTTTTTTGTTCTCCTGCCTATCCACTTTCCATGGGAGTGTCCTCAAAGGCTATGCTTATCCACGTCATTCTCTGGCATCCTCCGACAGCCATGTAAGTTGGATTTGTTCGGATTTTGTACCAGGAGGATTTGACAAGACATTATGTTTAAGTAAGAGGATTTGATTTGAAATTCGATAGCACATGGACTTAACTGCCAAAAACAATATGAATACATGGAGAGAAAGTAAAATATTTCCTTAAAAATGGGATTGGTTATCTATTAGTCTTGGAGCACTTAAGACAGTTCTTGTTTTGATCATCAAACTTTTACGCTATTTGTGTGGAAATTACTCAACTGTTAGCTTTATTAAATTAAATCTAAGTGATGTCCATATTCACAATCTACTAATTGAAACAATGTTATTAGAGACAAAGGAAAATATCATTTTTTGCTGGAAAAAAGAACGGCCTTACACGAAGTGAAATTGTGAGGTTGTCACCAATTCGTCAGCGTTTCTAATGGAATCCGACTGAGAAATGACATCTTCTGCAAGTGTGTCATTATAATGTGGAAGCATAAATTTTTTTTGAACACAATAGTCTCGCAGGCCCAACTCAAGTTTCATAATCAACTAAGCCCATTTAATATTTATGCAAGCAAAGAGTAGATTGCGGCCATAACATGATCCAATGAATCTAATGAAAAGAAAGCATTCAAGATTGGAAATTCCTGAAGTTGAAGAATTAAGGTAGATCTGACTTGATCAAGGCTAGAGGGCTGTTTCCTAATCATTTCCTGCATAATGTTTTCTAATTCAACTGTCTTTACCGTTACCTTTTTCCCCGTATCTTTAATGTTTCCTTCATAGTCTCCTAATTCTTGTGCCTCTATGAAGAGAGGCATGTTCTTGACCGTAACCATTTAGAGTTCAGTCAACAATGCATGAGAGTATCTCTCGAAAGAGTGAATCTTTTGATTCTCTATCCAATTGATGATGAACTTTAGAATTCTTTATTCTCAATTGACCAAACATTCCTTTATACTTTGGTGGTGAACTCTTATATCCTAAAGTTGTTTTCCCTCAAACACAGCAAACACTTATGTTCATTCCATCAAACACATCCATCAACTTCTAACAAACTCACCATGCATCACATTGTACGGTGAAATGAGTATATAGAGCTCTCGAAATGTTACCATGTAGGAATCGATGCTCGAAATCTACCTTGTGACAAATTGGATATCAGATAAAACTAAGGAAGTTGGAACAATTTGTTTTCATTATCCTAAGGTACCCACTGATATATATATTTTAAATCAAACAGCTAAGTCTTATATACCAACAACATATTTAAAGCAATAATAGCAAAGACAGTTAAAAAATCTATGTATAAAATTGCACGTGTCCATCATAATTTGGAGTTATCAATGAGCCAGTTAAACTAGAATTTTCAAGTTCCTATCCTCCGCTCTTCCAGAAAAATTCTCAAGAATGTATGCATGGGATAATTTTGACGATGACGAGCTGAAGGAGATGAGAAAGCAACTTCGACTACCAAATGATTCCATTTGCAACGTTGTCTCAAGCTGTCCAGAGACAGGAAAATTGTTGAATGAATCGCGATTGTGTACTTCACAATTGGCTTATTAAGCACGACAGAGAACTTTCATGACCTTATACTGGTATTATATACTTCGGAAATAAAATCCTATGCTAAGCATGAGCAAGAACATTTGTTAGAAAATCTCACCACTTCAATGGAAACTACCTGGATGTAACAACAAGAGATAATGCAGATTGCTGAAAGATCAGACGTCTACCGGAAACTTGGAACCGGAGGTACATCACATGTCGGGTTGCTAAAATTAGTGAAATCGCATCTAAAGCATTTCGCCAATCTTTGTTTCTGGGGCTGCTGGGTATATATCTGGACTAGGAACAATACTAGTTGAGTGCCCATTTTCTTTTTCAATAAACGTTGATTTTTGTGTTTTGTTCATTTTCTGTTCTTCATATTTGTAGTTTAGCACATGAATTTCAATACGAGGTAATTGATGAAATGCGATTTGTGGGGATAAGCATAGCGATCTTGCTTGCATACTTTGAATTTTAGTAAATGAGAGTAGCGCTATATTGCGAACTTTTGTCCAAGTTTATTAGATTTTACCATTCGATTTTGCGATTCAAGATTGAAGACCCTTTGACGATTCTAGCTGGAAAAAGCAGAGTTTAACCGCCTAGCATAGAAACAGATCCTTGAATCCTGCATGGACAAAATCTGCTAACCACTCGGCGTTAATGGAATAATGGAATCACCGGCCCTCCTGATTAACTATGATCATACCTCGCGGCGCCTAGCGGTCTGGCATTTTGATTGACGCCAAGGCGTGAACCATGATTTCACATAGATGTCAAAAGAACTCGTGCAATTTTTCTTACAATCAAACAAATGTCCCATAAAGTTGCGTTATACCATGTACAACTTCTGTAACGTACAAAGACCAAATGAAGAAGATGAAGATGTACTTTTCGTATGTCTGTCCGGTGTTTGAATTTCTGAATATGCGAGTAGTAAGGAAGTGTAAGCAAGAAAATTCCTGTGATTCCTAGATTTTAGGACCCCCGACCAGTATAAAAACCAATGAAACAGAGTGTGGTCTGATGTCCTCGTAATCGAGATCGAACAAAATGGCTAATTTCGAAGTTCGCCTTGGCTGAGGCAATATATAAATACCTTGAAGCCGAAGCTTGTTGAATTCTGAGGCTGTGCATCTTCTCCTGTTCTTAAGATAAGCCGTCACTTTTCTACAGGTTCCCTTCTGAGCAGTTCGGGTTCGACTGTCTCGGTCTCGTGCCTTCTCTTAATCCCAAAACTTCGTTCGTGCCTTTGATTTTCAGCCGGGTGCTGGTCGGTCTCCTCTTCTTCGCTGCTTGCATTTTCTATAGATGGGAGTTCTGGAGGAGCATTGGGCCATGGAGGGCGCTTCGAGGGTACCGTGATCCCCAAGGGAGGGTTGATAAGCCATCTGCATCACACAGGGGAAGGGAGAAACTCCATTTTCAATGACAGCAAAGACTCGATTATCCAAAGCATTGGGGATATATTTGAAGTGATGAGCTTCTAAAGGCAAGACACTCACCCTTTAGGGAATTCGCTACCAGGACGGGCTTCGACACGAAGCTGCCAGAGCATAAGCCGGCGGCTGCAGTTTCCTAGTGGCTCCAACACCGATAGGTCTTTGAGCAAAGACAGGGGACTGTCAACATCTTGATCCCAATTGAGTGAGTCCAAGTCCTTCACCCATTCCGGATTATCTTCAGCATCCTTCCGCAGCATCCTAGAATTTAGCACAAAACCGGCCCATTCCAGCTTTTCTGGCAAAAGCGAACCCTGATCATCTAGGTGACTCGCTCCCCTGTGCATGTTATGTGACCTATTATCGGTGCGCCAGCCAATGAGCTGATTGGCTGAATCACAAACTGGACCTTGGATAGTAAGTGGCGAATTGCTTTCATTCAAGATTTTCGAAACGGCTTGGTCCGATTCATCCACAGTCGAATGAGGAAGGATTCCTAAAGAAACAGCGCCGATCCATTTCACAGCCTGGATCTTGTCAAAGAGCTCCATGCTGTGAACGTTACTGTCATCGGCGAACATCACAATGCCGTCCAGATTCTTCTCTCTCACGATTCTGATACATCGAAATTCTCCACGTTAGAATCAGTTTCCATTTCTATATCAGCAGGCTAACGGATGCGACCTTACTGGAGGCATCTGTTACGGTGGGATTTCCAGTTTATGCTTCCATAATCAGTGAAAACAAGCACAATTTGCTTGGAAATCAGTAGGCCTTCGCGTTTTCTACTTCACAGACTACAAAGAAAACTCTTTTCAAACCACGAGAACAGTCAAGACTTATAATTTTATTCCAGATGATGAACTTCAAATCAAAACAAGAATGACAATTCAGAAGAAATGCGACTACTGGAAAACTTGATTTCTGACTGACATTATCCGAACGGAAAATAAAAGATTGAACAAGTTTCTGGAAAACTATCAAGGACTCGAGCTAGTCGGTGGATCAATCCTAGTAGTTTTTGAAACATTAAATAAGATCTATGGCTCACACTAATATTCAAGAAGTTCAATTGCCAATCCTTTACTAACCAATAACGAAAAGAGCAGGAAAACACTCCAAGAGAAGCCACTCACCTCAATGCATGACCTCTCATCTTCACCTCCAAACTGCGCCGATCCTGCCAGGCTTCGGGCATCTCCTGCTCGAACCCGACATGGACGGTTCTCAAACCCGACCTCTCGATCAGCGATGCCGTCTCGTTGCTCGCTCCGCCGGCCTCCACCACGATCCACACCACCTCGTACGGCACGAGCATCAGGGAGTGCATCAGCGCCGTCAGATGCATCGCCTGGAATGCCCGCACGTAAGTCGGGGTGATCACAATCAAAGACCTCGGGTTAGGATTCTTAGCGCTGAACTGAGCCCTCTGTTCTCTCTGCACTCTCTCTATGATCCGGTGCGCCTTCATGACCTCGACGGGGTCGGGGTGCGGCCACGGCCGGACCAGGATTCCGTGCCGGCCCACAGCCACGCGCGTCAAGGACTGGTTGACCGTCGCCGGGCTCGGGTTCGAGAGGAGGAGGACAGGATTGTCGGAGGCCGTTTCATCGGCGGCACGAAACATCGGCGACGTGGAGAAGAGGAGGAAGACGAGCAGCTGAGAGAAACGGAAGCCGAGCACGAGGCTGCCGAGGCAGCACAGGGCGTGAACCGCCAGCCAGAACACGGTGGCCTGCGGCTTGGAGGAGTCGAGCGGGGACAGCCCCCGGAGGGCGGCGCTGCTCTGGCCGTCGGCGGGGTGGCCCTGCTGCATTGCCAAGAGCTTCATTCTCTCCTCTTTCTCCGTCCCTCTACAGTGCAAGCTGATTCGTATTAAGGGGCGGAGGAGGAAGGTTGGAGTTGGGAGGCGAGGTGGGGGGGGCGATGGCGACGGGTGACGGGTGACGGAGACGGTGGTTGGAGGTGATGTTGCCATCAACATCCTCCCCGTAGATGTCCATCAATGGAAGGAATCTTTGGGTTGAAGAAGCAACTGCACCGAAGTCCTTAAAAATATTAGTTTTTTCTCGTTTCTTACCAACTGCGGAATCGGAAAGGAAGAGGAGACGGCGAGGTCGGCGTGGGAGAGAAGATTGGCTCGGCGGCGGCGGCGGCTCTCGGACGGGGAAGATGAGAGGTCGCGCTCTCGATGCCGTTTGGTGCGAATCAGAATCATTAGAAACATTTCCGTTCTTGAAACCTACGGTAAGCTCATCATCGCATGATATGATCTGACTCGAAATCGATGGTAATTGGCTCGTTTTTCGCTCATTTTAATTGGGAAACACCTCATAATCATGTTCAAATATTTGGATGATATAGAATGGATACAAATAATCAGTATATACATGATGTCATGACATGAATTGCCAAATAATTTAAGAAATTAGCAGAACTCAATGAGGAGGTTTGATGCACGGTCTATTCATCATAGAGGTCGGACCGAGTATCCTGCTTGATTCCGGACATTGTAATCGAGATAGTTCATTGGTCAAATCCTAAATAATAAGAAAAAGTCCTCCCAACTAAATGTTGTCAATTGATCTTCATCTCATGAGGTACTTGCATGAATTTTCAAAGATCGGATCCTAGAGTATAATTAATATTCTAGGTTACTACATTTTATACGGGAAGTACAATAAAATGCACCTGAGGGGGACGACATTTTGGGACGGTTGATAGAATTTTCAAGGGATCATAGAAATTGCCTCTTCTTATTTACCTTCTCTGAAAATATAAAAGAATTAAAAAAAATCATACGATTATTACTATTTTACTTAGGAAATTGCCATTCTATCCCTACAATTAACCTGCAGTATTTACACATACTTGTTGCTAGTATAGAAAAATCCACATTTGAAAGATTGAGGAAAACCACCTTATCACTAAAGAACCATTTAACTATGAAAAGAAAATATTGACAGAACACACTACCTACAAAAGAAATGTAAAAATATAAGAGGAAACATCCATATATTTTAAGATTTAAAATATTTTACAAAGGTTGTTGTAGCATAAAAAATATGCAGACCACAATACCAAAACTTGGGTAAGACTATACAAAATTGTTAAAACTTAAATGTTTGTCCATTGATTTAATATGTGTATAGAGGACGTTTGGGGAAGAAAAATCATGGTTGACATTCTTGAAAAAAACGAGAGATTATTTTCACTTCATAAGATAGTACAGATTATTCAATTGACGGCGATTTGACTTTTTTTTTTTTTTAAACTACCCAATTATCTCCAAATTCTGTTTGCTTTTTCGGTATAGATTCGCTTTGTTTTAAAGCGGACCGCCGATAAACAATCCATGTCACAAGACTTTTAATTTTAAAAAGCCTCTTATATTTTCAAATGATAATTAAGAAATGTCCGAGAAACACCGATTGACATATTCCTCAAATTTTATTTTCTATTATACCTTCACATTTGACACCAAAAAAAAAGGCAATTTGTTGAAAATTCGTTCTGTATCTTTCGTAAAAATAACTGGGTTTCCCATCTCCCTCGATCGCAACTTTTCAGATTCGTTGTACGAAGGAAACCCTTCCGCGACATCCTTACGGAGCGCCGCAGGCCGCGGCGGCGATGGGCGGCCGCCTCTTCTCCGCTCCCGTCGCCGGCCCATGAGACTCAAACCCTACGGCTTCATCCTCTCTCTCTCCTCCGCCGCCAAAGCCCCTCCGAAACCCGCCATGGCCGCCTCCTCTCTCGCTCGGACCTCCGCCGATTTCCACACCTCCGCCGCCCCTCCCGAGCCGCCGCCGCCGCCGCCCCAGGACCTCGACGACGACCTCCTCTGCTCCGACCCACGAGCCCGAGACAGCGAACCGGCCGGCGGTGCCCCGCCGTTTCCCGATGGGTCGCCGAGCAGGTGCCTGAGCGCCGGGTCGAGGGCCGAGCGCGCGTGGGCTCACTGGGCGGGGCTCGGCCGGCCGAAGCTGATAGTGGCCCCGATGGTGGACAACTCCGAGCTCCCGTTCCGGATGCTGTGTCGCAAGTATGGCGCCGAGGCGGCCTACACGCCCATGCTCCATTCCAGGATCTTCACCGAGACTGAGAAGTACAGGAGCACGGAATTCACTACCTGCAAGGTAAATCTTGTCAAAGTTACTTTCTTTTATATATTTTGTTTTTGGGTTGTAATGGGGCGGTTTCTTGCTGCGCCATTGCTCTGTGTAAGGAGCATGATTCTGTCCTCGGGAGAGAATGTTACATACCACCATTGATTGCAGTTTAGACTTGCTTTAGCTGGCTTAAGTTGGTGACTGGGTGGAGGCTGATTGAGGTGATGGTAACATGGTGGAGCATTCATGTAGATGTTTTGTTTTGTGTTGGTAAGAGCTGTTAGCTCTGGTGCTAGAAAGCTGCAATCAACTTGACTAAAATTGCCATGGCTCTTGGAATAGGCAACTAGAAATACGATTAAAGAGGTGCTTCCTTTATGTGAGAATCTCTATCATGATGTGCTCAATGTAGCCAACTAAATTGTCGCTGAGGAGATCTTGTTTTCTTTTGAGAAAAGTAAAAGCAGATAGGGTGTTCACAGCCCTTTTAGTCTTAACCTCTGTTTATCCACGGGGGGCCGGCCTATCATAACATGTGTCGAGACTGTGTTAAGTGTGCTCACTTTTTTTTAACCATCAGCGAGTGGTATTTTAAATCTTCAGGTCATCAACCATCATTTTGCTTAAGAATGATGGTCCAATTTCAAACAAGGATATTCCTAATATTATTTTGCTTGCAGATTTTGTTGATGATATGTTATTGTAGAGATGGTTCTTCCCATTGTAATTCTTCAGAACGAGTGGCTTTTGTTGTTTAAAAGAACCAGGAAAATCATTCAAGGAAACATTTCTTGTGCAATTGCTTTTCTTTGCCCCATACTCATCTAAATTCAATTCTTGTCAGGATAACAAGTGATAGGGATGGCTATAGGGCATGGATTCCCTCGTGGTCCTCCGATCCATGCCTTGTTTGAGCGGTTTAAATGGGCACGGGGAAAAGATACATTTCTTGCTTTTTCGTGTTGCTGTTTTTGTTTTTGTTTTTTTTTTTTTGGGGGGGGGGGGGGGTGGGATGGTATTTGTCTTGTCCCACCATTTTACCATGCTGGCAGAGGGTTATCGCAAAAAGAAGGATATTTCAAAATGCAGAAGCAACTGAAGTTTATATGGAAAAGATAGACACTGACAGAAGTCTTAAAACCCTATTCTTCCTACTCTTTCACAAATCCATGTCCAAGAGACCCTCATCCACGAGCGCCTTATCTGCTCAACGTGGCAACCCATGCAAATTAGAACTTCATCGTGTCATTAAGTCTTTGATTCATTGGCCAGCATTTTTACTAAGAATGATGATCCAATTTCAGACAAGACCAACGTTGTTTCGCATGCAGGTTCTGGCTATGAAAATGGTATATTTGAGGACATTGTTCCTTCCCTTACTTGTCTTCTTTTTACTAGAATTAGCTTAATGGGTGGCACTTGGGGTTAAAGAACCAGGCAAATCATTCAGGAGCCATTGTTTGTACGCTTCAATCTATTTTGTTGGCTGAACCATCGAAATAAAGATATTGTTACTATGAGCTTCATTCTGAAGTTCTTTGGCTTTGATAAACTTTTAGGCTTTTAATTTCTATTAAAAAAATGTATGCACATGGGACATGTTCTTTGGAATTTGCTATACTGCCAGTATTTATTGTTTGTTGGAGAAGATATCTCTATGTTATTGGCAAATATCCAGTGGACTCGTCCTGCAGATAATGTTCAAATTTGTCTGGATTTTTGGAATATTTTTGGGATTTCTTAGTAATGAATAGTTGGATCTAAGAGTCTTATTACCCAATGTGACATACTTGAAGGTTCCCAACATAATCAGCTTAATTATCTGTACATCATATCCTATCCTGCCCCGAAAATGTATTATTGGATGTCTAATGCTTAGATCTATCAATTCGCACCCTCTGATTTGTTTTGGGCCTTAATTCACTTCATAAAAATCTGAAAACTCATTTGCTATCTTTTTCCCAGAAACTGATCTGACATTGTAATGTAGTTCATGTGAACAAAAGATATATTACATTTTATTGCCAAGGTGAAAAAATGGCTTTTGCTGCTGATTTGTATTGGAGCATTCTGTCTAGTTTTGACATTCTTCTGCATCTTTGAATCTGCTGTTATTTTTATTCTGTTCTAGCACTTGTGGATATCACTTCGGATGAATGTTAAAGTTGCATGGTAATTTGTTTGGATTTATTATATTCAGTGTGTTTCATGCAAGTAGAGCGAGGTGTTTTAGTTGTGACTGACTATAGATGACTTGGATGATTCATACAATTCTTCTAGAACGAAAAAGCATATATTGTTAATTTGTCATTCCTCTTTTTAATGTAACTTTTCTGTAATTTTTTTGGATTGGCAGGAGGATCGCCCATTATTTGTTCAATTTTGTGCCAATGATCCAGACATTCTGTTGGAAGCTGCACGAAGAGTGGAACCTTATTGTGATTATGTTGATATAAATTTGGGGTAACATTTGATCCATCATCTTGAACATTTTTACATTTATCAGTTTATCACAACATGATATATTATTAGTTGATGTATTATATGGCTGGTAGACACTGAAATTATTAAGCATGTCATATGTTGTTACTGAAAGGATTTTTTCTCTGATTGCATATATTTCATAAGATATTTGACTGCTTTTATTGACTAACTCTGTCTTCTGAAGCGTTTTTTTTTTTCTTTTCCTGGGGGGGGGGGGGGGGTCTTTAGCTCAATATATTGCAAACTGTCATAGCCCTTATTGAGTGTTGCACCATAGTCATGATCCAATAGGATGCGATACTCGCTTGATTGTGAAAAACTTTTGAACGAATTTGGAAGGTCATCTAAGACTCAGATGAAGTGGGGCTTGTTTTAGATTGTACATCCTCTAGGCTATTATGTGACAAGGAGCAACTGATATCTTGTGTTATATCATAAAATTGAGTTGGTAAATTTGCACTCTACAGGTGCCCTCAGCGTATTGCTAGGCGAGGAAACTATGGGGCATTCTTGATGGATAACCTTCCTTTGGTAAAATCCCTAGTACAGAAGCTAGCCCTCAACTTGAATGTCCCTGTTTCTTGCAAAATCAGAGTCTTCCCGAAATTGGAGGACACGCTTAACTATGCCAGGATGCTAGAGGAAGCTGGATGCTCTCTTTTAGCTGTCCATGGACGAACAAGAGATGAGAAAGATGGGAAGAAAATTCGTGCCGACTGGTCAGCAATAAGGGCTGTAAAAAACACTCTAAATATACCAGTCCTCGCCAATGGAAACATACGGCACATGGATGATGTAGAGAGCTGCTTACAAGAAACTGGTGCTGATGGCGTGCTTTCGGCAGAGACTCTTCTAGAGAATCCAGCTCTCTTTGCAGGGTATCGAACTGCTGACTGGATAGTTGGAAGTGAAGAAAGCCACAAAGATGGACATCTGGACCAGGCAGAGTTACTGGTGGAGTATCTCAAGTTTTGCGAAAAATACCCTGTCCCATGGAGGATGATTCGTTCTCACATGCACAAGATGCTGGGAGATTGGTTCAAGATTCATCCGCAGGTGAGAGATGAGCTCAATGCACAGTCAAAACTGACCTTTGAGTTTCTTTATGGTCTGGTCGATAAGCTTAAGGACTTGGGACTAAGAATTCCATTATATGTTAAAGATGAGGATGTAGTAAGGATCTCAGCCAATGGTTCTGCCACTTGATCATTTTTTTGAATATTAAGCTGTAGCAGGCACCAAAGATGGGCCTGGTTTATTAAGTTTACTGTAGTGCTTCTTTGTCTGATTCTTTTTGTGCTATGCTGGCCAAAATGTTTTTCGAGGTCACAAGCACACATGGAAAATAGAGGTCCCTCTTTCTTTCACAGTGAAGTGAGCATGTCATGTGGAGAAAGTTTTGTTGTAGAATATTTTACTGAAAATGTCTTGACTTGCGACCGTAGTGTTTATTTTTTAGTTGAACTTTACCTTGTATTAAGTGCAGGCTGCTTGTGGTGTTTCTCTGGCTAAAGTAATGCGATAATTATTTTCTCAAGCTTTATGAGCTTTAATGGGTTCATCTCTGTTCCATGCTATAGGTGCACTTCTAGCGAGAGTTTTCTTGGCACTTTTTGATAGATTGGGTTTTATCTTATTGTTTTGATTACTCGATCTTGGGATGCTCCTTCAAGCATGAGTAAGGAGACTGAAACCATTTTTCTTACTTCCTGCCGAATCCTGGGTATCTTTGCTAGTGGTTTGGAAGAGGGCTAAGCAATGAGTGCACATTAAGATGTCGTTCATGACGGACTGCCTTGTTTGATTTTGGTTGATGCTGCAATTCATTCTGAAATAGATATGGTCCAGCTGATGCTTAGCATCCAAGAAAAGAAAACCTGTCTTGCTTTTCAAAAACGTCATACTATCTTTAAGCTCTTTTTTGGCCAATTTACTGAAATTCTTTAGTCATTTGTTAATTTTAAGGTAGACTTTAGGTCCTTGGATTTTTAATCTCTCCAGGCATCTACAGTTATACATTCATTCCTTAAAATTCCACAACTTTCTGGTTTTCTACGTAATGAAAACTGAAATGCTTGGAAGAATTAAGCTCATACTGACGTGTACATGCAAGCGAACCTCATTCAACCATAGCCAGGACATATATTTAGCACATCACATGGTGGTCTGTGGTTGCATTGGAAATATGGTAATGAAGTTCGCAAAGCGATATGCTACGAATGCTCAAAGCTCATGTCACGATGAAAACGCTAAAAATCTTCATTGATAATTCTCAATACCTTAGCAGACTTCCGAAGAGATTAGAAAATCCTTCAAAGTGAACAACTGGAGATTTCCAATGACTGGTGCAATTTGCTTGGCAAAATTTATTTTTCATCCAGGAAAACTAAGGCTTTGTGGGATAAATTATTGACTTTCTTACATCGTTTTGATTACGGTGAACGTAGGATGATGTACTAGTGAGCTGGGTGATGGAGCCGTTGAGTGCGGTTACCACAGAATTGGAAGCTGCTAGGATCCATCCTCTCCAACACGAAGTGACCAAGCTTCTCAGTCGACTCCACCAAGTTCTCTCTGCACAAGAACTCCTCACTGTACGCCCTCTCCACCTCCCCGCAGAAGTCATGCACGAACACGTGCGTCTTCGGGTTACCGCCCTTCTTGCTCCTCGCCAGGACCCCCGCCGTGAATATCGCCGACATCCGGCCTGGCCCGTTAGGCCACTCCTCACGGGGCCCGTCCACGAGAATGACATCCCAGTCCACCTCGTAGGCATGATTGGGGAGATCATTGATCGCCAGCTTACACTCAGAGAACAGGAGATTCTGCACGGGCCTGCACTCGTTACGCACCTGCTCCCTTGTGGAGGCCATGAGCTCCCGCATCTCGCTCATCTTGGTCGTGTACTGGACGTCGTAGGCATCGATCTCGGGATGCTTCTGCTCAACGTATGCGGCGTAGTAGCGGTTCTCGTCGATGAAGACGGTCCTGCCATTGTGGTTGAGGGCCTTCCAGAGGAAGGTCTCGTGAGTGAGGCCAAATACTAGGAAGTTGCAAGGGGAGGAGCATTTCCTCAGGACGTCTGAGATGGGCTTGAGCTCGGGGTAGGACATGCGGAAAGAGTCGTTGGACTTGGATGCATAGTGAAGGAGGGTGTTGATGACGGTTGATGGCAGAGGCGCGTTGCTATAGGCGGTCGTGGTGGGGGAAAAGGTGGTGGTGGCAGCGGAGGCGACGGCAGTTGTGGAATACTCTCTGGTGTAAATGAGGGTGACGACGAAGGCCGTGGTCAAAAAGGAGATGAAGGCGAGGAGCCATAGGCGGTTGGAGCTTCCCTGCTTCTGGATGTAAGGGTGGAGGAGGATGAGTCTTGTGTTGCTGTTGTTGACATTCTTCATTTTGCTCCGTCTCAGTGAGAGAGAGAGAGAGAGAGAGAGAGAGAGAGTTACCCTCCTCTGGTAACCTTGCAGATCTTGAACTTAAATGAGGCTGAGACCTCTTAGCTCCTTTAAAGGAGTAAAAAGGGACTGTAGGTAAACGGAATTTTAAAGAAACGAATCACTATAATAATAGAAAATATTAGCTAGGCTTACATTATTATCATTGAAATATATCGTATTAATCATAACGTTCTTTTTTCCCTTTCGAATTTTTATTTTGTGTGCTTGCATCACATCGCAGTTACAACACTATTTTTCTAAATTACGAATGAGTAAAATCTCCTACTAATATATTCATGCAATGATATTTAAATATCCCTTCATCAATCTGTGAAAAATAAAATTGATAATATGCTTTGATCAAACGCTATGGTACGGTGTTATTGTCGCTCTTTCTTATCAATGGAAATTAATGGGGCATGAACTTCATTCAACGCTATGAGAAGTGGACCCATCTTAGGACTCAGAAGATAGGCTAGCGGCGAGGGATTGGTGATCTAGCGACCCAACAACAGATTACAAGCCAAGAGTCTCTGTTGCTTCTTTGCGTGGGCTTCGCTTCTCAAGCAACCTCCCCAATTGCCCTCAAACAATTACTTGTTAATGAGTTATCTATTTGGATTTTGAGGGTGACATGTCAACTATAGCAGGCTCTATCTTGGTAGGAGAAGCATATGCACCCCACATTCTTATATCCTATACACAATCAACCCTAATAATTTGAACTTTGATTAGAAATCCTTAAAAATTAATGTGGCAACTTCTATATGAGATTATATGTGGCCCAATCGTATTATTTGTATGGTATTGATTGGTTTGGAACGGAGGCCACGAGGCTATCGTTCCTCGTGTTGTCCCCTCACCCGAAGGATGACACGTGTTTTGTTTGTAGTTGCGATGTTAAAAGTTGCACAACTCTGCGTACTCTCCCCCTCTCCTCTCACCAAGCCCACCACCGAGGCCTAAATAGTATCGACACCTACAACTATACGTGACGTGACACGATATGTGATAATGTTATTTCTCAAAAAATAGAAAATTATAACATGTTGGGATACGTTGTATATTAAATGTATATTGATATATAAGATATATGATGATTTTTATGATTATTTTAAGCAAATTAATTTGATTCAAATTTAAAAACAAATAAATAATAGAACAAGAGTTTAGAATGAATTTACACTAAAAATATTAATCCACTATTTGTTAATATAATTTATTATTTCAATTTGAGAAATTTAACTCCATTCCAATAATCTATAAAAATTTGAGAAAAAAATAAGCGATTCGCATTTTAGACTTGCTCTCATAGTGTGTTGGAAGAGAAGAGAAAAAAATAAATTGGAGGGTGAATTGTATATCACAGCAAGTAAGAGTTAGAAGAGAAGAGAATACTATTTTTTTGTTCTTTCCTCATTTATTATTTTTATTATTATTATTATTTTCATATTTATATTTTGACTCATCATTTATTAAAAATTTTAAAATTTAACTTTGTGCGTGTCAGAATTATGTGTCGGAATTCTGAAATCAAGTATCAGAATTCTTGACTCAAGTGTCGAGAGAGTTGACCGGTATTACATTTTTTGATACTTGTTAACTGAGTGTCAGACACGACATGAAGGCTCTCGAAAAAGTGTCGGTACTTTCTAGACCGAGGTGGGTCTCCCCCGCCACCAAGTCTCCCCAATGGTCAAGTCTGGTCTACCATCATTTGTTGCTTGTGAAGCATCGAGCCTCGATTTTGCTGACAATTTGTTTTTTTTTTAATGCATTTTATCTGAGGGTACTGTCAAGAAAAGAATAAATTCTAAACTTGTATGATGGAATATTCGATTTTTCTACACCTTAAGACTCCGTGTCTTTTTATTATTCTTTGGGTTTTCCACGTAAATCAAATCATTAAAAAAGAGTACAATGCCACCAAATGAGAATGAGACGCACTCCAAATAATCCTCGGTTGCCCCTCATAATCTTTCTTGGATTGTGCTTGAACCGACGGGGCTGCTCAAGCAATTAGTATTGGCAAAGCATATCCAGGAATGGAAAGTGCTTTGGGTACACCGAACAACAAAGTGTGAGATTTACCCTTTTTGTGGTGCTCCTTGTAACTGCAATCAGAGAGATGCACCGCTTTGTGATTGCACTCTTGGATACTTAGATAATCTGAAGCTGGAAGATCGTCAGGGCCAGTGGCGAAAGGAGGTCTGCGTCGGAATGTAGTGATGACAAGGAAGATAATTTTTTTTCCTCATGCGTAACACACGCTTGCCTAAAAATTCTGATTCGTTCATGGTTGAAAACACCGAAGCATGCAGGTCATTTTGCTTGAGCAACTGTTCGCGCAGTGCATATGCTAACATTGCTGACTGTCAGATATGGACGGACGAGAAATTTTTGGTTCGACTTTTGGCCTATGATGTACTTTCGAGAGATTTCTATGTCCGGACCGCGGCATTGGACTTGAAGGAGGAGCGTAAGAAAAAGAGGAAACCCATTTCGAATTTCATAACAGCAGCTGTGGTTGTGTCCTTAGCTTTTCTTGTGTTCTTTAGTGTGTCGCTGGTGATTATTAGGACGAGACGGTCTGCTCATGCAGCAGACGACCACTTGATGCATTTTGTATATCGAGTGCTGAAGAAAGCCACAAAGAATTTCTCTGAGAAAATTGGGGAAGGCGGGTTTAGTTTGTTTACCAGGGAATACTGCCAGACTCAACTCCTATAGCAGTGAAGAAACTTTTGAACCAAAACCATAGTAACGAACAGCTCCTTGCGGAAGTTAGAACTATCGGAACAATACAGCACTGCAATGTGGTTCGGCTGCACGGCTTTTGTGCAGTAGAGTCAAAAAGGTTCCTAGTACATGAGTACCTTGCAAATGGTTCGCTCGCAGCTCATTTGTTTCAGAAAGGTTCCAACACCCTCGATTGGAAAACCAGACACAGCGTTGCCATCGGGATTGCTAAAGGATTGGAGTACCTCCATGAGGGGTGTCGAGATTGCATTGTACACTGCGACATCAAGCAAGGGAATATACTGTTGGATGCAGAACTCGCACCACAGATTGTGGGTTTTGGCCTCGCAAAAGTCCCAGGATGGGATGTCAGCCGTGTAATTACCACCATGAGGGGAACCAGAGGGTACCTCGCACCAGAATGGATTTCAGGAGCCATCACATCGAAAGTTGACGTTTTCAGCTATGGAAAGCTGCTCTTTGAGACCATATCGGGAAAGAGAAACATTGAGGAGCTGAATAGCGATATCCGCAATTATCTACCACTTCAGGTAGCTAATCCAATCGCCAAAGGAGAAGAAGTCTCGCCACTCGTGGACCGCAGATTGAATGGACTCGTGGAGATGGAAGAAGTGTGCAGAGCATGCAACGTGGCTTGCTGGTGCATTCAAGACAGCGAGCGAGATAGACCAACTATGTCTCAGGTAGTTCAAATTATGGTCGTAGAAAAGCCATCAATCCCGAGAATTTTCTTGCAAATTGTAGGAAGCTATGAGAGTGATGCATAGGACAAAGCAATATGCCCTTTCTTTGATAAATTTTGGGCACGATGTAGCCCCAATTCATCCTCCTTGAGTCTATAGTTACATCTATGTACATCTTTGGCCGATGCCATTTGTAATATAAAGACGCAACAGTTAATGTCGCTGATGGACTGACTGGTCTAGAATCTGCATCATGCTTACCAGACTTTGTAGGTTCCAACCGTATGCTACCATTTCTCCATCCTCTCGTGGCAGAAGATCTGGTAAAGGAGTTTGTTGTCTATTCAGCTCATGTGTCTGAGCCTAATGAAGTATGATGAACTCTATATTAAACATTTATATGATGCCCTTATTGCAGCCCCGTAGAACCCTCGACACTCGACGGTTGGTAGAGGATCAGGGCAGTAGAGGCAAGAGCCTTCCAGAAGTGGCGTGTGCTGCTGAGCAGCGGCGTGTACTAAAAAAATTCGATTATGATGTTCCTCAAGTCCAGGTCACAAACATCTGATGTCCTCGCGGTGTAAATTATGATGCTCTTCAAATCCAGCCCCACAAATATCGGACCTCTAGTTCAAACACACCACCAATCTTGCGTCGAACGATTGAAAGAAATTGAGAAAGCTTACCATTACAATTGTTAGCAACTGCTTTCTTGTGTATCTTCATGTACCGATATCACTAATTAATTGTCATATTAAATGTTTTGTTTTTTGTAATTTTAGCAGACACGAGAAGAACTCATTTCAACACTGAAGTGCAGAATGATGTCACACTATCTAATGGCGAAGAATGTGAAAGAGAACTGCTACAGACGAGCCAAAAGGAAATCAAATTGACAAAGAAATTGTAGCAAAACCGAGGCAAGGAATGGTACTCGATTCTGTAGAGGAACTCCAAAAGTACTAGAAAAGATAGGCTAAACAAGTGGGATTCGGTGGAGGAGCTCGCAAAATGGAGATGACAGTAAGATCTAATACTTGACTTTTGCATGTTCTCGTTATGGAAAGAGTGTGGATTGCTTAACGTTGTCAGGAACAATGTGTAAGCAAAGATTAGTGCTTGTTTATGTCCACTTGGAAAGTACAGAATATCATCTTTCCATCTTGACCACAATCGTAACTTGAATCCTGGGAAAGTTCGCGATCAAAGATGTCCCAAGAAGTTGGATGCTCATGTGAAAAGAAGGCTTGAATTGAAACGATAAAAGCTGGTATAAGGATCGACAAGAATTTTTTTAATCACCTGTTGTTGAGGCAGGAGGTTATGAAGATCTTAATTTTGGCGAGAAAGAGCGTCGAAATTTCATTGAAAATGTGAGAAAGTTAAGACTTGGAACTGGAGATGGCGAAGCCATTCATAACTATTTTGTTCAGATGCAAAGTAGAAATGATAGTTTTCTCTATGAATGGAGTTGGATGTCAGTTCCAGGACATTCAGCATTACACCTAGCGTCAGCACCAATCCTCCCATAAATTTATACATGGAATTACGTAAACATGGAATATCCTTATACATCTACTCGGGCAACATCGAACAAATTGAATCGAACAAACTGCTATATATTAGAAAAAAAACTGGACAAAAAAGAGAGAACTAATTTCAAACTCAAATATGGGTCGGGCTTGGAGGTGGTCAAGAAATGGAGGGAGGCTCTCTCTGAATCCGCCAATTTGATGGAGCATCTGTATGATAATTAATCCCCGATGTCAAACTCATTACCTTCTCCTGTCAAAAATAATTTTAACTGTCTGGGAAAGGAAGTGTCGAGACTTGACTAGCTTAATGCCAACACCAATTGACCAGAGGAAGACAATTCAATAGACGGAACCCACACTTCTTTATGCTTCCTTTCGGATGAGGGCATTGGGGCTCAACCCTCAAATCATCCTCCTGTTGCCGGCATATTAGACGGAACCCACACTTCTTTATTATGCTTTCTTCCGAAAACCTAAGGTGAACTTGAAAATGACTCCAATCATTTTGTAGATACCTCTCTACTTTCCGCAGAGATCCTGGTCCTTCCCACAGAGTGCTGCGCGGATAATAATTAAGCCACACATGATCGGATTCCAGTGAATTAAAGCATTTTGTATAACACTCCACAGTTTTGCCATTGACAAAAATTTCGACCTTACATGTAAGATGGACCACTTTTCCTTCCTCCAACCCAAGAACCACACAGAGTGCAAGTCCTAAGAACTTGTCATACAGATCCTTGGGAACCTTGAAAGATATAGGTCCCTCTTCACAATGGTGAATCCATCCTGGCATCTCTCCTCCAATTAGGAGCATGTTGAGTGGCCCCGTCTTCCGGAGATACTGTCATACAGCATTCAAAGTGTGAGAGAGAGAGAGAGAGTGAGTAAGTGAGTGAGTGAGTGAGAGAGAGAGAGACTGACCTCGAGTATTGACGCACCAGCCAGATCGAACCCTTTCCGTGATAATCCACAGCATAAAGAGAAGTCAACTGAAGAGAAGTTGGAGAGACTCGAAAAATCTGGGAGTTTTTGTAGAGATCTGCAATTTTTTGCGTGTATTTGCACAATATTTGATGGAAGCTGAGGAATCTCTTGCAGTTGCTTGCAATTATCCAGATACAAGTTTTCCAAATTATCATATTTGCGGATGCACCTCGGCATATGAGTGAACTTGTTCCCTTTAAGATCTAGGTGCGTCAATTTGGGAAAATTGGAAGAACCCTCGAGGAAATCTAACCCTGATAAATTGCAATCCCAAAGACTTAGACTGTCTAGATTTGGGAATCCCAAGCCACCATTAAGATCAGTTGGATCCTCCAAGTTCTTTGGAAACATGATAAAATTTGAGCAATATGTAAGATCCAAATGTTCCAGATTTTGCAATTTATAAATGCTTGATGGAAGCCTTATGAGACTTTTGCAATGACTTAAATTTATTTGCCTTACAGAGACAAGATTATTAATGGATGCAGGGAGTTCTTTAATTGCCATTCCTTCTAGATCAAGTTCCTCTAGATGTTCTATTTTTACCAGAATATCAGGGAACTTCTCGAGTTTAGAGCAATCAGAGAGATAAAGTTCGCGAAGAGATTTTGTCTTGAGTATGCTAGGAAAGATACTAAGCTTAGAGCACCCTTCTAATGATAAAAATTCTAACTTGTCAAGATATCCGACAGATTGATCAACCTCCACCAAGCTTTCGCACAACCAAAGATCCAATCTCTCCAAATTTGGAGCCCACGAAATGTCAGGAACACGAGTCAGGAAATTGCATTGACTGAAATTGATGTCCTTCAACATTCTAAAATCCTGCAAAAACATATCAGTGCAATCATTAAGTTCTGCAAATGTAAATAGCTATGAAAATGAAAAGTTACTCATGGCAAGGGCTTACGTTAAATGTGACTCCTAATTGTTTGATATGACTATTAAACATAAAATAGTGACCGATTATTTGAAAAAGAAAAGAAAAGAGTAAGACTTTGGTTTTTGACACATTATATCGATGAGTACAATTCTTAAAACTTCGGGCCTCGATTGACTCGTCCATCACTTGTATGCACTTCGGCAATAACCTGTGCCCACCGTGCGAGGCTTGGAAAAATGAGTAGGACTTTGGTTTTTTGGTCTCCCTAACGAGCTCCGACCAAAGCCCAAAAACATGTTTCTTACTCGAATAGATTTTAAATCGGAAAGCCCCACCACAACGGAAATCACTAAGCGAGGAACTATACTGAATAATTTTTCACCATCATTCATAACTTTACTGTCGATAAGTAGTGTTTTCTCCACGCGTTTAATCGAACGGGCCAGTTGCCCGTTTCTTTTGGTTTCACATGAGCCGCCTATGAATAAGTCCGACCCGCCCAATATTCTAATCGACTGATTTTCGTTTTTGAGGCCAGTTTCCTATGTTGAATGGAAGGCCATGGAATGGCCGAAGTGATTGGGCCAAGAAAGTAATCATGTTAGATTCATCCCCTCAATCACACAAGTTGGGCGATCTGTTTCCACCCAACATGAACCCGCAAAGGAGTCTGGATCGATGATGCAAAAAACGTCTGGGCCTCAAATGTAGAGTAAATTTGTCAATGAAATATACATAGTCATGTAATAAAACTCACCAATTATAGATTTCCCTTTTTTTTCCCATGATGGGTAGTTTTATTATATTCATTTATTTGTAAATGACGATGTAATTAATCTATCATTAACCACTTCTTTCAAACTCCTTTCATTGTATGTGAAAGAAAAAGGATTTGGATATTCTAGATTTATAAATTCTCTCAAATATCAAACAAGGGAAAGAAACAAACATAAAATTATTTATAAATCTTTACGATATGTTCTCTATAGTAAATGGGTTCAAGAATTACGGTCAACTCTAGTACGAGCTGCGCAAGGTGTGAGGATGAATTTTTTTGTTGATTTATTACTGCTATTTATTTGTCAAATACGAGTTGAATATAATTGATCAATTCGTATTATTATTTCTTAAATGTGATTTACCTCATCCAAGGAGTTATGAAACCATGGCTTCTCAATGCTCTCATGGAAAGGGTCTTTAAAAACATTTGGACTACAACTGACTATATAAAACTACCAACTCTTGTTTGAGTCCTTGTACCGATGTTTATTTCATTTGGAATCACCAACCATTTTTTCTATACTACATTTATTTGTTTGAGTTACCAATGTGTTAAATTTACAATTTAAAAAAAAAATAACCAATTTTTATTTGAATCACTACTAATGTTTTTTCTAGTGTTTTGAAATTGTAAACTGTTTTAATAATCTATGAATGTTTATTTGTCAGCTTAACAACTTGTTTAAGATACTATTTGTTCTAGAAAATTATCAACTGCTAATTGAGTCCACTTACTAATGATTATTAGATTGTTTATAAAAATTGAAGTTGTTTCTCTAATTTACCGATATTTATTTGTTGAAGTTATCGATGAGTTGAACTAAGTCCTATACTAAATTACCAACTAATCCAATAATTTACCAACAATTATATGCAGAGCTAATTTAAGAACTCTTACATGAAAATACCAATAGATATTTGAGTTAGTTATCAATATTTATTTGATTGCTTCAAGGTACAAACCAATCCGATAATTTACCGACATTTGTGGCAACTTACCAACTGGAAAAGGTTAATAACTCATATCAAAAATTGTCAACACTTATTTGAGTTAATTACCATTGTTCAAGAAGTACCCACTGTTTCAATAGTATACCAAGGTTAATTTGGAAAGCCTACTAGCATGTTAACATCACCACTCTTCTATGAATTAACAATTCTGCTGAATATTACTAACATCATTACAATTGCCATCATTTGTGGTCATTAAGTTACACTCTCCTATTTGAGTCACTCACTAAGTTTTATTTGGTTGTTTCAAAAGTATCAACTATTCACATAATTTACCACGCTTGCTTGAGGAACGTTCCGACTTGTTTAAGTTAAAATCAAATAAACATTGGTAAATGGACTCAAATAAAAATTAGTAAATTTTGTAAGAGTTGGCAACTTCAACTTGTTGATAACATCTGCAAATTAAATGTTAGTAAATTGTTAAATCAAAAAGTGATTTCAAAAACTTCATTAACCAAATCAAATAAGAGTTAGAAAAACTAACGCTAGATGGTAACCTAACCCGTGAGGAGTTGGTAAATCACTCAAATTAATATAGGTAACTTGGAAGCTTTTTGAGGGTAGACCACCTACTTAAGTTTAATACCTCTAAATTTGGCACCTCTGAAAGGTCAGGGACACAAAGCAGCAACTTATAGTGGCTAAAAATTCAGAAACTTCAAATTCCTAAAACGTTGCAAATTAAAAAGAACAGCTGAACAAGATTTTAATAAATTCAATATGTATGCGCCGAAAATGAAAACCGTCAATTAAAGCATTTATGACGTACCTTTAAGTATCCTCTCAATTTCTTAATTTGGCTGCCACTCACATCAAAGCAAACAAGTTTTTTGGGACCAGCACTGAACTCCAAAGTGGCTGAATGACATCTATGCCATTCAAGCCACCTTAAATCATCAGGAAGACATACAGGACCTCCGCTGATTCGTGCATTCGAAAGTATGAGCAATTTCAGTCTCCTCATGCGTGTGAAAGCACCACGACTGATGTGTAGCTCTTCTTGTGTTGGCAAGTCCAGCACTATGCCTTTAACAGTATTGATTCCCTATAAAGGAAAAAAAATAATCAATAATAATCAACCGTGATTAGGTGATAGCATGTAAATTAAAGAAGATAAGATTATCGATGGTTTCATGAGAAGCTCTCACCTTAGCCGCCGACAGTACTTCATAAACATCATCATAGCACCATAATCTACTCCGTCTCTGAGGATAATTTGGACTTTCTTGTTTAACGGCATCCTGACCCATTAGCTGAATCAAGTCATGCATTTGTATTGTTCCCCCATCGCCAATTGTTACTAAGGATCTCTCTATTAGAGTCTGAATCCCAAATAATGGGTGTGGACCATAGCTATCAAGAACTCTGGTTACATAATCCCTCTCCCTCCCCTTAAAGAAGCAAGCAATGTCAAGAAAAATGTCCTGATGATTGTTGTCCAGCGCATCAAAACTTATCTTGAGGACACGGTTTATATCTGTAAGAGGACTTTTGGCAAGGTTTTTCAATATACTTTCCCATGCTTCTCTGCTTCTACCACATAAAAGGGGACCCAAGACCACAATCGCTAAGGGAAGGCCATTAGCATAGCCCAAAATATTATATATGAGATCGTCTTTGGCCTGGTTTCTTAGAAAAGCATGTGAACTCAGAAGTTCAAAAGCTTCAACTTGATCTAATGGTTCAACTTCATATACCCGATCTATCCCATGAGAAGTTAACACATGTTTATCTCTTGTGGTAACAATGATCCTGCTCCCCTTTCCAAACCATTCACATTCTCTAGCTAATGCATTTAACTGTTTCCCATGATCCACATCATCAAGCACGAGCAGAATCTTCCTGCAGAGAAGTCTATCTCGTATCAGATTAGCGCCTCCATACACATTCAAGACCGTTATACTTTCTTTCCATAATATTTCACGTAACAGTTTTTCTTGCAAATGAACTAGGCCAAGTCTATCGGAAGTTTCTCTAACATTTGCAAGAAAGCTGCACCCATCAAACTGTCTATAAATTCTGTTATAGACATCATTAGCGATAGTGGTCTTCCCTACACCACCAGTTCCCCATATTCCTATGATCTGAGTATCATCCGAGCCCATATTCAACAACGACATTACTTTTTCTACCCGGCAACCTACACCGACGGGATACTTGGCAACACTCAAGGGTGCTCGTGCTACTATATTCGAGATCTCTTTGACGATCTTCTCGATGAACTCGGTCTCATCTCTGCCAAAACAAAGCAGCAAAAAGAACACGAATAAACAAAAACATACAATCCATTGAACTAACTAAAACTAACCGAAGGAAACGATCACTCTTCAACAGTCCAAAACATTACTCTAGTCCAACGCATGCCATCATGTAGCAACAAAATTAGAGAATTTCAAATTCTTTCACAGGGTCGAAGAGGATTACTGTGATTGCCCATCGACATAAGGCCACCCGGACAAATCGGCGGCTTCAATAAGGGCTTGCCTCCATTTCTTCACTCTCTCAGAATCCTTTCCCAATTTCTCCTCGTGCCTGGCCAATGCATCGCCATACCTCTCTCTCAGCCCTCGAATATCCCCGGGCTTCACTTTGTAGAACGCAGGCAGCACCCGCTGTCCCTTGAGGCTCCTACACTCCATCACCTTCACCAGCTCGTCCAAGCACCACCTAGACGAAGCATAGTCCTCGGAGAAGACGAGCAAGGCGATCCGCGACTCCTCGATGGCCTTCATGAGGGTGGGCGAGATCTCGTCCCCGCACCTCAAGTCCTCGCTGTCGATGTACGCGTTGATGCCGCCATGAGACAAACACCTGTAGAGGTCAGCGACAAAGCCGTAGCGGACGTCTTCGCCTCTGAAGTTAATGAAAACGTCGAACCGCCATTTTACTTCGGAAGAGGAAGAGGAAGAAGAAGAAGACGACGACGGCGACGACATTGGAAGATGGAATCTGAGCTTAGGTTGGATTCGTGTCGAGCAATGAGTGATGCTTTTATCGTGGAGTTGGTCGAGAAATCAATGCGGACTGAGAAACATCGAACGTCGCACCGCGTTAGGAAAAGCGCCTTTTTCATTTTTGTTTTTTCTTTTCATTTTTCGCAAATGGAGGAGAAGTTTTCTTTCGTTCATTTTTATTTTAAAATTGTTTGTTTTTGTCTTACAAAAAACCGGAAAGTGACTTTATTTTACGAGTGTTAAAAATCGTAAAAGTGAACCGTTCGAAATTTGGAATTGCCCGAATCGAACCGAATCAGCCGATTGAGTCCGATTGTCAAGAATGTCCATGTAGTTCCTAATTCTTAAAAGTGAAAATTAGATCGGACTAGACTGACTAAATATACTTTTTATTTCTTCAAAAAAATTGATCAAATGTGAAATAAACACTATTTTATCCAACAAAATCACAAGTTATGGCACAGTGAATTTTCATTTATCATCACTTCCGTCAATATTTTAAGATTTGTCACTTTCTCATTGTACATGAATACTTTTTAGTGATATATATATTTTTAAAGTGACCGATTTCATTGAATCGTATTGGGAATCGAACATCCCTACTTTATTTTATTTGCCAAAGTTCAATATTATTCAAAGCATATAAAAAATAAGTTATAAATTTATGTATGCAATAAAAAAATTATCATTCTCAACCCAAATCCGATATATTCCATTCCAATAGTTCGTCTTCTATGAATGGCAACATATCTTTCACATTATTAGGTAGGAAATTGTTTAGATTTTTTGCTTATTCAACTCATTGCGTCCCCAAAAAAATGAGTCAAAAAAATAGATTTTTTAACGCGTATTGGATACAATTCTGTTTTTTCCCCATTAATTAATTTTTCATATTTTTAAGTAGCCATCTTTTGCTTAAGAATGGAATGAGGGAGTCATGTGCATGCTTACATCATTCAACTCATCATGTCCCTAGAAAATTCTCTTTTCTAATTTATTTTATTACTTTAAAAAAAATATGCACCGGGCTTAACCTATGCACTTTGTCTGTTATTTACACATGATACGTACGGAAGATCCCAGCTTGGTAAAATACAAGTAGTGTTGTTTGAAATCGAGGCTTTACCTTTTCTAATTTTTTTTTAACTACAACCCACTTTGAATGATGTAAGAAGCTGTGATCTCAATCGAATATTTTTTTGTTAAATCCTTTGGCGAGCTTTCTGAAAACAAGCCTCAATGCCAATGTCACTTCTTTGGTCGTGAAATAATTAACACAGAAGAAGAAGAAGCGAGATCTTAAAAGGTAAGCTACTCCATTGGCCACCCAATAAAGTACTTGGCTGTGGCTTCCAGGAAATGGCGTTCAAGATCAGTGAGATTTGTTCCCCATCGGATCTTCTCGGTATTTTCTTTGCACGCGGAGGCATGACTTTCTTTTTTGAGGGTCAACAAAGAATATTATATTAATTTCCAGCTTTGTGGGCAAGGCAGATGAGAGGATGTGGCAGGAAATTGGAGAGAAGGAGGCGGTGCCCGGTGGGCTCAGCAAGCTCGGCTTGGGATCCTATTCTTGAGAACTGATGTATTGTGGCACGGGAAAATGTTGCTAGCGTGATTTGTTGCATACTACTATTTTGGTAGCTAAAATTCGCATGATTTTTTGCCATGCCTTCCAATAAATCAATATATAATGGGAATGGAGAAATCCGAATTTAGAGTGCAAACCTACTGGGTAACTCGAGAGGATATCTTTGACATGTAAATCAATTGTAATATCCTACACAAGAATTAGTCATCCATGTATGTAGATACCCATGCTGATTTGAGAGAAGGGCTTTGATATGAGCACGTCTTCACCAACAATCGGTTTCACATTTTCTATGCATTAGGCAATCTAATTACAAATTGGATAAGGATTACCTTTTTCCTTTCATAGCTCGGGCATGAGAATAGATCAAGCTTTTTGTTCAATTGAAAGTAATGCAGTAGGTTCTAATGTATAAATTCAAAGACATTATAAATTTTCTAGAAGAGCACCTCTATATGATTAATTGGTACACCAATAGCTTATCTTCTATTACTTTGGAGGGATGGATCTTTCGCTCGGCTAGGGCATTATTCATTGGATGCTTTTTGGAATTCATATGCTTGGTGATGTCATTCCATGTTAAATCAAAGTGTTAGTCATTTTCAAAATCATTGGATACTTGGTATGAGAATTTGTAAGAAAGACTCTGAGTAGGTGTAAAAGAACACGTCCTATTCAAATTATTTAGTCCAAAAGAGGATTTTTGCGTTTAGACTTTAACGAAAAATGGTATTTCAAAAGTGTAAAGTATCCACTAACATGGGATGCATTACATATCGAGTTTAATTTATTTTGTTATTATCTAAATTTATGCTGCATATAAACGTCACTAATGTCAATTAAGTGCAATAATTATACCGGTCATTATGAGTTTAATGTGATTTGATGATATCTCACCTTTTTTCTTTGTCTTTGTTGCTTAGTCAAAAGCGCAAGGAAATGTTTGCTCCATCAGCTTCGGGCTAGCTTCCCTCCATGCAGCTTTGCTCAGAAAAGAGAAAAAGATCAAGTTGATTTTGATGGGCAGGTGGCCCCCGCCACTTTGTTCCTTCTACACGCTCATATCTTGAGCGATTTCAAGGCTTGACTCCGGTGGCTCATTTCCATTGCATTTTTTTTTTTTTTGGTTATAAACAAAAATGGCTCGGTTGTTATTATTCGGGAAAATGTTAAACAAGGAGATGAATTAGACTTGTTTTACAAAAAAAAGCCTAAACCGAATACAATCAAATAATTGCCTAACTTCAACCGGGTCGGAGCCATAGTAGCAGGCTCATTGGTCCCACGGAGCTTGTTGATCAGCCAATTTTTTGATAACTGGCAAGTGTATGATTGGTTCAACAGATGAAACCTGGATATTTTTGTCTAAAAAAATTTGGTAAAAATTATAAATCTGAAAAACAAAACAGCACCACCACCCCCCACACATTGCGCCCTAAGGTTTCTTCCTTCATTTCTTCGCATCTTCTCCTTTGCTTCCGGTCTTCATTTCTTTCCAAAGATAAAGACAAAGCTCATGCAAGGCCCACCTCTTCGTTAGTTAGATTGGTGACAGTGCAAGTTTTCCTTCTGCAGCAGAGAATAAGCAACTGAGATTTCAACCTATGCACAAGAAAATCAAGTTTACACACTCATAATTCTGTTTGGCCGTACTCACTCATACTTTGCTAATAATTATATGATCTTGAATGGAGATAAGGAGTCATTTTTTTCTGTAAAATCTGTTTTTGTGAAATTTCAAAATTATCTCCAGTTGGAAACTCGACGTCCAAGGATCGACGTATTTGGAACTAAAATCAAGGCCAGACCATTAGGCGACTTCTCAGAACTCAGTCACTTTAAAGCTGGTTCAAACAATTGAAAAGTGATTGAAAATGCTCCTTCGTTTCACACTCGAGCAAAAAAAATAATATTTATTTGGTCAAAGCTGTTCTATTTGACTGGTCAATGGTCGTGGGACCAACCACTTTTTATTATTATTAGTTTTTGGATTTCTTTCCCCTGTAGTATATTATTAGCCGGGAATATCAACTCAGTTAAAATATACTCCATTAGCTCCCCAGTGAAATCATTGATTGTGGCTTCCAGTGAAGAGTTAATATCACGAAAAATCTCAAATCGATATACCTATGACAATATTACTTCAAATTAATTTTTTAATCATAAAGAACCCCAAATTAATACACTTAATCATTCGTTAAATTTTACTATTAAATTACTGAGTTAGATAACATGTATATCATTTTTGGATTTTATCCTTCATTTATTACAAATGTATTAATTTGGTATCAATTCAATTTAATAGAAAATAATTAATTATAAATTTATCATAAATATATTAGTTAGAGATTTTTGTTATTAATTTAAAATAATTTTATTACAAATATACCATTTTGATATTTTTCTTAGTATTAACCCTCTAGTAAATGGCGTTTGAAATCAATGAGTTATTGCCCTTCTTTCTTTCTTTGGAATATCATGACTTCTTTTCGTCAAAAAAATGTCCTCGTTTTCTTTCTTTCTTTTGCATATTATGACCATCACTACTCGAAAGTTCTGTCATTTTGAGTTTGTTTTTGTTTTTTTTTTCTTACGTGCACATTAAAGTACACTAGCCCTCACGCACGTACTATTATTTTAGACGTCGGTCAATCGTTTTTTTTTTTTTTTTGCTTTAATTTTTGTTAAAGTAACCAAAAAACGAAATCCTTTAACTCACGTTCACGAATTGAACTCATCTCCCTCAAACCTATACTAGTTTCGCCGCTAGAGAGCCAAGATAACTCGCACTTCATTGGCCCCACAGGTCCTTGACTACCTTTTTGCCTACTTTTTTTTTTTAATTGGTCTCAACAAGATTTAGTTTCTTTAATGTAAGATTGTAAGCATACCTGATAAATCATTGGCAAGTTCGAATTGCTATTTGTCCTGAGTCAACATTTCTTTTTGAAACAAAACTTATTCGATGGAGTACAACATAGCACATGGCTCATACCGTCTTTTTCTAGTGCCTTATGTGATGTGATTCCTATGATCACTTCAATAGTTTTACTTGCTGAGTCGCTGTGTTTGCAGATCGTCTTCACAAGAAGCATGTGAAATTCTGAAAATTGGTAATTAAAAGTGCATTCACCATGTCTTTAATTGATGGATACTGTTCAGGTTTGTAAATATTTATGTTTTCCACGCATGCTCCGACTTTCGCTGCATCGATCCATGTGCATTTACAAGTTAGATTTGGAAATTTTCTTCTCTCTTATTTCATCTGTGATCTTACTTTGGCTGCATTAATCCCAGTGCATTCACACGCTAAATTTGGAAATTTTCTCTCTTGTACCGAAACTTTGGCCGCATTGATTCAAGTGCATTCACACGCCATATTTATCTGTTGAGATGATATTGTATGGAAGATTCCAGCCGTGAGCTTGATAATTTCAACTAATGTTAGCATCAATGTTTTCACTTTTTTGGAGAAGTAAAAGTCACGTAACTCTTTTTTCCGTGATTTTGACTGAAAGGACACCAAAAGACTAATACACGTTATATTCACATGAATGAAGTTTTCACAACTATCCTAAAACAATATAGAACTGGATCCGTGTTAACCCTAATTCACGTTTGGTGATTATAAAGCTCACTCAAATATGTTACTTATTATTTAAAATTATTTCTATTGTACTTGAGTATTTTTTATAGGATTTCGAAAGGGTAGAAAAAGACCACTTTGCCCTAAAACACAGGATATTATAAGATCTTTTAATAATATTATTGTGTGTACCAGGTGCCTGAAAAAGTTACTAATTTGCGTCGTTGAAGATCACATTTACCACGTCTGTTTGATGTATGATCGATACAAATATTTGTTTAACATTGATTTATTGTTGACTGAATTATAAATAAATTTGATAAATTGATAATTGAGATTTACTCGGGCTGGTTTTTCATAAAGCAAAACAATTTTATAAGCTTTGCAATTTTGCTAGCGCCCCACATTATATTCCCCCTAGGGTCACAACAAGATAAATGCTATTTGATTTGATATAGAGTGACAACGTACCGATGCTCTACTTTCCACGCACCAAATGTATGAACCCTCCCCAACTTCAAACCAAAAACAAACAAACAGATGATGTTCCCACTACACTCTTGACTTTTGAAGGTTAAAGGGTTTTTTTTTTTTTTTTTACTGCAATTGCTGTTCCCGCATTGTGTTCTTGACTTGAGTGGAAAGATGCTTTACTAATGGGTGGGGAGCTTGTTGGCTTTTTAAGAGGGCGGAATGGATTAAGACAAAGTGATCCTATTGCATCCTATTTGTTTGTGATGACAGAGCAAGTTTCACTAAAATTCTGCAGCAAAGAATAGGCAACTGAGATTACAACCTATCCACAAGAAATTCAAGTTTACGCACTGATACTTCTATTTGGCAATTCACTTACTCACTTGTACTTTGCTAATAATAATTTGATCTTCTTGAATGGAGATAAGTGGTCATTTCTTACTGTAAACATGGTTTTGAGAAATTCTACAATTATCTCCGGTTGGAAACTCAACCTCAAAGGACCGAGATGTTTGAGGCTAAAATCGGGGCTAGACTATTAAGTGACTTGCTGGACACTCGATCACTTTAAAGTTGGTTCAAACAATTGGAAAACAATAGAAAATGCTCCTCCATTTCACACTCGAGCAAAAAAGTGCATGAATGTGGCTTTAGATGAAGTAATGAAACTCCGCCAATCTAAGCACAACAAAATGTAAAGTGTATTAGAATTGCAATTATGATAAATTGAAATAGCTGAAATCGAAATTACTTCGATATGAAATTATAAGGAATCAAACAAGGAAATGAAAGTACAAGGGAGAAAGTAAAGTAACTCTCAGATATGAGGGTTGCGTTGCTTGATCTGCCGCTTCATCCTCTTTAATGTTCTTCAAAAGAAGTGGCACCATGTCTGTCCACTTTGCTTGAAATTCTCCTATTTGTGGGCAACCACATGAGTAAATGGACTAGCTTAACACACTTCTTGGGGAAAAATGAGTAAAATTTGGTACCAACACAAGTATATTTGATCATTCTTTCTACATAGTGTTAATGATATTGGAAATCTAAGAAATTATAACAATATGAGGTTACAATTATTACAGGTCTCTTTGGAATATTTTAACTATCTTTCGCATAATTATATCAGTCTTACTAAAGTTTTCATTAAATCCTCACGCAAATTCAGCTGATATAAAGGGCTGCACGTGTTCAAACACAAAAAAACTCATCTTCCATACTTTTGCCATTGAGAATTAGAGTTTGTGATAAACCAGTTACATGTCAAGTCATATAGCGAGTCAATAAAAGAACGAATTGAATACCAAACACCCAAATCCTACACTAAAATGTTGCAATTGATAGAAATGTCTAGCCTCTCCAATTATAATTGATCAAATAAACTCAACATAACCGTTCAAAACAAATAAAAATAAGAAGAAGGCCATATCAACCAAAAAGTTTACATTTGGAAACTCCAATATCATACATGCGATAGTGACATGAGAAGTTAATAACCAATGTTGATCCTATAAAATGACTCGGTTTTCTTTGCCCAATCAATTGCCTTTTCCAGCTACCAAATCTAATTGATCCAAGTGATAGACATCATTGAGGATGGCATCGGTCAATGAGATTGTGATTCAATGAGGGAAAAAATGAAAAGCAAAATGTGCCATACATTATCCGAATGGGGACTATGCGAGCATAATTTAGTGCAGAAGAAGCCTTTTATGAGCAAGATATCCCAAGGAAAAATTGGAATGTCAATTTCATGCAGTCATTGAGGAAGCATACACCCTACCTAGGTTAGATACATATCTTTGCAAAATCATGTGACAGAAGTAGAAAGAATGCACCTAGCTTTTTTTGTGTAAAATTTATCAGTATGACAAGCTTAAATATTTTTCATCATGATTTTTCTGGATGGACTCATGACATGCGTGAACAGCACCCCCCCCCCCCGGCGGCCCCTGCCCCCATAAAAAAAAAAATAGCATGATTCTGGATATCAATTGGATGAAGTAGTCATTAAGCAAGTTTTTTACACAAACGATAAGTTTCTAGCTTAAAAAGTCGAGCACACAACAAACAGTAAAGAGGGGGAAAATGAAGAAGAAAAACCCAATCCAAAGCAGTCCACTTTCCTTCTAAGTTCTAACTGCTCCCTTTTTAAAAAAAAAAACCTGAATTTTTTTGACACGGCAGACTACCATAAAAAAAATTGGAGCAAATTGAATTGAGGAAGTGATGGTCATCGTGCCTCTGCTGAGGAAGGCTGCTTTTCAATTTGGAAAAATGGAAAAGGTTCGCAAATTAGTGAAAAAGAAAAGCTACTTTCTAATTTGCTCCTTCGCGTGATTGATTGCATTTGTCATCATCGCATCCCCTTTTTCAATTCGTGAAATGCGGATTTCTTGGTCAGTGAGATTTTGTTCCCCATTGGATCTTCTCAGTATCCTCTTCATATCAAGAGGCATTAGTTTCTTTTTCGTGGGTCGACAGAGATTATTATTACCGTTAGCTGGAAAAAAGGACGGTGAATCCTCAGCCACACGTTGTCGGCAAAGCAAACGAGAGGGATATGAGGGAATTGGAGAGAAGGAGGTGGTGGGGTCCGCCACATGAGATAAATCTTGTGGTGGACCTGAAAAACAAGCGGATGCCGTCGCCCTGAAAAACAAGTAGATGTCGTCGGTCAACATGAGATAAATCTTTACAATCATAATTTCAGCGATTAATATTCAAAAAAAAATTTCAAATTAATATATAGGATAAATTTATTTTAAATTATTTTTTTTGATTATAAATTTTTTGTAAATTATTACATTCGTGATAAATTTATCTTTCATTAATTTTCATTAAATTAGATAATTACATGAAAAACCAAAAATTAAATCAACTCGGGATAAAACAAAAAATTGGTGTATTCGTTAATAACTTAGTAATTTGATGAAAAAATTTAATGAAAATTAATTGATGGTAAATTTATTATAAATATATTAATTTGGATAGATTTGTAATAAATATATAAATTTTGAAATTTTCGTCATATTAATTTAATTTTATACTATCCTAATTTGATGTTTTGGGAAATGGCTTCCATCTCCTTAATTATTGGTTTCTTTTTCTTTCGCGAAAAATAAAGTATTCCATCTCTCAAGTCCTTTCTCTTTTCTGCGGCCGCGCCGTGGGCACCAATATCGTAGATTTGACGGTCAAAGATTTTCGGCATCGAGCGCAACGATCTTTCTTTAATAAAGAGCCATTTGTCTGTTCCCTTCCAGCCTTTACGGTCTAGCATCTTTCGGCGAGGTGCTGATCGAATAGAGATTTGAAGTTTCTTCTTCTTCTTCTTCTTTTCACACAGTCATCTGTGGACGTGGCGGTGTCCAAAATAACAGAGAAGACAATGGGGATTTCCTACAGTAGATTGTTGGATTGTTCCCCAGGTTTTAAAACCGGCAAGTAAACATGATGAGAACGTCATAAAAATAATCAGATTTACGATAAATTTGTCCTTAGTAACAACATAGCATCGTAAAACTTTGTTAATTTGTTGTTTCATAAACGTGCTGTGGATAGTTTTCGTCTAAGTGAAAAATTACATATTTATTGAATGTGATATATGATTGAACACATTAAACATTTTTTAAATTAAATATTGTTATGTACAAAAATTCTGCAGTAAGTTATTATGTATATTTACCTATATGTGTCACGTGCACTAACATTTGCCTGCATGATTAATTAACATACGTAGGTTCCAGCCATAAATTTGTGAAAATGGTTAAGCTGGATCCGAACTATTTATTGGAAAATCCTGAGTTCTATCATTTCATTCATCTATGAAGTGTACTTATGAACAGCTTGCGGTAGTACATAAGGAGATCATTAGCTTGCGAGTTGCTTGGGCTCGACTTGATGACCACTTGAGATCAGTTCACTTATTTCTGAGGCGAGGTGGAGTGCAAGCTACTCAAGTTTTTTTGTAGAGACGAGCTCGAGCTTATCAATTTTCAGCTCGATAGGCTCGTGAGCCTAATTGAGCTTTCATTATCTTTTAAAAAATATTTAATAATGAGAAATATAGATAGAAAAATATTCGAACTTATAAAAAACGAGATTGAGTCTTATTTATATGTTGATTGTGATCGAGTGAAGTCGAGTTGAATTCAAGTATCTCGATTTTCTACTCAGTCAAACTCGAGTAGAAAATTTGATATTTGATTGAGCACGAGTCAAGTTTCAAGCACCAAGTATTCAAGTGGAGCCGAGTCAAGCTAGAGCTTAGTAGTGCTTCAACCTAGCTCTACTTAATTAGACCTCTAGATACTCATAAAAAATCATAAATTATACGACATTTCACCGTTTTGAAATTTACGATGATTTACTGTAACTAATAACCGAATATTGTAAAATTTGAAATACTTTTAATTGCAATAATTTACAACAGGTTGGTACACACAGTTGTAACAAAGAACATGGATTATGAATATGGAAAATTTTGAATAATGACAAGTTATGAAGAGTTATAAAGTTCCGTCGTAGTCAAGACCAAAGCGTTATAAATTTGCAATTAAAAAAAAAACATTTATGCTTGTTCAAAATGTTTACGGCATCACATTGGAACGAAGAATAGAATGTCCTAAAAGTCCATTTTTTTTTAAATGGCAACGGTTTACATATGTTTACGACGGTCCATAATAATAATAAAAAATTAATGATTGAGTGATATTTTTTAATTTATTATGAGAATAGTGATTTATTTAGAATTATAAAAAATCAAATAATAAATAATTAAATTATATTGAAATTTACTCATTTAAGAATTTGTGACTCATAATAAAGTGTTATTCACAGTAACTCAAAAATCGTTATATTAATAAAGCCCTTATTCTAATAAAACAAGGCAACTTGCTCTGGAAATAAAAATGATCCAGGAGACTTTTATGTGCAAGTGGCCCCCGCTACATTGTTCCTACTTTTGGAACAAAACGCGCTCATGTCTAAAGCAAATCCCAGGCGACACTCTCTGCTCAGCCCATTCTCATCAGTCAGTCGCCCATACCACGACACTGAGGAAGACCACTAAGTAGATGTTAGTGGCCGGTCGGGGTACGACGAAACTATGAGAATTGCGCTTCGAATCTTCAGGGAATAAAAGTTGATTTTTCGCGACGTTTCATATTCTCTTCCACAAAATCAATGGATTTATTAGAGTATTATTGCACTTTGATAATCGTAAATATTTACCTCTCTAAAAAATCAAGGGAACTTCTTGGTGGAAATATACTTGAATATATTGCAATTCGGTGTTAAAAAGTAATTCCATTAAGTCTATAATGTACGCAACAATGGAACAACAGATTTAAAAGAGTGGTTACATAGTACTATTTTGATAGCTAAAATTCGCATGACTATGCCTTTCATGCAGAAACTTGGTGCTTCCATTTTTTATAACTGTTTGCTAAATTAGTCTCTCATGGTTCGCTTTCTAGAGATAAATCAATATATAATGGGGGTGAAGAAATCCAAATTTAGAGTGGGGCCTATTGGGTAACTTGATAGGATCGCTTTGACATGTAAATCAATTGCAATATCTTACACAAGATGTATTAGTTGTGCAAAGTATGGAGATACTTGTGCTGATTTGAGAAAAGGGTTATGATTTGACTATGTCTTCACCAATACTCAGTACTTCATTCCAGCTAGAAATTGCATATAGATTACGTTTTCCTTTCATTGCTCGGGCATGAAAATAGATCAAATTTTTTTTTTTGTTGAACATAATGCGATTGGTTCTAATATATAAATTCAAAAAACGAGGAATTTTCTAGAACGTCTTTAAATGATTAACTAGTATGCCAATAACTTATCTTCTATTACTTTGGAGAGAAGGGAATTTTGCTCAAGTAGGACCTTTTCCATTGGATGCTTTTTGGGAGTAAATTTCAGAGACTCTCCCCTTCGAGGATCCCCTTCCTCTGTGTAGAAATCTATCTTTCGGCACCGCTCCGCTCTTCCGGTTAAAGTTTTGGGGATGCCAAATTTGATGTTTCAAAGAAGAAGGTGGTTAACGTTGGATATTTCATATGAAAGTTCATAAAGAAAGATTTTGTCTAAGTGAGAAATGACTCCTTTTCAAATTATTTAGTCCAAAAGAGGATTTTCTCTTTTGGACTTTAATAAAGATTGGCACTTCGAAAGTTTTAAGCATCTACTAATGTTGGATGTTGTCGGAATTGCGTCTAGAGTTTCAACTTATTTTGTTGCTATCTAAATGAATGTTAAATATGAGCATCACTAATGTTAATAGAGTGCACTAATTGCGCCAATCATTATGGATTCTGTGTGATTTGACAATTTTCCTTCTTTTTTATTTTTCTTTTTTGCTTAGTCAAAAGCCCAAGGAATATTTGCTCATCACTTTCGTGCTACCTTCGCACCCCACGACTTCGCTTTGGAAAGGAAAATGATCAAGAGTGGCTCTTTCCATTTCATATTTTATCCTTTTTCTTTTATGGATAAATGTATTAGAAATCTTAAAGCTTGTTACAAAAGTGCAATTGAGTTCTAAAACTTTCAAAAGTACAATTAAGTCTTAAATAAGTCATAAAAGTGTAATGAAATTCTAAAATTTTCAAAAATGCAATCAAGTCCTAAAATTTATCAAGTTTGTCTAATCAAGTACTTTATTGGTTACACCTTTGAAAGTTTTAGGACTTGATTGAACTTTCGTAATAAATTTTAGAACAAATTTTAGAACTTTTTGAATATCCTACGCAAGATGTGTTAGTTATGCAAGTACATAGATACTTGTGTTGACTTGAGAGAAGGATTTCGATAGTATGTCTTCAGCAACAATTGATACATCACATTTTCTATGCATTGTTAGGCATTCTTAGTTACAAATTGGATAAGGATTACCTTTTCCTTTCATAGCTCAAGCACGAAAGCAGATCAAGCTTTTTGCTCAATTGAAAGTAATGTGATTGTTTCAAATGTCTAAATTCAAATAAATTAAAAAAGTTTCTAGAAGAACACCTTCAAATGACTAATTGGCATGCTAGTAGCTTATATTCTATTACTTTGGAGGGAAGAATTTTCCCTCAGTTAGGGCCTTCTTCGTTGGATAGAATCAATTGTTTTGTGATGTTATTTCATGTCAATCCTAAGTGCAACTAGAAAGAAGAAATTAGAAAAAGTGCAAGTCATTTTCAAAAGAAATGGACACTTCATACACAATAGTTCATAAGAAAGACATCGTTTAGGTGTGAAAGAACACATTCCATTTAGATTATTTAGTCCAAAAGAGGATTTCCACATTTGGACTTTAATGAAGAAAGGCACTTTTGAAGTGTACAGCATTCACTAAAGTTGGATATGGCAAGTATTGCATCTAGAATTTAGCTTATTTTGTTACTATCTAAATTGATGTTACATATGAACATCACTAATGTTAATAGAGTGCACTAATTTTGATTTGATGATATGCATTTTTATCTTTATTTTTCTTTTTTCGCTCAGTCAAAAGCCAAAAAGGAATATTTGCTCGTCACTTTTGTGCTGGCTTCACTCCACGTGACTTCGCTTTGGAAAGAAAAATGATCAAGTTGGCAGGTGGCCCCACCACCTTGTTCTTCTACATGATCATATCTAGAGCGAATCCAAGGCTTGGGCGAGTGGCTCGTTTTCATAGCATTTTTTATCCCTTTTTTTTCCTACTAACCTAAACGGCTTAATAGTTATTATTTGGAAAATTTTCAAATAAGGCCAATTTATCAAAAAGACACCTAAAATAGACATTATTTTAAATAATGTCCTAAAGTAGCTAAATCAATTTCCCATAAAAGCTTAAACTCATTGATCGGCCAAATGTTTGTCGACCAACAAGAATATGATTTTTCCGGCGGCCAGAATATGGGTACATTTGTCCAAAAAATTTTAGTGAACAATTACAAACCTTAGAAAGAAAATAAAAAAACCCAAATGCTTCTTCCTTTGTTTCTTCACATGTTCTTCTTTGCTTCCAATCTTCGTTCCTTTAGAGAGAAGAAGACATAACTCGAGCAAGGCCCACCTCTTCTTTTAGTAATACACTCAAATCTAACACAAGGGCCTCAACTTTCCATCATCTTTTTCCAACTTTGCAATTCACTTCAATCTCTACTTACGTTCTACTAAGATCAATCTCATTCAAATTGATGCAGTTGATCCTTCATTCATCCAAGAGATAGTAATTGCATTTTGTTGAAGCAAAATGTCAACAAGGTGTGGGCAATATCACACCGATAATAGCGACAAGAGTGATGGTAGGGGAAATTTTTTGTTTTCTAGTATTGTTTTTGCTTGTTTTGTTAGATTTATCGGTGCATTATGTCTCCTTCTGTCCTAATCAATGCATATGAGTTGCATCCACACTGTATTTTTAAATTTACTACCGTAGTGATCCTACATGTTGGTGGTGGTCCCTATTTTGTAATTTTCTTGATGCTTTCATTTTTTATTTTTTTTGTAGTGTATGCTTTGTTGTTAATGGCCAAAGCTCGTGAGCATGGCATGTAATTCAATTGTTGGTTTTTGATTTGAGCTATAGCACATTCACCATGCCAAGGATAAGATTCCTCACCTTAGCAGCAAAAAAATGTTGGTTTTTGATCATGCTCTTGCACTGAGGGCGTCATGAACATAATCATTGAGCTTAATGACCATACCAACGATGAGGGCCCTCACCATAGCAAGGGCACTTTTGTGGCCAAACAGGAGTACGAATGTAGATTACCAAAAAGCTAGCACATAAATTAAGTCTATAATGCACAAGTTTTTTGACAAATATTATCCCATAAATTACGAATAAATGGAAGAGGAAGAGGGTATACAGTCCCTTGTGTGATTAGTTTTCTTTCACAATTGGGCATGATAATAGATCAAGCTTTTCGCTTAGTTAAAAGTAATGCGGTTGTTTGTTTTTTTTGGTAAGAAAGTAATGCAGTTGTTTCTAATGTATAAATTCAAGGAAATGAGAAATTTCTCTAGAAGAACACCTTTTTATGATTAGCCGGTACGTCAATAACTTTTTTTCTATTACTCTTAAGCGAATGTTCTTTTGCGTAAGTAGGGCCTTTCTCATCGGATGCTTCTTTGGAATTCATTTGCTTAGTGATGTAATTCCCGTCAAATCAAAGTGCAAGTCATTTTGAAAAGAATTGCATACTTCAAACGGGAGTTCATAATAAAGACTTCGTCTAGGTGTAAAAGAGCATGTTGCATTCATATTATTTAGACCAAAAAGAGGATTTTCGTGTTTGGACTTTAATGAAGATTCACATTTTGAAAGTATAAAGCATTCACATGATCTGATAGATTGTGTCTAGAGTCTAGTTCATTTTGTTACTATCTAAATCGATGTTGCCGATGGGCATTACTAAAATTTTAATCGAGTGCACGAACTATATGATCATTGTGAATTTCATGTGATTTGACAATATCTCTCCATTTTTTCTTTTTGCTTAGTCAAAAGCGCAAGAGCTAGCTCATCACTTTCGTGCTTGCTTGCTTCGCCGCAACTTCGCCCCCCGCCTCCACGCAACTTCGCTGTGCAAACAAAAATGATAAAGTTGATTTTGATGGGCAGGTGGCCCCTGCCACTTTGTTCCTTCCAAATGCTCGTATCTAGAGTGAATCCATCGCTCAAGTCCACTAGCTCATTTCCATTGCATTTCCGTTACCAAAATGCCTGTTCCAACTGTAAGAAATATCACATGCTCGTCCGATGAGCTCAAGTCTTTATTTGACTCTAATTTAATCGCTTCAGGTCTTATAAATAATTTTCACTCTAGGTCCTCTTTTTTTTAAAAAAAAGCCTCACTTTAGACCTTTATTTGGAGATTTTCCTTTTTATTTTTTTAAAAATGCTATGTGGTTTCAACTAAGAGGATTTAAAAAGCTGCAATAAGCTGTGATTTTGACCGAATACCTTCAGCAAGCTTTCTGAAAATGAGCATCAATGCCTGTGTTGCTCCTTTGGCCACAAAATAATCAACTTGTCCTATTTCATTTTCAGGACTTAAATAAAAAATTGCCATATCATTAAAGAAATATTCCACACAAGAGTCAAGTGGCACTTGCCTGTCGGCATTAAGCCAAACCATTTGGGACGGTGATGATCCTTGCACTTCAAAGCATTTTCACAACCATCCGATATCAATATTTTCACTTTCGTAGAAGTAAAAGTCATGTAACTCTTTTTTCCCATGATTTTGACTGAAGGGACTTCGAAAGACTAATACACCTTATATTCGCATGAAAGAAGTTTTCAAACCTATCCTAAAAATATATAGATCTAGGTCTATGTTGACCCTAATTCACATTTGATAATTATAAAGCTCACTCAAATATGTTACTCGTTATTTAAAATTATATATGTTGTACTTGAGTATTTTTTATAGGATTTCGAAAGGATAATCCACTTTGCCCTGACACACAGGTTATTAGAAAATATTTTAGTAATATTAATGTGTGTGCCGAAAAAGTTAATGATTTGCACGTGCAACTTCTCTTCACTGAAGATCCCATTTACTGTGTTAGTTTGATGTATGATCGATACAAATATTCATTTAACATTCATTTGTTGTTAACTAAATTATGAATAAATTCGACAAATTGATAATTTTGGACTCAAAAATCTTTGTCGCGGTCACTATGTTTATATTGAGATTTATTCCTGCCACTTTTTCATAAAGCAACAGTCGTCAGACAATTTTATAAGCTTCTGTAATGCCAGTGCCCTGCGTTACATTCCCCCAGGGTCACAACGGGATAAAGGCTATTTGATTTGATAGAGGTAAGAACACACCGACCCTCTAGTTTCTACTCACCTCCTTGATTGCAAGCCGAAAACAGGAAGATTGTGTTCCCACTGCATTCTTGACTTATGAAGGTTAAAGGGTTTTTTTTTTTTTTTTAAGAAAAAAAAATATTTTTAATCAGTTGATTGCAATTGGCGTTCACACACTATATACTTGACTTGGGCGGAAAGATGCAGTCCCACTCCTATGTAATACTCCATAATTGTTAGTGGGGAGCTTGATGGATGAAGATCAGATGACACTGTCTCCTCCAATTCTTTTGTGATGCCAATGCAAGTTTTCGTTAAAACTCTACAGTAGAGAATGGAAATGGAGATTTACGCACAAGAAAATAGAGTTTATGCACTCATACTTTTGTTTGGCGATTTACTCAACCGCGCACTTTGCTAATAATCATCTGATCTCCTTGAATGGAGGTGAGGAATCATTTATTATCTCTGGTCAGAAACTCAACCTTAAAGGATGGAGATGTTTGGAGGTAAAATCAGGGCTAAACTGTTAAGTGACTTACTGAAACTTAATCACTTCAAAGCTGCTTCAAACAATTGGAAACCGATTGAAAATGCTCCTTGATTTTACACTCGAGCAAAAAAGTGCATGAATGTGGCTTTAGATGGAGTAATGAAACTCCACAAATCTAAGCATGAGAAAATGTTAACTGTACTGGAATTGCAATTACTATCAACTAAAAGAGTTGAAATTGAAATTACATCAAAATGAAATTACAAGGAAATGAAAGTACAAGAAAAGGTAAAGATGACTCTTAGAGATGCCCCATTCAGTGTCTTTAATGTTCTTCAAAAGAAGTGGCACCATGTCTATCCACTTTGCTTGAAATTCTCCTATTTTGTGGGCAACCACTTGAGTAAATGGACTAGCTTAACACACTTTTTGGGAGAAAAAAGGAGTAAAATTGGGTACTAACGCAAGTATATTCGATCATTTTGATCATCTTTTCTACAAGGTGTTCATGATATGGGAAATGTAAGAAACTATAACAAACTTATAAGGTTATGAATGCATTATTACAAGTCTCACTGAAGAATTTTAACTATCTTTCGCAACAACTATATCTATGTTGCAATTGATAGATATGCCTCTCCAATTAAAATTGATCTATTAAACTCAAAATAACCAGTCAAAATAAATATAAAAAGTAAGAAGAGTACTTCGATCAAAAAGTTCAAGTGCTTCATTACATTTTGAAGTTTTAACATCAAGTCAATAACAAATGTTCATCTCGTAATGCTGACTCTATTTTCTTTGCCCAATCAATTGCCTTTATCAGCTACAATGTCTAATTAATCCAAGTGATAAACATCATCAAGGATGGCATTAGTCAAATGAGATTGTGATTCAATTGAGAAAAAAAATGAAAAAAAAAATGTGCTATACATTATCTGAATGAGGATTATACGAACATAACTTATTGTGGAAGGAGCTTTCTATGATCGAGATATCTCAGGGAAAAATTTGAATGTCAATCTTATGCGGTCATTGAGGAAGATTACGGCCAACTTGGGTTTGGTACATATCTCTACATTGTCGTGAAGAAAGGAGCAGAAAAAATGCATCGTAAGTTTTTGTATGTAAAATTCATCTATATCACAAGCATACATATTTTTTCATCACGATCTTTTACGGTAGGCTACCGTTAAAAAAGTTGGAGCAAATTGAATTGAAAGCACATGCATGATAAGTGATGGTCATCATGCCTTTGCCGAGGACGGCCGCTTTTTAATTTGAAAAAAACAGGAAAGATTCGCGAGAGAGAGAGAGAGAGAGACCTACTTTCTAATTTGCTCCTTCCCGTGATTCCCATTTGTTTGTCATTATCGCATCCCCTTTTATAATACGTGAAACGCGAACTTACTTAGTGGGACAGAGGGACGTTCACTTTGATCTCATCATGACCCGTCCGCTTCTTTGCGACTTTTAAGGTTTTCTATTTTGACTTTTACTCTGCTTTGCATCTTACTTTACCCGATTCCACGGATTAGCTCTTGGTAGAAAAACTGTTGCCCGGAGGTCCTTTCCCTTTCCATATGCTCATGTTCTCGTAGCATACTCTTTTGGTTTTTTGGTGTACGAAAGAACATTAATATACGCTATCAATCATTTTCATTCAGGGCTTATCTAAAATCAAATGACACCATATATAAATTCACAGAATCAATATGTAGAATACTTTTCCTTACAAATTTAATTAGACTACAAATGCTCATATGCTAACCTTTTGTCTTGGCTACAAGCCGCCATGAGATCTAATTCATTTATTGTATGATGTTTGTGCATCGAGTCAGATTATGATGTAATAAAAGGGTTCGTCCTCAATTGATACCCAAAAAAGTAAAGGTAAATCGAGCATGAAAGCCATGGCCTTTTGTTCCTGTATCCAGTATTGTGTAAACGGAATTGTGGGTTGTAGGGACAAAACAAAAGGAGACTCTTGTCAGAAAGTAACGAGTTATCGTTGAAACTATTAATGATATCGACGGTTGAAGCCAAATATTTTTAGAGGCATTTTTGTCTTTCCAATTAATTTTGCTATTAGAATAAAAGTTAAACATTTATGTCAACGATAGTTAGATGCTAGCTGTCAACATACTGAAAAAGAAAATAGAAATGAAAGAAAAAGAGATAAGAAAAAAGCGAGCTTTTTTTTCTTTGTGAGAGTCCTCAATTTCTTTGTGCCCTCATCTTGAGAAAAGATCATTGTTGTATTTCAACTTTTTTACTTAGAAAGAATAAGTGTACCCGAATCCATCACGTGCTAGGAAATTCGCATGTTGATTCTAGAAAAAAAAAATGTTCACAAACAATCCACCCAAGTAGAATATAATAACAAGGAACAAAATCAAAAGAACACACCATAAAATCCTACAAGGAGACACGTTGCATGAGCTCTAGTGGTACATGAAGATGTCGCGACCTAACACTAATAGGTTTGGAGATATTGTCAACTTTGAGCTGACGGCCTTCAATTAATTCAGGTTCTTCCAAGCCCATCTCTCACATGACATCGGGTGTTCAAGTTTTTAATTAATTAAGCCAATGTAAATTTTAACTAAGGAGTCGCCACTAGTCTATACGGGATGATATCTTACTATTTATGTAATTAGAGATTTTAGACTCGGGGATTTGATTATGCTAGTCTTAAGACTAACACACTTCTAATACCTAGCTTGATCATGTTAACTAATGTTATAGTAGTTTATCCAAAAGAAATCTAAAGTTCGTCCTAACAATTCTAGAGCAGGGAAATAACATCCAACATATTGAAAGTGTAACCAAATATAATCATAAAGAAAACACGTAAGCATCCTAATATTGTTTTTTTTTTTGGTAAAGATCATCCTAGTATTGTTTCTAAAAAGAAAAATACAATTCAAAACAAAGAACCCTATTGTAAAGTCCTAGAGGATTATGCAATTTTAGATTTTTTTAATTTTAAGGATTGTCCAATTTTTCTGATTTTCTAGAATTTTATGAATTTTTTATGATTTTTCTGAATTTTTTTATTAATCAATATAAATTTTTAATTTTAATTTTATTATTAATATTTTTTTAACATTAATTTAAAAGAAATTCGGACCGGGTCAAGAGACCTGACCCAACTAAACCGATCCGAACCTTATCGGATCGGGTTGGACTAAAAATGTTAACCTAAAAGCCCACCCGCAATTAAATAAATCATCCCAAGAACACTTCTCTTGTTCTTAATTTTTCGGCCCGAACTCTAAAAAGAACCTAGCCCACAACAAACCAGCCCAAAACCCTTCTCTTCGTATGGCCGACCGGCCCACAACTAAAAAAGCCCGAAGCCCATTTTACTTTCTATTTCCCCTATTGTTGGCTTTTTCCTTTTTTCTCTCTTTTCTTTGTTTCTTGTATTTCTTTTCTCTCTTTTGTCCTTTCTGTTTTTTTTTCTTTTTGGTCTTTTTCTTCATCATCTTCAACCTCCTGCACTTCCTCGCCGAAGCTTTCTCCTGCAACCTATCTTCATTCGATCGTCTCCTTCCCAAATCACCAACTTCAAGATAATATCAACTTTCACGTGTTTTGTTGCCGACATACATACCGCCGCCGAGCCATCTCCTCCCGCTGATCATCCATTCTGACCGACGACCACCAACTTCGGCTCGCTATTTCGGCGACCACCGAACACCAAAAATGAACATCACCCGGAACTCAAATTTTTAATATCAGCACACTCAGCAAATAAACAAGCACAAGCATGTTAAATTAGAGAGACGCTGACTCGATTAGCCTTGAATCATGGACGGGGGATTGCCGGCAAGGGGCTCTAGTGAAGGGGCGCATGCAAGGCCAACACAGAAAAATACGAAGAAATCAAGTAGGGTTCGACGAACGCAGAAACAAATGAGATTGGTTTCGAGTTTAAACATGAGAATGTTTCCGGTCTTTTTTCAAGCATTTTAACAAACGCATGGTGCGCATTTTAGAAAACAAGCTCCATCTTGACATTCATGGTGAAATGAGTCTGAAATCTCGACACACAAAAACATGAACCCACATCTCCTATTACTATATCAAAGTCCTATGATCTCCAAAAAAGGAATAAATTCAGATCTTGTGCTCAACGAAACCGGGCCGAAAATGAGGTGTTCGAGAGCGAACTCCCACCAGGTTCAGGGTAGAGTTTTGGTGTCGTATGGTTGCCGGCAAAGCTTCGACGGATGACAAGACGAGAAGGAAGACCACCGCTCAACCGTGGACAGAGGCGATGGTCGGCGGTCGACCATTTTTCTCATTTCAGCCAAGCCCCCTAATAATCACCCCTCACAACAGCACGCTCCTCTCTCGCTCTTAAGCTTCGGTGCGCATGCCTCCTGCCGTGCCAGCTGCTGCCGCCGGCCTGGCCCCCGACCAACTCCCGGACGACGCTCTGCCCTCTGTCCTGTTCCCTCTGCCCCACATACCATCCTTTCTTTTCCTCCCTCCTCATGGATGCTGGTTCGTGCAGACGAAGGGGAAGAAGTTATCTTGGGCTGGGCTTCTTTTTAGGCTTTTATGGACTGCAAGGAAAAGATGAAGATGGGCTCAAAACAAAAGAAATGAAGATGGGAGAGGGAAACGAGCTTAGAGGGCCGACGGTTGCTAAGTGGGCCGGACACGCCGGGCCACACTACTTCATCATTCCTCCTTTTTTTCATAAATTTTATATTTTGCAAAATAAATGGATATCCAAAACATCAACAAAATTTCGGGTGTCGACAGAAGAAAACGAAGAAGCACTTGAATTTCTAAGACAATTGAGCAACTCCTGGAAGAATTTAGATTTTTGTCCCTGATGAAATTCTGGCTGCCTTGCTGCCCATGCGTGATATTCAACACCGAAGTTATCCCCAATAAAGTTGCCTAACCCACGAAGAACCCCAACGTCAAGTGAAAATCCTTCTGGCGAAAGGCCTGGTGGAAGAAAGTGCTATTCCTTGTGCTGTGCCAGCTAGGAGGGGCCAAAGGGCCGTTCCGGGCTCGGTTGATGCTGGCCCATTTCTTCTCTAAATTAATTTTAATTCTTTTCATGAATTTTTTTCAAAAGATAAACCAGTTGGTTCAGTTTTTAAAAATAATAAAAAAATAAATTAAATTTTTAATTAAAAAACCACTCATTAATTAAACCTAATTGAAATACAAGTGTATCTTCGAGTAATTTAAAAAGAAAATGACACGTGACAATGCCCTAATAACAATTGCACACAAATTATACCAAAGCGAATGTCTAATAAATTCGGTATCTTTGGTGTCTTGTTCTTCATTATGATTCGGATGATACAATATCGTTGTTGTCCTCTTGTTCATATAGGGTACGTTCCTTTAGAGTCAATTCTTGCACAAACCAATCATGTCTAGCAAAAACCATTTCTAAATTTTCTGCCTACACATTTTGTCTTCCATGATCTGTTGGCTAGTATTAGACATGGGCTCATAAATGCTGGTGGAGATAGTAAGTCACAAGCCATGGTGAAAAGAATTGAAAAACCGATGGCTTCCTCTTCCATCATTTTAGAATATCGATGTTATCTTTGCCAACTTTATCAATATATTTGGAGTAATCTATTCTCAAGTACTCTCCACTTCATTAGTAGACAAAGATGAAGACCAATAAATGGTTCTGGGGTATCTTCTTCTTCTTATGAATTAGAGACCATATAAATTCGGACCTTACTTGATGAAAACGTGCTTCTTCATTTGTATATATATTTTTATAACATGCATCAATATACTTAACCACATGTTACTCAATCATTTCATGAATATTCTACAAAACTTTTCAAAATATTTCCAGGCACAAAGTGTTTATAAAACCACAATAAACTGTATTTTGTTGTAAAATATCGCGTTGCGAATATATAATAGAGAAGAGATTAAAGAAGAGAAAGCAAGTGAACACTAGAGATAGTAGCAAGATGAGAGAGCTTTATTTCTAGTATCTCACTATCGTGTTTCTGTGTGATTGTATATTGTACATCAAAACTAAACTCCTATTTATAGGAGAACAAGAATGTACTTATCATTAATATCAATGTATCGAATGATACATGTACGGGATAAGGGAGACGAACGTTCATTGTATAGGGAGATGTACTTAGAACATTTGATACAAATGTACCATAATAAGTACATTGGATAAGATGAATATAATGAATATTCATTCATGTATTCTATCCATTCATGTATTTCATAACATATTTTCTTTTAATCATTTTAAGCACGCTTTTACATGGGAAGATCGTGTTTTTTTTTTCTTTCCTTTCCAAAAAATGGATAGCAAAGATTTGAACAAGTTTTTACTGGCATCATTCTTAGTTTTTGTTTGAGCATATTGAACCTGTCGACTTTTCTCTCTCTCTCTCTCTCTCTTTGGAATTTTTTCATGATTCATGCGTCAAATATACATGAACATGAGAAAATTTTGTGTTCATGTGATAATTGGATCTTTAAGAATCATATAAGGGATATGGCCATGCATGGAAAAAATTCATATCAAGAGGTCAAAAACTTTTTGTATAGAAAAGAATACGTTGAGAATCTAAATTTCAATGCCATAACAAGTAGGGAAGAAATCCTTAGATAGCGACAGCCAAAAAAAATTACAATACAGAGAAATTCATATATAAAGTCCTATAAATTGACATTTATTGTAGAGCATCTATGGTGAAAATCATCCAATTATCTGATTTGTAAAGTCTTTTAACTCTCAAACTAAATAGAAAAACCAAACCAATTATCTGGCACCCATGGACGAAATGGATTGCTTGTATATATAAAGTCTTTAACTGTTGACTTTTTTGCCCCACGATTATTTGATTTTTAAGATTTAGGAGAAATACGTGTTAGGTTTTGTCATTTTTGCGTTGGGTTTTATGCGTTTTAGCTATTGTTGCTCTATGTTTATAATTTGTGCTTGCCTGAGATGAGTCCTACCTATTTTTTCTCCTCCGTCCACCAATCGTAATATTTTTATTAAGGGTTAATACCCTAAAAAACCCCAAACTGGTACACTTGTGACAAATTTATCCCAAACTATTTTTTTGACCACTAAAAACCCCAAACTGGTATACCTTTGACAAATTTACCCCAAACTGGTACACTTGTGACAAATTTACCCTATATTGGTTTTCGTTAAATTTTATTCTCAAATTATTAAGTTAAATGACACGTGATAGTTAACCGGTATACCAATTTAGGATTTTACGCTCCGTTTATCACAGTTTACAATTTTTATGATTTTTTTTGTGGTATTAATCCAATTTAGCATAGGGTATATTTATCAAAAATTTACCAGTTTAGGGTTTTTTTGCAATCGGATAAATTAGTTTGGGGTAGATTTGTCATAAATGTACCAGTTTATGGTTTTTTTTATAGTCAGTCGGGGTAAATTTGTCACAAGTTTACCAGTTTGGGGTTTTTCATGGTAAAAAAAATAGTTTTGGGTAAATTTGTCACGAGTGTACCAGTTTGGGGTTTTTCAGGGTATTAGACCTTTTATTAAATATAAGACATGGTTAAAGGACTTTGATCTGCATATAGTACGTGCGCCTTATGCTCTACTATTTTCAGGAAAACAATGCACAAGTTGTTATTAATAAATTAGCTATTGTGTCAGTTTACGATTATATGAATAAGCTACCATTGCGTCATATCTTACTTGAAAAAATCTCAGATTACAATCTTTTTGTGTACCTATGTTTCTAATTGATTGTCATTCTAAAATATTTGCTTTCTATAGTTTTAGCAAACACAAGAAAAATGCGCATCAACCCCACAAATGCAGGACATTGACACACTATCTGAGGATGAAGAATGTGAGACAGAAGCTATTGGTGATGAAGCAAATTGAAATCAAATTAAAGAAGCAAATGTGATAGAAAACCGAGGGAATGAATGGTATTTGATTCTGTAGAGGATCCCTTAAGAGTACGATAAAAAAATATGCTAAACAAGTGGGATTGGGTGTCTCAAGGAGGAGCTAGAAAATTGGAGATGATGGTAAGGAAGAATACTCAACTCTTGCATATTCTCTTCATCGAAAGAGCATATGTAGATAGAGCAGTATAAGGATCAACAAGGATTTAACTTGTCTGTTGTCGAGGCAGGAGGGAATGAAAAACTTACCTTTGGTGAGAAAGATTTCAAATTTTTTTTGAAAAGGCAAGAAAGTTGAAGACTTGGAACTGGAGAGGTGAAACCAATCATAACTGTTTTGTTAGGATGCAAAGAGAAATGACCGTTTTTTCTTCTATGTGATGGAATTGGAAGATAGTTCCAGGCTAAAGAATTGGAAGATAGTTCCAGGTTAAAGAATGTTTCCCAGGCAGATGCAGGAAGTCTGGTATTATAGGAAAGTTTTGATGAAGCAGTAACCTTTGATACTACATATTTGAACAATCAATAAGAGGTGTCTTTCGCACCTCATGGTCAATTCACACTTTTTGGTTGTGGGTTGGTGTCGAACGGGGATTCTAACACAAGATTAAAATGTGGAAAAAGAAGAGCTTGTTTGACATTTCATGGAATGGTATATTGATATTCTTAATACAATTCCTTTTTCTTTTTCTTTTTCATTTAACAGGACTAAGTGATGAGATAAAGTTAACCTTATAGTATTATTATTCTTTTGAGGATCACAACACAACTTTTTAAATTAAAAATTATTGATCAATACATTCACTTGAATGGACATTCATATCACATGGTGATTTGTGTATTTAACTATTTTCCACGGGACAGAAGAGTGGTGTTGAAGGGAGAAGAATCTCTTATAGTTGGGAGAGAGATTCTTAAATTTTGTTTGTGATCAACAGTTGAGACCTGCAAAATCCTAAACTTTTATTTTATAAGAATGTTGTAGGCTATTTTATAGAGAAGCCTTTTGTATGTATATGTTATTTAGTATCATCACCCATTTCTTCAGAAAGAGTGAGCTTCTTGGATTCACATTCTCTTTCAAAACCATTTACTCAACAAAGCTACCCACCATCTCTGATGTGTAGGCCATCTCTCTGAGCAATTCTAGCATGCAAGAATTTTTCCATCTGTGCACCCACAATTGATAAACATGGGATCAGCTAACATTCAATTGAGGCCATCCATCTCAAACTTAGTTTCTCATTTCTAATTCATTCATAAGAAAACAAATTCATGTCCACATCATTCTTTCTAGTAGTACACAGAAAGGAAAAATAATCACAGCTCCAACAGCGTTACCTTCTCAAATGGCACATAAAAAGAACTTCACATATTTTCAAATACAAACACAAGCTCTCCGCCCTTATCTGCTGTCTCTCTTGTGATATGTTAGGCTCGATTAGAGTCTTCTGTTAAGTACTATTTTCAAGAGTCAACTTCAACGATCCAACCATGGAACTTCTAAACCTGTGAAAAAAACAAGTCGTTACTAGAACAACATAATATATTTGAATAAAAAAAAACAAATAGATATCAATGCACACCTACCAACAAGATGAGATTATAATGACTTCCTCCCAATCACCATAAGAACAATTCTCATCGAGGACTAGTCTACAAGACATGACTACGTTACGCTGGTTTAATTCCAGCATTACACCGAGACAGCTGCATTCCTTCCAAAAGTTTTTACAATAGATTGATGGTCACTTTGCTTTGGAACAAGCTGCTACGTATTTTAGAAAACAAATAAGAGCACTAATTTCACAAAACTAGTCGTCAAAACATTTAAATCCTTGAATTAAAAACAATGGGTTTGGTTTTTCTCGGGTGGTTTAAAGCTGGATTCAGGGAGGCAAAATCACAAACATTAGGTAGACGTCACCCCGTGGGGTTTCTTCAGACTAAAGTGAGAAGGGACACGCATTGGCGGTAGGAGATGATCTTGTTCACGTAGTTGTCAATGGCTTTCGAACCTCTAAACGCTCAGTCCGCGGCTAAGCCATTATTTATCTTCACAGATAATGATCTTCCATTCTTTGCTCGTGGAATTTGGGACTGAACAAAGCAGTCCAAGGGGACTCTATCACCCTCGCTCTCTGCCTCACCAATCATAATTTCCACTGCGGCACTGCATTATCCCTTTGTAATTGTGCCACGGCCTTTGCTCGAGTACCTCGGCAGCAAAGGAGAGTCGCGATGCACCAGAGATCAATCGAGTTTGTTTAAAGCCATGGCTTTCATGATCTTCAACCATTCTGATATGCTTTTCTTTTTATATTCCTCGCTCGCGTATACTAGGCGTTGTACCAAATGCCCACGTAATCTGCCACGTCAACCATCACCTCAATTTGTCAAACAAAAAAAAAAACCGTCACCTCATTAGCATATCACAAGATATCATATTTTAGTAACTCTAGCATCGTTAAAATAAAATTGGGTTGTTTAAGATATCAATTGGCTATAAAAATGTTAAAAGAACTAAATATATTTAATATGTGGCCGATGCTTTGGTGTGACGTCCATATATTTAATATGTGACCAAAGGTGATTTGGCATGTGAGTAGCCTGATTTCGTTGGAATCCAATCAAGTGTGGCATGAATATCTCCTGCGCGGTAGTTTGTCTGAAGTTGAGAAGCATCTGTGAAACGATTGGAGCCATTTTTAAGTTTGCCTCAGAGCGTCACAAGTAAGCTTAAAGAAGTGTTGATTTCGTCTAAAATGCCAGCAACAGAAGGATGTTCTAAGGTCGTGCGCCAACACTGTCAACCGATAGAAAATAATTGGATTCTCAAGGAAAGAGACTCAAACGAAGACAATAGACACCGAGGAAGAAGATATTCCAAGAGAAGCAGATGTAGAGGAACGCTTAACAATTTAACAAAGAAGAAAGATGGTCTTAACTATGCCGAGACCATGGGTTCCACTTGCACCAACTGTTATTTGCGCGTTGGCTTGCAAAACATGCCTGTTTGGATTGGTGACAACTTGTTGGGGAAGTGATTCTACGGGAAGCAAATTGGATGATTTTGATTCCAATGCCTTTTACTTTTCCCTTTATTAATCTCTACTAGAAATTTTTGAATGTATGCTCCTTTGATTTAAATTAAAATCACTATGAAATACAAATTTCGCATCATGCTTACTAGTATTGACATTGGTTGAGGAACTATTTTTCCCTCTTTCTTTATGAATTGTGATGCAAATTGCATTAATCCAAAGTGCTTGTTGAATGGCTGTGGTTTTCCAAGTTGTTCTATAGAATTTATCAAATAGACCTCAGTCACCACTCTTAATCCAATTCATTGCCAATACTTCATACTTCAAAATTATGAAATAGTAAGTTTTGCTCAATCAAATCTAATTTATATATTTCGATGGTGCATACCTAGGTTTAGAACAAGCATAGATATGACACATGTGAGATCGAAATGAAGCTCCTCCAATTTTGTTTGAATTGGACTTGTACACCAACGAAACCTAAGGGAAGCGAAGTCCTAAAATCATACATGCAAAAATCCCCAAATCTAGATTGGATAGAGATAGAAACCTTCCTGAAATTGGAGAGAGGAGCTTCCAAATCTAAACTAAATCAGAAAAGGAAAGATCCGCAAAATGAGAGGAAAGCAAGAAAAATATAATAGAGAACAAAATCAGCCAAAGAAAAAGGAAAAAAGGGAGGGGACGCTAGCTTAAACCCTCCCCTCCATGGAGGTTGAAGAAGAAAGCTACGTGAAGATAAGATGGAGAGGAGAAACCCTAGAGAGGAAAGAGGAAAAGCGACAATTTTTATTCATGACATTTAAGAGTAATATCATACGACAATCTCCAGCGTAATGAAATTATATTCTGTTTGATGGAACTGACATTTTGAGCTTTTTCATCTTAGCTGTCATTCGATCCTTTGCATCATTTTCTCCATCTCTTTAACAATCCTAGCGATGCAACCAGACATGTTCTTGTCGAAACAAAAAAGTGAGAAAAATATGAATATTATGAAATATAGCCATCAACTAGCATGAAGTGAACATCATAATCCGGTAAGAGGAGCACATTCACACGAAGCACATTCACGGGCCAAGAGTGTTTCTGATTAGGTTGAGTCTTTTCTAGTTAATATTGTCTTATGTAACAATAAAATTTATTGAATTACTAAAATATATATATATTGGCCACTTCAAATTGGAGAATGAGAAAAGCATATGCTCCTATTGAATAAATCAACGAAATCCAAGTTTTGATACATGCCCTTCAATTTATATTGAGGACTTGACTGTATAACTTTGCAATTGCTGGATAATGGACATATTGATGCTGATGAATACGGATCATTTGATTTGATCGACATGTTTAATGCATGGAATTGCGGAAAACTTCTTATGGGATGCATTGGACTCGACTCAACTTTCAAATTTCAAGTTCTCTTTCCCACTCGAAGCATATGTCAGCAATCATAATAGAATGATACGTCAACACAGTGGCCCTTCACTTATACCCGACAAAAACAAGGCATAAATCGATGTCATAAGGTTGGTTGGCTTGGTCTATTGCTGGGACCCTTCATCATGCATTTAGCTACCCAAGTCTCAACATTTCCTCTACCCAACAGTAGAAATTATTTCTGAAAGGAGAAGGTGAATGTGTTCGAAATCTTACCCATCATGCAGATGTATTCCATTCACATTGGCAGCTTTAGAGAGAGCCTCCTTCCATTTTTTAACCTTGCGCTTCCCAAACTCGCTCTCATGGTCGGTCAATGCTTTCTCATAACTCTGTTTCTTTCCACTCACTTCCCGTGGATTATGTCCCCTTACTTCCTCCGGTGCCACCTTATAAAATATCGGCAGTAGCTGTTTTGTTCTGTTCTTCTCCCCTTGGATCTGCACCAACTCCTTCAGACACCACCAAGATTCAGCATAGTTTTCTGAGAAAACGACAATGTACATGCGAGATTGTTCTATGGCTTCCTTCAGTTTCGATGGGAAATCCTGGCCCATCTGTAAGTTCTCGCTGTCCATGAAAGTCTTTATGCCCTTTTGCACCAAGGCCTCGTTCAGACTGTTAACAAAGTACTCACGGACATCCTTACCTCTGAAGCTCAGAAACACATCGTACATTTTCAGTTCAGAGATCTTTTTGACGATGTCTTCAATTATCTTGGCCTCCGACGTTCTAACATGATAAACGACAGAGACATGGATAATATAAGGTGCCCAAGCTGTCAAATTAAATGAAGCGAGCAACAACAATTCGGTTGAAGAATAATAGATCATGGAGATTTTCATGCAAAAGGACACGAGCACAAATTTTAGGATACAATTTCACATTGCCGCTCCATATAGGCCGTGATGGTGCCAATGCGGAAAGAAATGCAGAGTTGTCACGAGACACTATATTAAACTAAGACATGTTAAGGAGGACATTTGTTAAGCATGCCTAAGAAGAAATAAAGTGCTCCAAAAAAGAAGAAAAGAACAAACAAAGAAAAGATAATGCAAAATCCATACATAATTATTATTGCCTTCGACTGAGGCCCGGCAAATCAACCTAATGTAGCCAATTATCCAAGAGAAAAAGAAACAATGAATTCACAGAAACTGGTTCACCCTTCACAATGAATATTATTTCAGCTTCGATTATAACTATATATGTAGGAGAATAGAATATAGATGTAAATTAGAATAGACCAGGTGTTTATGTATTATGCTGTCTTTGATATTGACTACACTTAACCTATTTGAAATTTGCGCAATTTCTCTTTTAACAAGTATCTCAATTCGCACGTTCATAATTTTGTGTTTTGTGGATATATATACCTAATCTGAATTTAATTTGTTACTTTACCCTTAAACTCAACCTAAGTTTCCCCCGCCCCTTTCTCTTCTCTCCGCCACCAATGCCACTACCCCCCCACCCCCCCCCCCCCCCCCCCCCTCCCCTCCTCACCACCGTGGCGTTCCTATTACCATTGCCAGCCCTAGCTGTTGTTGCGCCTCTCTTTCTCTCAATTTTTGTCCCTCTGTCACGCAAGACAGCAGAACGTCTCAGCCATAGCCAGCCTCAGGCGACCATTGCCCGAGGGTAACGACCCCAGATCTGCGGTCGCGAGCCTCAATTCGTCCCCCAAAGCTAATGGACGCAGAGAGATGGAGGGGACCTGAGGTGACGCGGTTGGGGTGGCGTGGTGAATCGACGGAGGCTTGGAAAGGAGGTTCTTTGTTTCTTGTGTAGCGTAAGTGTGCTCCGTGCTATGGGAGAGTCGGATGAGAGTGTGTTCGCCTGAGAAAAAGAGAGAGAGAGAGAGAGAGTTAGCGGCAAAATTACTACTTACTCATTATCCAAGTACCACCCGGACAAGCTACCCGCCTCCTGGAGAGCGTCCTTCCATCTCATCAATTTCCTCGCATCCTTGTCGAGCTTCTTTTGAAAATATTCGATACCACTTCGGTAACTCCCTTTCAATCCACTCACTCTACCTAATTCCACTCTATAAAACACCGGAAAGACCTTGAGGTCTCTTTGCTTCTTACACTCCATGATTTTCACCACCTCTTCCAAACACAACCTTGAATAGGCGTTGTCCTCGGAAAAAATGATGATTGCAAGGTCTGATTCCTCGATCATCTTCGGAAGTGATCATTAGATTCCCTTCATCTCTGTCCCTTTGTTGAATGTCGAAGTACTATATTCCAGCATGGACTAGAGCTGCGTATAGATGTGTGACAAAGTTTCTAACGTTCTCTTCTCTGAAACTCACAAAGACTTTGAAACTCGTTATGGAGTTGGAAGAAGAAGACGCCATTAGAATCAGAAACAGAAGTTGACAATGAACAATAATGAGTTGCCCAAGATTTGGTACTTTGTTTGGGTGGTTTATTCCCATTTGATCTTCTCCATATATTCTAACGAGTTGCCTAAGATTTGGTACTTTTTTCGGGTAGTTATTCCCCATTGGATCTTCTTTGTATATTCTCTAACATCTAGTTGCATGACTTTCTTTAAGAAAGAGTATTATTAGGTGTTTTAACAATATTAGGGTGCGCATAGATCTAACCTATTTCCACATGAACCTTTTCTACATTAATTAGATGTCTTGATCGACATTGTTTTACATCGAGTTTATTGCTAATTGAATTGTTAATGAATTTGACTTGCCAAACTGAGATAGATTATTATTATCATCATAATTTCATATGGTCGTGATTGGAGGCCAGTGTTTTTTCTATTAAACGAATGATTGGCTACAAGGAAAGAAAACCTTTTGAAGGTGTCCAAATCCAGTATTTGGTAAAATATCGAACCAATGATTCAATCCAAACGTCTATAATAATCTCACGTTCCTCTAATAAACCTATTGACACCTGAATTTTTACTGATAAAATCAAACATACGTTCAACAAAATTATTAGCAATAAAAAGCTAATAAAACTCATCAGCTTATTCACGCGGGCTAGGGACTGATCCGTGAAATTTAAACTGCAATTCATTTGAAAAGTTTCCTTTGGCCCATGGGGAGTAAAGAAAAGTAAAATCGGAATGAGGTAGGTATCGTTTTGATAATTTATAGTCCAAACGTCAATAATAATGCCGAGCTCCTTCGAGAAGCTAAAAGCCAAACTGACTCAATCAGAAGCGAAAAGCCAAACTGACTCAATCAAACATAAAGTCGTCCATTCGTCTACACTTCTTTCCAAATCGACATTAAATTCTAATAAAAAGAGAAGACTTTTATTTGTTTACACGAAGTCTTCTGCTCTCATCTCCCCCAATCTCCTCACCCACCTACCCACCTACCCACCAAAACAACCAAAAAAAGGAAGGGCGTGGACATTGAATTCTAATAAAAAGAAAAGATCTTTTGTCCGTCTTTTTCTTTTTTGCTTATTTGGAAAATAAAGTATTTAATCTCATTAAAAAAAAGTAAGCTACTCCATTGGCTCCCAATAATATATTTCCTTGTGTCTTCCAGGAAATGTCATTCGCAACCAATGAGATATTTTTCCTTTCGTTTCTTTTCTTTTTTTGCAACTTATATAATAAATAACAACTCACAACTACTTAAAAGAAATACCAATTTCTAGCCCTCGTGCACTTTTACTTCAAAAGTTAATTAATATATTTTTCATTTTTTCAAGTGGCTAAAAAGTTAGTTTCTATAAGGCAGCTCGAACAATTGAATTCTTGTTTCACCCAAAATCCATAACCAATGCAGGGAATGGAATTACCATTTGTCATGCCACCTTTTGCAACACAACCCACCATGAAAAATATTATAAATAGCATTTAAGAAAATTATATAGGATTAATTAAGGAAATGAAATTATATTAATGGGCACAGCAGATGAGCGCGGGATGAGGGAATTATAGAGGAGGCGGCGGGGCTTGCCAACTCAACAAACTCAGCTTGTTGCTAGAGAGCAAGGGTACCGCAGCTCCAAGAACAATGAGCATATGCACATAATAAATTATTCCATGACTACTCCTGGATTATATTTTCATGATGCTCTTTTTATCAACTTTGATAATAATTTCAATCATATGAGAAATTGCTAATCCATTACATTGGCTGGTACTAAAGTTTCCCGTTTTTCCTTTAAATATTTGCGTTTCAGTCGTTAGCATGAAAAGAGAGACTGATTGGGGGGTGGCGTTTCTCCGTCATCGGCTGACATTGCGCGCTTATTTACTGATATTCAATTAAATCTTGGCACGTATATATTAGAAATTATTAATTTTCTCTTTTCCTCCTCCATCTTCAACCTGTGCTCCGCCTCAGCTTGGCTATCTCCACCGCCCAAGCCGCCACCCTTAAGCCACCGCCCCACCGTGGCCATCACGGTTTGCGGCAAAGCTGTTGAGCTCGTCGCCGGCAGCCATGGACGAGCCAAGACTCGAGCTCAAAGCCGTTGAACAGCAAACCAGATCAAAGCTGTTGGGCGATGGTATCGTCACGTCCAGGCAGATCCCTGCGTCCACCCTCTGTCGTCCAGGCGGCTAAGCCTTGGTGGCGAGCGCTTGTCCACAGATATGAAGATACAGAGCAGCGGTCAGCAATGGGGGGCCTCTCGTCCAAAGAACTGAACGCACACCCTCTCTGTTGTCTCGGCGTCTCAGCGGCAGATTAGGAGACGCAGACTAGTGGGCTTCGCATCCATAGCCGTGAGCGACGACGATCTCCGCATCCACCCTCTCCGTTGTCCCGCCGGCAGATTGGAGATGCAAAGCAATGGGCTCGCGGCCGAGACTCCATATCTGAAGCCATGGCCATGAGCGACAACCGACCTCCGCGTCCACCCTCTCCGCTGTCCTAGCGCTTGAGTTGCAGATTTGGAGCCATGGCCAAGACTCCAGATCCGGAGCCATGGCCAACGGTTCCAATCATTGGAATCTCTGTTGAGTGGTGGAAGGAGAGATATTAGCTTCACCCATGGCTTCTCTCATGACCAAATCTAGCCCTCGATGCTGGATATGGAATTGAGGTAGCCGGCGGAGGAGACGGCCAAACTGGATTGATGCGGCGCCGGCAACTGCGACTCCGCCGGTGGCGATGGCTGAAGGACGGGCGGACGTTGGGCTCGTGCAGATGGAAGGGGAAGGAAGAGAGTCTAGGTGGATTAGGAAATTTTTAATTTATTTCTCTGACGCCATGTTTCCATTTGTAATTGGTTAATAATAAGTGCAGGCCACGTCAGCCAATGACGTCGCACTTGCAAACCACTTCTCCATTTCTCTGGTCGTGTGGTGGTGCAGGTGGGATGTGGGAATGCCCAAAATAATAGAGAAGCCGGTGGGGATTTCTTAGGGGTGTGCAACGTAAACCGCCCGAACCGGGAACCGGCCGGACCGGACCGGACCGGTCGGTTTCGGGCGGTTCTAGAGGGTCTCGGTCCGGTCTTAGGTTCCTATTTTTGGAACCGGTGACCGGTTGGTCCGGTTCCCGGTTTGGGGGTCGGAACCGGACCGACCGGACTGACCGGACCGGACCGACCATATATATATATATATATAAATATATTAATTTCTAACTAATTTACAATACCCATTACCATATTCATTTTTTCCTCAAAGCTAACTCTTTTCTTGCGTTTCTTTACTCTATAGTAAGCATCACATCAGTTTTTTAATTTTACAATTTTTATTTTCCTTTTCCCTCTTGAATGAAACGGCTAAACGGTAAACCCCTCTCTTTATTTTTTTAAGTTTCTGCTCTCATAAACAGTAACCATCACATCAACCTCCCTTTCCCCAAATTTTACAACCTAAATCAGCGGCACTTCTCACTTTCTTTCCCTCTCAAAACCGTAACCCTTCCCCTTGCTCGCTCGACACCTTGCCCGACGCCCCCAACGCCTCACCTCACGCCCCACTCACACCAACGCTCGGCTCTCTTCCTCCGAGTGCCTCGGACGCTCAGCTCTCTTCCTCCTCGGAGTGCCTTGTCGCAACATCTCGCCTCACACCGTCCGATTCTAGCCGGAGGAGGAGGAAGGAGTCGATCGACTTCTGGAAGCTGTTGAAGGCCTCGACATCGACCGGGACGCTGCCGTTCTGGTACATGGCTATGAACCCACTCGGGTCGAGCCAAGTGTAGACCGCACCGGCCCCGTCGACCACCTGCTTCTTCACCTCCAGCGCCTTGTGCTCCCAATACATTTGGTCCAAATCACCGCCGAACTTCGCGTAGAGGGCGAAGAAGTCAGTCCCCATGCGCATCGAGTAGAGCTCGTTCGACGACGTCAGCGACATGGTGGCCGTGAAGTTTTGGTTCTCCACGAGGGTGTCCGCTGGAAAGTCGAAGCTCTGCCACACAACGACAGGGGTCTCGCTGCCGCCGTCACTTTGCTTCTAGACTTGAAGTTGCTCCCCCTTTGTCGTAGCCTCGCCCCATGCCTAGCTTCGATCAAGGTTCTTAAGCCTTGACGTCAACCCCGTGCCGTGGTTTCTCTGTCTTTTTTTCGAGAAGCCCCACTTCAATTCCTTGCTCTGTTCGTCCAGCGAGTGCCATATCCGAAGACCCTTTGGGTTTTTAGAAAGTGGGTGCGTGAAAAGGTGCGGCCTTAGGAGGAGCATGAGGAGCTTCGTGACGTCTGCCATCGCCACGCCGAACTCGGTGCTGAGTGAGGAGGCTTTCAAGAAGTTGGGGACCGGTGGGTTCTCGGAGAGCGAGGTTGACGCGAGTGAGGATGAGGGCGGATTCGTGTCTGAGGGCAGCGAGACTGAGAGTGTGAGCGAGGACAAGCTTGCTCTCTCCAAGCTGGGTTTGCCTCAGAGGCTCGTGGAATCTCTTGCGAAACGTGGCATTACCCATCTCTTTCCCATTCAAGTATGATTTATCCTTTGTTTCCTTCCCTTGTGTTATCCAATATTCTCCTTCTCCACAAGTTGTGAAAATTTTAATTGCCAATTGATTGATTGATTCAAGGGCAATCCTATGATGGTCAGGAATGAGTTTGGTTCAGAGGCAGTAAAGTTTATGTTATCATGTCTGATCTCTCTGATTTGTTGATGCGAATTGCGGATGGTATTTTGATTCAAGGATTTTGATTAGGAAATCGAATATACATCATTTAATTAAACTATGCATATGCATCTCTTTGCTCACTAAGTAAAACCCTAGTTGTTCTTCAATACAAGTTATCATCGCTATCCATTGGTTCATACGATACGTGTGTCTTTGCTCACAAGTATTGACAATGTCAATAATTTATTTATTTTTTGGACGGTTTCAAGTGCAGTAAGGCATTGGAGATGGATTTCACTTCTTTATTGTCCCATTCAATAATTCAAATGGTCTTAGAGCACTTTGTATGAAGTACAATCGCGATTAAAATAAAAGATCAATTTATACCTACATTTACAACAGTTTGTGCGAATGTTCTACGCTCTGGTGTTAGTTAAAGTATGTTAGTAATTAGAATATTAGTAGATATACAAAAGTAAAGTTGAGTGCACAAATCAGAACGGGGAAGGTAAGGATGAAGCAGAACCTAGAGAAGTTATGGAGAATGATAAAATGGTCAATTAGAAGAGAGACCACTCCCCAAATCTCTGCCTTCGTCCAGCTTGGTGTGCTTCATGTGGTATTAAATGTCGCAATCTTTAAGGTCTTTTGCAAATATTCGCAAACTAATCAAAGAAATAATTATGGGGGATAGTGTACTCCATGGTCGACAACTATAGCTTATATGCTTCATAACTGGTGGAAGTCTTCAATGTTCCTTTTTCAAGTGAGTTTGCGTTGGAGGAGTTGTAGTTTTGGAGTGTTCATTCAGCACTTTTTCATTAGCATTCTCTATTTGACTGGTTTAAGTATATGAAATTCTGTTTTTGGTTTGTCTATGGTCCATTTTGGAGGAAAAAGTATCACTTTGGCTGCTGGAAATCTGCTCTTGCTCGAGTTGCAACTTAATATCTGCTTAATTTTTTAGTATCTATTTTGGTAGGTATAGCTATATGGTAAATATGGACATGACATTAAGAAGTAAGGCTACAATTATATCTTTAGTATCCCTATTGCTGTAAATGCATATGATGGTTTGATAGCTCATTATAATGTTTTGTTTGATTCAGGCGATCTATTTATATGTCAATGGAAGTGGATCAATCAAATGATGATATGAATCCTATGATGGACTCACTAGAACATAAAGATGAAGAAATTGAAAACCTTGAAGTGGCATCCAACACAAACAAGGTATCTAATGCTTGTCTTCCTAGTTCTGGTAAACGAACATCAACAGTCTGGCTTCATTTTCGTAAGGGCAAAACCGAGAAGGAGAAAACTATGGTGATTTGCAATTATTGTGGGGCCAAGTATACGTACTCCGTTGATAATGGTACTTCCGCTATGTTGAAGCACTTGAAAAAGTGCAATAAGTATCCTCGCAACATAGATAAGAAGCAAAAATTTTTCACCCCACGTAGAGCACAAGGGATAACAATGGGGCATACTAGTACTGATAGTAGTACAACCGTCTTATCAGCATGGGAATTTGATCAAAATCGTTGTAGACAAATGCTTGTTCGAATGATCATAACGGATGAACTACCTTTTTCGATGGTTGAGCGTGTTGGATTCCGAGATTTTATTGATCAGTTACAACCTCTCTTTCATCACATCTCACGATTTACAGTGGCTAGAGATTCCATGAAGTTATATCTCTGTGAGAAAAAAAGTTTGAAGACTTTTCCATGAAGTTATATCTCTGTGAGAAAAAAAGTTTGAAGACTTACTTTGGCAAACTTAAGTCTAGGATTGCACTCACGACCGATACATGGACTTCCATCCAGAATTTGAATTATTTATGTCTCACCGCACATTTTATTGATGATGACTGGAAATTGCACAAACGAATAATCAATTTTGTGGTGATGCCTAGTCATAAGGGCAAGGATATCGGGAAAATGATTGAGAAATGCATCTATGAGTGGGGAATAGAGAAAAAAGTGTCCACAATCACCGTGGATAATGCTAGTTCTAATGATGTTGCCATTAGTTTTTTAAAAGAAAAATTATCAAGAGATAGGCTATTGATCTTGGAAGGTGATGTTTTACACATGAGGTGCACGGCTCATATTTTAAACTTGATTGTGAAGGATGGATTGACCGAGGTACGTGATTCTATTATACGTATTCGAAACGTGGTTAAGTATGTGAGAAGTTCTCCTATGAGAGCTAAAACATTTCAAGGTTGCATTGAAAGTGCGAGGATCACTTATAAGGATTCGGTTTGTCTTGATGTCACAACTAGGTGGAACTCTACTTATCTCATGTTGGATACCGCTTTAAAATTCAGAAAAGCTTTTGGAATGATGGAAGAAGATGATCCTTCTTTCTTAAGTGAGCTTGACTATGACACTCCTACACATGAAGATTGGGAATATGCTAGAATTCTTTCAGTATTTTTAAAGAAGTTTTATGATGCCACCAACAAGATGTCCGGGACTCTATATATCACTGCGAATGATTATTTCAATGAGATAGCAACTTTATATAAAACTTTGAAACAAGCGGAGAAGGCTTCGGATCTTAGTTTGAAAGTTATGGGTGCAAAGATGAAGGAAAAGTTTGACAAATACTATGGGAGTTTTGAAAAAGTGAATATGATGGTGTTGATCGCGGTGATATTGGATCCAAGAAGAAAGATGAGCTATGTACGGTATTGTTATAGATTAATCTATGATGATAGTGTGAAAGTTGATGAAATGTATGATAAGGTGAGAATTGCCATGGAAAGATTGTTTCATTTTTATGAAAAATCTCATTTTAATTCTTGTGATAAAAATTTGGGTATTAATATTGATAGTAGTTGGGATCCTGATAACCATGAGGAGGGTAAGAAGGATGATCTTGATTTGGTTGAGGATTTCAATTCAGACAAGGCATTTGATATATTTCTTCGCGAGGAGAAAAAAGTGTCGGTAGGTAAACTATCTGAGCTTGATAAGTATCTTAAAGCCGAACGTGAAGAAAGTCGTGATCTTGACCTATTGATGTGGTGGAAAACTATTGGCCAAAAGTTTGAAATCCTTTCTTTAATGGCTCAAGATATTTTATCTATTCCTGTAACAACCGTTGCTTCGGAATCGACTTTCAGTACATCCGGTCGTGTGCTTGATGGCTTTCGGAGTTCTTTAACTCATACAGTGGTGGAAGCTTTGATTTGTACTCAAGATTGGTTAAGAAAGGCTACCATGCCGATTAATGTTGAAGAGTGCATTGAAAATGCGGAAAGATTTGAATGGGGTAAGTCATCAATGTATCTTTTTATCTTGTAATTCTTTTGTCTATCTAATCAATGAATGATCTATTTAATATTTTTTTTTGTTAGATATAAATGATGTTCATTCGGAGCTTACCGGTAAATAGAGTTCGCAAGTTCAAGTGGAAGAAATATATGTGGTGAGATTTTTCATTAATTATTTGAGTTCAATTAAAAGTAATTCTACTTTAAAACTAATGTTGAGTTATCATATATACTTTTTGCAGGACTATTAGCAAGTTTTGGGCTCTCGGATTTGATCATATTTTGCTTGCTTGAACAAAAAATATATTCCCCTCGGGCCATGCAACATTGAGTGATTCGGCGAGATGTATGGAGTTTGGTATTTTAATGTTGAATGTCTTTCTCTTGTGCTAATTTTGGAATTTGATTTTGTTTTTTATTCCATGGAGGGTTTGTTCTAGATTAGTTATGACTACTAATGGATGGTATTGAACAATGGCCAAACTACGTGTTGAATTTTTGTTGAGTTCGGATTCTGTTTTTCTTTTGTTTTTTGCCTCTCTAATAACATTTATGTTCATGAGAATGAAGGTGAGTGTGTGAAATATGTTTGGAAAGAAAAACTTCTTTGATATTTCAAATTTGTGTGGATCTTTAGCTTATTTTTTTGTTTCATAATAGTGCAAGGACATAGGGTATGATGCAGAATTTTAATTTTTGTTTCTACAAAGTGGACGTTTATAATTTAATAGGGCGTCACTTTGTTGGTCACAAAGTAAATAAGAAAACTTGACCGGATCATAATCTCATGCATTACTTTACTAGTAATTGCTATTTATTTTTTTTGTTAAATGAAATGAAAATAAGTGATGGTTCATTGGAACCGGACCGGACCGGACCGGACCGGACCGGACCGGTTGGTCGGTCCGGTTCTCGGTTCCAAGATAGCCGGTCCGGTCCACGGTCCAGAAAAGTGGGAACCGGTCCTCCCGGTCCGGTTCCCGGTTCTTGGGTGGAACCGGACCGAACCGGGAACCGATCACCCCTAGGATTTCTATGGTGCAATGTTATACCGCGCCTCAGATTTTCAAACTGACAAATGCCGATTGACTTTTTTCTTTAGGGTTTTACAACGTATGTGACGCCCATTCTAAACATGATGAAAACATATTGTAAATAGTCAGATTTGTGAACAATTAAAACCACATGCATGCCCGTAAAAAGAAAAGAAACGCACACGGAAGAAAAAGAGAAAATAATATTAAGTGTGTGCAAAAGAGATGAATGTTTAAAAGGGCAATTGAATAGAAATTTGAATGGTTGTGAGATGGGGAGATGTATCTTCAATTTTGAAATTTATGATATTCTAAAATTCATTGACAATAAAATTTAATGAATTGACATTTTCACAACAAAAAATTGTTAGTTCACAGCTCTTTCATATTTTGAATTGACGAACTTACCTTATTTAGATTATTTTTCACAACTTTTTCATTTTTTGATTAGACTAACCCAAATAAAACTCAAAAAAAGAATAAAATTCAGGTTATCGGATCACCCTATTTTGTTTTTATATATTTTTTTATGGTTTTTCCTCTTCTCCAATGGTCACTATAGTACCATAAAATCACGTCTCCAAATCGAACTCCTCACTTATACCAATTTCGTCTCACGGTATGGAGCAAAATCAAGCTCCTCCAATGATCAATCTCACTTGGAACTTATGCAAAGATGAATGGACCAATCTCCTCCTTTTGATTGCGAATCCAAGCAAATGTAACAATGATGAAACAAAAACAAGAACAACAAAAGAAGAAAAAGCAAGAAATTGACGATAGTGGAATGTAGATGGCAAGCAAAATAATTTGGTTTGAGTTGCTCTTTAGCTAGACTCGATTGTTGTCTTCCTCATGGATTTGAGAGTTTGCTTCAAGGCTTTTGTGTGGAAGCCATGAAGATCGATGAGGGACGTTGGGGGGAAGAGAGAGAGAGAGAGAGAGAGAGAGAGAGAGAGAGAGAGGAGTCATAGGAGTACATGCATAGAGCACACAAAGACAATGAGAAGGAACAAAAGTAAGAGTGCTTCACAATCTTGGAGAAGATAGATACAAGAGTGAGAGAGCTTCATGATCTTGGAGAGTCTGCAATGTAGACAATGGATTTGGGAGCTAGAAAGTCTCCGACGGGGAAGATGGATTTTCGGAGCAAGAGACCAAATGATGGATTTGGGAGTGATCTAGAAGAGTATAGGATATTTTATGATACTCGATTTTCCACATAATACCCAAACACAAAGAATAACCCTATATATATCTTTCTTAAACTTATCACCCATATCTTATGCATATGCCATATATCCAAGTAATTCTAGCATGCAAGAATATTTCCATCTATGCCACCACAATTGATGCATTATAAACTTGGGGTCAGCTAGCATTAAATCGAGGCCATCCAACTCAAACTTCGTTTCTCATTTCTACTTTCTAATTCACAAGAAAACAAAGCCATCTCGACATCATATTTTCTAGGAATGATAGCACAACAGTAGAAAATCAAAACTACGACAAGATAACCTTCTCAAATGGAACATAACCAGAACTTCACCAATTTCCAAATACTAACAGAAACTTGCCCCCATGCTCTGTTGTCTCTCTAGCGATTTGTTTGGCTCAATTAGAGTCTTCCAGAGAGTAGTATTTTTGAGAGTTAACTTCAACTTTACATCCATAGTTGGTACTTTTTAAACATGTGACGAACATAAGTCCTTACTATATCAATATAAAAACGAACAACTTAACATTTGGGAAAAAAAACAAAAACATGCTAGTGGGTATGCATCAATAGGATGAGATTATTTTCTGCCATCCAAGCACAATAAGAACCATTCTCATCGGGGACAAGTCTACAAGACACAATCACATTATGCTGGTTTTATTCCAGCCTTACACCGAGGGATAGCAGCAACCCTCCAAAAAAACTTTTACACGAAATTGTATATGGAATATCCTGATCCATCTAAATTGACCCAGACATTGATATAATAGTAGTCAAAACATTTAAACCAGTAGTTTTTTTTTTTTTCTATTTCTTTTTGGGTAGGAAGAGTGGGTGTTTGAAGTTGGATTCATTTAGACAAAATCACAAACACCTGGCCTATGACATCCCAAATTTTCTATCATGTTTTCTATTAAATAAATCGGGCATTTCATCGACGCACCTATAGGACTGTTCTCAAAGCTGATCACTCTCGAGATAACTAGGCTATTTATGGAAGCCATTAAGGAATTTTAATGTAATAGACTTGAGAATTCGACTAGGAATCGGCTGCTCGACTGTGCTCATCTGCCAAGATCATTACGGTACAGTTAAAAATCAATTAGAGACCAGAGATAGGTCTGTTTGACTGAGATATGTGGCTAAACATGGGTGACTCCACTAAATTGGAAAATTCTCATAGATCGACACTAGTTTGATTTTTCTGTCGTTTTGGTACCCTGTGTCCGTATGTGAATCCTCAAGATTTTCACAACAATCGAGAGTTGCCAATGTGTCGAGTAGGTTCATTGTGGCTCGAAGAAAATTGACTGTGGATTATTGACACTAAAAATTTCTGAAAACTACCCGGTAACCCAAGTCACGCTAAAAACGCGCTAAAGTGAAATTAACCGTGAATTTGAATTCGATTTCAGAAATTGAAAGTTCCGTCATGTCATAATTAATTCTAGGAGCATTGACTCAGTCTCATAAGATTTTTCTACGAACCGAGACTTTTTGGGAAAAAAGTCATCCTATGACCGTTTTTGTCTAGAAAAAGCCGGGGACTTTTTTTTTCGCGAAATTAGGAAGCAAGTGGGATCAATTGGTGAGGAAAAATACCATTTGGATCGGTGCGGTGTCGATTGAATTTATTGAGGCCAAATTGGAATAATTGAAGCTAGCCTAAGGGTGCGTTTGGTAACGTTTCTGTTTAAAAATTGTTCCAGGAAACAGAAATAGAAAAAAGTGTTTCTGTTCCAGGGAATAATTTATTAACAAAAAAACGCGTTTGGTAACTGTATAAAATTTCTATTTCTGGAATAGAAAAAGAACAGAAAACGTTGGGTTACTGCAAAAAATTTCTGTTTCTGGAATAGAAAAATAACAAAAACACGTTTGGTAATGTACAAAATTTATGTTCCAATTTTTTTTCAATTGTTCTTTTTTTTTTAATAAAGTGTAAACTTGGTATTGAATTATCATTCTCATGAAATGCTCATCAATTTAATTTTTTTCATATTAAGTGAAAACAAACATTCTAAACTTGATCATATTTGCTTACTTGGAAGAAAGTTTTTTAAGTTTGTACCAAAATTTTCCCAACTGTTTTTTTTTTTAATAAAGTGTAAACTTGGTTTTGAATTCTCATTATCATAAAATGCTCATCAATTTAATTTTGTTCATGGTGAGTAAAGTCAAACATTCTGAACATGGTTATAAGTGCATACTTTGAAGAAAATTTTATAAATAAACTTTGTACCAAATTTTTCTCACGTGCCTTTTTTTTCAATAAAGTGTAAAGTTGGTATTGCATTATCACTCTAATGAAATGCTCATCAATTTAATTTTGTTCATGGTGGGTGAAGACAAACATTCTGAACATGGTCATGTGCATACTCGGAACAAAATTTCGTAAGTGAAATTTGTACAATAAGAGCTACCTAAAAGAAGAATATTTTATAGATCTCTATATAGACCCTTTCATACATAACATCACAATAATGAAGTAATATAGTTCATTGTTCAACTTCATCACATTGAATTTGATAAGTGAATACTTAAAAACAAAATTACAAAAGTCGGAAACACAAAGTCATGAAATCTTAGGCATATTATGATCCCTCGCCATTTATTTGCAATCCTTGTCCTAAGCATGTTTATTCCAAGTGCATCATGCAATGTATCATCTGCAACCTCCACTTCTGTAGGTCCGCATGGATACTCCGGATCTCCACTTTTGTAGGTTCGATAATTTCCTCCCACGCCCGAAACCAGCCGTTCCTTCTGAAGCCTCCATCGCCGAACGCCCAACCCATTCTCTCACGCCGAGCACTATGAGCAAAACAACGGCTGAGCTCGTCGTTTACTTCCACCATCGCCCATCCGAAGCCATTCTTTATTTGCAGCCAAAGTATCCAAGGGTCCAACGGAAAATGAATATAACGCAGCGAATATCAAGGAAACTCATTGCAGATCACGTATTTCTGAAGGAGTGCAAACCGCCCATCTCAACCACCGTTGGCAGCCGACACCCCCCCCCCCATTTATGACCACAAAACAGCGAATGTACAGTGTGCGGACAGGAGAGACAACCCAACAGAATATCTTAGACTCCGAGTACTTGCTCGTCAGCGAGGACCACCAAGACACGTTAAAAATTTGCAAAACAGATAGTAGGAACACAAAATGAAACAAAAAGAAAAGAAAAAGGTGAATGCCTAGATTTTGTCTAATGATGCAAATGAAGACCAACAAACAACAAGAGGTTTATAACACGTGAAACCTGCCTATACGTGTTCAAGAACAACCGGGAATTGGTAATGCAAACACCTAGGCTAGATTAGACACATTGTCAAACGTGTGGTGAGCATGGACTGGGGGAATAATATTAACGATTTTCAGGACTCGAACTCATCGCCATACTCAAAGAAATCGTAAAAAAAAAAAAAAGCATCCGAAATCAGTAACATTAGTTCACTCAAACCCGACATGCGTGTGGACTAACAGAAAGAACAAGCCTCGACTTCCGATTGGATCAAAATGTGGCTGAGCCGCAAGGGTTCATAGAGACACATAGAAAATACTAATATTAGACCAAATCCAACCAATACAGGACAAAACGCGAATTGATCTTGAACTCTAACATGCACAGATATTGCGGCCTTCTCTTAGACATTCTATCAAACGGTTAGTATGTGATTTAACCAACATGTTCCAGAGCGAGATTTATTGCAACCTTCAAGCCACAGATGATGCATACAAGCTTAAATAGATGTGTTTCATACTGGAGCTATCTTATTTTACAACGATTCACTTAAAAATCCCATACTCAAGTTCGGTGTTCCTACATGTTTCACGCTTCGTTCGAGCAAAAGTCGAGCAGTTGGCATGTGTTCATGAACTCGAGTTCTGGGTTCAAACCGGAAAGCATTCCTCAATGTAAGCACGATGCATTAGCCTCAAAACATCACTAATTGCCCTAAACTCGCTTCGTCTTGTCAAGATTTTGGTCAAAAAGAACTAATGGTCAAGCGAGTTCCAACGGGAGGGGTACTCCTTGTGGCATCCCAAAATTCAAAGCCAAGCCATAAGGTGTGTTAAAGTCTCTAATTAGGTGATAAAAATTTCCATGGCTTATGCTTTAGCCATTAGTCTTTTTAAATAGATAATTTGTGCATGTGCTTGTGAAAATTTAAATTTGATAGATTAATAATTTATGCTTGGCCATGTACTTTATAAATTAAATTTTAATAACCAAGATGCCCCAAGACTTTGGCCAAAATGAAAATTGAAATTTAAAAATATTTATAAAAGAATTTCAAAAAAAAAAAGAGGAAAAAGGTAAATTTTTGGAATGGGCCTTAGGCCCATTGGCCTAAGCTTAGTGGGCCAAGTTGGCCGGCCCAATAGAGGCCCAAGAGGAGTGGTCGCCGGCCATAAAGGAGCCCAAGCCCAAGAAGCCCAACTCCAAGGCCCATGATGCATGTAATTGGACAAGTGGCATAAGGGAGAAAGCCATGCATTGGCTGGTTTGTAGGCAAGTAATGATTGTTAATCATGAGGATTTGGGGGTATAAGAAGGGAAGAGAGAGAGGGTGGCCGGCCATTTTGCTCGCCCAAGGAGAGAGAGGTGTGCGAGAGAGGGGGAGCGGCCGAGAGAGAAAGGAGGAGGGAACCGCCGTCCGTCCGCCGTGTGCCGCCGTGTTCGCCGCCCTACGCCGTCGACCGTCCGTTCTAGAGGCAAGTGGGAGTCCTCTAGCTTCTCTTGCATGCTTGTATGTTGTTTGCATGTTGAATCTTTGAGTGTTTAAGTGAGGAAAACCGAAGCATGGATGATGCATGTTGGAAGGTATGGCTGTTTGTGTTTGGACCGTGTGAGTCAGTAACTTGTTTGAGCTTGCATATGTGTTTAGAGTCCGATTTTGGCTTCGATTTCTTCATGAGCGTTGTAGCTAACATCTTGAACTACAACATAATGAAATTTCGTGGAAAATGATGGAGATTTGAGGGGTTAAAGTCTTATTCTACGGAGACCTCACATCTGGAGAGTTTTTACTGACCTCTTGCTGGATTCGTGGTTGAATGTTGGTTTGTGATGAGAATATCACTTCGATTTCTTCATGAAAGTTGTAGGAGACATCTTAAAATACAACATACTCAAATTTTAAGGAAATGAACAAGTATAGCCTAGTAAATCGACTAGATATTGTAGACGGTGATTCTGGTGATGTATTTCGAGATACCCGAGACTTCAAGGACTTAAATGACGACTATATTATGGTTATTTGACTTAGATCTCTTCATAAAACTTGTAGAGGACACTTTGATGTATAACATATCTAAATTTCAGAGGAAAAAAAAGAGAAAAGGTAGGTGAAATCTCAATATTTCGGAGATGTGTACACTGGACGATGCGGTAATGGATCCAGAAGCTTCGTGAGGTTGTATAAAATAATCTAAAAGGAATATGGCTTGGAGTTCTTCATGAAAGTTGTACGAAAATGTCTTGGATATCACTCTGTAAAATTTCGTAATTTTTGGAGACCGTATGGATATTTTAATCGAATTTCTTCGGAAACTGTGCATTCTGGTTTTATCCGAATATTATGTGCTGTTTTGTGGAAATTGTGAAATTGTGTGAAATTCAATTTGGCCATGAATTTTGCATGAAATTGTCATCCTATTGGTTTGTTTAATGATTGCTTGAATTTTTATAATTTTGGGAATTTATAGATATTGAATTTAATATTTTAAAAAATATAAATAATAATAATAATAATAATAATAATAATAATAATAATAATAATAATAATAATAATAATAATAATAATAATAATAATAAAATGGATTATTTTATTGGCCATAAATTCCATTGAATTTATTAATAAATAATTATACATTGTTGCATGTATGATGAGATATTGGTGTATGTATGACATTGAATTGTGATGCATGTGTGAATTATATGCCAAGTATGACTTGTTTGATGTCACGCCATATGCCATGTTAAATTGAGATCAAAATAATGGTAAATGTGGATAATGATAAGTGATGAAGTGGTTGTGGTGGAGGATGAGGCCGGAATGTATAGAGATGCATTGCCGGATTTCCCTGGGAGATTCAGAATGCCCGGAATGTGGGGAGCCGGAAGCCCTGTCGGAGGTCTTTGCCCGAAGGGAATGCCTCGCGATGCCAAGATTGGGGTGCGGGATGCCCGGCCAGGGAGTGTAAATGCCGGAAGCGCTGTCGGAGGTTTATGCCCGAAGGGAATGCCTCGTGATGCTAGTTGAGATGCGAGATGCCTGGAATGTGGGGGGCCGGATGCCCGGTGGCCTGGGAGGCTGAATGCCGGAAGCCTCGGAGGTCTTTGCCCGAGGGGATGATGAAATTGATGATTTGAGGAATGGGTGATGTGGTGATCAAATTGAAAGCTAAAAGTGGAAATTAAACCATGATATGATATGCATGATGATATGCATGATGATGATAATGATGATGATATGTGATGTGAAATAATGATGATCACCCATGATATGATATGCATGATGATATGCATGATGATGATAATGATGATGATATGTGATGTGAAATAATGATGATCATCCATGATATGATACGCATGATGATATGCATGGTGATGATAATGATAATGATATATGATATGACATGTGTAATGAAATGATGTCATGATGATGATGACATGTATGATACGATGATGATACACATGTATGTGTTATAAATTGATATGATGATGCATGATCGTATGCGCATGGCTTCAAGGTAAGTAACGCTTGTGATGCATGTATGATTGCATGATGCATTGAGTTGTTATTGGATTTCCCTATCTGCTGAGTGGTTGTATTCAACCCTTTGGGGACCCACATTTCAGATTAGCAATATGCCGCTTCCTGCCGTCACGCGCGGTGCATTTTATGGGTTACCGTCCGACGTCGAGGTCGAGTGTGCTGAGATAGACTGTCCCTCTGTTCCTGGACTGACTTTTATTCGAGTACACTGTCTAGTGATGTACGACATAGGCCTGGCTGGGGGCCCGATTGTCCAAGAGTTTGTTTCTGTCCACGTTCGCCGCGATGGGGTGATGAGAGGGATGCTGCCACCGTCGCCGCCTGACGCATCGGACTGGGTGTGAGGCCTGTGTGTGACGAGTAGGGGTTGTTTCTTTTTGGATTGTTAGCCGACACTTTTGATGGGGGTTGTACACATGTGATGTAGAGGGTCGAGGGTTCTTTTTGAGGTTTTAGGCTGGACATGGCTGAGTCCTAGCTTTTCCTTTTTAATGTACCGACCCAAAATAAGTCCCTCTTGAAAATATATGTAAATAAAGTGTCGTGGCTTGTTTATAAAAATTCTGGTGATTAGTGGTGTGTATTTGTATCATGGTTGGTAGGGGGAGAGATGGTGATGTTTTAATTTGCTTCCGCTAATGAGTCGCGCTGGGACCGTTTTGTTTTAAAAAAAATGTGTCTATGAATTAGGACACTTCTTCAAAAGGAGAAAGGTAATAAGGTGTAACATTGGCGCTGGTGACGACCTGGGAAGGGTTCGGGGTGTCACACTCCTACCTGGCTTAATGGGAAAGGATCGCGGTGGACGGCACCAGTCCCCAACTATTTCAGTTTGCAGCAACTAGACGAACATACTTGCTGTCAATAGCAAACCTTGACGCTCGCTGCTCTGCTGGCTCGAGCAGAGAAGCAAGCGAGCAGACGCTCGCTGCTCTGCTTGCTCGAGTGTGGGTAGCAGCGAGCGAGCTGCTCATCTGGGCAAACCTGCTGGTCCAGATCTCGAGCGAGCAGACGAGCCGCTGCCGCAGATCTGGCGAGCAACGCTGCGAGACTCGCTCGAGCAAGCGTCTCGCAGATCTAGGCAAGCGCTGGCTCGAGCGAGCCCTCACGCTTGAGCTCCGACCAGCCATCGTCCAAATCTGCAAGGGGTGGCTCTCGCCAAAGCCCTCATCAATCGGTGAAAGAGGAGCAGTGAGCAGGTTTACCTGGTGAAGGAGCAGCGGCTGTCGGCACCGGAGAGGACGATGGTGGAGAAGCCAGATGGTCTCAAGATAGAGGCGGCTGTCGGCGCAGGAGAGTGGGAGGCGCTGGAGAAGACGACGGTGGAGATGCTCGCAGGAGGCGACGCTCGCAGGTGGAGACGCTCGCAGCGGCTGTCGGCACCGGAGAGGACGACGGTGGAGAAGCCGGATGGTCTCGAGACAGAGGCGGCTCTCGGCACCGGAGAGTGGGAGGCGTCGGAGAAGATGACGGTGGAGACGCTCGCAGGAGGAGAGGCGGTGTTCGAAGGGCTAAGTAAGAAATAGAAAAGAAACACGATTTTGTTCCTTTTTTGTTCTTCAAATATGTTTCAGAAATAAGAAACATAAATTTGTTGTTTCTTATTTCTGTTCCCTTTTTGTTTCTAGAAACAAAAAAACAAAAAAGGAATAGAAACGTGCGTTCCTTTTTTGTTCCCAGGAACAAAAAAACAAAAAAATTGTTCAAAAACATTAAAAAAAAAAAGAGTGCAAACAAACGCACCCTAAGTGTCCATTTGATGCCAAAACCCATCAATTTCATAATGCCCCCTATGCCTATGGTTTTGAACCATTTCAAGAGTTGTGAGATGTGCATTGGTGGCTGAATTATGGCCTGGGAAGCCATACTTGGCCATGGATGAGTTAAAGGGACAAGAATAAGAGAAAACGAGGCAAGTGGACCCCTCTCTCTCCTTCCTCTCTCCCCCTGATAACTCTATAAAAAAAAAGTTATTTTACCTATTTTAGGCAACAATTAATGTGATATCTATAAGAAAATATTTGGATTTCCTTATGATTATTTGAATTTTCCTTGTTTATGCTGAATAATAAGATATGGAGAAGATAAAGAACAAAATGGCAAATATCAGGAATTCTAATAAATAAATAAAAAGTAGCAGTGGAAGATGGATATCAAATCAGGAAATTCTTGATTTTATTCCCTAATGTTATCTGCAAGCGTTGGGAGATAGATATCTGGGATATATCCTTTGAAGAGGAGAACATTGAAAGCCAGAGAGAGCAGTTAGGTTTTTGTAAAATCGTTTTTCATTCTTCTGACAGTTTTTCAAGTATTTTGAAGAGAAGACCAAAGTGGTGACAAAATTCTTGTTCTTTGATTCATGATGCTGGGTTTGATTTATATTTTTATTTATTCTTCTACCATGTTCTAATTTTCTTTTGTTAGGGCTACGATGTAGCCTAATCATAATGATGTGAATTTCATGATTTTTATGTTTTACAATTGATTTCATTCATGTGAGTTATATATTATTGTGTTTAATGCTTTTGAATGATTGGCCACCACTTGAATGATCCGATGTGCATGTTTGAGATTGAGAAGTGATAATATGCAATTGCTCATTATAATATATAACCATGAATTAAACGTGGATAGAGATATATCGCATTATTTGTGTAGCTTTCGGTGATAAGGTGATCCAAAAACTCATTGTAAGCCGGGAATATTAATAATTTTTAATGCACTTATGTTTATTTTAATTCACATAGAGATATAATGGATTAATAAACTGAGTAGGTTTGCTATACCTAGAGATATGATAGTAAATTGATTAGGAAATCTCGCTATCATATGTTTGATATCGTTCTTGTACCCAAAACAATCTGAAATTTATATCTAGTGGCTATGGTGAAATCGGATGCTCTAACATATTTATTTGATCGATTTACTGCATTTAGTCTACAAATTTCGTTTTTAATTTATTCTTAATTATATTTTGATATGTTAGATAAATTTTAGAATTAGTCTATTTTAGTATTTAATTGGTTTATTAATCATCGATTTCCGTGGGACGATACTTTTTCTTATCATTATATTACTTGTTCAACATGTTCACTTGCGTTTAGAACTTTACGAACACCCTCGTTGCCGTGCGACTGCCCTCCTCCTTCCGTGGTATGCCTTGAAAGCTTCAAACCCCAGCAGCAAGCCAAGAGGCCATGGGAGCAGCCACACCACTCATCGAACCGCACGCCGACGCCGTCGCTCGCTGCTCCAGTGTGCTCGCTAGCCGTCATGCCTCAACATCGTTCAGCCGTGATTCTCACTGTCCTTACTGCTGTCCCGTGACTAGTGGAGCCAAGCCAGAGCTGTCCAACCACCGTGGACTGTCGTGTACCCCCGCCTCAGCTTGCTAGAGCTTTGCCACCTCAACCAACCCTGGATCAACCCTCAACCAGCAGCGAACATCGAGCAGGAAAGTGGGTTTCTAGCATTGTTCCGAGCCCATTTTGAGATGGTTCCAAGTCTCAAAACCTAAACTCGCTTTAGAGAGAAGTGACCCCCGCGACGTTCCCCTCGATTTGTACCGACCCGCTCATCGATCAAGTGAGTTTAATTCACTAATCTTCACTTAGTAGGTTAATGATACTTATTGATTAGATTTAATTACGTGTGATTAGATGGATATATTAGATTAGAGTAATTAATTTAGTGCTTTACCGATGCATGTTAGGTGGTTAGTTAGTGCTATTAGCTAGGGAATAGTCTTTAGTATTTATTAAACGAATCTCAGAAATTTTCCGGATCCGTTTCGGCGTCCAATTAGGCATTACAGGCCTAAATTGGATTTATTGGCATCATTTTATTATTTATCGTAATTATTTAATTAATTAATTATTTTCCGAAAATTAGATCGAGATAGCTAGCGACCAGAATTTTGTGCTAATTGCAGTGGTACTCTCTGTTTATTTAATCAAGTACCGAATTGTGCAAATTGATTGTGATTTGTGTCGTGGGTATTTATTTCCAAAAATGGACAATTTTGGTAATTAACTGGAAAATTATCAGGTGTCAGTCTACAACGCCAAAAATCTATTTTGGGACTGCTGAAATAGTGGGAGGTTTAAAAGTGAAAACCTTATATTTTGGCTAAAGCCGATCGTGTGCCCACACACGTATATTTTTATCGGGTATGATAAAAATGGGAAATTGGTTATATGGTTCGAGATGGTATACTATATTAGCCTATGGGTGATATGTCAGCTTAAATTGAAAGCGGTATACCGGTATACTATATCAACCTACAGGCTCTGATATGTCAGCTTAGCGAGAGCAGTATACCTAATCGGCTTAGCGAGAGTAATATGATTAGCTTAGAGAGAGCATTATTAGTGTACTATATCAACTCAAGGGTTTGATATGTCAGCTTAGTGATAGCGGTATACTATTTATCAGCTTAGTGGGAGCTATACTATGTATATCTCAGCTTAGAGCGAGCAGTCCTATTATGGGTGGACTTATAGATAGTATTGAGTGGGCCGACTGTGAGAAGGTCATGATGAAATGTAATCGACTAGGTCGATTGATCAATGATGTAATCTGATGTTATGAATTGTTTGATTGATGTGATTTGAGGCATCTGTAAATGATATTAATTTGCAGGATGAAACTGAGACCAAGGTAAGTCCTCTAACTCGTGTTGTATTTAGGCAGCCCTAGGGCATATTTTCTTCATAATCGAGTCTTAAGGGATAGAACTCGCTGAGACTTAGTCTCATCCCAATTGTGGGATAACATTTCAGGTCCGTAAATGGCAGCACCTCTAACTCCTCCCGAACATTTTGGTATATCTGAGGAGATTACAGAAGTAGGTTATCATATTCCGATACACCCCCACCCTGAAGGATTAGAGTACGTTATGGTGAAATCCACTGTTTTGGTCGATGTAGGTGGATCCGAGAAGGTGCCCCATAAATACCGGTCATGGTATCGTCACTATCATGATGGGCAAAGGGAGGGTCCTGTACTGGAGTTTGATATACCTCGGAACATTTTAGAGGTTGCGCTCGGGAAGGGTACAGCAGGTTTGAAGGGTGGATCCGTAGTGGATGCCAAGGACCCCAATCTTGAATGCGAGTCTGACTCTCTGGTGTACTCAGCTGAAGGAGCCAATTCCAGCGAAAAAGAAGGAGAAGTCAATGAGGAGGTGGAACAGGAGGAATTTAGTGATGATGAGCAGTTATGGTTGTTAGACCCCACCCCTTGTTTGAGAACCTTCTGTGGTGTATATGTTTTTATATACCTAAACCAACTTGTATAATATATGACATGGTTTGCTATGTATACATGTATATAAATGTGGTTGGTGTGGTTTGAAATTTTAGGACCCTGCTTTCCTATCCCATTACTTTATTATCTAGGGATTTATATCTGCTTCCACATGCATATATTAAAATGAATAGGTCGACGATACATCATGGGACATCACTATTAATGGATCAAGGAGGGATGGGCACGTACTCGGAGGATTGGGGCGTGACATGGCCGATGGCAAGTAGTGAGGTTTCTTAAGACGAAATAGAGAAGGGACAAGCACTAGCAGTGGGAGATAATCTTGTTCACGCAGCTGTCAATGGCTATGGAAGCTCTATACTCTTGCCCTACACCCAAGCCATCATTCGAAATTCATGGATGATCTTGTTCCATTTTTACCTCGTGGAATTTTGGACAAAACATAGCAAGTCCAAAGAGACCATCACCCTCGCTCTCCGCCTCATCAATCATCATTTCCTTCATGGCACTCCATTATCTCCTTGTAATTGTGCCCCAGCCTTTGATCAAGTGTGAACTCATGACGTGCAAATAAACTCTTTGACGAAGACAAGAGGATAGAGCACCACAGTTGTAAAGGAGTTAAAATAAAATTAGGTTGTTTTAAGATCTCAATTGACTATAAAAAATTCAAGAACTAATGATACATTATAAAACCAAAATACCTTTTTATCTAACTTCTCCTTCTTTTTTAAACTGGGAAAACATAATATACAGTCTCATTTCATAAAAGTATCAAACGGATAATATTTACATATCATCTGTTCACTCCACTCATAAAATAACTATTAAATCAATTTTCCAAGAATACGTCATTATCAGAGTCACGGAAGGTATTAGTCAAACACACCTTATGACATGGAGCAAGTTTGCTCTCTCATATTTTCGTGTTGATCAAGCCAAAAGATACTAATATTCATATTGAGAATTTTCGGATTTATGAGCTAAGAATTAAATCTATGCACTAAAATCCTGCAAAGAAAATTCCAAGTTGCTATCACCAAATTTAGGTCTAGTACACTGCTCTTCTTAATTTCAAAGGAGAAAGTATAAACTACGGATTTCGAATTGGAATTTAGCAAGCAGACATGTAAAAAGTTCTTCTAGAGCTAGCTCAATTTGGTAAACATAGATTCGGTAGATTCCTTTGGCTCAAGAATCGTTACTCTTATTGAATACCATAAAGCAAGTACATATTTATGTACCACAAACCTGCTTGAAAAATCATTATTCATTATGTAAGATGTTGAGCATGAGATACATGAACAGATGACATCATGCATGCGCATAAAAAATGGACCAACATTTGTGTACAATGCAAACAAAATGCCACAAGTGATTGTGAGAGCCACCTCTTGAACCTCGTTAGGATAAACTCTCACATGGTGGGAGCCACGTCTTGAACCGATGGCATCTAACTGTACAATCCTATTGTAGTGTGCACATCAGCATGTTTATCTATATGATATTATTGTAGCAAATTCGCTCAATGTAAGTTGATCAGACTGTCAAGCAATTGGGAAAACAAATGACAAGCTTACTTTCTTATTCTAGCTTGGCTCTAAAGTGATTAAACTGCTCACAAACAATTTTTCCAAAGATGGCTTTCAATGTGTTCGTGTATGCGTTCTAGCTCCTGGAAGCAATGGATGAAATGGTTTGATGGAAATCGATCTAAATGACAGGAATAGCAAATTGCTCAGAAATTAAAGTGGAAGTACTGTGAATTATTTAAAGGTGCAATGCAGGGAATAAAGGAAATCAAAGCAAAGAACACTAAACTTGAAGGAAGGAGCCAAACAAAATTAACTGAAAATGAGATTACTAGGACATGGACATTGCTGGAATTGAAATTAATCATAGTTTGTACAAATGACGCTCAAATGGAGACATTGACATTGACGTAACAACAATACTCAAAGGGAAATCAGCAGTAATTTTGGCAGAGGTCCAACATAATTTCAACGTATCTTTTTCCTCTGCATATCTTCTATTCATAAGTTTTAAATTCTCTTTGATTATTACTAGGTCAATGTCCATTTCTTAACTTAAGTTCTTTTATATATCCATGATTTCTTAACTTAACTACTTTCATATATACATAATTTCTCAACTTAACTAAACTTTCGATACCTGAGCATTTCTCGTACTGTTTCCGCTTATTTTGAATTAAATTAGGTTGAAGACTCTCTTCCTCAAACTTTGGTGGAATGGTCTTTTAGGAGCATCAAAACGAGATTGAACTTGATATAGCTTGGCTGTGATTTATTCACCACCGATGTATAGTGACTTACGGTTATACCAGACAACAATTCAGTCACACAACCAAAGGAGACAAAGTAAACCGAAGCACCAAGGGAAAGAGAACTCTCTGCCATCAAAGGATGAAGCATCAAAATTCACAATATCTGATCAGCATGTCGAACGAGAACATCCAGATCGCTCCTATGCAATCTCAAATTGATCAATGATGAAGACAAATTCGTCATTATCATCTTTGAGGCAAAACGTCGAACATGTGGTGATCATATGAAGGGTGAGGTGTTCTACAAATAGGAATTCCTATCAATCGGCGAGCAATATAACATGAGCAATTTGAGATAACAATTTGATTTGAAGCTCTCGGCAGAAGGCAAACGCAGAACAATTGTATGATCGAGTCTCGATGAATCGACCGCGTCCTACCTTGGGGGAGATCCGATTCGAACGGTTACATGTTGCTTATAAATGAAGACATCGAAAGACTTGAAGAATCTCAGAGAGACGAAGCTAAGGCGACAAATCGATTCAGCGACGAAATTGCTCGACGAAGATATTCAGCTGCAACTGGCTTCGCTCGGTTCCTCAGCTCTCCCGCATGCACCAAGCGAGGGAGAAAGAGCACGAGAGAAGTTTCAATCGGTGGTGATGAGCGTCCGTTCTCTACTCCGTCACGGCTGCAGTTGCGGTGAACAGCAAGGGAGAATTGACGGTGGCTGTCACCGATCGGAGATGGAATAGACGATCGATTGATGGCGATGGAGCTGAGAGGAAGGGGCATCCTCAATCACAATCTTCATGTTGTGTATCTCACCAACTATTTATTTCCATGATTTAATGATTTCAATATTATGAATAATATTTTCTTGACCATTATGTAACAATATAATTCAAATCAATCGCATGACATCACGTATAGCTTTTATAGTAGATTTGATTATATAGTTCTTTCTTTTGTTTGATATCACATATATCCCAAACAAAGTAAGCATTTCAAATGATCTTTAATTACTAGAACATTGTATAAATTTCCTAAATTTTATAGCATTTTGTATTAAATGCTAAAAAATTTAGGATTTATAGCTAAAGTACAATGAAACAAGACAAGAAGTATAGTAAAATGGTACCGTCATGTCTACTACATGCAAGTATCTTACATTCCTTAAACTTTCAAATATCATTTTTTTGCATGCACGCAATGCTGCGATATTTGCTAATATGTAAAGATTTGAACCCCATTTGGAATGTGAGACAATAAATACTAGAGAATTATTTTGTATTCATATTTAGAAGATAAGACGTTAATTGGTAACCTGCGAATCATCTTCATTATCTCAAGTTATGATTTTGTCCATCTATAGTTATGTAAGAGCATAGTGTATTTTATGTATATGCACAGGGTGTCTATATATATATAGGCAAAAGCTCAAGATGGAAATGCTCATTGGTTTGCTCAATTAACAATACAAATAGCAATTTCGTTTTGGAGTGGTTCTTCAATCAAACAATTTTTTTTAACAAAAGAAAAAAAAAAAAAACACTATCGTGAGAAACTAGCCCAAATGTAGAAAGGGAGGGATTTTACCCCGCTCCCAACGGGCCACAAAAGGAAGAAAAAATAGAAATTGAAGAAAAAAAACAAAAACAAAAATAAGACACTCGCAACCCTTATCAGCGCAGATACTATCAACCACTCAACACACATTCACACAAACCTTAATACAAATAACTTGGAAATGACTCCGAATCTTTTCGCAAAACCTCTACTTTACCTCTCACAACACCCCCATGCTGAAGACACATGTGCTAGGCATGATGCCCCTCGTCTAATATATTGAGTCTCTCCCTCCATGCATATCTTCGAGTCTCTTGCACAATGCCTTCCATCCGCTTCTCCCATAGTACAGTGGATTCTCCCTATCCTCAAGGAGTGAAGTTGGATCCATTAATCGATTCTTTTCAAGCTCAACCTTCAAAGCATCCTCTAGTGGATTGGATTGCATCACATATCCCAACTTTTTCACGGTTGCACCTGCTACTCTAATATTAAGGCTAAATTGTAGATACCTCTTGTCAAATTGACCAAATTCGACTTCTCCCTCCAATAATCCCCATAGCACATTTGGTGTGAAAAGTTGAAACCACACGTGATCCGTATCAAATGAACCGAGAGTTCCCGATAGCTCATTCCGCCTTTGGCTGTTAACACGTGGTACGATGTCAAAAGATACTTCATTTTCTCCATCTTCTACACCAATGACAACATAGAGATACAATCCTATGAACTTGTTGTACAAGTCTTGCGAAGCCTTGAAAGATATAGTACCGTCTTTAATAAGGATGAACCCCTTTGGCTCTCTCTTCCGGGGCTAACATTCCGAAAATGAGACCAAAGGCTGGAATAACGATGCCTCTGTTATACGGGTAAATTGTTAGAAATATCCAAGTTTGTAATTACTTCAAGAAGAAGAGTTTGATTTGTGCATATTCCTAGTAATTCAACTAAAGCTAGAGTTGTATAATAATTAGACATATTGATCCTTGCTAATGCTGGAAATCATTCCCTCCTTGCAAGTGGTAGCCACCCCTAATAGTAGATTGAATCACCCTAACCGTAGCTCATACAATAGGAGTGTACTATATAGGAAAATGAAAAATTGATCAAAAATAGAATAGCACATCCAAGAAATTAATCGCCCCTGTCAGACCCCATTAAATGTTCATTGTTATGAGTTCACTTTAGAGATCGGCAATTCTTCGGTACAAACTATCCTGATTGAGTTCCAACTTACTTGCAACAAACTTAACATTATTAAAATAAATTAAACAAAAGCTTCTACTTGTACTCAAACCAATGGAAAATTGAAAAGGAAAATACAATGCATGCCCTCTCCACAGAGCAGCCTCATCCAACCGCTTGCACCTTTTATGTCTGCTCTAACTTTATATAAAAGGAGAATCTCAAATCAGATACTCCAATAAAATTAAATCAAACCGTCCAAGTAATCTGCATGTGGCTAGCAAGGCATGTAGTTCCACGGTGCCCCATCATAATAGCAACAAGTACCTAAGAGTGAAAAGGGTCTCATGTCGAATTATTGAATTATTATCACTATGTAGTTTTATCTTGATCCGTGGAGTTGATCTAGTACTATTATCGAAGTTGGTTGTTATGATCACCGTAACATCTAGCATGGTGTGTCTATTTGTTCGTTAGATCTTCTAAGATTTCAACATTATTTTCAATACAAGAACTATGATCATCATGTCTCTATCATTGCATCAATTTGAGATTTTGTTAAGCTTCATATACATGTGCAGAATCACTTTATATTAAATTTGTTTGTTCATTTAGAATTTTTAGCTTTTGTATTAACTGCGCCTAGAGTATACTCCGCATCAACGCACACACAGATACCCGAGCAGAGAGAGAGAGAGAGAGAGAGAGAGAGAGATACCTCAATTGAGATGTCAACAATGTTCAATCCTTTGTACCTTTTGCACCCTTCACAATCTCGTAAATCTTCCATTTTACTTGAACTTTCTACCTTTGTGCTCATTAGATTATCTCCATGCGAAACCTCGTAGAATAAAGCCGGATCTAGCGACTTATTGTCTTGAAGCAAAACCTCCAAATCATTCTCTAATGGCTTGCATATTAATCGGAATCCACAATTTTTTACAAGTCCTTCATTTCTTGTATTAGAATTGCATGCTCTAATGCCAAAGTAAAAATCACCCGAGTCATTTGGACCAAAATGGTCTACTGGCCACAAATCCTTTGATTCCATATACTCAAGCCACACATGATCCAAATTGAAATCCTTTGATTTTATATACTCATGCCACACACGATCCAAACCAAATGGCCCTGCACTCCTGGGGTGTTTTATGCCTTTGCAATTAACATATCCTATAAGCTCATATGGGTAAACCGAAATATGGGCAGCCCTCCTTGCTTCTAATTGAAATACAACACAAAAAGCTACTCCTAAAATCTTTTTATATAAGTCCTTTGAAGCCACAAAAGATATATAACCCTCTCTATTGGGAAGCAACCATTTAGGCATCTCTCCTCCAGGTAGAATAATTCGGCAATTTGTTTTGCGATGAAATTTCTGTCATAGATGTAGACTGTTAGATAGTTTTTTAAAATTGGAACCTAAAAGGAGGAGTTCCAATGAGTTAAATGGTAGTCCTAAAGTTTAGATATAGTTAGCAATGGCAATGCAATGGTTTTTTTTGGGTACTTAATTGGCGGAAATAGGACATGTATTGTTGAAGATTTTGTCACTGGATGAACATGTATTATTGAAGTGTTTCATTGGGCGATCCTTGTAATTCAACAGCAAAACAGAGTTCTATAGATAAAGGAAATATCTTTTGCATTGTCTTATAGCAACCTCCACCACATATACATGCAGAATTACTTTCTGTATGTTTGCTTTCTATAATTAGCCCACCATTTCGGGATTTTTAGCCTTTTGCAATACACGAACACTCAATGCTGCCAACATGTACACTACTCCATATTAATCAGAGAGAGAGAGAGAGAGAGAGAGAGAGAGAGAGAGAGAGAGAGAGAGAGAGAGAGAGAGAGTCTAACCTCAAGCTTGGGGAACCCATTATGGACTGGCTCTCCACTTGAATATAACTCAACGTCCTCAATGTCACATATGTTGGAGGGAACTGATCGTTGAGTATGTGAAACATAGCTATATTCCAAGCGATATGTTTCCTCCCACGTAGGAATTTTAGTAAAAAAATTTCCCGATAACATAGGAAATCCCATCTTTTTATGGGGTTCCCTCAAATCCTCTTCCTCCTTTGGACACACGGGACACGTGGTAATTGGGTAGCCTTCAAGTTGTAGGCTTTCAAGATTTTGCAACTTGTAAATGCCAAAAGCAAGGATTGCTAGTTTCTTGCCATCAAATATATACATCTTCTCCGGAGAGACGAGATTTCCTATGGATGTAGGAAGTTCTTCAGTCCTTTGTAGACTAACTTCTTGCAAGCTTTCGTTCTTATTCAGAATATCAAGGAATCTTTGCAATTTAGAGCACCCACTTAAATTTAACCATTGTAACTTATGGTGATATACAAATGAATCGTGGGCACGCTCCAAGTTTTTGCACCAAGAGAGATCTAATTCCTCAAGATTTGGAGTATAAGAGAGGTCTGGTATACAAACCAGCGATTGACATTTACTCAAGTCAACGAACTTCAAATTTTTAAGGTCCTACAAGAAAATAAAACCAACTTGTAAAGACATTCCAAACGATCAAAGAAGAAAAGTGAGATATATAGTCATTTCAAAATCTGGCTTTGATTTTTTTAATAAAAAAAAAATCAGTTTATCATAATTCAAGCCACATGTGATCAGAATTCACTTGATCATATGATGTACATAGAACACATCCTCTCACTTTATAAATATGATTTTAGTAAGTAATCCTTGTAAATTCGCCAATGCTCGTAATTTCACCACACACTAGAATGGCATGGCCACTTCCACCATGTATGCATGCAGAAACAATACTTGTGATTCAGAGAGACTGAGAGAATGCATAACTTCAAGTGGGAGCACATTAGCCGTCGTCAATCCTTTGCCAACTAATTCATCACATGCATTTAAGCTAACATTTGGAATCTTATGTAGAGACTTGCAACTACTCACCTGTAGATCCCGTAGAGGCAGGGGTGGTTGGTTGATCGGTTTTTAAAAGAAGGCATATTTTGTACGCCTAGATTGTCATAATATAACAAAAAAAAAAATTGCAAAGTCCAAGATGTCTTTGTCACGCCCCGATCCTCAGGCACGCACACATCCCTTACTTTTGGTCAATTTTAAAATGCGATATCCCAGGACTATGTATCGCCGACCCTTTCATTTATATTTGCACATGCGGAAGCAGCTATAATTCCCCAGACAATAAAACAATGGGATAGAAAAGCAGGCCATATATTTCTCATACTGAAAATTTACAACCACACCTTTTTACATGCATCTCATAGTATTCTACAATACTATATATACGCAACTCTGGTCTAACGTCTATTCACATGCAAACAAGGTCTGACAAGACAGGACGGGATCTCAGTCCTCATCCGGGTCGTACTCGGGGTTCTCCTCCACGTAGTCCTCTTCAGGTTCCTCAACAGGGATCTCCTCATCAGATTCATGCTCCTTAGGCTCCTCATCCAGGTCCTGAAATGGTTATTCAATAACCACTGAGACAACGTCTCAGCAAGTTCTACCCCTAAGCCCCGGTTAATACACCAACTCAACCCAGGGTATCTATCCAGAACTACCCCACCACAAGCAATAACCAACAGTCGATTCGCATACAACCTTACCTGGTATGCCATACCCTGCACGTTATAATTCAGCACAATACACGCAATGCACATGGCCATTAGATGTTACATTTCATCAATCACATATGAGTCGCATCACAAGCGATCTCACCTGGCCATTGCCACACCCTGCATGTTATCGATTCATGCACGTGTGCCATAAACAATGTGCTTAACTCACGTATGACCGAAATCGCAGATGCCATGATTCTCATGCATTCTTGCACATTATCACAGTTCAACAATATCATGCATATATTCAATGCATACAACAAGTGAAACGTCTTATCCACTCAATTAATCACAGGGGTCCTGATTATAAGACCGAATCATTATGATACGTCCCATACCGTGCCACACAATTTCGTCCCATAATCCAGCGCGTCAATCAACACCCAACATGCGTTCCAATTGTTATTCACTGCCACTCAAGGGCATAGCCTACTCACAGTTCGGCTATCTACTGACATTAATGCCAGGCATCGTCTCCCCTCATGGAGCACGGCTTCGTCACTACGTCGACGGCATTCCCGAAGGAGCATCGGTCCAATCGGCCCAGCCTCTACTGCGACCGACATCCATTGCGCGGGCATCCCATATAGGGGCACGTCCAGCTCAATAGCCCGGGACGGTTTCCTCTTAATAAACACACGACAATTCAATATCGGCTCAGGACACTTTGCATTTCACTCAAATGCCCCGATTAAAATAGTAATCCTGGCCTCTTTCCTTCGTATTAAAAACATCTGAGAAAGTAATCGTGCGTGGGCACACGTTAATTCGAACCTGGAAAACTGATACTTTCCTTTTTCAAACCCCACTGTTCGATATAATACTTAAAATCCATTTTCGGTGTCAAAACCCGACACCCGGGATTTTCTGAATAAATACCAAATTTCCAATCACCACACAATTGCACAATCATCACTCAATTCATGCAGATGCCCATACATTTTTACATCCATTTACTTCATAGACTCAACACATATGAATTTTAGACACTTTTCGCATTCTGGATGAACAGTGCACGTGAACAGTAACTCGTGAACAGTGTCGCATGAACAGTAAATTTCCAGAATTTAATAAACTATAAATTAAATTCAGAAATCATTAAAAGCATTAATTAAAGCAACCATCAATTAATTAAAGCCAAGCATACTTAAGTAACCACATAAACCACATTAAGCAAATAAAGCAAGATTAGGCTAGACTAATTTAATTCATCCATCTAACCACCTATCTTAGGGCTAATACAACTTAATTAAATCACTTAAACTAGAATTAAATCTAACTAAACCAACCCTAAGCAAGTTTAGGCACTAATCGAAGGATTAGGAGCTAAACTCACCCGTTAAGCGGGCCGGAAACACCGACGCGGCGGCGACGACGGAGGCGACGCTCCAGGACCTCTACCATGACGATCCAAGGTGGTCCCAAGCTCAACACAGCAACCACAGCTCGGACTCCCACTGAAACTTCTGAAAAACAGCCCTGTCGGAGAAGAAAACAAGTTGAACGGCTTGGCCGGAGCTCCGGCGAGGAGGGTGGCTGGCAACCGGTGACACCTGGGGGTCTTGGGGTCTTGCTGGAGGTTGGGATGAGCAAAGGAACGGCTGGAATGGAAGAAAACGGGCTGCAAAGTCGAAACAGGCGAAGCAGGGCGGAACCAGGCGGTTTGGCGACCGGCGTCTTGAGACTGCCGTACAGGACGACCGGCAGCTCCGTTCGGGACGAAACTGGGCTCGTTGGAACGGTCTGTCTCTCCCGGTCACGGTGATAGGTGGATTGTTGGCTGATTCATCCGGGAAGACCACTTTTGACTCGATTCTTTGACGAAGGGTCAGCTGGAGCAGAAACTGAAGGAGAGGGAAAACGAGGAAGAGAGGAGCTCGTCCGCTTGGAGGCCGAATGGGGGAGAGAGAGAGATGTGAGGGCTGGTGTCACACCTCATTAAGGCCATTAAATGGCCACTTCAATTCCCCATACAAAGTGACATCATCTTCTCTCTCTTCCTTTGCCTTATCCACATGCTTTTAGGGGCATTTAGGTCATTTCCACCTTGCACAAATTACACATCTGACCTTGGGCTGAAATTGGTGGATGGGTCTAAGGATTGGGCTTGGCTATGAATAGGAATGGGCTTGGGAATTGGATGGACTTGAAATGGCCAAGAATTGGCCCATGGGCGTAGAAGATGAATAGTTGGTTTGGCCCAATGGGCTCATTTGCTTGACTTAGGCCCATTTGGTGGCTGTCCCAACTTGGGCCTAAGGCCCACACTGGCTTGGCCCGGCCCACGTCCTCACGGGCTTGCTTCCTCGGTCCGAAAATCCCTTTTTTTCCAATTGCTCGGCTTAACTGGCTCTGTCGACTGTCTTAAGTAGCTTCATCCAAAGTCCGTCCCGAATATTCCCGATAATTCGAAGTCCAATTCTAAGTTCTCTTGCCATGTCAATTTCGCCCAATGCCATTTTGGTAACAACTCAGACTGACGGGTGGCTTTGAGGATTCACGCGTGACCGACTCGTATCAAATCACGTTCAAGACATTTTGATGCATGGACGTCCTTGACTGCATGAAATTACGGGGGATAGATTCTTATTTCAAAGTACACGATTACTGAGGATCGACATAGGGTCGTTCTTGGATTCGATAATAGTAAACGGAATCACCCGTCGTTCCATTATGTTCAGTCCGCGAATCGACTTTTAGTCGTCCTTAGAATCGGCCTGCCTATCTATAGGATCGTCCTCACGTAAATCTCACGGTCAAGTCGTTTTCCCAGGTTGAGTCCTTTAGTCGTACGAGTTCTGTCCTCATTAGCCTTTCCCCTCAAGGTCAGTATCTCAGGAGTGATCAATTCCGAGTGAGATCAACCAACAATGCATTAACGAAATTTACATCCATTCATTCCTCAGAGGACTCGAATTTCAGGATGTCACAGTCTTGCTTAGTTATTTGTTTTTGAGCTACAAATACATTGGCATTGTATAAGAGCTCAAAGTTTAATATGTCATTATAAATACAACCACCACATTTATACATTGCATTTGTATAGATAAATAAAAAATGCAGATGCATCGATAAACTTTGACATCTCGATCTAGTGGATCTCATCTGCAATTTATTAAACCTCTATGGTGCACATCCATCAAATATATAATGAATCTTTTTGCGCTTTCTTTCAATTTAAGTTTTAACTACTTCGTTTTTAAGATCCCTTTATCAATGAGTTGTCATTCCATAATGATTAGGGTATTTTTTAAATGGTAAATTCTCAATGAAATCTCTAAAATTATAGCACTATCGTTCTGAAGGACAAAAAGAATATTAAATGAAAGGGAGTTTAAGGAATAACATTTGAAATGTTATATATGAAATTTTATTTGAAGGCGTATGTCTCGAAAGATAAAGGTGGTGAGTTTTTTCATGGGACAAGTGAAGACTGTCAATTGAAGTTTTTAAAATCAGACAAACCTAATCAACACTTTCATTCGCCCAACATTGTCAATGGAAATGTTGCTATTAGTAGGAAGGGGATTACGGGGTGGTTTTTAGATCGTAAAAAAATTGTAAATGATTGTCATGGAGCCTTGATGGTTTAGATGTCATGGAGAGTTATACTGGCGTTCATTTATGGGGACTCAACCATAGTTTAGATTCTCAAATCGATGGACAAGCTGAAGCTGTTAATGGAATTTTAAGCAATTTAATGAGTTTTATTGGAAAACATGTTAAACAATGGGATTTTTAATTGGTTCAAAATGAATTTGCAGCTAATAATTGGATGAGCCAAACTATCAGAAAATGGCAATTTGAAGTTTTGTATCGAAAGGACAATAAGGCTCCATTCCTTCCACGAAAAATGAGACCTACTTGGAAAATATTTTTCCAAAAAGTCATTATTCAGGAAAATGATAATGATATTCAGCAGAAATCTACAAATGAATTGGAAAATATTTTCTTCAAAAAAGTACCAAAAAAATCAAAATTTTAAATTTTTTCTGTTCTTTATTTCTTTATTCCTCTTCTTCTTTTTCTTTTTCTTTTCCTTTTTCCTTCTTCCTCGGACAATGGCCGGCCGTGGCCATGACTAACGTTAGCAAGCTCGTCCCTTACCTGTGGCCAGTCACCCACCATCATCGTGGCTAGCCATTGGCTGTGGGAGAAGGAAAAAGAAAAGGAAAAAAAACTAAAAATATTAAAAATTCAATTTTTTCAAAATACTTTTATAAGAACAAACATTTCATTAATCAAGGTCTCGAGTCCAAGCACTGAGGACCCACTCATAGCCTTTGTGAACCAAAGCCACAAACCAAAGCTTATTCGACCAAAAAAAAACCAGAGCTTAAGTATCGAGGACTCGAGCACTACGTTGACAGTCCTAGGCTTGGGTTCTAGGGAATCAAGCACAAGCATCAAGGATTCAAGCTCAGTCTCAATGAACTCGAGCATGGGTACTAGGGGCCCAAGCCCAGTTGTTGGAGACCATGTCGGGACCCGAAAACAAACATTAGAGCTTTCATGTTCGAGTATAGAATTTTGGGTCCGAGCACTGATAGTTAGTCATATTTCGGAAAATGTTTTTTGGTTTTTAAAAGAGGGAAATCATTTTCCTGAATTTAAGTATAGGTTTTTCGTTAACTAATCCATTGACTCATTTTCTAAGCAAATCAAGTGCCAGAAAATAAGGAAAATGTTTTCCTAAAAAATATTTCCCACAAAACGAGCAACGCGTAAGTTTATTTCCCATGGGATGAGAAAAATACTAGGAACTTTTTATACCTATAGTGCTACGTACGCACGGGTTAAGTGTACCGTGGATGCACAAAATTGATACTCGTAAAGTTGAGCAAAATCACCGATTTAGAAATATTTAATGGAAAGAAATTGTTGATAATATATGCAACACATAGAAACATATACATGCATATGGACAAAAAAAGATATTTCAAGATTTCAAATAAAAAAATTATTGTCAGATAAAAGGAATTCAAATTTTGGATATTGAAACATGTTGGATCTCAAATAAACTAACTAACTCAGGCATTTCTCTATAGATACAACATTTGCAAAATAAGTAATTGACTACATTTTGGGGTGAAAGAAAACCAGAGAGAGAAAGAAAGAGATCCCATCGAAGCTCCTTTTTGCTTTATATTGTACTATAGATTATAATGTGAATATAATTACACATACATACATAGGTATATGACTTACTTTAGGGAACAACCAACATGTGAAAAGTTACTCATGTGTTAAACTTACTTAGGCATTTCTCTATGGATACACCATCCAGGTAATCGCCCGAGGTAGGCTTATTTAACACAAATATGATGGGCTGTCCTACATGTGAAAAGTTAGTGGCAAATTTGGGAGAATTCTCGTGTATATATAGTGGGGAGGTTTGAGATGCCCTTAGTAATCGATTGATTTGGTCGTGTTGTTATATATTGTCCGGTACATATCCGATGATTATTGGAGTAGACCAAGAGAGTACTCATGCGTTGAGCGGAACATAAAAACTAAATTGCTAACATGATGCACCTAGCGTCAAAATTTGAAAAAGCATGCGTGGTGATATGGAGGCTAGGTGTGGAGTAAGATCGGCGAATGAGTCCCTAGCAAACCAAAAGGTAAGATATTATAGTTCTAGTAAAAGCAACAACACGCTAAAGCATGCCCCTATCAAATTCAATATGCATTTTTCGAAACTTGATGAGACCTTCTTTGGAATTTAATCTTTCGAAAACTCAATTTCTCTTTGAGGATGTATGCACAATTGACCGGACATGGGACACCGTGTAAGTAATTGTGCACGTGTTTAATATTCTGCATTTGATTTCTCGTTGATGATTAATGTTTGCATTTGTTCTTGCTAGTCGATTCCATGTTTTATCGGATGTGCCCTAAATCTTATTTGAATGAGTTACCAACATTTATTTAATTGTTTTGCAATTCTTAAAAGTTATAATGATTTAGCAACATTTATCTGCGGAGCTTACTAAAATGTTATTTTCACTATATTTTATAAAACTACCAACTCTCATTTGAATCTTTTTGCCAACGTTTATTTCATTTTTGGAATTACCAACCGTTTTTTCTGTACTGCAATTTTTTGTTTGAGTTACTAATATGTTAAATTTACAATTCTTTTTAGAAAATAACCAATTTTTATTTGAATCACTACTCATGTTTTTTCTAGTGATTTGAAATTATCAACGGTTTTTATAATCTATGAATATTTATATGCCAGCTTACCAACTTATCTAAGTTACTGTCTCTTTTAGAAAATTATCAACTGCTAATTGAGTCCATTTACCAGCTTTTATAAGGTTGTTCGCAAAAATAAAAATTGTTTCTATAATTTACCCATATTTATTTGTTGAAGTTCTCGACCAGTTGAACTAACTCGTATACTAAATTACCTACAATTTTCCAAATTACCAACTAATCCAATAATTAACCAACAATTACATGCAGAGCTAATTTAAGAACTCTTACATGAAAATACCAATAGATATTTGAGTTAGTTATCAATATTTATTTGATTGCTTCAAGGTACTAACCATTCCGATAATTTACCAACATTTGTGGCAACTTACCAACTGGAAAAGGTTAATGACTCATATCCAAAATTATCAACTCTTATTTGAGTTAATTACCATTGTTTAAGAAGAACCCACTGTTTCAATAGTTTACCAAGTTTAATTTGGTAAGCCTACTAGCATGTTAACATTACAACTCTTCTATGAAATTAACAATTCTGCTGAATGTTACAAACATCATTACGCACTCGCCTTTGAGTCAAATAAAGATCAGTAAATTTTGTAAGAGTTGGTAACTTCAACATTTTCATAACATCTGCAAATTAAATGTTAGTAAATTATTAAATCAGGAAGTGATTGTGAAAACGTATTTAACTGAATCAAGTAAGAGTTAGAAAAACTAACACTAGATGGTAGCCTAACCCATGAGGAGTTGGTAAATCACTCAAATTAATATTAATAACTTGGAAGCTCCTTGAGGTTCAAACCACCTACTTAAGTTCAACATCTCTAAATTTGGCACGTCTAAAAGGTCAGGGACACAAATCAGCTACTTACAGTGGCTAAAATTCAGAAACTTCAAATTCCTAAAACGCTGCAAATTAAAAAGAACAGCTGAGCAAGATTTTGATAAATTCAATTTGTATGCACTGAAAATGAAAACCGTCAACTAAAGCATAAATGACGTACCTTCAAGTTCCCTCCAAATTTCTTAATCCGGCTACCACGCACACAAAAGCAAACAAGTTTCTTTGGACCAGCAGTAAACATGAGAGTGGATGAATGACATCTATGCCATTCAAGCCACCTTAAATCATCAGGAAGACATACGGGACCTCCGCTGATTCGTCCATTCAAAAGTATGAGCAATTTCAGTTTCCTCATGTGCGTCAAAGCACCGCAACTGATGTGTAGCTCTGCTGGTCTCGGCAACTGCAGCACTATACCTTTAACATCGGTGGTTTCATGAGAAGCTCTCACCATAGCCGCCGACAGTACTTCATTAACATCATCATAGCACCATAATCTACTACGTTTACGAGGGTCATTCGGGCACTCCTTTTTAACGACATCCTGACCCATCAGCTAAATCAAGTCATGCATTTGTACTATGCTGTCATACTCAATTGTTACTAAGGATCTCTCTATTAGAGTCTGAATCCCAATTAATGTGTCTAAACCACAGCTATCAAGAACTCTGGTTACATAATCCCTTTTCCTCCCCTTAAAGAAGCAAGCAATGTCAAGAAAGACGTCCCTCTCATTCTCCTCCAGCGCATCAAAACTTATCTTGAGAACACTGTTTATACCTCTAATAGGACTTTTAGCAAGTTTACCCAATGTGCTTTCCCATTCCCCTCTGCTTCTACCACATAAAAAGGAACCCAAGACCACAATCGCTAAGGGAAGACCTTTAGCATAGCCCAAAATGTTATCTATGTGATGCTTGCTTATGTCATTCGTCTGGTTTCCTGGAAAAGCGTATGAAGTGAGAAGTTCAAAAGCTTCATCTTGATCTAATGGTCTAACTTCATATACCCAATCTATCCCATGAGAAGTTAGTACATGTTTATCTCTTGTTGTAACGATGATCTTGCTCCCTTTCCCAAACCATGCACATTCTCTAGCTAATGCATTTAACTGGTCCCATGATCCACGTCATCAAGCACAAGCAGAATCTTCCTGCAGCAAAGTCTATCTCGTATCAGATTAGCGCCTCCATCCACATTTAAGACCACTAAATTTTCTTTCCATAATATCTCGGATAACATTTTTTCCTGCAAATGAACTAGGCCATCTGGTCTACTGGAAATTTCTCTAACATTAAAAAGAAAGCTGCACCCATCAAACTGACTGGCGATACTGTTATAGACATCTTTAGAGATGGTGGTCTTCCCTACACCTCCAGTTCCCCATATTCCTACCATCCGAACATCATCCAAGCCCATACTCAACAACGACATTACTTTTTCTGCCCGGCAACCTACACCAACGGGATACTTGGCAACATTCAAGGGTTCTCGTGTTACTATAGTCGAGATCTCTTTGACGATCTTCTCGATGAACTCGGTCTCATCTCTGCCAAAACAAAGCAGCAAAAAGAACACGAATAAACAGAAACATACAATCCATTGAACTAACTAAAACTAACACGAAGTAAACAATCACTCTTCAAAAGTCCAAAACATTACTCCAGTCTAACGCACAATCGATGCCATCATGTACCAATAAATTAGAGAATTCCAAATTCTTTAAGGGTCGAAGAGGATTACGGTGATTGCCCATCGACATAATGCCATCCGGACAAATTGGCCGCTTCGATTAGAGCTTGCCTCCATTTCTCCACCCTCTCAGAACCCTTTCCCAGTTTCTCCTCGTGCCTGGCCAATGCCTGGCCATAACTCTCTCTCTGCCCTCGAATCTCCCTCGGCTCCACTCTGTAGAACACGGGCAGCACCCGCTGTCCGTTAAGCCTCTTACACTCCATCACCTTCACCAGCTCGTCCAAGCACCACCGAGACGAAGCGTAGTTCTCGGAGAACACGAGCACGGCGATTCGCGACTCCCCGATGGCCTTCATGAGGGCGGGCGAGATCTCGTCCCCGCGCCTCAAGTCCTCGCTGTCGATGTAGGCGTTGATTTCACCATGACGCAGGCACTTGTGGAGGTCAGCGAGGAAGCCGTGGCGGACGTCCTCCCCTCTGAAGCTGAGGAAGACGTGGAACGGCCATTTCGCTTTGGAAGAAGAAGAAGAAGAAAAAGTCGTCGACATCGGAAGATAGAATCTGAGCTTGGTTTGGATTCGTGTCGAGCAATGAGTGATGCTTTCATCGTGGAGTTGGTCAAGAAATCGATGCGGACTGGGAAATTTCGAACGTCGCACCGCATCAGGAAAAGCACCTCCCTTTTTCATTTTTGTTTTTTTTAACTTTTCGAAAATGGACGAGAAGTTTTCTTTCGTTCATTTTTATATTAAAATTATTTGTTTTGTGGCTTACAAATGGCCGGTAGATGTAATCATCCATGGCGTAATAAATCTTGGGCAAATAATCTCCTTTAGGCTTTGAATTTCCTGGTTGGTAAGGATTTCTTCCATTTCATTGCTCGGTTCTTATTTGGGGCCATGTGCCATTTAATTTGGAAGAAAAGAAATAACATCATTTTCTTGAAGGCTTCGGCTTTAAATAATCATCTTGTCAAAGTTGTTAAAGATAAAGTGTTGACCTTCAGCAAGGTGCGACAACTTTCGTAACAGGCGTCTTCAATGTGCAGCATAAGTTGAGTGCATTAACTTTTCAGGGTACTTTTTAGACTCTAGGTTTTCCAGCGTGAAATAAAAAGTCATCATGCTTTTCGTTACGCTGTGAATGATCCGTTCTCACAGTATTCCTTTAGATCATAGTAGAAGGCGCAAAATCCTAGCGTCCCATAGCCTAAACTCTGAAAATTTTCCGTGTCTGTATGTTTCCGCAGTTACTGATAATTTTTCATACTATTGGTAAAAGAATTTAATTGGTAACTTGCCTATTAGGTAACTCATTGGTAGGTTACCAAGGGAATTTACTAACATTCAAAGCTAATTACCAACTTATTTGACATTATAAAGGGTCCATAGTAATTCAGCAACACTACAATAAATTTGCCGAACATTTCATTGGACTGATAACTTACCATTGTCTTTGAAATTTTGCCAAAAGTGATCAATAAAATACAAAGCTCTATAGAATTTATCAATATCTCCATAAATTAGTAAATCACCAACTTATTTAAATGTACTAGTACAGTTTACACGTAGCCAACGTTTTAATGAATTCAAAAAGTAAAACACAACTTTTTGCTTTCCTGCCATTACGATATTTTATTGATTCAAAAGATTTCTGGAAAATTTTACATGATTTTATGTGTTAACAATTATTTATTGTGAACTTTTTGGTTGTTATGGAAAAAAAAAAAAGGTCAACGTGCATCCCTACAAGATTTAAATTAAGCAAAAAGTAATAAGAAGAAGCCTATCTATGCATGCTCTAAGAAAATTTATTAGCCGTGGTAAGAGAAGTCTATGCACCGTATCCAGAAAAGAAAATTCGAAGAGCTATCACCAAATTTAGGTCTAGTACACTGCTCTTCGTGACATGTGAAGGAAAGGTAGAAACTATTTCCATGCTTTTTTATTGCAAGTTTTGAGCCATGATAACTCACTTTGAAATGCTTGCCCCCGACCATTCTCTTGGCACGGACTTCGGATTGAAGTGAGCGAGCAGACAGGTAACAAGTTCTTCTAGGGACGAAAATGAAAAGGGACAAAGAAAAATGAGGAGGCATGAAAATCAAAACCAGCCGGTTCTTTTCCCTCAGAATTACTTCCTTAAGAAGCCGTGATCAATCCGAAAAAGATTACTGTTGCAAGCCAACACTAGTATAATAGTCGGTGCCATCTGAACTCCTAGTTCACCGTAGTCATGGTTATCACGCCTTTCCTGTGGAAGACGATGATCTTCTCTACCATGAGATGTATATTCATCTGATGGCTTCTTCTTCTTCTTCTTCTTCTTCTTTTTTTTTTTTTTTTTTGCAAAATAGCTCTTGATTTTATCAGAATTGTAGCCCAATCCAGATTTCATGTAATGAGGGATTTGACGAGCTAAAATCTTTTTCAAAAATTCTGAGCCTAAGGAGAAATTTTCCCAAGCCTCAGCAACTTCCCTTTTCATAGAAGGTCACGTTATGCTTTTGTACAATCAACTTCCTTCTGCAGAACTTGGAGCTCTTCTTTTTGTAAGATTTCCTGTTCTTTAAACAGAGAGATTTCCTTATTCAGCTCAGTATTCAGATACTGTCCATAACTCTTTAAACATTTCCTTTGGCGTCTCATGCATTTCATCATAAGAGAGGATTCTACCTTTTGTCTTGTTCTGAATCAGTGTCGGCCATTAAACAGAGGTTAGCTTCCTTTGCTCTTTCATCGCTGCGGGACTCGCATTCAGGGTCCCCTTCAGGTTTTGGCCTTGAGTGCCTTTTTTTTTGGGGGGGATTTGCCGTTCCTTTTCTTTAATTGGGCACAGTCTGGGTTATTGTGTCCTGCCTTCTTACATTCAAAGCAAATAATTTTCTTACCGTTTAATTCATATTTTTGTTTCGAGCCTTTGCTTTGTTCTAGTTATGTGTCTAAAACTCTTCTCTTTATTGAAGTTCTTTCTTTTTCTCATGAAGCTATTAAATCACTTTGTGAGTAGGGCCACTTCTTACGGCAACTGTTTTCAACCAGGGGAATTGGGTCAACGTGTGGTTGAAGGCAGTTGCCGTAAGGCGTGTCAACCCAGTTATGGGCATTTAACTCACAGTCACTCACTTTAGGCGCGGGAGGCTACTATACCTGCCTACCTAGTAGTAGCTAGAACCAGAGTCCTGGCGTGGTGTCTACCCTCACCACCGTGGAGCCCCCTAATTCCCTGTCTATCTTTGTCTTTCCGATAGAGAGGAAATAGGAGGACAGCATGGGGTCTCTCACCCCAGGGCGATTCTCCCGCCTATTTCCTCCGTTGAGCCTTTTAAGGACCTGCTCAGGTTCGAAAACTCTACTCTTTATTGAGGTTCTTTCTTTTTCTCATGAAGCTATGAAATCACTTTGTGAGTAGGGCCACTTCTTTGTCATCATCCTCACTTAAAGATGCGTCTGTAGCATCAGATAGGTTAGCGTCAAAGGCAATAGCTTTCTTAACCCTGGAACTGTGCTCTTCGTTTTTTCAATTCAACCTCGTAAGCCATGACCATTCCTACAAGTTCATCCATAGTTAGTGGCTGCATCCCGAGGATCTCCTAGATTGAAGTCTTCACGTGACTCCATTCATTAGATAGAGCTCGAAGTAATTTGTTTACATTTTCAGCGTTGGTGTAGGTCTTCTTTTGGCTGGCGAGACCATCGTCAATATCAGTTTAATTAGTGTACATTTGGGCGATGTTCTTGTCAGCCTTCATCTTGAACACGTTATAGTCTCCTAGCAAGATATTCATTTTGGTCTCTCTCTCTCAATTTGTTCCTCCATAGGTAACTTTGAGTCTGTCTCAGATCTCTTTCGCTGTTTTACAAAAGAAGACTCGATTAAATTCTGAAAGATACAAGGCAAAGTACATGAACATGAATAGCTTTTATCATTTAAAGCGAGTCTTCCCTTTATGCTCTTCTCGAAATGGTCAATAGAGGTGAATTTCCTGTTGTAGAAGCATCTGTTTCCGCGGACATGGGAGGCACTGGAATTCTGGTGCTGGCATATAGGGTCCATTGTTGATGAAATTCCATAGATCATAATCCGTGGATTGCATGAAGACCTTCATCCTTCATTTCCAGCAAATGCAGTTAGTTCCTTCAAACATCCGGGGTCTAAAAATGGATTGTCCTAAACTTTGATATGCTCCTAGAATGTTAGCCATAATGATATCGAAATATAACACTTCAAAAAACCTGACCAACTTGTTCCGATACCAATTGAAATGACAATACAACAACCAAGAGGGGATGAATTGGTCGTTTTAAGAAAGCTTAAAAACTTTTTGGTGAAGGACGTGTATAATGTGTTGCTATGAACGGAAAACGGTTATACAAAGCCAATTACTTCTATTAAATAGATACTAAAGGGGTTAAAGTAATATGAGATGTCCAAAAACAAATTTGTAGCGGTTCAGCCTTTAGCCTTTCACTTGGTGTGCTCCACTCTCCCACCTCTAATAGCCACATACAAAGTTTAATCCACTAAATAATCCTTGAGATTTTATAGTTTATATAGAGTGTTGCTTTTACACAAAGCTAAATAGATGATTCTACAAACATATGTTAGGATGCACGTGTGAGTGAATTGTGTTAGAGAAATCCCAGACTGGAGAATTAGTGTGGTGTTGAGCAGTTAATACATTCTAGTTGGCCTATAACTCACTGGCTTAAACTTTTGAGTGAAGATAAGTCTAACCGGATATATTGACGGGTTCCGATTTTGGGCTCCCTTTTGACGATCTCCCCAGGTGAAGGTATATAACACTTCTACTGTGTGCTCCCAACAAATAATATTGGAGCCGATGCTTACGGTTTTAGGGTAGGTAAGGCATTGTGGTGTAGCAACACGAGCCCGTAAGTATGAAATTGGGCCAGAAAGATACCTCAATTAAGGGGGAGTGGACCTAACACCGAGCTCACACATGAGGGGGAGATTGTTAGGATGCACGTGTAAATGAGTTGTGTTAGAGAAATTCCACATAAGAGAATTAGTATAGTGTGATGTTAAACAGTTAATATATTCTAGTTGGCTCATAATTCACTGATTTAAGCTTTTGAGTAAGGGGGAGATTGTTAGGATGCACATGTGAGTGAGTTGTGTTAGAGAAATCCCACATCGGAGAATTGATGTAGTATTGAGCAATTAATTTCACTCAAAACTTTTAAGTGAAGATAGGTCTAACTGAATATATTGACGATTCTGGGCTCTCTGTTGATGATCTCCCCAAGTAAAGATATATAAGACTTTTGCTGCGTATTCCCAACATTACAAGCAAGTCTCACAACAATATAGCTCCCTCTTTTTCTAGATTATAAGAATTTAGCTCTCAACAGAGAATTGCAATTAGAAAACAACAAGCTTTGCACAAGTAAAAGCTAGAGAGTATGATGCGACAAAACAAGCATAAGAGTTCTTGATTTCCACCAAATTTCACAGCCATGTTTGGTATGTTCAAATGGACCCCCAATCTTCAAATTGTACGTTGGAAGCTATCTCAGTGTCGAAGGAATTGTTTGGTTTGCCTTCTCTGGCCATCATAATTGCCTTCGCACTATCAGAGCATAGTCTATGGACAAAGTATAGGATTTCCACCAACAGACCATGTTGCTTTTGCAGTCTGTCTGACTCTCTGATATGCCTTCACAAAAATGGAAAAACTGCTCTGTCCTTCTCCAAGCTGCTTTTGGCGAATTTTAGAGCTTGTCAAAGTATCGGGACATATATTTATCTCTTCAGGCTTGAGTAACTCCAAAACTATGGCTTTTACTGCATTTGTTCCCTGTATTTATAGAATTTGCATTGCATTCAATCTAGAAAGCCAGAGAATAAGAGAGTAAAATCAGTGTCTATATCGATAAATCTTACAATATCCCTGACCGCACATCACAAACACCATCACAAACTCGTTACCTGATGCGTCGACACTCAAGCCCCATCGGCTTATCTTCTCAACGTGCATCCACTGGACTTCAAGGCTACAAATCTCCCATTCAAACAGAAAAGCAACCCATCGCTCCGCTTGCACCAAGTGGTCTTGCCCAATCCTCTCATTATGATATTGAGTGTCCACCCAGCCCAGCCGGTATACTGCTAAATAATCTATCCCAAACTACTTCTGAAATGACAAAACCGAGTAAGCAACAGAAAATCAAAATGCCAAGAAATTTTCATGAATTCGTGCAGAAAGCACTAGCAAATTAAGCATCGCGTATGAAATGGTTGAGGACAAGTTCATAACAGTTAGAGAGGGCACTAATGTTTTGGTTCTTTTGGATATCAACCACTTCACATCATGGAAGAGCACAAAATAGCCTTAAGTTTTTTTTTTTTTGCCAGCAATGTAGTATTCCCAATGAGGTTTATTCATACAATGCTTATCCTTTTACTAAGTTTTGATGCACAGAATTACCATCCGGTATACTTAAGGATTTGGTATTGATATTATCTTATATCAATATTCGTTTTTCGTTAGTCTTTACGTAACTTTGATGTTTTAGTTACCACCATAAGCATTTTCACTAAAAAGTTCAAAGGAAAAAAAAGAATTAAGAAATTAAAATCAAAAGATAGTAAAAGTGGGGGTAAGCATGATTTGGGTGAGTGGTTCTCACCATGGAATTGGGAATCGCCCACTGGTTTCTTGGAGCTACTTGGGAACTAGACTGAATGTTCAGTTTGGTTCCCGGGAGGATCTGTAGAACCAATCTCCTTTCATTATAAAATTGCATTCATCAATTAATACCATCACGCTCACTACAAAATTGCCAAAGCACCAAAGGGAACTGTATAACTCATCTAACAAAAGAGTACATGTCAAGGTTTGAATAATGAAGAAGCACCACTAGAATTAGGGACTAACTATTGATGCAAGCAAAGACTACGTTGTTCGACGCATCTTTAAGCCTTTCATCCGATAATTGAAACTAAAGGCTCAATATGTCCAAAGCTGTACAGAGCTATTTGACATGGTCCTTTGCATCATATGAACAAGACAGAAACAGAGCAACTTAAGAAGTGGACATGAGAGTTGCATCCTCCGTCATCAACTAAACAAACGCTCCTAGTTGACAAAAGACGTGAAAGAAAGTATATAATGGTTTCGTTGGAATGGGCAGTTCCACACTCAAAACCGGACCGGTACCCACTGGTTCTAGTAAACTGAAACCAGGAACCGAACTGATCTCCATGGGAATCACCGGTTCTGGGCCGGTTTAGTCCGATTCCAGACGGTTCGGGCGGTCCCGATTCCTTTTCACTTCTCACACCACTAGGTAAAAGAATTGAAAAGCACAAATTTGCTGGTCCAAGCCCACAAGATCAGGCCCACCAACAGAAAAGTTCCAAGCTCAGAAGGTCTGCCGCACCAACAGAAAAGTTCGACACTTGCATACAGAATGAAGGGGAGCCCAAAGAAAATTCTGAAGACACGTGTCAGTACCTCCTTCCATGGTGCCAGCAGATTTTTGTTTTTGATTTTTTATGCCATCATGGGGAGGGATAGCAGGTCCGCGTCCGCTGGGGAGGGGTAACCGCATGCAGCCTCACCCCTAGTTTTCCAAAGAGGCTGTTTCCGCCACTCGACCCCATGACCTCCATCCACAATGGAGTAACCTTTTACCAGAACACGAAGGCTCGCCCTCTAATTAGATGAGGCGATATGGCAGTACAAAGAGGTGGAGAGGACGCTGCAACAGACACTGTCTTTAACAAAGGTCCCAGCGCGTGATTATTGTAGCCATTAGCACATCCTGAGGGGGAAAAAAAAAGGACAGACTGGTGCATCATGGAGTTGTACCTATGTTCGGGTCGAGGAAAGCCAAAAGTAGCAATATTTACCTTTAAAAGTTGCCTTGAACTGTTTTTTGGAAGATAAATGGAATGTCTGTTGGGTGGCAAGATCTTCACTCACAAATCAGAATCATTCTTGAATCGACTTCCACAATGTTCTGACCATAGATGAGAGTAGTAAAATTGCCGACCTTGTTTTCCTCAGTAATTTCACATATCTATTTCGAACTCATACTTTGTTCGATCTGGCAATTCAGACAGTGAAGGGCACTTGATTAAAGTGAGCTTTCTAAGACGAAGCATATTTTCCAGCCCATCCAGTGTTTGCACGGTGCAGTGGGATATCTTCAGAAGTTCCAATCGCTTCAAATCTTTAAGTGACATTTTTGCCAAGTCACAGTGTTCGAGCTCTAATTCAGACAGATGTCTCACCTTAGAAAATTGTGGAACTTGAATCTTGCAGTGCTGAAGACACAATGTCGATAAACTAGAAGGTAGCCCTCGGAGGTCAAGCGAGTCTGCGTAGTGCAAAACAAGTTTTCTAAGTTGAAGTGCACTGAAATTTTCGGGTAGCGTTACCTTTGAGAGGCGCAATTCTAAGATTTCTAGATACTCTAGACTTGTTACCCATCCAATTTGCGGTGGCTCGGAGGAAGATTTCTGCCTTGGATCAGTGATATCACCCAAGTACAGCTCTCTCAAATATTTCAGGTAACAAAGGTTTGGCACAGTCCTCATTTTTTTGGATCCCCAGCGAAGACTGCTTAAATTAGATGGAAGTGTTGGCAGAGCCCGAACTTGGTCACATTCACTTAGGTCTAGTCGTTGGAGATGACAAAGTGAGGAAAGTGTTTGGCGGTCAGAAAACCTGCCATCACTCCAGGGCAGGCCAGAAGTCTTGGTACATGATAGTCTAAAGATTTTCAGAGAGGATAGTCCTTTGATATCACAGCGAATTGGCCCCTTCAGATGCTTGCATCGCGAAAGATTTATCTCTTCCAGCTTGTCTAGATTTTTTATATCTTTGGGGAACTCTCTTAAGCGAGTATCCTCCATCTTCAGCACTTTCAACTTTTTCAGATTCTTGACAGACCTAGGTAATCTAGCGATCCCAGTGCTTGATAGATCCATGACTTCCAACGACACAAGATTCCCAATGGAATAAGGAAGTTCAGGTAACTTCCGACAATTTCCTAAAAGGAGGCTCTGAAGTTTCGTTAAGGATCCAATAGAATCTGGGAGGTTATCAATAATGGCACCATCTAGTCCAAGATACGTCAGAGATTTCAATTGATCAATGGAGGCAATATGAGCCAAACTTTTACACTGGCGAGCGCTCAAAATCTGAAGTTTCTCCGTAGAGGCTGTTCCACTGAAAGGAATCATCTGAATGGAAGTTCCATCGATCAGAAGTTCTTGCAAAGCTTTCATACTGCAAAGTCCCTCCGGCAACGTTTTGACGGATTTGCAGAAATTTAGATTTAAGGAGACTAACTTCTCTAGGTTACCTAGTGATCGATCGATCCTTGATAATAGAGAACAACGTTCCAGGACTAATCTCTTTAAATACTTTGAAGAATGGAAGTTAGGAGATGCATGCAGGTGACGGCAGCCACTTAATTTCAAAACTTCCAATTTCTCCGCCTTCTGCAAGAATTGAGGACAGAAAAGGCTCAGTTGGTGCTAACTATTCTAATATTCCCAGAATATAAAAGCAAATATACACTTCACCTCCAGGATTTGTCCCCATTCTTGGGAATTTCCAGTGACCAAACTGCAAGATAGATCAAGAATGGCCAAGTTCTTTAAATCCAAAAAAAGTAGTTCAGAGATCTTGCCGCACGCTTGCCAATCAAGCCACCTTAAATTTGAAAGAGCATCCTGGGAACTCCCTCCAATAGTAGCGTACTCCAATCTCAAGAACCTCAAGCTCCAATGATGGCCAAAGCCTTCACATCTAAAACGTTCGCTTTGTCCCTCATCAAACGGGAGAGCAAGGGCTTCCACATTTTCTGCGCTCTGCAAATCGAGGGAATGGTACAAATAGAAAGACAAATAAAAATGGCCTTTTAACTCTTCGTTTTGGGAAAGAAAATTTGAGGAAAGGAAGTAAATTCAAAGATTGTTGACTATGTTTGGTTGTTTACACTAAAAGATTTTATGTTTGAAAAGTATACCTCCTTTCTTTTAAGTGCAGAAAGTGCATCAGTGTGTTTCCATATCCTACTGCGCTTCCAAGGCCAGTCATCTTCCGCCATTACAATTTCTCTGCCAAATTCTCTTAGTTGACTATGCATCAATAGTTCATGATTTTCTCCTGTTTCGACCAAACACAGGTCACGTAGAGACTCAATTCCTCTTGAAGGATAATACTGACATGCACTCCACATACATGATGGAATTCTCTCATCCATTCCAATGAAGAAACATGCTATGTCGAGAAATATCTGTTGTGTTCCTCTCTCTAGAGATTCGTAGCTTACTTTGAACGCTTGTTTGACTCCCTCTTCTGGCTTGCTTTTTAACCAATCGCATGTTTCAAGCCATATATCTATTCGCCCCTTTTTATTGCGCAAGTAGGAAGCTGTTAACACTATAGCCAATGGAAGCCCTTTAATAATGTCGACAATGTCTCTGGACAGAGAATCATACCGCTCCTCGAGAGGATCCTCAACAAAAGCATGCTTTTGGAAAAGTAGAAGAGCTTGATGATCCTTCATTGGTTCAACCTCATACTTATCAGCCACTTCAGACGGGTAATTATCAAGAATATCTTTTCTTCCAACTGTCATGAGAATCCTGCTTCCTAGGCCAAACCAACTGAGATTCCCAACTAGATGCTTGATTTGGTCAAAATGGCGCACATCATCTATAAAAATGAGAACTCTCGTTGTGTTAAATGAATTTTCTATGACTTTAGTTCCTTCATCAGGAGTACTTAGCGTTCTACGTTCTTGCTTTCTCAGGTCTGAGATTAACTTTTCCTGCAGGCGCATGAGTCCATTTGATTCAACATTTTTTGGAATTTCTAAGAAACTACAACCTTCAAAGAGATGATGAATTTTGCTGTACACGAACTTTGCAAGTGTAGTCTTGCCAACCCCTGGCATGCCATATATCTTAAGTACGTGTACATCTTTTTCACATATTTCCGTTGCTTGCTTATTGACATAGATGATGCCAAGCTTTCTCATAACCTCTTGCGCATGGGGTTCAATGCCCACTAAGCTGTCAGATACTACTAAATCATTCTTCTTCAAAAACTTTAGAACATATGAAACAACTTCCTTTATAAGTTCACCCTGACACCTGCCAAATGTGAATGTTGAAAATGAGGAATCATGATCAGATTAAATATAATTAACAACAACCTATGAAATTTCCAGAGGAAATAATCCGGTTAAACTGTACTAAATTGACCAACAAGGACGATGCAATGGCCATGAGAAGGGCATGGAAAGTACATTTGCCCCATAATCAAATTTAGTCTCATCCAATTAATGATTTCAAAAGCATTGTGCTCGGGAAAACCCTCATAAAGTTAAAGCTCATAACATTAAAAGGACAGTAAATTTTTTAGTTGATTACCCATTCTTTGTATTCCGCAGATCATACCCCTTCGTCTCAGAAATGTCTTGGAGAGCCTGCCTCCATTTAGCAATGTCGTTGTGGTCAACTCCACGCTTCTCGTGCTTACGGAAGGACTCCTGAACACACTCACGAGGGTGTTTTAACTCAGCGAGATCAATATCGTAGAAAATGGGCACGATCCATTGATTGTTTGCTTTTTGGCAATCCAACATCTGTGCCAATTCCATGAGACAACTCCGACTGGATGCATAACCCTTGGATATAATTGGTATTGACATCTTGGATTGCTTTATGGATTCAATTAATGCATCATCAATCTTTTCTCCAGGACGAAGATCATTATCATCTCTGAAAACATTGATCCCTGCATCCCTCAGTCCATGGTAGAGGAAATCTGTAAATCCTTTGCGAGTATCAGGACCTCTAAAACTCAAGAACACGTCATAATTGGTTGTTAATGAGGTAGATGATGAATTCGGTGACGATGATGATGACGGTGATGGTGACGGTGACGGTGGCGACGGTGGCGGTGAAGAGACCAGCCCCTGTAAAATGAAAGAGGCTAACTATATCACAAGCTGCTACTGCGTGTTAGATAATTTCAGCAGAAGTGAGGCATAAGGCTGACTGGTTCGACTACGATGTTCTGATCTGAGACAATTAAGTTTTTCAGAGGAAAAAAAAAAAAAAACAAGAGTTGACCTGGTTAGATCTAGGCTTATTGACCTTAAAAGGATATGAGATCCAGCCGCTTTGAAGACCAAATCAAGATCAACAAACGTTCAGTAAATCCATTATAGCAGCCCGAAGAAAAAATTTGCACCGAGATGCAGAGCTAACCATAATCCAGCTAAATCAAAAGTCCTCACAGACATAACTTAAAACAAAAAAGAAAAAAGAAGAAGAAACGCACAAAAATGGGAAGTAAAACTGACCTGCTTTCTCCTCTTCCGTGTGCTGCTACTAACAATTACTGCAGCAGCAATTGTAGCAATACAAATTGCAGGCTTGGGCGACCTGTAAGCGACTGCGGCAAAGCAAAGCGCAAGAGCCAACGCGAACGGGGCGGACTCCATCACCTCCCTACTCTTGCATAAAGAATTTGTGGCAACTGGTCTTGTCTTGCTTCGAAGAAGGGTACTTATTTCCATTCCGCGTCCGCCCCCACTCACCCGCTCAGCCAAGTACACAAAGACACCTGTTACTTTATTGCCCCATGTTAAAATGTATACTTGTCAAATAACTTAATAATGCTATGCAACCATTTTTAATGCATTGTTATCTTTGTGACTTGCAGAATGATGACTAGGAATATTAACATGGGTCACAAATTTATATACAGCCACGTCAAATTTCAAATATAAGTCATTATGAGTTTTCTTTTTGTTTTGGTCAGGTAAGTCATCATGGGTTAAAAACCCTAAAAAAGATGGTTTTTAATGAGTCGGTAATAAATCCATTTAATCAAAATATTAAAGTTAAGAGAACATAGATGAAAATAATAAGTCGTGTAAAATGGGTGGACTTTGACTTGGTCAAAGTCTAGGCAAAAAAAAAAGGAAAATTTTGAGTCGCCAACAAAGAAAGAAAAAAGGTGGACTCTGCTCTGACAAACGCGTGAAAGTAAGAAAGGAAAGGAAAAGAAAGAAAGAAAGAAAGAAAGAAAGGAAAAGGTGGGAAAGGGGACTTTTGCGCGTCCTCATGTCGGGTGTCCCACTGTCCAAAAAAAAAATGTCGGGTGTCCCGACAAGTCGATTCCCTCTGTTTTGCAAAGCTCGGTCTTGCACCATTCGTTCGTGTAATCATAAAAGATATTTTGAAATCGAGCCCTATTTTTGGACTTTTGTGATTTCTAAGTTGATGGATTAAAATATAGGAGTTATTAAGCCAAAAAATTACAAAAGACTGATAACTTAGCATGTTATGTAACGATTTATAACTTGCTCAAAGCGAGTTTTTGAAGTTACGAGCACGTGTTGGATGGCAGCGAATTTCCTTGAGAATTTAGAGATACATAGGTCATTTTAAATTTACACATTTAGTTAAGAGGCCAAGATGATGAATCCCATCTTTAACATGATTCGCATTTGAATTTGGTGGTTGCCGAATCCATGAAACCCATATATGATCTTATCACCTTAATAATTGAGTTGATTCATGCTTATGAACTTCGTTTGATTTGATTATTGTCGAAATCCGATTGGCTAGAGGTATGGGAGAAAAGGTCTTGAAATTAGAGCTTAAACCGGACCTACATCACGGAAGAATCAAAATCCACGAGATCTTCTTCCCATTCCGAATATTCTCTCAACTTTATTAAAGTGATGAAGGAAAATGAGGGAGTGGAAAAACTTTTTTTTTTAATTTTATATATATATAGCAACATCGACTCTTCCATAAATTCATCTCAAATTAATATTTTAACCATAAAAAATTTTAAATTAATATATTTATAGTAAATTTACACAAACAGGGATGGACTCCACGCCTCCCTCTCTCGCATAAAGAAATTATGGTAACTGGTCTTGTCTTGCTTAAAAGGAGGGTACTTAATTCCATTCCGTGTCACCCCTACTCAGCATCTCAGCCAAGCATACCAAGGCACTTTGTAAATTATTATTATTTTTAAAAAAAATCTACTGCCCCATGTTAAAAAGTAAACTTGCCAAATTACTTAATACTGTTAAACAACCAATTTTAGTGCATTGTTATCCTTGTGACACGCAAAATCATGACTAAGAATGTTAATATGGGTTGCAAATCCTTAGTTTAACTCAAATCGATTGGAATCATTTGTATATGAATCGCCTCAAATTTCAAATATAAGTCATAATTGATTTTAAAATAACCTAAAAAGGATTATTTTTAGTGGGTCTGTAATAAACTCATTTAATCAAACTAGTAAAATCAGTCGAGTGTTTGAGATATTTATCCGCTTCGACCACCGCTTCGCATCGTTTGAGAAGGATCACCCCACCATTGTCGGAGATGGAGATGGTTTAGTTGCTATTGCCAAGTGAGTGCTTAAGATAATCAGAGGATGGACAGATAGGTAGACTGATCTCCAGACCCAAATCACCATCGAAGATAGTTCTGGGTCCGCCCCATCACCAACTATCACGTGCCCGGTGTTCGCTACTTGGGGCCTCTACCGACGGAGCCGCTGGTGGTGCGATCTGTCACGATCTTGTCTAGATCGTTGCAGACTTGTAGTGCTCGCTGCAAATTTGGAATCTCCAAGTCTGCAAGGACAATTTCATTTGTTTTCCTTTTTTTTCTTTCTTTGTTTTTCTTTTAGATACTAATCAATATTTTGGTATATCGTTTAATTTTTTTCTGGATTTATTAAATCTTTTAAATACTTTTGGACAAATAAATATTTTAGTCTTTTCTTATTTTGGTTTTTTTTTTGGATGAACTTATTTAATTAACCTTTTAGATTGCACTTAGGCTTGTCTTGCATTAAATGATAGGATTAGATTAACTTTTTTATTTGCTAGTTGGGTTTAGAATTTACTTATCATCACATAAATTTAAACATTTTACATTACCGAATTTTATTGCTTGGGCACTTTTGCATGATACCATAGATTTACGTGTATTTAGGAATAAAAAAAAAAAAAATCTCTTGAAATATGTTTTAGGTACTGATAACGGGCGTTAGGAAAAATAACTAGCATAACCCAGCCGTTGAATCTCTAGTTTACAGTGAGGCAGGCACTTGTGATTTACTCGTTGTGGCCTAGAATAGGTTAGTGGAGACTAGTTTAAAAATCAATGAGTAAGGTTGCGGTCAGCATGTCATAAGAAAGTCTGTGTGAAGCGTAAGCTCCATCTCGTTAGAGGGTTATATGCCCACAACTCGACTTAGCAACATAGCTTCCTTACCGTTTCGGCCAGCCAATTCATGAAATCACCCATTCTTTAGAGGTAACAATTTAATGAGAACAATTTCTTAAAATTGGAGCTTGGTAAAGTTTGGTTTAGTTTGAATTGGGTATGGGTTGCTAAAAAATTTTAGCATAAAAATAAATTAGTACGGATTTGGATTGGATATTTTTTTACATGACCCAAATATAACCCATCCAAGCCGATTATGACCCACTCCCCATTCCTATTTTTGCCTCGGCAGCACCTCCCGGCCTTTCCACTCCATCCATTTCCATTTTAGAAATTTTCCACTAAAAAGATGTTATTTTTCGCTCATTTGCCCAACAAATAGAGTTCGGGAATTTAATAACTGACATAGCATAGGTTGGTAGTGCTGTACATCTTTACTAAGTACTTTCCTTCCCAACTCTTGTGAGTTAATTAGTCTTAGAAGATGCTCGATAACAGAAATTTTATAGGATGACTACGAAGAGACAGTATACTTATTAATATCAATTTTAGAAAATGCTCGATGACAGAAATTTTCCACTAAAAAGACAGTATACTCTTGTGAGTTAATTAGTCTTAGAAGACGCTAGAGTGTGACTCGGTTTGCAAACTCAACGCTCAAAACTTGGCTTGAGCTTGAGTGAGTACTAAAATTTCTGTTCACGTTTGACTTCAATGAAAAATCAAGATGCTCGAGCTAGACTTAACCAGACTCAATTGTGATAAAGTTATAAACGTACCTCGAGCTAAAGCTTAATAATTCGAATATGATCTTCACATTTATACATGAATTTCTATTATGCAATTAAATGTAAACATATCTGCATCCTTTTATCATAACAACTGAATAACTTTTTTTTTTTTAAGTAACAGAAGCTCACTTCCGTGCACCAGCATTTAAAGCTAACCATTGGCGAGGCGAGCTCAAGCTCAAATCAATATGAAACTTGAGTAACCCATGCTTGAGGTCAACTCAAAATTTGGTAAGTCAATTTGGAGTAATCAAATACTAATCATCCAACCAGATCTCAACTGCTCACAAATTCTATCCTCAGGTCCAGTACAATCTTCAGCTGCAAGTTTAATCTAGTGACAGTGAAACTAATTAAAAGAAAGAATTCACCCATTGATGAGCCGAGAGGCGAGAAATCTTGAATCATATGACTAGGTAGGTTCAGTAAATCCGGTTGAGATAATGTTTAAAAAAAAAAAACGAAAATTTCCGTTCACACTTTTCATACACTAGTTTCAGGGGCTCCTTCTTTGCTCTTTAGTATTTCAATTTTTATTTTTAAAAGCTTAGTTAGTTAATTTCCAAAATTCTATGTAATGTAAACATATGTTAACATTTATCTACATATATTAGCATATATGTTGGCTATGTTAAAATTGTGAACAGGCTTTTCCTTCAAAGTATTGCCCCCACTTTTCCCTGAAAATACTCCATTTTTACCAGGAATCCAGATTGAAGTATCATTCCCGTAACCTAAACCAAGGGAAATAGCTAGAATTTCTACGACGATACCATCCTCCAAAGTGTGTTGCATCTGATTAATTAACTCAGAAGCAAATTCAGGATCATCCTCCTTTACAGGTCCTTAAAAAAAGACGCTCGTGTAGTCAACTGTTGCATTGATTGGAATTTGCTCTCCATTCCGAACCCCCCACCTAACAAAGGGACGAAAGGACTGTCTGCCCATGGTGGGCTTTCCCATTGCTCGATGCCCTTTTTGCTACGTGCCAAAAGTCTGTACGAGGAAATAAATTCGACTTAAAATCTTGTTGCATAAAGTATTGGAATCGGTTTGACAAAAAAAAAATGTATTGGGACAAGAAGCTACTGTCCAAGATTTGCTTAGCAAGCATAGTTTTGTTAAAGCTCAGCAGATCCTCCAACCCCTCATACCCCCTTCATTTTTTTCTGCCTTACCAGTGTTTCGGAATTCCATTTTCGAATTTTCATACCATAAAGAATGTGAATTTTGGAAAAATTCTATAAAATGGCATGAAGTTGACATTATTTAAAATGAGGGCTTGAAGTGCTATCACTTTATCAAATAAAGGCCCGAAGTGGATTATTTCAAATAAGAACCCAAAAATATTATGTTTGTTTTAAATAAGATCCTGAAGTAGCTATATTTATTTCAAATAAGGGCCTCACTTTTCGCACGTTAAGGGTATTTTCATTATTTGCCCTTATTATTTTTTCTAGTTCTTTTTCCTTCTTCGCTGGTGGCCGGCCGGCCAATAGCGATGCCATAGATGGGTAGGTGAGGGTGGGATAGCCTCGCTTGCCACATGCAAAGGAAGGCCTTGCCTGGGCCTCACCTTGAGGGAGGCCATCCCTCGTGGCCATCGGCGAGGTTGGCCCTCGTCGGCCCTAAGCAAGGCAGACCCTTGCCAAATCTGGTAAGGGTGGCCTCACTCGCAGTTGGGTAGGGCTTGCAGGCCCTCGTCGGCCCTTCCCAGTGGCTAGCGAGGGTTGTTGAGCCCTCGCCAACCTTTGCCAATGACCGCCGACTCATGTTGGAAAAGAAAAGAAGAAGAAAAGAGAAAAAAAGAAAAGAAACACCCATGATTGATTAAAAAATTTAGCTAGTCGATGACCGGCAAGGTAAGGCCCTTATTTGAAACAACCATGGCCACTTTAGGGTTTTATTGGAAACAATTATGTCCACTTCAGGCTCTTATTTAAAATAATATTCACTTTGAATCATTATTTGAGAAAATGATGGCACTTTAGGCCATTTTTTGAAATTTTCCTGTGAAATTTCGTTCAATTTTCCTACAAATAGACTGACATTTAAAATATTGACATGATATAGGTTGATAGTGCCTGTATAGCTGCTTAAGTACTTCCTTTCCAATTGCAGTACTTTTTCCTTCCACCCTTCAAATTTCATCCTAACTCTAGTTATGATCAAGACAACATTTGTTTCTTTGACACCCCAATTGCAATAATCAGGACTTCAATTCTAGAAATTCATCCCAAGCCCAAAAAAGGAAGGAGAAAAATATAAAACAAATATTATTGTCCGTTTAGCACGTCTTTTATGCACTCTTGAATTTAGAGATTCATCGTCATTTCAAATGTGCATATACAATTAAGGAGTCAAGACGATGAATCCTATTTCTGACACAATTCCTATATAAATTTGGTGGCTGCCGAATTCATTAAACCTATCCATGATCTTGTCATCATAATAACTAAGTTGGTTCATGCTAATACACATCAATCGATTTAATTAGCGGAATTGTTTAAGACATGTCGAAATCTGATTGGCTAGAGGTTTAGGAGATAAGGTCTTGAAAATTAGAGCTTACATCGGACCTAAATCATGGAAGAATCAAAGGGAAAACAAGCATCTAGTGCTTAAAAATAAATGCCAATCCTAACTAAGCAAAAGGAAACCACAATTATATTGAAGGTGCACAGTCATGGGCATTTGTCCTCAAGAAAAATTGAAACTCTATGATAGAGCCATAAGAACTTGTTCAATTATGAGCGCAATTTTTTAAAATTTTTGCACATTCTAATATAAGGCTACCCACAAGACTACTTTTAAGCTTTTTCATAACTATTAGAAAAAAAAAATAGAATTTTCGGAATTTTTTAAAAAATATATAATTTTTAATTTTTTTTAAAACCGAAAATAGAGACCTCGGGCTGGGCTTAGAGCCCTGACATGGGCTGAACTTAGACTCTGGAACCTGGGCCAGGGACATAAATTAGGCTCTCACGTCAAGTCCACTCGTGAGCCAAACCTAATTGCTAAACTACAAACCTAATCCAAACAAAACTAAGCCCACAATCGGGTAACCTAAATAAAGCCCAGATTACCAAACTAAAACAGGCCCAACACTCGCTGGCCCTATAACCGAAACTCAGCCCATTTTTCTCATGACAAGCCTACTTTCGTTAAAACAACAATCAACCCATTCTCGATGAAGACTACACTCAGCCCCCATTTCTCTTTTTTCTATTTCTTTTTATCAAACTATCCTATTCTTGTTCTTTTTTTCTTTTTCTTTTTTTAATTTAAATATTTCCTTCTTGAATTCTTCCGCCCTTTGCCCAGAAACCAGGACCTTAAGCCCAGAACGTCAAAGCTCCTGCAACACTGTCCGCCCAATTAAAAAGAATCATCGTCGGACTTCCATCCCTGACTGCTTCCGACCACCAGATGGGCTGACGTCCATCTCCATCATCATCCGTTCAAGACTTACGCTCATAGTCTCATCAGGAACACAGAGGACATTCACAGGGATATGGCCAAAACACGAAGCAAAGGCAGCCAAAATTGAAGAGATTCGGACTCGGTAGAAATGAAATCTAGCTGAACATATACTCAGTTATCAACAAAGAGCCTATACCACACAACATATGTTCACGTAGTCCTTTTGACAACTCGGAATCAGATATTAATTCTAACGAATTTGGTTTAGGCATTCCTTCAAACACGTGAAAAGCATGGACCAAGAGGAAGATATTGGACATCTTTCGAATTCACATCCGGATATAGACCCAACAGAAACCATCACAAAACAAGCCAAAACAACAACATCGGCTCTCCCAAACTTAGCACTCCTATGACACCAAAAAAAAAAAAAAAGGGAGACGAGTGGGTTTTACAGTTCTGCCAAAACGGGGCGAGTCAATTGTTGCGGAGAGAGCGTTTAATTGTGGGTCCCCACCCGGCTCGGGGACGGTGGTTGAGGGATGTGGACGATACAAATCGAGCCACGGCCGACCGCCTCAACGCGTCCGAGCTGAGATACTTGGGTATGGGTTCTTGGAACCAAGAAAAGCGACTCGCCGGAAATCGGACGCCGGGGAGTGGTGGTTTTGGGGACGCCGGTCAGAGGTCGTCGGGATGCGGCGGGGACGCGTAGTCGGGTCGATGGGGTGAGGCTGAGCGTCGCTCTCCGATCTCACTCTCGGCTTCCCTCTATGTCGTTCTCACAATCCTCCCGAAAAATCGAGCGCCGTAGAAGGGGAGGCCGCAGGTTCGGTGGCGCCGAGCATGCGTCGTCGGTTCGCTTGAAAATGGCCTAACGTCGCTCAGCCGATTTCGGCCCTCCTCTTATTCTGCTCCCTCCCGGCTTCTCACTCTCTCCTCTCGTATTCGCTCTCGCTCTCTGACTTGCTCTCTCTCGAACCCTTCCTCTCTTCAAGGCCAGCGTCCCCGACCCAGTCTCTCGCGAGACGCTCGCCCTGTCCTTGTCCCCTGTACATTACCGTCCTTCTCCGTGCTTCTGCCCTTTGTCGTAATGCCAGCAGCCAAAACACAGAGAAGAGGAGAGGGACGAGAGAAGAAATGGGCGGGCCGGGCCGGAAAGAAGGAAAGACGGGCCGGCCCGCGCGGGGTAAAGAAAAGAAGAAAAGGAGAAAAAGAAAAAGGGGGCCGGGCCGGCCCAGATCAAGCCCTCACCACTACGTTTTTTTTTTTTTTAAAGAAAATTTTAATAATAAATAATAGTAATGCAAATATACATGAAATGAAAATTAATTTTGTTTAGGGGCTAAAAATTAATCTATAATTTTTCATGTGATTAATGAATCATCAAAATTTAGATGTTAACAAAGATTTTGCCAAAAGCAGCCGGCATTCAGAAGTGACTAGATTGGGTTAAGCCATATTAGCTTAAAGTCGAGAAGCAGACTGACGATCAAAAGAATTGGGCGCCGATGTCAATATCAACTTGAAAAGCTCAAACTGAACAAAAGATACCTCAAACAACCTATTTGTGATCTTAAACCTAGATGAGGAAAGATGTCGAAATCAATAACCACTTACAATCATTACTAGATCCTTGGTAACTAGCTCCCCACCCTGCCGTCCGTGTTTTGACATTAATGTTCCTCTCGGTAGTTATAGTGAGGATGCTTTCATTTGAGTAGAGCGCAGTCACCTGGGGCGTCATTCGCATTTAATCAGCATAAAAACAATTCAAATGTTCTCAATACAAATGTGAGTACCAGGACAATTGAACATATGATTTATGGTTCTCCAAATGTAGTAAACTCACGCATTCTGGGCTAGTTTAAAGACTATAATCCGCATAGTGTTGCCCCTCAGATTACTATTAACCTGAGAAACAATATCATTCCACGAGGAAGAGTCTCCATCAATCCTAGGCTAATAAGTCTTTCTTCACAGGTAAAGAGTAACAGAACCCTGGAAAATAGGTGTATTTCATAACCACTCACTGAGCTTGAGCAAAAGAGGAGAGTTTCTAACAGTCAATCAAATCATAAATTTTGGGTACTATCGACTATTATTTATGATGATAAACTCAAGGAAGAAATCATTATTATTACATCGCTTGAGCATGTCTTGCCCTAAACGTAGTATCTGATCTACATTTCCTGCATATGACATGCCAGACAACCAGCTTCATGGGGGGTCCGATCCCATGTGAGAGCTACCGACTGCGTCCCTGCATTATGTTCATGTATACCGTCTTAGAATTGAAGATGCCTCTGAGACAAGAAAATTCCTAGCAGAGCCTCCGATTTTCCAGATCTCTTTGTAGTTGGATAATTCTGAATTCACAGCAAGCAACTTAGTCACCAGTCAAAAGAGAGAAACCAGATGAAAAGATGGATTGGTGAGACAGAAAGGCATATGAAGGATCTGATGAACTGTGAGGTTGAGCAAGGGTGGTTGTTTATGGCACTTGGTTCGCTTTTGATAGATGGAGGACTCCAAAGGCTTTTGGTGCGACATTTCAAATTGCAGCTCCTGCAATTGTGGTGCCATTTGCCAACTCAATTTCAGGTTGGACTTCAATGATGTTGGGCCCCACAGCTGTAAGCTTTTGATTATGGCTGAAGAGCCATCTGAATTATAGAATGTACACTCCAGAAGCACAGAACATCAAGAGTTTATTGATCAAGCCATCACATGGTTTAATGCATCCTGTACTTGCTGTGTTTTTTCTGCCTCGCATTCACTAATATGCAGCACTTCTAAGGAGTTTAACTCTCTGAGCCCTTCAATAGCATGGATCTTGCATCTTTGGACTTCTAGGACATTCAACATCTTCAATTCTGATATATCCGGTAATTTATCAAGTGAATAACAGTCTGACAAAATCAATCTTCGTAAAGATCTTAATTGGCCCAGCCCATTGAGATTTCGTATATCACAGTACGCTATATTCAGGACCTCCAGAGCAATTAGTCCTCCAAGCCCCTTGATCTCTCCTACTGCCAATTGGATGAGATTTATTTCTGATAGTGTCCTCAAATTTCCAATTGCTGGCAATCTTTCCAAAGAAAAACAACGTTGAATAGATAAAACAGACAATGATATGGGAAGTTCTGACACTTCTTGAAGATTTACGCCAGATAGAACTAGTTTCTTAAGATGCGTACATGAGAGGGAACCTTGCCTAAATGAAAGCTTACTGATTTTAGAATGAGACAACTCTAATATCTTCAGTTTTGGAAGTCCTACAGGCACAACCAAGGTATCTCTCAACCTAGATCTTGGTTTTTTCCATGTTGAGGCACATACGAGCTCCTTAGGATCTGTATCACCCAGGCATATCTCCTCCAACTTCACCATAAACTTAAGATCTGGCAAGACCTTCATCCTTTCAGAACTCACACGCAGACAAGTTAAACTGGAGGGAAGCTCTGGCAGTGCTTGAATTTTGTTGCACCGAAGTAAATCAAGCGTCTGAAGACAAGAAAGACTAACAATTTCCGAAGGTAGGCCAGAAATACTGGAATGTCCCAATCTCAGTATCCTCAGATGAACTAGACTCTTAATAGCCTTGGGAATGGCTCCCTTCAAACTCCTACAGTAGGAAGCATGTAATTCTTCAAGGTCAGCTAGATTTCCAATATCTCTAGGCAATTCTCTAACGAAACAAGAATCCATTTTCAACACTTTTAAACGCCTCATGCAAGTAATTGAATTGGGCAATTTAGATATCCCTGTCCCTGTTATATCCAACTGCTCTAACCTTTCCAAATTTCCAACCGAATCTGGAAGTCTTTCTATCCAACGACAATTCTTTAGAGACAAGTCTCGAAGTTTCACCAGCTTTTCAGCTGAGTCAGGGATTCGTGTAATTTTTGCATTTTCTAGCAACAGTACCGAAAGAGCTGTCAAGTCACAAAGCGAATCAGGCAGTTGACTTAATTGGAGACAGTTGGAGGCACTAAAAATCTCGAGTTGCTCCATGTAACCCATTGACACGGGAATTTCTTGTACAGAAGTCCCATCAATAAGGAGCTCCTTAAGAGCTTTCAGGTGACTCAATTCAATTGGCAGCATACTGAGTTCATTGCAGAACCTCAAATTTAAGGAAGCCAGGTATTTTAGATGACAGATGGAAGGATCTAACTTCATTAGTTGAGAACATCGTTCTAGAATCAATATCTCCAAGGCTGTGAAAGAGGACAGGTCAGGGCTTATCAATAGGTCAGCACAACCTGTAAGATTCAAGACTTTCAACTGTGGCATCTGCAAAAATATCAAAGAAAGATTAATTCATACACTGAACAAATCTCAGGAGCAAATAAAGTCTTTAAGGCTTTGTTTGTTTTGTAGAAAAACGAGTTTTGAAATCTAATCTTCCAATCATAACATAGCTTAAAAAGCATTGGAAAATGTTTTCATAGTAAAAAAAATAAAAATAAATGCTCATTTAGATTTTGAAGAATGACTTACCCTTTCAAAAACCAAATAATCATTTTCCTTTATTAACTCAACCTAAGATTCCGCTACCACCATTGTCCAAACACCCTTTAATTGTTGTTGGCGGGCAACAAATTATTTCCTCTAGTATTTCAAGAATCATATTCACTTTTGTACATGCCAAACGCTAAAAAGTGTCATATCTTAAATCAGTCTTCATGAAAAGCTTTCTGATGAAATATTTCCCATCAGGAAAGCAGTTTTACTGAAATAAACAAAGCTTAATCTACCTTGATTTCTCTCCAACCTCCCCAGTCTTCAGTGACTTTGCTCCATGAAAGATCAAGAATGACTAATTTCTCCACATGGAAATTAGTAGCTTTGAAATCTCCGGTGCATCCTTGCCATTGGAGCCACTTTAAATTTGGAAAAACATTGGCAAAATCACCATCAACGTTTGCACGATCCAAGATAAGAAATCTTATGTTTGGCATGCTCTTAAAATCTTCCGCGACAAAGTTGAGGTGTTCTGTCCCCTGTAATAGAAAAAGTATTTAGTGGAGAAAATGAAAAAGACCTAAATAAGTCAATGTTAAAGAAACAGGACAGTTTCTCAACACTCCAAGGCTCAAGAACAGGGTAAGGCATGCATTCCACTTTAGAATTACACAAGATACTGTACCTCCATTTTCTCTATATTCCAGGACAAATTGCATAACCTGCCTCGCCTTCCTGGATCTAGATGATCCTCTCTTCGTATAATTTGTTGACCAAATTCCCTTAACAACCTGTGCATCCCTAGTTCATTGTTTCTTCCAATTTTTACCAGGGACTTGACACGGAGGGCATCAACTCCATCAGAGAGCGGAAAATGGGGATTATGCCACATAAATGAAGCAATTCGACAATCCACATCAGCAGGGAGGCATGCAATATCCAGAAGCATCTCTCTTTGCACTTCGCTCAATTCTTCATAACTAACCTGCAAAATCTCTTGAATACGCAGGTCAAATGGCAAAATTGGCTCCTCTCTTGCAATCAATTGTTCTACTAATTTTCTGTCCAAGAGTGAACCAATAACTTCAATAAGTATCGGAATCCCATTCACAGAGTTAATAATATCTTTTGCAGCCTCGTCAAAACCAGGAACTGGAAGATTTCTTCGCAGTGCATGCTTTTGAAAAAGCTCAAGAGCTTGATCATTATTTATCACGTTGATTTTGTAATCAAGAGCTAACCCTCGAGGTATGAACTTTGGAAGAATAGACACGTCACTAGTAGTGACAATTATCCTACTTCCATAACCAAACCAATCAAGCTTTTCTCCAGTAATTTTACAGAGATGCGACTGTACCTCCACATCATCAAGAACGATAAGGACTTTTATATTCCGTAATACTTCTTTAAAGAAAATGACTCCTTTTGCAACATGATCAACTTCGTGTTCTTGCTTTAGGATATCAGACAGCAACTTGCTTTGCAAAAACTGAACACCTCCAAATTGTTTTGTTGTTGTTTCAATATCTGCAAGGAAACTACAAGAATCGAACTGAGAGGAAATTTGCTTGTAAATGATCCGGGCAAGAGTCGTCTTGCCGACCCCACCCTTCCCCCAGATTCCAACTATTCGTATATCACTGACTTCTAAATCAAGCAAGTCCATCATGTCCTCCACTTGTTTGTCAATTCCCACAAGATATTCGATAGCGACATGTGGGCTCTCCCTATAAGAGTTGCCAATGTGCACCACTGGCTCTTTGGCTTCATCTTTCACCCAAACCTCCTACAAGAGCAAATTAATTGTAAACAAGAAAAGCGCAATGCAACACGAGAATTGCTGGATATCTTGCGAAAATTTGCACTACTCAATTGTTACTTTTAGAGAAGTTCATGAATTGACATTCCCCAAGGAAACATCTAGATTTTCTTGATTTTCCTACTGAATAAGAATATTCACACGTTTCTTCCCTTTTTTTTAAAAAAAATTCCATTGCCAACTAGGGGTTGTTAATACATTTTACTTTTATTGATACTTCAAAATATTTTTACCAAACTGCTACTTCTTTGTGCAAATTCCTTCCTTAAATTTTTACTTGAGAAGTATGTCCATCACTCTTCCTCTGTGAACTCTATTTGCTTTCTTCATTTTCCTCTTCTGACCATTTGACGTGGACCATGTTCCCATGGAAGTGCAATATCCTCAAAACCTCTAGATCCAAGACTGAAATGCAATATTCTCAATAGATGTGCAACACGCACGCACGCATGCACAAAACACACGGAGAGAAAGAGAGAGAGAGACCTGAAGCGAGAAGTCAGCCATGTTGGCTAATTTGCACGAACTATCTTCCTTCGTGCTCGTTTGACTATTTTCATGCGGAATCTCATAAAGTAAAGCTGGATCCAACAACTGATTGTCTTGAAGCAAAATCTCCAAATTGTTATCTAGTGGTTTGCATAGTAGTCGTAATCCACACCTCTTCACAATTGTACCATCTAATGCTCTAATGCTAAAATGGAAATGAATAGAGTCATTTGGACCAAAAGTGTCTCCTCGCCACAGCGCCTCTGTTTTATGAAATGCAAGCCACTCATGATCCAAATCGATTGAACTGAAAGTCCTGTAGTGATGGTGTGTCATTTTGCCATCAACGCATGCTAGAAGCTCAAACCTGCCCTGCTTTTTTCCTTCTTTTGCTCGGAATACAACACAGAAAGCTAATCCTAAGAACTTTTTATATAAGTCCTTTGAAGCCATGAAAGATATATAACCATCTTTATTAGGAAGCAACCACTTTGGCATCTCTCCTCCAGGAAGAAGAACTTGACAACCAGTTTTTGGACGAAATTGCTGTCATTAAGGTAGACTGTTAGATATTTTCGAAATTAGCACCCAAAAAGAGGAGTCTCAACGAGTTAAAGTGGGTAGTCCTAGAGTCTAGCCATAGTTAGCAATGGCAGTACAAAGATTTTTGTACAAAATTGGTGGAAATAAGATTTTTGTACTTAATTGGTGGAAACAAGATTTGTGTTGTTGAAATTCTGTAGTTGGATGAACATGTATTGTTGAAGTCTTCCATGGGTGATCCTTGTAATACCGCATCTAACTTGAGCTGTATAAATAAAGAATATATTCCCTGCGTTGTCTTATAGCCACCTCCACTATATATTTATGTAGAATCACTTTTCTATGTATATTTGCTTTTCTTAATTAGCCCATTGATCCAAGATGTTCAGCCTTTCACAATGTAAAAACACTCAGTAAAGCCAATATATACATTACTCCACATTAATCAGAGAGAGAGAGAGAGAGAGAGAGAGAGAGAGACTAACCTCGAGCTCGAACAAATCATTCCGGGTGAACCCACATGAAGATAAGTCAACAGTGTCAATGTCACAAATGTCGGAGGGAATTTTACTCACAGATTGGCAACTAATTGCCTTTGAATCTAGCGATTCATCAGAATCCTCACATAGTGAAGCTAAATTCACTAATTGATTGTCTTTAAGCACAACCTTCAAATCATCCTCTAGTTGCCTACATCTTATCACATATCCCAACTTTTTCACAGTTCCACCTGATACTTCAACTCTAAGGCTAAATCGTAAGTAGTTCTTGTCAAATTCACCAAAATCAATTCCTCCCTCCAACACTCCCCACAGCATATTTGGTCTGAGATATTGAATCCATATGTGTTCCGAGTCAAATAAACCAAGAGTTCCTGATAGAACATTCCGCCTTTGGCCGTTAATATACGGCACAATGTCAAAAGATACTTCCTTTTTTCTATCTTTTATGCTAAAAACCACGCAGAGAGTCAATCCTAAGAACCTGTCATATAAGTCTCGCGAAGCCATGAAAGATATGGTATTGTCTTCAACTAGGACGAACTCCTTTGGCATCTCTTCTCCGGGTAGAACATTTTGATAATCAGGAGGAATTCGGGAATAGCGATATTCCTATTATACATGTAAATGGTTAGAAATACCCAAGTTTGTAATTGATTCAGGTAAAAGAGTTTGATTTAAGCCAATTTCTTCTAATTCAACCAAAGATAGAGTTCCATAATAGTTAGACATAGTGATCCTCAGTTGCGTTATATGCAATACTCATGCAATAGAAATCGTACCCTTGCAAGTGTTGTTGCCACCCCTACTACATACACGAGTAGAATCACTTTATATTAGATTTGTTTGTTTGTCTAGAATTTTCAGCTTTTGCACTATAGAAACACAGTGCACCCAACATACACTCTAGTATCAACAAGCATAAAAACAGAGAGAGAGAGAGAGAGACCTCAAATGTGAAGTCAGCCATATTCAATTCTTTGTTGACTAATATGCTTGAACCATCTTCCTCTGTGCTTGTTTGAGAATCTAGTAAATCTTTTGTTTTACTTGAACTGTCTTCCTCAGCACTTGTTTGGATATCTTCATGCTTTAGCCTCCACTAGAACACATAGGTGCAGAATCACCTTATATTAGCTTGTTTGTTTATCTAGCATTTGCAGCTTTTGCATTATACAAACTCAGTACCAAAGGCTGTGGAGAGAGAGAGAGAGAGAGAGAGAGAGAGAGAGAGAGAGAGAGGTGAATCTAACCTCAGGCTTGAACAGATCATTCATGGTGAACCCATTGTGGATCAGTTCATGACATGAACGTAAGTCAATATTGTCAACCTGACGGATGTTGGAGGGAATTTTGCTCAGAGATTGGCAACCAGCTGCTCGAAGATAACACAACTGTCCTGGAATCTTTAGGATCTCTTGTAATTGTTGGCAATACGAAACATCCAACGAGCGCAAATTTTTTAAGTGTCCGCATGTCGGAAGTTTAGTAAAATTGTTTCTTGACAAGGACAAGAATCTTAAGAAGGGAAAACAGGAATAGTTCTCCAGGAACTCTACTTCTAATAGATTACATCCACTAAGGTTTAAATACTGTAACTTAGGAAATCCCGTCTTCATATGGGGATCACTTGAATTCTCCTCCTTTGGAAACTTGATTAGTATTGAGCAGCCTGCAAGCCTCAGCCTTTCAATATTTTGCAACCTGTAAATGCTAGATGGAAGGATTGCCAATTTCTGGCAATTCATTAAGTCCAGATCCTTTAAAGAGACAAGATTTTCTATGGATGCAGGAAGTTCCTCAATTGAAGTCCCATTTAAATAAAGTGTTCGCAATTCTTCCATTTTATCCGGAATATCAGGGAATCTTTGCAATTGTGAGCAACCACTAAGATCGAGAAATTGAAGATTCTTGGTTTGGAGCACGGTGAGGAAATGACGTAGTTTAGAGCACTCTCTTAAATTCAATATCCGTAAGTTACCATGATATGCAACTGATTCGTGGACATGCTCCAAGTTTTTGCATTCCTGTAGATACAATTCCTCGAGATATGGAGTGCAAGAGAGATTTGGCATATAAACCAGAACCTGGGATTTGGTAAGGCAAATGATTTTCAATTTTTTGAAGTGCTGCAAGAAAAATAATCCAATTTAGATAAGACATTTTGGACAAAGAAAACAAAACTGAGATAAATATTCAATTCAAATTTTGGCTCTGCTTTGTAATAAAAATCACTTGATCATGATTCAAGCCATAGGTGATCAGAATTCACTTGATTGTATGGTGTATATAGACCACTCCCTCACCCTTTTTTAAATATGAATTTAGTAAGTAATCATTACACTTGGCCAAAAGAGAGAAAAAAATAAAGGATTAATATTACAAAAAACCCAAATCGGTACATCTATGATAAATTTACCAAAAATTAATTTTTTGATAACAAAAAACTTCAAACTGGTATACCTATAATAAATTTACTTCAAACTAATTTTTTGACAACAAAAAGCTCCAAATTGGTACATTTATGACAAATTTACCATATGTTATTTTTAGTTAAATTGACTTAATATAACAAAAAGCCCCAAACTAGTACACTTGTGACAAACAAAGAGTAAAACCTTAAATTGATACACTTGTGAATTGCCACGTGTAATTTAAATCAGCAATTTGACAGTAAAATAATATGAAAATTAACGAAAAATAAATTTGTCACATATGCGTTAATTTAGGATTTTAGTGGTTGAAAATTTAGTTTATGGCAAATTTGTTATAAATATACCAATTTGGAATTTGTCATGATATTAACCCAAAAGTACAAGAATAATACTAGTAATTCCACCATCAGCTAGAGTTGTGCTGCCACTTCCACTATATTTCCATACAGAAATAGTACTTATAATTCAGAGGGATAGAGAGAGTGTAACCTTAAGTAGAGGTGAGCAAGGTCTGAGTGGGCGGTTCCCACCTTAGAATCGGGAACCGCCCACTGAGGACCGCTTCCAAAAAATTAGAACCGAGACCCGCCGGGAATGGAACTGCCAATCCAGTTCCTCCACGAAACTAATCCCCAATCCCTACAAAGCTTATTTGGCTTTATATTTGGTTAAATTATGAGCCATTTATTTTGATTAAAAATTGAAAATTATAAGACAAAATAAATAGACAATACTTGTTAGCTAAAAATTGAAAGCCCACGAAGTTTGTCTCTTTTGAGGCATAGGAAGAGAAAACTAAAAGAGTATGCACAAGATTTGAAAAAAATTTAAATATCCGAAAAATTGAGCAAAACCACTAAATTAGAAATATTTAATGGAAATAAATTGTTGGTAAATACACAATACACAAACATAGAATGTATGTAGGATATTTCAAGATTAAAATTTGCAATAAGAAATTTGTTATGGGATAGAAAAGATTAAAATTTAGATTGTGAAACATGTGAGAGATAAAATAGATTAATAGTTTACACACCTCTCAATGAATACAATACTTGTAAAATAAGTAATCGAGACATTTTGGGGAAGGAATTAAATTGAAATCCTGTGGAAGGTCACCTTTACTTTGTACAGTAGTATTTATATGAATATAAATATAATACATATATACATAACTTAAGATTAGATTTAAGTTAAAATAAATTTAAATTAGCAAAGCAAGCCCCTTAGTTCTCTTTAGAAAGCCTTATCAGTCATGCGTGAAAGCCATTACGCGCTACCAGCGTCCTAGATGTGGTGTGCTAGCGCGTCTATAAAGTAAAGACTCTTCCATGGAATTGTACTCCACAAGCTTTTATTTAAAACAGCGGGAGAAGGAATGGCTGGTCAATCTATCTCCCCTGAGAGTTGCTTTTCATCCTGCGATTTCTCACTTAGGAATAAATGGAGTAAGGGTGCAACCGAATGGCCCGATTGAAAGGAAAGGAGGGGAACATGTTACATACTTGGAAGGAGAAGGAGAAACTCCCAGTTATATTTGAAAATGAATATTTTATCCATAAAGATGAAGATAACTTTCTTGGAGTTCTGCTTATGCCTCCTCCTAAAAATAAATAAGTACTTGCCAGAAATCTATGATTAGGTTGGCACAATAAAAAGAGATGGGACTTTTGAGGCTGACTTACAGTAAAGACTCAACTCCTTTAAAGATCCTTTACTACACAATTTCTACATATCTCTTTTCATTATCGACTGCATTCTATTATAGAAACAACAACGGGAGGTTCAATCAAAAGTACTTAGCGTGCATTCGCTTCAATGATAAAGCAAATAAGCAAGAAAAATCTCATTCTATTTTCATATGCAATTTTGAAAAGAATCTAGTAAGCTCATCTCTTATATAAAATATATAATCTTTGATAGCATTTTTAGTATCTATCATTTGAAAGGCACAAAAATTGAATCCTCAGTTCATGTTTATTAAAATACTAAGTACGTTCACCATTCAATTGTTAAATTATGTCTCCAATAAGTTCTTGTTCCAATTTTCGGTATTAAAGTTACTGACTGTATAAGTCCATTCTTCTTATAATTTCAGTACTTCTAACATTTGAAAATGAGATTGTATTTTTTTTAGCAAGTATCTTTTGTTCGAATCGACAATAAAATTCACACAGAAAAGTGTTTAATACTCCCCTAAAACAGGAAGATTCCACTTATGTTGGTTCATGCAGTAGATCGACATCTTGTTTTTAATGCTCTAATCAAATATAAACAATTTGATAGATGCAGATGTTTATTAAGCACAATTAATAAGCATCATCAGAGTAAAATCAGTGTTTAAACCACCACAACTTACCATATCCCCTGACAGAACATAATGGACATCTTCCCAAAGCCATAACCTGCTGCGTCTTCCAGGATCATCACGACATTCTTGTTTAACAATGTCCATGCCCATCAACTGAATCAAGTCATGCATCTGTACTGTCTCCCTTTCTCTAGTTATTAAGGACTTCTCAACAAGGACTTGCACTCCAATAGTCGTGTCAAAGTCGCAACTGTTAAGGACTTGCATGATGTACTCTATAGATCGCCCCTTGAAGAAACATGCAATATCAAGGAAAATCTCCTTTGCATAGTCCTCTAGTCCATCGTAACTTAACTTGAGAACACCATTGATGGTTTTGTCAAGACTTTTAGCAAGTTTATTCAATGCGCTTTCCCACTCCTGTTCTCTTCTACCACATAGGAAAGAGCCCAATACCACAAGCGCTAAAGGAAGACCATTAGCATAATGCAAAGCACTATCCACAAGATCCCTCCTTATCACTATTTTCTTACTTCCAAGAAAAGCATGTTTATCGAAAAGTTCAAGAGCTTCCAAATCATCTAGAGTTTTAACTTCATAGATATGATCTTCATCTATCCCATGGACAGTTAATAGATGGTTATCTCTTGTCGTGATGATGATTCTGCTTCCTTTACCAAACCATTCACGCCCTCCAGCTAAAGCATTCAATTGTTTTACATCATCGACATCGTCGAGAACAAGGAGGACTCTTTTGCAGCAAAGTCTACGTTGCATCAAATTAATACCTCCATCAACACTAGACACTGTTAAATCTTTTCTCACTAACTCGGAAAACAATTTTTCTTGCAGATGAACTAAATCCTTGGAATCTTTTGAAGTTTCACAAACGTTTGCCAAAAAACATGGAGCCTCAAATCCTCTGAATATATCATTGTAAAGGGCTTTGGCTAATGTTGTTTTTCCTATGCCTCCTTGTCCCCATAATCCTATCATGAGAACATCATCACGAGACTCAAGATTTAACATTGATTTCAGCTTTACCACTTGTTGAGGTATTCCGACCGGATGCTTGGCAACGTGTAACGGTGTTCGGTCTAGATGCATAGAGATCTCCTGCACAATTCTCTTGATAAGATCCGCTTCATCTCTGAAAAAATCCGGAAAGGTACTAGATACATCAATTTCCAAAGATAATTAACTTTCATGGAAAAAGAAGAAGAGATTCAGCATATAAAAGAGAAAAAACAAAGCAGTGTCACATCAATCACTACTTAGTACTTACTTATCCTTCAAATCCCACCCAGACAAGCTACCTGCATCAAGGAGAGCCTTTTTCCATCTCTTCACTTCGTCCGAATCTCTCCCAAACTTTCTCTCATGCTTAACCATAGCTTTTTGGTAGCTTTCTCTTGGTGTTCTCACTTCTCTGGGATCCACTTTGTAAAACACTGGAAAGACCATGAGGTCTCTTTGCTTCTTGCACTCCATGATTTTCGCCACCTCTTCCAAACACCACGGCGAGGAAGCATAGTTCTCGGAGAAAATGATGATTGCAATATGCGAGTCCTCAATTGCCTTCATAAGCACCGGCTTTATACAGTCACCTTTCCGAAGCTCCTCGCTATCAAGGTAAGTGTAGAATCCTTTTTGATCAAGAGCCGCATAGAGATGACCGCGGAAGCTGTTTCGGACGTCCGTACCTCTGAAACTCAGGAAGATGTGGTACTTCCCTTTCAGATTTGAAGAAGCAGCCATTAGAGGAGATGAAGGTTGATGTGCTTCTGCAGAATGCTTACTGTCTAATCTGGTTGCAGCTTTATCTCTCATGTGGATATCGCTTCATACTAATAAAGAAATAGAAAAACCAAGATCATTTCTGATGCTCCAAGTTGATAAGCATATTATCCACCAACTAATTTAACAAAAAGCGGCATTTTGCATAAGGTGCACGGAACCATCCTATATAGGTGCTTCTTGACTTGACTTGCCTTTTCCATTAATAAAAGAAATAGAAAAGAAAACTAGCAATACTCCCATACTCCTGGTGCTAATATACATGAGTCAATCGCAAAACCCTGCCTGTTGGAAAATTATTTTTAAAGAACAATCTGACTTTTTTCTTTCAAAAGGGATTCTACAGAAGCAAATCCCAAAATAAATTTCCCTCACCTTTCAAACTAAATTTTTCCATATCATATCTTGCATTAAACAGAACAAATTCAAATCTGTTCAGGCATTTCTTCAAACACGAAGTGGGCAGCCAGTTGGAGAGCGAATATGGACCTACTCGGAGCTCGAGCTCACACCTAAACTCAAGAGAAATCAGCGAGCAACGTTCAAACTTAAGAAAAACCGACTCATTCAGATCCGACGCGAGTGAGGACTAAAGAATTCGAGCTTGCTTTGCTCTTTTAAAATCAAGCAGGACGAGGCAAAAAAAAAAAGAAGGAACGAGAACTCAATCACGGGGGCCCTACCTGGCTTGGCTTCCCCGGCATCGTTGGCGGTGAAGGTTAAGAATAGCGACTCCAAACTCGTGTCAGGCTTCAGTCGACTCCACCGAGGTCAGGGACGCCGACGACGAATGGCAGCGGACGGACGATGTTCTGGAGGTGGCGGACGACGTCGATCGGCTGTGGCTCCGAGGTTTTGTGTGGAGCTTTAATGGCGACCGTGCCCAGAGGAGAGAGACCAAAATGCTTTTTTTTTTTTCGTGAGTAAAGAAGTAGGTGACGGTGAAGCAGTAAGGTAGGGTTCCGGGAATGGGATGCGAGAGCAGTCGCCGGCAGGAGGTAGTCGGACGGAGATGGTGGAGGTGGCTGGTCAGGTAAGTTCAGGAGAAAGGGTGGGGAATGCTTCTTTTTTTTCTCTTTTCCAGAAAAATGCTCCCTGAAGATGGTGGTCTCCCCTTCCTTTCTGTGAAGGCCCTTCTTTCTTTTCTCCTTTCTTTTTATGGGAAATCGTCGCTTTTAAGAGAGAGCGTGAATCCCTAGAGAGAGTTTCCCTTTCAGATCCGAAGAAGCGGCCTCTAGAGGAGATGAAAGTTGACGTGCTTGGCCATTCTGTTTAGAAATTAATTTCTAAAAAAAATAATTTTTTTTATTTTTATTCTTCAATGATTTTTTAAATAAAAATACATATTTTATAACGATATAAAATTTATGTTTCAAAAACATAAATTCGTTTCATAACAATACAAAGTTTCTTTTTATGCAGCCCCGACGAACGAGTGGCTAGCTAATAACGATGACGAACAATAAGAGAGTTTTTATTTCTCACTCAAGAATTAGAGAAAGAAATTTTTTTTACTTTTGATTTATGTTTCAAACCTATTCTAGAGTAAAAATCTATTCTAGAAATAGAAAAGTGAGATAATTTTACCAAATAAATTTTTATAGAAAAATAGTTTTTCTACAGAAATAGAATAATTATTGTGCACGCCCTTACTATCTAGTTGAATGGTAGCTTTATCTGTCATGTGTTTATTACTTTGTTCTTTTTCACCATGACTTTCTCAAATCACCCGGCGGTGATAATTAAAGAAAAACATTAAAAGGAAAATTAAAGGATAATTTATTGCACATCTAATTTCCGTGGAACGTGCATAAAATGTATGTTGTATCTTTCTTTCTTTTTTCTTTATTAACTTGACTTACTTTCTCTACTAATAAAGAAATAGAAACGAAAACCAATGAATAATTCTGATGCTCCGAGCCGAAAGGCATATTCTCCACCTACTAATTTAATAAAAAGGAGATAGCCATAGAAACGAATACTAAAGGACAATTAATGCACGCGTAATTTTCACGGCACTTTGCAGAAATCCTATGGAGGCGCTTCTTGACTTGACTGGACTTGCCTTTTGCATTAATAAAAGAAGGGTTAATACCAAAAAACTCCAAATTGGTATACGTATGACAAATTTATCTCAAAATATTTTTTTAATCATGAAAAATCCTAAACTGATACACCTACGACAAATTTACCCTAACTTGTCATAAAAAAATAAAATTGGTATACTTATGATAAATTTACCCCAAACTAATTTATTCAACCACCAAAAACCTCAAATTGATATACCTCCGTTAAATTAGATTAATATCACAAAAAGTCACAAAAATTATATAATTGTAACAAACAAAGAGTGAAATCTCAAACTGGTACACTAACCAACTGTCACGTGTTATTTAATTTAATAATTCGACAGTAAAATTGAACGAAACCTAATAAAAGGTAAATTTATCATAAATGTACCAATTTAAGGTATTTGTTAAAGATGTACCGGTTTATAATTTTTGGTGGTCAAAAAATTAGTTTTTTGTAAATTTATTATAGACGTACCAGCTTGGAGTCTCTGACTTCATCATGATCTGTGTGCCTAAGCACCTCCTGCCTCGGCTTTTGAACTGAAGAGGGCCAAACAGCTCCCCTTCATGGTTTATGAACCAAGCAATGAACCTCATAGGAATCCAATCCACCCTGCCATCTTCCATCCAAAGTGTAGCCCTATATCTCGTGTAGGTCAGCTCGATATCGGGGTCATATATGTCGTGAAAAGAAACATCAATGTACATTATCACCCCATAACGAGCAATCGATGGTACATATATGAAAAATAGAAAGGAATGAGCAATGCCCAATAAAGAAATAATAAAACCCTATGCTAGACAATTGGCAATTGCCAAAGAAAGCAAGAAAACACAATCAAATAGCTCAACTACTAAGGCAGGATTGTCAAAGGTATAACTAAATGAATACTAAAATGTCAAATGAATAGTCACTTCGTAACAGCCGTGCTAAATGCACATGCATGCATCATGCTCCTAATTTGAACTAAGATGAGATGTAACAACAACAGATGAACTCACACGCCAAATATAATTTATATTATAGTTTGTATATCAAAGTTCGCCATCAATCAGTTTACCCACCGAAACACAAGCTGGCCTGATCAAGTCACTTTCGGAATCCCACATCTAGACTTCCATGATATTGCTATCATGGACATCTCACTCCGAGGCATCCTAGTATCACACAATTGAGGCATCCTAAGATCACACAGCATGGGGCATCTCACCCCGAGGCATCCCGGTATCCCACAATCGAGGCATCCCTGATCACACACAGGGGCATCTCAACTCCGAAACATTCCGGTATCTCACTCAACTGATGCATCCAAGATCACATAGCATGGGCATCCCACTCCCTGGGGTATCACCGATATCTTAGTACCGATGGAAATCTCTTACTCATTTAATTCACATATTCCATACATCACACCTTTGAATTATATCACATCACAGCATGCATAAGACCTCAAGAGCACACAATCACTTCAAGCAGCAGTCAATGCTCACACAATATTTCATTCATGTCGCACTCATTGCACACGCATGCCACAATTAGTAACCATACAATGGCCACACTTCGAATTATGGAAGAGACATGCATGAGCACAAACTAACCATTATTACAATTCCATTAGATTCCCTATATGTCATGAAAATCAGGTACAAGAGGCACAACATCTATTACACAGTCTCGGATCAAAACAGGATACAAGCGAGCCGTTTCAATCACAGAAGCAGAAAAGTGCATCAAATCTTATCGAAATGCTACGAAATTTTAGTATGTTATAGAAGGGACATAGATTAACATTTTTTGTGGAGAAACCTAAGCCTATATCTCATTGTATAAATAACAGTAATTTGCTGTCTTTATCCCTAAATTCTGTAGCAACTTCCAGATTAAGTGCCTACCGGAGAAGGATCATTTCACTACCCAAATCTCGACTGTTTGTTCTGAAATTTTGATATATAGTTCCTAAAGATGTTTCCTACAATTTTCATGAAGGGTTTAAGATCCAATTACGTTTAGAAAATCACAGAAAATTCATAAAAGTACCTAAGGTTTTGCTATTTTCTGCAAGTTAGGTTGCTGTTTTAAGGGAGAAATGTTCTCGCCTAGGGACGAATCGATTCGCTCCTCATTAAAATAGTTGGTTGTGGCTTCCAGCAAATGGCACGTGCAACCAATGAGATTTGGTTCCCATTGGATATTCTCGGTATATTCTTTCTAGATACCTGGAGGCACGACTTTCTCTCTCGCGGGTCAACAAACAATATATTATTATATTAACTTTCAGCTTTGTGGGTAAAGCAGATGAGAGGGATGGGAAAGGAAACTGGAGCGGAGGAGGCAGTGCCCGGTGGGCTCAACAAGCTCGGCTCGGGATCCTATGCCGGATAACCGAGGTACTGCGGCACTGGGAGCAACAACCAAATGTGCTGGCGTGATTTCTTGCGTACTACCATTTTGGTAGCTAAAATTCAGCATGACTTTTTGCTATGCCTTTTATTTTTTATTTTTTTGGTACCCAAAGAACCTCCGTGTGTCGCTTCGCGGCGGAGTAAATTTGCTATGCCTTTCATTATTCGCTTAGTAGAGATAAATCAGTGTCCAATGAGAATGAAGAAATTCATATTTGGGTAACTTGAGAGGACAGCTTTGACTTGGGGTAAACAAAATAATCGAAAGGTTCGGTAGTTCCCGCTCACTAAAATTTGGAACCAATACATATCAATCCGGTTGGGAGAATTACCAAAAAAATCCTAAACCTATTGCAATTGTACCAATTTAGTCATAAATCTTTTACAATTGTGCAAATTCAGTCTATCCGGCCAAAATTGGCCGGCCGACACTGACGTGGACGCCGGCCGGGGACAGCTGGCTGGAGAACAATTTTTTTAATATTTTTTTTTTCATTTTTTTCATTTTTTTCATTTTTTTTCCTCACCTTCTTCTTCCTTTGGCCGGCAATGTCAACCTCGTCGGCCACTAGTGAGGCTTGCCCCCGCCGGCCACTGGCGAAGGTGAGCCTCGCCTAGCCCTCGCCATGGCTGGGCGAGGCTCGCCTTCGCCAGTGGCGGCAGGGGTGAGCCTTGCTGGCCCTCGCCTCTGGTCGGCTGACAGAAGAAGAATGTGGGAAAAAATAGAAAAAAATTCGAAAAAAATTAAAGAATTGTTCACCGAATGGATTGAATTGACACAAGTATAAAATGTTTAGGACTAAATTAGCCAAAAAAAAGTTTAGGACTGAATTGGCACAATTGCAATAGGTTTATGATTTTTTTGGTAATTCTCCCCAATCCGGTTCTCGGTTCCAAGTGTAGATCCATGCATTTGAAAGACTAGAATTGGGCCAATTTTTATTAATTTTATTATTCTTATGGAATTTTTTCTTGGCAAAGTTGATGTGGTGGCAATGGCACTCATCTCCCACAGTGGAAAGACTTGGGCTTCTCGAAGAAGCACCCAGCTTTTACAGAATTTCTTCACGATATGTTTGGAAGATTTATGTGTTGGCTCGACCTACGTAGCTCCCATCGCAGATTTCTTCGAACAATTTCCGACAGTTTTCCTCGTTTCCTGAAACAGCGGCAAAAAGGGGTGCCTTTTGTTTCTTCATTGTTATCTTTGTTTCTGGCAATTCGACTGAAGAGCCGAACAGATTTCCCTGTTAGTGGAAAAATCAACGTCTGCTGGTCCTTCATCCTCAACGGCCGGTTCTTGGATTCACCTAGGAACCATAACGACTAGTCAATGCGGTTTCCAGGTGGGCCTAGAATCAAGTAGGCCGGTTCCAAGTGGGAATGACTCATTCTCACCCTAGAATCGATCACCCTTAGCTTTGCATGTCAATCGATTTTAATATCCTAAACAAGATATATTAGTTACTCAAATATGAAAATACTTATGCTGATTTGAGGAAAGGGTTTTGATCTGTGTATGTCTAACCAATGATGGGTGCGTCACTTTTTTTATGCACTACGCATTCTACTCTTTTTTCTTTGGTCGAAACTAGGCATTCTAGTTACAAATCGGATAAGGATTACCTTTTCTTTCATTGGTTGGGCATAAAAATAGATCAGGCTTTTTGTTCAATTGAAAGCGATGTAACTAGTTATAATGTATAAATCCAAAGAAATGAGAAATTTTCTCAACGGACACCTTTAAATGATTCATTAGTATGCCAATAACTTATTTTTTATTACTTTGGAGTGAAGGATCTTTTGCTTGAGTAGGGCACTTTTCATTGGATGTGTTTTTGGTATTCATTTGCTTAGTGATGCTATTCCCTGTCAAATTAAAGTGCAAGTCATTTTTAAAAGAATTAGATACTTCATGCAAGAGTTCATAAGAAGAACCTCGTCTAAGGACTCGTCTAGGTGTGAAAGAAGACATTGCATTCAGATTATTTAGTCCAAAAGAGATTTTACACGTTTTGACTTTAATGAAGAATGGCACTTTGAAATTATAAAGCTTCCACCAATGCTGGATGCAGGGAGAATTGTCTAAAAAGTCCTAAACCTATTGTATGACAGTTATTTCAATCCTAAATTTTTTAATTGTGCAAATTTAATCTTACACTTTTTTAGCAACTTGCCAGTTTAAATTGTGTTGATGATTTGTTAATTTAGTTCTAAAGTCAATTTAGTCTTTTTGATCAATTTTGGCTAACATTAGTTAACATAGATGTCAGAAGATTGTCAACCATCCTACATGGTGTGGTTTGCACTGCGCCCCTTGGCCGCGAGGGTCAAGCCATCATTTGTGGCTGAGAATCGACCATAGGTCAAAGAGAAAGAAAAGGGAAAAAAAGTACAAAAAAATTTTAAAAAATTGTTTATAGGAGTGCCAATTATGCCATGTAAGATGGCCAGCGAATGGCTAGCGATCGGCTGACACCTATATCAACGATTTTCAATCAAAATGACCGGAATGACTAATTTGATAAATCGTCAAAAGGTTTATGATTAAATTGATAAGTTATTAAAAGTTTTAAGACTATATTGACACAATTAAAATGTTTAAAACTAAATTGGCAAGTTTTCAAAAAAAAAAAAATTAGCGATGAATTTATGTATAGCAATAAAAAAAATCATTCTCGACCCAATTTTGAAATATTCCATTTCAATATTTCTTCTTCTATGAACGTCGACATGTCTTTCGCATAATTGATCTTAACTTCTTAGGAATTTATAGAGCAGGTTAGAAATTGTTTAGATTTTGTTCTTATTCAACTCACCCTGTCCTTGGAAAATAAGTCACGAAATAGATTTTTTTAATGTGCACATGATACAATTTTGTTACTTTCCCCGTTAATTGATTTTGATATTTTTAAGTAGCCATCTTTTGTTTAAATGGTACTTGGGAGTCGTGTGCATGTTTACATTATTTTGTTCAGATGTGAATATTTATATTTTCCTCGTATGTGCTAACTTAGGCTACATTGATTTAAGCGCGTTTGCCCCCTAGATTTGGAAATTCTCTTTTTTATTTTATTTTATTATTTAAAAAAAAGAAGGAAATATGTAGAGGGGTTAACCTATATGCTTTGTCTGTTACGGATGATACATATGAAAGATCCCAGCTTGGTAAACAGAAGTAGTGTGATCGAAACCAAGGCTTTAGCTTTTCCATTCACTTTGACTAGGACCCACTTTGAACGATGTAATAAGCTGAGATTTCGATTGAATATTTTTTATTAATTCCTTTGGCGAGCTTTCTGAAAACAAGCCACAATGCCAGTTTCACTTATTTGGCCGCAAAATAATTAACACAATCTATTTCTTTTGCAGGACTTAAATAAAATTTGGGCATTTTTCACTAAAGTAATGAACGAACACTGGGCCAGTTTACCTCCAAAGATCCAGCTCCTGCAGTTTTGGATTTGGATTTGTTCGCCCAATTCAGCGGGTGTCCGGGTGATTTTTAGCCAGATACCCAGAAGTCTCAACGGTAAAATTGCTAACCATTTGAAGTGCTACTAACAGCTAGTTGACTTTGTTCTTTTCCCCTATAAATAGAATAACTCATTGCATTGGGTGATTATTCAAAATGCGATCAAATGCAACAGCATTTCTTTGTGAAAGAGTACGTCGTGTTTATAAATGAATGTCGGCTCTACTGCAAACCAATATTTGTATGAGACTTCAAATATAGTTGATTAGGCATAACTATCGGATAATCTCTCGAGATGGAGTTGGCACCCATTTGGACCAAACCACTATAAAACGGTTCAGCATTCCTCTCTTGCTACTCCCTTTTATTTATTTGCATGTAGCATGGGTAATAAATTGCTTAACTTATATTTGTGCGTAAATACTTAATATTATGGAGCATATTCTATATTTGGACAAAAAATTGCTCGTGTTTACTTGAGTTTTTAGAGCTAAATATCACGGCATCTCGTATTGATAAATTAAAAGAGATGGTGGCGTATTTTCATAAAAACACATAATTAAGTAAAAGTATGATCAACAAGTGTCAGGAAAATCTACACATTCACGCGCCAAGAGCAAAGAGGCACGTACATCCTTTTGCCGTAATCTCCGCGTTTCATAAAGCAATAGTCGTCTGGCATTTATATAAGCTTTCGTAATTGTGCAAATTCCCCTCAGGTCACGACAAGACAAAAGTTGTTTGGTTGATAAAGCTGACAACGGACGAACGCTCCACTTTCCACTTTCCACGCACCACATGCATGAATTCCTCCCTGATTTCAAACCAAAAGCAAAGTGATGATATTCCCACTACATGACTAATGAAGGTGAAAGTGTTTTTTTATTCTAAATCTGTTGACTGCAATTGGTGTCCCCACGGTACTCTTGACTTAGGCGGAAAGGTACAATTATTACTTGTAGCTACTTTATAATTGTTGGTGGGGGAGTTGTAGCAGAAAATTTCACTTTAATGAATTTTTTCCTCCTAGCTACTTTACCATGGTTGACTACAATCGATTCATTGGACTGGTAATGAATTTATCATGCTGATCAAGTACAATTTCTGCGATATTTTCATCTTGCCAAGACAACTAATAGAACAAGTTGAGCAGAAGCATGATGCTTTCTTTTTGAAAAGCTCTATCCTGCATGGAGCAAAAGGTGGGTCTACCTAAGAAGCAAGCGGGCTTGGGGTTAAACTAAATTTCTGGAATGGAATAATGCTTGCATCCTGATGTATAATTTCGAGCGTTTTCTTGAAGACCAATTACTTGTGAACAGCTCGGATTGAAATTCATAAACTAAAATGGAAGAGTTTATGGTCTTTGAAGTTGCACTTCGACTCTTTCTATTGCTGAATAAATGTTGAAGCTGCGTCAAATAGCCAGGCATCTAATGAACTATATACATTGAGTATTGGAGAGAACATTTTTCTTATAGTTTGACCTTGGCATCTAAAGGCCCCTTGCTTGACAAATATCCAACAAGAAATTGTCTATGATTTAGGTCTATCTCCTAATTTGATAATTTGCTGCAAGTGCTGGCTGCTTTATGTGGGATCCCTTTTCTTGCATCCTGCCATTGCTGCTTTGATAGAAGGAATAGTTTTGCTTGTAAATGGAATGCAATTAGAGAGGAGCAGCATGTTAGTTGGCACAAATGTGTTTGTATAAACCATGTAATCTTAAGAATTGTTTTGTAACCTAGCTGCCGAACTTGAACAAGTTGGACCATATTTGTTATAGATGTTGAATCAACAACTACAGATTTGAGCACACGCCCAATTGGGCCAAAGAATTCCAACCTTCTACAAGAACATCAGAATGTGCTTTTTTAGTCTGGACTAGATAATCTTGGGACTAAATGGAATCCACTAATATAATAATTTAGGGACTCCATCCGTCCATACTCAAATTGTTTGTGGTGTACGTAAATGTATGATTCCATGGAGGTTTGATGCCTGTAATCATTTCATACCATTCATGTATTACATTCCACATAATTAAGTAGATTACACGTTATCTTTGAATACAAAATTTTAAGGAAATATACCATATATTTAATGAAAGTGTCGATGACTCTTTACTAAAAAATCACATGATTGGTGACTCTTTTGATCAATGGTTTTTTTTTTTTTTGGGTATATTACTAGTACATGCAAAATTCCTCTTGTATATACACTTGGCAATCAAATTCTAGAGAGATCAATCTTGTGAGAGCATTTCTTTGTAAAAGAGTGCACTGTGTTTATAAATGAACGTTGGCTCCATTACAAACCAATCTTTGTATGAGGCTTCAAATATAGTTGATTGCATTTCTCTAGTGCCACTTTTTTTTTTTTATTAATTTATATGCATATAATGTGTTTAATAAATTGCATAACTTATATTTGTGCGTAAATACTTGATACTATGGTGTATATTCTATATTTGGGCCAAAAAATTGGTCATGTTTAATTGAATGTTTCAAGCTAATTATCATGGCATCACATGTTGATAAATTAAAAAAGTTGATTATACAAATTTAACACAGTACATAATAAAACAAAAGTATGATCAACAAGTGTCGAATGTAGAGAGGCACATGCAATCTTTTGCCCTTTTCCCCACATCTCATAAAGCAATGGTTGTCAGACAATTTTATAAGCCTTAGTAATTTTGCCAGTGTCCCATATTATTCTCCCCCTAGGTCCAGGTCACAACAGGACAAAGGCTGTTCGATTGATAAAGCTAACAATGCACCGATGCTCTAGTTTCCACGCACCCTCCCTGATTTCAAACCAAAAACAAAGAAACAGAAGATGTTCCCACTTGCGTTCTTGACCTACGGAGGTTAAAGTGTTTTTTTTTTCTTCTTATTTTTTGAATTTGTTGACTACAATAGTTGTTCCCACTGTATTCTTGACTTGGGCGGAAAAATGCATTCACTACTCTTAGCTACTTTATAATTGAAGGTGGGTAGCGTAGCAATAAATTTCACTTTAAAGCTGGCTCTTCGTTAGTTTGAAGTTTGGGGTTTTCATTGATCCGGGAAGATTGAAGAATGTTGATTGTAATTTGGGAATTTTTTATCTGATAAGTGTTGCATAAACAAACTCATTAGACTGCTAATGAACTATCAAGTTGGTCAATTACGACTTATTAGAATTGCTAATACACATAATTGTGAGCTATTGTTGCAATTTTTTCATCTTGCCCAAGAGAACCAATATAACGAATTGAGCAGAAGCACGATACTTCCTTCTGGAAAAGCTCTACTGTGCATGGGGCAAAAGGTGTGCCTACCTAAAAAGTAAGCAGGCTTGGGGTTAAACTAAATTTATGGAATGAAATAATACTTGCATCCTAATGTATAATTTCGAGTGTTTTCTTGAAAACCAATTACTTGTGAACATCTTGGACTGAAATTCATAAACTAGAAGGGAAGAGTTTCTAGTCTTTGAAGTTGTGATTCGACTCTTTCTATTGCTGAATAAATGTTGAAGCTACGTAAAATAGCCAGGCAGCTAATGGACTATATACATTGAGTAGTGGATAGAACATTTTTCTTATGGTTTGACCTTGGCATCTTATGGCCCTCTGCTTGATAAATATCCAACAAGAAATTGTCATTGGTTTAGGTTCACCTTTTGATCTTAATTAGCAGTTGTTTGGGAAGGCATGAATCCAAAATCTGATTATTTGCTGCAAGTGCTGGCTACTTTATGCGGGATCCCTTTTCCTACAGCTTGCCACTACTGCTCTGATGGAAGGTATAGTTCTGCTTGTAAATGGAATGCAATTAAAGAGAAGCAACTTGTTAGTTGGCATAAATGTGTCTGTTATAACCCATGTAATCTTAAGAATTGTTTTATAACCTGGCTATTGAACTTGAACAAGTTGGGCCATATTTGTTACACGTAAAGAACCAACATATACAAATGTCGCAACCTAAATTTTCAGGTAAATCACCTAAGATTAGACTGATGAATTACTAAGTTTAACTTAGCTTGGGCTCTCCCAAGCCCATACTAATTCATGATTTAGATTCAAATTTCTTAACATGCAAATGGATTTGATCTAAAAGTCGCTATTAATCAGTTTATGGTAAGTCGATTAAACACCTAAGTAAAATGATGGGAGAATTATTTTACTCTTACGAACCAGAGACTTTGGGTATTGGGACTTGGTCATATTAGCTTCTCTAATACCCTTTCGGTACCATTTCTTTTTATTTTCAAAAATATTTTTGCAAGCAGCTTGGATTAATTCTAATTCATTTCCCTAACATGTGAGATAATTATGCAGGTGCGCAAACCACCAATTTAACATCCAAGAAAGTAATGAATAAATTATGGGACTTACCTTATAGTAACGAAAGCATCTGTAAGACCACCCACCACAGTGGCTCCGCTAGATAAGGCCCCGTTGATCCTTGCCCTAAAGGTGAGGGGTTCGAAATCCAGTAGAGGCGCTTGGTGCCTTAACCGCTTGCACGGGGTGATGGTTCCCTCGTGTGGCCCCAGGGTTTGCCTACCAGTTGCCGGCTGTACGGGATTCCCTAGGTTATAAAAAAAAAATAAAAAAATGAAAGCATCTGCAAGGTTAATTCATAATTCACATCAAAAGCCCTAGGGTTTTTATTAACACATAGTCACCCAATTTTTTTTTATGAATTTTCTCATTTTTAATAAAATCTAATCTATATGCAATGCAACATAACCAAATGACCTAATTCTAATGACGGACAATTTTTTAAATAAATGGACCTAGATATAAATACTAAATGACATGCATTTCATGAACCTAATTCTATAATATTTTTTCGTGTTTTCTTAATAAGTATGCAATCTATCCTAAAGAATGGAATTAATCTATTCTAAGATGATTTTTTTTTTTGTATTTTACATGAAATTCGAAATTAGAAAATTGCAAAAAATAAATAAATTATCAAGATTGTAGTATCATCCAATTTATATTGGGAATTAGGTTAAGCCAAACCCTAATTTAAACTAGGATGTTATCACATTTTAAAAATCCCTAATGCAATCAACCCTAAAAAAATATCTAAACTTATAATAAATTAGAAATATTATTTGGAATTAAACTACGTGCAATTTTATCCTAACATGCAATGACATGCAAACAATGCCCTAATTCTAGGTTTTTATGTTTTTGTTCTTTTTTGCTTTTTTTTTCCTTTTTTATAAAATTCGAAATTAAAATTGCAAATTAATAAAACGAAAATCTAACATCCTAAATTTATGTTTTTGGTATTTTTTATTTCAAAAATTCAGGATAAATAAAATGCTTAGTCTAAATATGCAAATTACCAAAAGCATGTGAAATTCTAATATGAACCTAATCTAGCTCAAACATATTTCAAAATAAATAAAGCAATTAAGACGAGACACGCATCAAGCCATTCAAAATCATCATGTATCATTCAAATCAAGTAATAATATCTAAATCAAACTTGATTTTCTCACTAATAAAATTGATAAATTAATCTTAAGCCTTAAAGATCAAAATATCAATTTTATTCCCGCTTGATTAATTATTCCATCTAAAGCCTTATAGATGGAGTAAAAAACCCATACACGGTTGTGAATTAAGTGGTATGTCGGAATTTTAAATTATGCATAGAAAGTATTTCAAATAAACAAAACAAGATATATATAACTTGCCTAATAAATAAAGCAAATATGCTTGATTTTTTTGATTTTTTTTATTTTTAAAGAGGGCAGTCGTTCGGAGCTCCGGCGAGGGGGGTCGTCGGCGAAGGGTTCCGGCGAGGGCACATAAGGCGCACCGGCGGCGAGGCGGGGTGCGGCGGTGGTTGGCGGGGGTGCATAAGCAAGTTGGTTGCTGCGGGCAAAGGGGCTATGCAGGCCGCCGGATCTGATGGCATCGGGAAGTAGCGGCGGCGTCGCGGGTCGGCATGAGCTGGAGGCGAGGCGGAGCGCGGCGGGGGCTGGCGTCGACCTACTGGGTCGCGAGCAACAACGGCGTCGCGGGCCGATGCGGGCTTCAGAAGAGATGGCGCTCGGAGGTGAGATCGGGGGGAGCGGCAGTGGCGTTAGAGATAGGGAGAGGCTTAGAGACGGCGAGCGAGGCTTGGCTGGCGCCGATTGTGATTGGATCAGGGGACGTCGGGGGCTGGGTCACGAGTAGAGGCGAGCTTAGCTCAGATCTACCGATGTCGGGTCGTCGTAGCGAGCTTCGCGAGGAGGATGGCGAAGCGGCGGTGGCGGAATCGTAGTGGCGGAGGAGTGGCGGTGGCTGGCGAAGGTGATGCTGGCGAGGTGGCTGGTGCGGACGCGGTGCCCGCGCGGTGGACGGTGCGGGCGCAGGGCCAGCGTGTCGAGGACCCTCGCGGAGAAGATGAATAGTCGTCGCCTCCCTTTTCCTTTTGTTTTTTTTTTCTTTTGGTCGAACGTCACCTCTCTCTCTCCCTACCCTCTGCTCACGTCTCTCTCACCAGCACCTTTTGACTTTCTTTTTTCCCTCTTTCCCTTGAATTTTGAATTTCAATAAATTCCCAGAAAAAGACCCCATTTTATCATATACGCACCGCACCTTAAATAGGGGAAGGAATTAAATTTTGGTGAAATATTTCACTTCCAATTTTGCTTGTGCATACTCCCTCCAAATATATCGATGGACCTAGGCTTAGAATTAGGGAGGACAAAGTCAGTTCCTGCAGGTATGCCTTCCCACAATACTCTTCTTGTTTAAGCCTTCAGGGACAGCCTTTTAGCAGAAAATTACTATGCCCTTTAATTCAGAGCCTAGAGACACTTGGATAGAATCAGGATGGTAATATTTCTAACTATCTGAGCTGCATTTCTTAGAGGATCCTACTAGGCTGGAGAAGAAGAAGGAGTTTAAAGAGCCATGAGAGAATTTCACAAAACACTCACTTTACTTCAGGGGACTCTGCTCAACACATTACATCCTCCTCGTCTTATATAAGCAATAAGAGGTTACAAACAAACAAGGACCAAGCTCACAGGTCCAGAAACAAACAGAGGCTTCCAAAAATCTCGATAGGGAATTATTCGCACGGTATGAACAGTGACAGTGAATAGTGATTTCCCTAGCCTACTGCTACAATAAAAGTGAACAGTAACTTACTACAGTAAACTTGTACGGATATCGAACTTGTTCAGCGGTCTTGTCCGTCACGAGCATGGTAGTTATAGTCCGAGTCATCTGAACTGTGGACTGTTGCCAGAATATGTTCATCATATTTTTTATTCGAGGTCTTCAAGGTCTTCTGGTGAGAGGATCTGGTTCAGTTGATGTGTTCTGGATGCTGATGCTTCCTTGTGAGCCCAGTGGGACGCTTCTTCTTAAGCCCAGTCTGTGTCATCATCATTGTCAAGAATGCTTGGCTGAGGCCAATTGGATGGCTGTGCATAAAAGGATGTGTTCATGCCTTGGGATAAGGACAAAGGTCCTTGGCTGTAGGGTTTTGTGAAAGAGGACCTCCCCATCTAGCATAGGGGTCTTGAGAAGATTGTGCAATGGCACTAGTGTCTACCATTTTATGCTCATGTGATGATGTAGCTTGTCTAAATTGTTCGAGTGCTTCTTTGGCTTCTGATGCTAGATCATAATGATCCCATGCAGTGGGTATATCATAATTCCATGCATCTAGATGAATGGTTTTATTTTCCTGGCATAAGATTCTCTGAAGTTCTCGATATTGGTGCTCACAGCAACCAACAGGTCTTGGATAGGACTTGTGAACTCGAGCCTCTATACTATGTGGAACAGGTCTATAAGATGAGGTACCTCTTCCGAGTCCAAATATCCTGGTGAGGTTGGCAATGGACATTCTGGTTGGAATTTCAATAACTATTAAGTACTTATTGATTAAGTACCATAATAACCATTGAAGTTGATCAGGAAAATCATCTTCCTTCCATATTAGAGGATGTATGAACGGATAATTTGCATTTAATCCAGAAGGATAAAGAATCAAACCTCCATTGAGTCTGAACAAGTATGTATGGCGTTGCCACATGAGTTTATCCAATTTTTCAGTAAGACTGTCTTTCTGGATATGTTCGATGATCTCCGGGGGGTATCGCCAGCTTGGCCAGTCTTTAACTTTCTCAATTTTATACTTCTCATTGTGATGAGTAGTACAGAAAGCATGCCTCATGATATATACATGTTAATTTCTGCTGGTGCTTTTGGTCTTGACAAAAAGTCAGCAAGCACATTTTTCTTTCCATCAATGTGTTTGGTTTCAAAAAAATATTTTGAAAACCATTCAACCCATCGAAGCAGCTGAGAATTTGGAACCCGCTTCTATTTAAATTTGGTCATCTGAGGGAAAGATGCAATATTCAATTTTACTAAGAAGTGATGGCCAATAAGATAGAATTCAAACTTTTTTTTATCCCATTTTTGACTGCGAAGATTTCTTTACAAGTGGAATGATAATGCATTTCTGCTTGGGAAAACTTACCATTTTTGTAGGCACACAGATGTCTCTTACCATCAATTTCTTCAAATAGGATGGCGACCCAGTATTCATCACTGGCGTCAGTCTAGAGAATTCTCTTTCCTGTTGATGGGATTTGCAGAGGAGGAAGAGTCTGTATTATCTCTTTGAGTTCAGCAACTGCATTAGTCTAAGATTTTCCCTAAGGTGGGGGATTTTTTTTCAACATTATCTGCAATGGGATTAGCAACTTTGCAAGATCTGGAACAAAATCTCTGAGATAATTAATTATCCCAAGAAATTGTTGAACTTGTTTTGTTGTGAAGTTTTCTTCAGGAAAATTTAGTAATTCCTGAGCAATATGTGGCCCTGGGTAGTATGTCCCTTTGTTAAGGTGCATACTAAGAAATTCAATTTCTGTCTGGGCAATGTTAATCTTTCTTTGAGAAAGCATGATCCCATGCTTCTTCATAATTTCTGCAAATTGCTCAAGAAGTTGGCAGTGTGATTGTTTATCAGGACTGTAGAGCAGGATGTCATTATTGTATATTGCTGCACTTGAGAGGATTGGTTGAAAGATTCGACACATTGCCTTTTGAAAAAGGGATGGTGCAACTTTTAAACCAAAATGAAGAACTTTCCATTGAAAATGCTGGTTTGGGATACAGAACCCTATCTTGGGTCTGTCTTCGGGATGAATGCCCAATTGCCAAAATCCGGCTTTGAGATCAAATTTGAAATAAATTTGGGCTTTGGATAATCCAGCAAAAAAAGAGTTTCTAGAAGGTAAAGGGAATTTATCATCTTGGAGGAAAATGTTAAGAGGTTAGTAATTAATTACCAATCTCATCTTTCCTCGGTTTTGCTCAGCACACTTGTTAACATAAAAGACTTCACATGCCTATTGAGAATGTGAGACCTCAATAAGGCCTTGTTGCAGCAGTTATGAGCATTCTCTTTGAGCCAAAATCAAATGTTTTGGATTCATTCCCATATGACTCGCTTTGGTTGGATTGATATCTTCATTCTTTTTGAAAGGAAGGCGAACAAAGAATTCTGGGTTTTTCCATAAATATGGGAACACTTCTGAGCGAACTCAAAATAAGATTCTGAACAAGATTCCAACAACTTTTGCATGATCGGATCTAATAGACTCATTTGAATGGAAAAAAAAGTCTATGAATGTTGACAAATTCATAAAATTAGTCTTTATACTTAATACCTTTTCCAGGGATAATGCGAAGTTGAGGAATTTGAGTCATAATGTCTCAACCAATGATCAAATTCTTTGTTGGGAAGACTTGAGCCAAAGATCTTTGCGGTTATGGAACACTGTGAAAAAATTGGACGGTGATTAGAGTGGTTCTGACATTTGTAGAAAATGTATCTCCTAAAGTAGAATTGAAATATCGAACACAAGAAGTCCAATATTCTTTAAGAAGAACTTTAGTGTCTAGGATGGAAGAAGCAGCTCCAGTGTCAATAAGAGCAATGGCAGTGATTGGCTTAGCAAACTTTGAAGTGAATATTTTCACAGGAAAATTGGGATAACGGGTTTGGCTTGAAAATATGTCAGTGCTTTCCTCTGAAGGAATCAAAGATATATGAAAAATATCTTTGGGATCTAAATCTGAATTAGTTTCACTAGGAGTTTGATAACAAGGAATGACACACATAGTTTGTTTACATGGTTCTTCATCCACAGAGAATAAAGATTCAATATCATCATCTTTAAGAGAAATATCAGTTTCATTCTCTATATGATGTATCAAATGATTCTGACCTTTTTTCGCCTGAGGACAATTTTTAGCAAAATGTCCCTTTTGGTTGCAGATGAAGCATCGTTTTGATTTCTTGTGGCCTGAATGATCCTTCCTCTTGCGTAGGTATTGCCATTTCTTCTTTCTTCTGAAATGCTTCTTTAAAAAAATTCTCTTCTTTTGAATTCTATAAGATCAACGGGTTTTCCCACAAAGAAATGATATAGAAGAGTAATCGCATGGCCAAAGTTTGGGAAGAGCAAAAAGTGAATTTGATCTTGTTCTACTAAAGATTGCTATCAAAGTTTGAGGTTACCTGTGAACATTGTGACAAAGTTGAAAAGAACATCATACTTGTCCTGGTTGGTAATAGCTTGGGTATTCAATCAAGTATGAAATTCCTCAAGTCTTTCTAGTCATTTGTGGTAAGGTATGTCGTCAATAGTGAAAAACTGTTTTGATGAAGTGGACACATTCTGAGAGTGATTGTTTGGCTGAATAACCTCTGGTTCAGAAAGATTCGATTCCATATCATGGTCTGGAGGGTCGGCCATGAATATTGATGAAGTTACTGGTGCTATAGGAGAGGAATAAATGGTAGGGATTGAAAAGAATGATGAGGATGAAAGAGATACTGAATTTGATTCAGTATAAAAAATATTTGGAAATGCCGATTCTGTTGGAAACATAATTTGATCTGTTGGAATAACATGATCAATTTGTAGTGGAGGTTGTGGAGTAACGAGATTAGGATCAGGTTGTGGTTCCTGATTACCCAAATCTCTTAAGAAAGATTCCAACGGGTTTGACAGCATCATTTGATCGGGCTCCCTTATGATAAGAGAGGATTTCTCAGGCATCTTTTCCTTTCCCTTTTCTTTCTTTATGTGGTCAAGTTCTCTGAGACGATTCCTCATTTCAGCCACATCTATCTTGTCCTATTTGACAGGTGTATCTGTAATAGCAGCAAAGATAGATGCCTAAGGTGGTGGAGGAGGGACAGGATCTGCTCGCAAAGTAGTTGGAAATGGATTGAGCCTTCCTTCCTCAAGAATCTGGATTTGCCTTTTAAGCTTTTCTATCTCTGCTCTAGGACTTTCAAGATGGTGATATTCTAGATGTTGTCCAAATTCTAAGGCATGAAACCTCTTCTGGAAATCTGAAAGCATCTTTTTAGTGGTTTCGTCATATATTCGCAAATCTTGATGCTCATTCCCAATTTTGGAATCAATTGCTTTAAAAGCATTGTTGTGTGCTAGGAGAGTCTCCGATTGCCAATTTAAGACAGCTTCAGCAATGGGAGTTCTTTTTTGTCTTCCATGCTCATCAACATCAGTTGGGGCAGGTATCTTAGGGAACATGCCTATATCTGCCTTATGGATCAATAAACTCTTCGGGAGCAAGGAATGAGAGTTTGGAATTTTCCTGCACATGAGGAGGAAAGTTTGTTTCTTGGAACATGGCTATGGAAGAGTTAGGTGGTGTTTCTGCTGGGACTTCAAGTGGGTATGAATGTTTATTGGCCCATTTTACAATTGGCTTATAAAACGGGGAAATGGCTGGTTTTTTTTTAGGAGGAGAGGGAGGAGATGATGGAGGTGGATTTGGTGATACTGTAGGAGGAGCGGTGAACTCTGGTGGTGGAGTTGGTGCATAAGAGACCATAAACTGAAATTTATCACACTCACCAAGTGTATCAACAGAGGAGTCTCCTTTCAAGTACTTTTGGTACAAAGGGTCTTTTGGCCTTTTGTGCTTTTGCCGAGGTGGAGGTTTTGCAAATGGATCTACCTCGTCGGGAGAATTTATGCAATAAGAGCATTGACAAAAAGGATCCCAAAAACAGTAACCATACTGGTCTTTATAGTAATGGACATGATGTCCATCACTATTAAAGTGTCGAACAAGTTTTTTTGGATCTGGCTCGGAAATTGACTCAGGGACATGTGGTTCAATCATAAAAAAAGTCGGGAAGATAAAGGGACTTTCTTCATTTTCCTTGCCAAATTTAATGGAAACAGTTCCATCTTTTTTCCTGACAAACTCAGAGTATGATGACTGGAAAGACTTGTTGCTTTGATGAAGCTTTTCATAGTTGGTAATCCATGTCTTTGGAAGGAGCGTGACCAACTTTTCCTTTGGGATTTGTCTAGGAACATGAATGCAGGATGCTTGATCATTCTGCATGGAAATGAACAAAGCATCTTCATTTCCATTGTAGAAATTTAAGTCAAGGGCATGGTTTTGCACTTTGTAAACCATTTGGTAGTGCAAAGTTGCTGCTACAGAATCAGTAGTCTAAGGTGCTCTAGTGAGCTGAATCTGGACTTCTAGAAAAGAAAGTAACTGTGGATCTGAAATGGTGATATTGAAATTTGGATGCAGTATCACAAAAATTGTTCCAGCATTTAAAGTGGTCTGAACAGTACCAATGCAAGCATGCTGGTATTCTAAAAACCTGGTATCTAACAACGCAATTCTTGCCACAACTAGCAAGCCTTGTTGACCATGAAAGTAAGAGCAAGGAAAACAGCTCCATAATAAACATGTGAATATCCTTGCTGGATCCACTGTCTAGGAAACTCTGGAGGAATATGAAAAGTAACGAAGTACTCCTTTTCAGTGGTAAGAATGGGGTTCTGGTCGAACTTGGAGGACTGAACATATTCCTTCACTTCCTTTAGAGTCTAGCGAAAGAGTTGGCGAATAGAGTGAATAGGTGAAAATGACGAAGTGGGTTTAGCAAAAGTTGAATAGGAGTTCATTAAGGGAAGCTAGGTTTTAGAGATCTTAGTTTCATCACTAAGAGAGACTTCATAGAGATAGTTTATCTTAGAGGCATTTGAAACACAAAAATCTGAAGGGGTTGAGGATGATGAAGTTGTAGTGAGAGAAACAGGTGCTTCGAGAATTTCTGGTTCGGTAGACATGGTGTAAAGAGATTTTCTTAGCACTGGATTCACCTACTAAGCGCATGGAACAAATATTATTAGAAAGAAAACCATGGCTCTGAGTATATATTACCTGAATATGTGAAAAATCTCAGCGGAATATGTGAAAATCTTGCGCTCACCGTCGGTCCAATAAATTAAAATAAAATAAAACAAAATAGAATAAATGTTTTTAAACTATATGTCGTGGAATTTTTATTTTTTGGGGTAAAAATTAACCCATTTTTTATGCAAAAATTTGGGTGTCAACAACGGCCTCTCTTTGAAGGTGAGTTCATAGAGATTGCCTTCAAAGATAAATTGAGACCTAAATTTTGATCATGCGCATGCAATAAATGATTTTTTGTTGGAAAATAAATTCCATTTTTGAATGCAATTTATCTGATGCGTGGAAATACTAATGCAAATGATAAATGAACATACCTAGAATAATTTACCTTCAAGGAGGATAGAGTAATTTGAGATAGTTGGTGTTACATGTCTAGGACCTGTACCTTTCTACGGTCGCCTAGACTAATAATGAGGCTTTGTAAGGAGACTGTTTTTCTATGACTCATACATTTCTACGGTCACCTAGTATCGCAGCAAGGTTTTGTAAGGAAATTGCTTTCCTAGGACCCGTACCTTTTCTACAGTCGTCCAGTATAGCAGTGTTTGGTTGTGTTTAGGACCTGTGCCTTTTTACGATTGCCTTGACAAAAAAAAATTGATTTTCTAGGACCTGTACCTTACTATGGTCGCCTGTTAGAGCAATAAATATTGTCTAGGACTCGTACCTTTCTATGGTCGCCTAAACGGGGATTCATTTTTCAGAACCCGTACATTTCTACGGTCGCCTGAATGGGAAATCACTTTCCATGACCCATACCTTTCTACGGTCGCCTGTTAAAGCAACAAATACTATCTAGGACCCGTACCATTCTACAGTCACATAAACTAAGGTTTTGCTTGGCTAGGACTCGAATCTTTCTTCGATCGCCTTGATTAGATTGAATCTAGGAAAAAATCTTTGGGGGGCAACTCAATCGAGTGCTGGTATACTCAAGAGGGAATACTTGTGCAATGACAAGTATTTAAGGTATGTATAGAGATATACTTACCTGGTAACATCTTTCTTCCTTGGGGATATGTCTCTTGTAAAACACAGTTGTAGGAGAGGCAATATACATTCATAGACACACATTAATTCAAGTGAGGTTCATGTGTGATGATTTCTATCAATCTTGCATCACCTAATTTTCATTGAGATAGATTTCAAAAGAATATTCCAATCTGAACACATGAGTGTCATGGATGTGTCAAATGAGGGACCTCCCGGTCTGAAAAGACTTTTCTCTCATCCTCATCAAAAGGGCCATTTCATCTTGACTTTTGATGCATGATTTGACAATCACTCTATCTTACCATCATCATGCCAAACAAGGGTCCGAGTAATCTTGCAAGTGGTACAATCTTACCAATCTGAGAGGTCTTTAACAGGGACTGTAATGTGGGCTTGGTCAATGGCTTAACAAATGGGACTTTTTGAGTCAAGGCTATTGAAGAATGACATTTCACAATTGTCTTAGGATTTACAAGTCAAGAAACATACGAAATGAGACATAAATTATCTTACTCGCGCTTCTTTGAGCAATGTTAAACATATGAACTTTTACGTTAATTCAAGTGCCCTAATCTGAAGAGGCTTTGCAAAGAATGTAACATAAGCTCGGCTCATTGGTGAGAATCGAAAGGATTGTTAGGCTCAAAAAGTGTTTAGGGTCAAAGTTGGTAATCATCTTGACATCTCCAATTTTCTTCTCCATCATCGAAGATTTTCTTCATATCAAAACTCCATTGAGTGTAACATCTCAGCATTTGAGTTTTTAGTACCACCCAGTTGGGGATACGACTTCAACCAAAGTTTGATCTTTTATTATTATTATTATTATTATTATTATTATTATTATTATTATTATTATTATTATTATTATTATGGGCATTGGCCTTACTTTTACCAAGCACACTGCTTTTTCATGCCCCATTTTTTGGACTTATTTCCTTTGGACTTACACAGCCTCCATCTTTTATCAGCATCTTAGACCATGCTACTTCAATGGTTATTTTTCGTCTTGCCCCAGTGTGGGGAATGATCACCAATTGGGTTTAATATTGAAATGATTTCATACGCTTAAGTGGGCTATGCAATGGATGAAAGTGTGTAGGATAAAGAAAGAGCCGCTCTTTGTCATCCTAGAGCACTTTAAACTCTCGTAGAAGTTACGCTGCGAAAGCAATTCTCAAAGATTGATACAAGTGTGAGTAGGGAAATTCCTACCATTTATGGGAGGATCCTTGACATGAATAATTTGAGAATTGCTTTCGCAGCGTAACTTCTATTGCATAGCCCACTTAAGCGTATGAATAATTTGAAAACTCTTCATGTGTGTGGGCTCAAAAGGCTAAATGATGGGTATACCTGTAGTGTTTTGGGTAGAGGAAGAAACTGCCTCTCATCACCTCGGTTAACGTACCCTTTGTGAGATCACTCTTTTTCTTGCGGGCATGGAATTTTTTCACACAACTCACTGGGGATTAGTGTATAGGAATAAGGCTCACCTTTCGTCATTCCAAAGTATCCCATTTGACACAGTCAATTAATCTCACACAATTCATCAAGGAAAACATGCAAGATTGATGCAACAAATTTGAACAATTCAACTCATTAAGGCAATTTATTTATCATAGAAATGCTTGCAGTTCAAAACATGACATGATAAATTTTATAATAGGCAATACTTCTTGATAGCATCAGAATTAATTGGAGTGGAAAACTCACAACCATTCATTTCTGCCAAGATTAAGGCACCTCCAGGAAGTACCTTCTTCACCACATATGGGCCACTGTAATTCGGAGCGAACTTGCCTCCAGGATCGAGAAAAATCGGCAATAGCTTCCTTAAGACTAAGTCATTTACCTCGAAATGTCTTGGCCGCACCTTCTGGTTGAAAGATCTGGCTACTCTTTGTTGATGTGTTTGGCCATGGCAGAGAGCCTTCAATCTTTTCTCGTCAATCAAGTTCAACTGTTCAAGTCATTGTTGCGACCATTCTGCCTCAGACAACTCTACTTGGGATAAAACTCTTAGAGAAGGAATTTCCACTTCCACATGCAAAACTGCCTCCATGCTGTACACTAGAGCAAAAGGGGTTGCCCTAGTAGAAGTGCAAATCGATGTCCGGTATGCCATTAGTGCTAAAGGTAGCTTGTCATGCCAATCTCTGTAATTCTCGGCTGTCTTAGGCAAGATCTTCTTAATGTTCTTATTGGCTACTTCAATAGCCCCATTCATTTGAGGGTGATAAGGGGACGAATTCAGATGCTTGATTTTGAACTCGCTGAACAACCCATCAACAAGTTTTTTTATTTAAATTTGTCCCATTATCAGTGATGATTGCTTCAGGAACGCCATAGCGAGCAATTATGTCACGTTTGATGAACTTTGCAACATTACAGGCAGTAAGACTTGCAAAGGATGTAGCTTCGATCCATTTGGAGAAATAATCCATCGCCATCAAACTGAATCGATGCCTATTCAAAGCCTTCAGATTTATTAGGTCAATCACATCAATGCCTCACATTGAGAAAGGCCATGGCTCGGAAAAACTGGTGCAGCTCAGTTGAAGGAACATTTATCTTATCACCATGGATTTGACAATGATGACAACTTCTAACATGCTGGATACAATCACCTTCTTGTGTGAGTCAGTAGTAGCCTAATCTTATTATCTTTTTAGCCAACATGTGCCCGTTCATATGAGGGCCGCATACTCCTTCGTGAACTTCTTGCATGATTTGAGTGGCTTCAACTGCACCCACACACCGCAACAAGACTAAATCATAAGATCTCTTGTACAAATTCTCGTAACTGACAAAGAATTTTGAGGCCATCTTCGTGATGTACTTTCTATTAGCTGGAGTACTTCCTTCGGGGAATTCCTGTTTCTGAATATAATTCATGATATCATAATACCATGGTCTTCCATCAGGTTATTCAGTCACAATCATGCAATAAGCCGGCTTTGGCAAAACCTTTATTTCAACAGCTCGACTTCTAATCCGTCAGTGACTTGCAGCATAGAAGAAAAAGTTGCGAGTGCATCCACAAATTGATTATGAGACCTTGGCAAGTATTCAAACAAAATTTCCTCAAACTTCTTTACCAGATCTTCTAAATACTCGTGGTACGAGAGCAACTTGGCATCCTTGGTCTTCCATTCACCTACGGGTTGCAATATAATTAGCGCAGAATCTTCGAATACTCTTAACTTGGCCACACCCATCTCGATTGCAGCTTGAAGCCCGAGGATGCAAGCTTCATACTCAGCCACATTGCTTTTTTTTTTTTGTTGGTAAAATCATACTCGGCCACATTGTTAGTGCATGGGAATAACAATTTTGTAGCTATTGGATGGTGTTGTCCATTTGGGGATATCAGAACTACCCTAGTACTAGAATTAGACAAGTTCACAACTCCATTAAAGAACATTGTCCATGAGTCTTCATTTACACTCAAAACACGGTCGTCTAGGGGATGGTCATCGTTATTTGAGCCTCCTGGATTCTTAGCTAGTATATCCGCGATCACTCGACCTTTAACTGAATTTTGTGGCATGAATTGCACATCAAATTCTGAGATTAAAATTTGCCACTTAGCCAACGTACCCACCAAAGCTGGCCGACCAAGTAAGTACTTAATAGGATTGTTTTCAGTCACAAGAAACGTCTTGTAATGCAATGTGTACTGTCACAATCTATGTAATACCCACACCAATGTAGCACAAGTTTTCTCAGCATCAGAATATTTCAGTTATGATATAGTGAACTTTTTGCTCAAGTAGTAAATGACTCATTCTTTTTTATCAATAGGGCTTTCTTGAGCCAACATTGCACCCAATGATTCACTATGAATAGTGAGGTAGAGAATCAAAGGATGCCCTGGCGATGGCGGGATAAGCACTGGTGGATTCATCAAGTATTGCTTCAGCTTGTCAAATGCTTCTCAACACTCATCATCCCAGTTGACTTGTGCATTTTTCTTCAAGAGCTTGAAAAATGGCTTGGCAGTTTCAGAAAGTTGGGAAATGAATCGAGCGATGTAATTCAATCTCCCCAAAAGGCTCCGGACTTCTTTCACTGTTGATGGAGGTTGCAGCTCCATATAGCCTTAGCTTTAGATGGGTCTATCTCAATCCCTTTGCTGCTCACAATGAATTCGAGTAATTTACCGGATGCTGCCCCGAACACACATCTAGCGGGATTTAGTCGAAGGTTGAATTTTACGAAGTCAATCAAACAACTTCTTTAGGGTTTCGACATGGCTTCTTCCAGGTCGAGTCTTTGCAATCATATATCATCAACATAGACTTCAATTTCCTGATGCATCATATCGTGGAATAGTGCTACCATGGCTCGCTAGTAAGTTGCCCCTGCATTCTTGAGTTCAAATGGCATAACCTTATAACGAAAGGTCCCCCACGGGGTGATAAATGTAGTATTCTCATTGTCTTCCTCTTTCATCCTTATTTGATTGTATCTGGAAAAATCATCCATAAACAAGAATAGTTCAAATCCAGCAGTACTATCCACAATGACATCTATGTGAGATAGCAGGAAATCATCACTCGGGCTGGCTTTGTTGAAATCTCGATAATTGACACAAACTCGAACTTGACCATCTTTCTTTATCATTGGCACGATGTTAGCCACCCATTCTGGGTATTGTGAGACTTCGATAAATCCCGCCTTCAAAAGCTTCATCAATTCTTCCTCTATTTTCTTTGAAAGATCGGGTTTAGTTCTCCGCAACCTCTGCTTCTTAGGTGGCACGTTCGGATTAGTAGGCAAGCAATGCTCCACAATTGACGGGTCTAAACCAGGCATGTCGCATAGGTCCATGCAAAAATGTTTTGATATTCCTTCAATAATCGAATTAGGCGTTCGGCCTCGTCTTTGGAGAGATTTGCCCCAATTTTCACCTCCTTGGCTTCTTCAGTGTCACTTAAATTCATAGTGACGGTTTGCTTGGATGTAAGAGCCTTGGGTCTTTCATATTGTTCCCAGCTACGCAGAACCTCAATGGAGTCTTTGATCGAGTCTTCATGATCATCATTATTAGCACTTGTTGCATTGGATTAAACCATTTCCACACCTTTGCCTGCTATAAGATTGTTCCTGAAACAAGAAATAGATGAATCAAAAAGACAAACAAGGTAAACTGTATTATTTATTTTTTGAAAGATTTTTTAAAAGCACTTGCAGAAGCATTTTTTGAAACATTTTTACACGAGAAAGCATGATGAAGCCCAGGTCTCAGAATTCTCCTTGGAATTTTCTTTTCTTTTATCGGCTGGATATCATCACTGGGTTGGTTTGGTGTACCTCATCATGCCCTCAAAATAAAACTTGTAATTTTATTGAAATTCATCAATCAATTATATTTATTGAATGGAAAATGCAATTCTTAAGCCTTAAAAAGAAAACGAAAAAGAAGAAATCGAAAACGAATTCTAGAAAGCAATAAAGATTCCCACACAGGGGAATGTGGAAAAGCAATAAACGAGTTACTTTTGTGGGCCAGGGCCCATTTCTTCTGGAGGTTCTTCATCAATGGCTCCTATGCAGAGGTCCTCGAACAAGCTTGTAACTCCTTCCAATGTATCATTAGGGCCCTATGCCTTTGGGGGTGTCGGATTGTCCATACCGTCCCATCCATCCGGGACTATTTCACGAGGGTTAATGTAAAAGCTGGGAGGAGCCGAATACTTCACCAGATAGTTGAATTTTCTGCTTGGCTGCCCTAGGGTGTCTATCACTTCTGCTTCTTCTTGCATCATTATTGGAGGACCAGGGAATGTCTCGCGAATTTTTGGAGGTAGTGAGTTTTGCCTCCCTCACCCTTAGTCAAGTGGTGGGCTTTGCCTTTCCTGTCTTCACCCTCCAGAACTTTCTCCACCTCTTTCATGGTACCTTAATCCAACAAAACGGGACTTCTGAGAGGCTTCAATAGGGTTTCGAATGCCCTGACCATTTCTTCCAAGACCACTACTAGGGACAAAACCATTTCTAACCATCACCCTTCCCACCATGAAGGCAGCATTTGAAACCTCAGAAGTGGGCGGTGATACGTCTCAAGAAGCATGAATGGTGGACATCAACTCAAATGAGTGGTAACTCGATTCGAACTCAAAGTATGGCTCCACATAGGGGATAGCTATCTCATGATAAATCCGGTGATCTTCTTCGCCATAAACAGTGACCAACTTCCCTTTGATCACGAACTTCACAGCTTGATGCAGACTTGAAGGCACCGCTCCAGTAGTATGTATCCAAGGACGACCTAGTAGAAAATTAAATGCGGTAGGGATGTCCAACACTTGAAAGGAAATGTTGAAGATGACAGGCCCTATTTGCACATCGAGATGAATCTCCCCGATCACCTCCTTCTTTGTGCCATCAAAAGCTCGCATAGAAGTTTTAGCAGCGTGTATCTTGGATGGGTCTATTTTGAGGCAATGAAGAGTGGCCAACGGGCATATGTTTAGGGTGGACCCATTATCAATAAACACTCGGGACACATGAAAAGCCTTGTGCTTAACATATATGTAAAGTGCCTTGTTATGCCCCTTACCTTCAAGAGGGAATTCTTCATCAGAAAAAGCGATCAAGTCCTTGAGAAGGACCGATCCCACAAACTCCTCCAGCTTGTTCGCCTCAATCGTTTCCGGTACACGAATTTCATTTAGAACTTTCATCAATGACTTTTGATGCATAGGAGATGTCAGCAAAAATTCGCGCAAAGAAATTTGAGCAAGCATCTTTCGCAACTGGTCGACCATGTTATACTCACTTGCCTTGATCATAGCCAGAAATTTCTTAGTCTCTTTATCAGTGACAAGCTTTGCAGGTTGAGCACTAGCTTGAGCATAAGTCTGACTAGACCTTGTAACAAGGTCAATATCCAAGTCATAGGACCAAGGCACCGCCTTATTGTTGACATACTCATACGGTTGAGGCATCTCGATCATTATCTCCTCATCGGATGCATCTTCTAATGGGGGCATCTCCCTAAGCGAAGGATCTATTTCTTCCTTGTTGGCATCGAGTGCAACCTGCTCCTCCTCCCAATCGATAATGATACGAGAAATAGTAGAAACTATGGAATTATGGTCAACATACACGATGATGCCATCGTCCACCATTTTGGCAACTCTTTCGATCATTAATGACATGGGAATATCCTTATGATCTGGATAATATCTAGCTCTCATAAGTCCGCTGTAGGCATCCGTCACGTACACCTTCGAGTTCTTGATTCGTCCAACTTCAAGTTCTAGGATAGCATTCACCCCACCCTCATACTTCGGTAGTGGATTTTTTTGGACGTTCGGCGGAGTAGTTTGAAATGAAAAGGCATTTGTGTTCAAGAGGTTTTGGATTCGGTGCTTGAGGGTGAAACATTTATCAGTTGAATGCCCCATTTCACCGCTATGGTAGTCACACTTCTTCGTCGAGTCGTAGCCATGAATGCTTTCGCGGTTAGGGCACTTCGATTCACTAGTAAGCAAGCCTTTCTTTTGGAGGATCACCAACACATGGGATGGGGATCCAAGGAGAGGAGTGAACTGCCTTCTATTATTTGCTTGGGCAAATGATTGACGACCAGCAGTTTGTTGTTGCCTTGCATTCATTTAGATGGCCGGGACACGATTGGTACTTTCTTGGCTATAAGCCACATTCACATCCACGGCAGCTTCTTTCTCCTTCTTGGTAGAGAATCTCTTACTCAATGGTTCAGCAAACCATCCTTCCCTCATCCTCATCTCGATTTGTTCTCCCATAAGAATAAGTTGATTGAAGTTCTCGACATACGTGCTTGCCATTCGGTTACAGAATTCAGACGGGAGAGTCTTGACAAACAACTTCATCAACTCCTTGTTAGTAAGCTCAGGAGTGATTTGAGCTGCCAAATTTCGCCATCTCACGGCATACTCCTTGAACGACTCGCTCCTCTTTTTCTCCATCCTCTCAAGATCTTCTCGGGAAGGTGCAATGTCCATGTTGAACTTGTACTACTTGAGAAATGCGTCAGCCACCTCATTCCAGGTCTCGAGAAGGTTCACATTCTTCATCACATACCAGTTTAGTGCGGGCTTAGTCAAACTCGCATGAAATGATTGGATCATGAGGGGCTCATTCTTGACATACTGGGCCATGCGTACGTGGTACATCTACAAATGAGATTTTGGGCAGGAAGTACCATCGTATTTCTTAAATTCTAGCATTTTAAACTTCTTCGGCATCTTGACCTTCTCGTAGACTGACAAGTCGAATGGGAGTGAGTTCTGTGACTCTTGCAGTTGTTTCACTTTTTCTTCCAATTTCGCGAAGTGTTCATCCTGCTTCATCTTAGGGACGTTGACAAGCTTAGCCTTTTCCACATTGATCAGGAATGGGTCATCTTCTAGCTCAGGCATGTTGTCATCACCCATTTGGGCCTTGTTTTTCTGCTTTGAGACATCTATCTCAAGGAGAGCGGGTGCAAGAGTCGGATTCACTCGGAGAGGTTGGATTTGAATTGTTATAAGCTACATAGAGGCGGCTAACTATTGGAGTTGGTCTTCCATAACGGAGATACGATCACGCATTTCAGTTTGGTCGGCCATTCTAGCTCTTAATCACGTAATAATGGGCGAGTGTGGAGGATCCGTTATCACCTAAATAATAAAATATGAATACATAAGCATTTCATATAAAACATGCTGGTCCATGACGAAAGTCTAATCACTTTTATTCATTAATGAAATTGTTTGACATTGACAATGTAAAAACACTCGAAAAGCCTTAGACAAAAAAGCAAATGACTAACTTCCTAAACAATAACTAAAGTAAAAAGATTAAATAGATTTAAGCCACTTTATTTGGCCTGATCCATAAACAAATGGGAAGCCAACACTCGACTTAATTGCCTCTTCTCTTTGGCATCATTCTTGGCTTGCTTGTCAAGTTCTTCAATCTTCCTCTTGTGATGATTAAGCTCCGCTTGTCAAGTGGGCTTTTCAGTCACATATGGGATCTTTAGGAGATACTCGGTTGGAATCTTGTGTTGATGGATGTATCGAGCCGTGGCATAGTAAGTCTTTTCCTTCCATTCAAGCTCATCTTCAGGCAAGCTCAACTTTTGTTCGCGACATGCGAGCCAAGCTTGTTCGATACAACGAAGCTCCTTTTTGTGATCACCATCCTTGGCAGTGAATCGGACTTGGAACAAACCCAGCTTGAGAGGGGGTGGTAGATCCTACGCAACTCGATATTGACGGGCGAGATCAGCCCATTATCGCCATGAGAGAGATGTGCCTTGGAGACTTGGCACCATTAGCATGCCATAGGAAAATTTTGGTATTCAGATTTTTCAACAATTTGACCCATTTTGAATAAGAAAGATTTGGAGTTCGATCCTAATGGTTTTTGAATACCTCGATGAGATGATGGGAATCGGTGACATTAATAATATTCATGAAGAACCAGATTTGTAAGAGTTCGATTGGTGCACAAAAAGTTTTATCTTCACCTTCCTTAAATCGGGTGAGTGACAAAAATGTCTTAGCTAGAATAGTGTTGACAAAACTAATCCTAGCACACATTTGTTTGACCAGCCATGTAACAGCAGGATTAATGGCGCCTTTACGAAGAGGAAAAACAATAAATCCGAAGAAGGCTAGAAGGAAGATCTTACTTTTTAAAAAAGTGTTTGCATCAACAAAATTTTAATCTAGGAAGGAAAAATGATATGCAAGACAATTATCTTTCAGCACTTTTTTTATCAAATTCTTATCCATCCTAAGAAAGTCAGACAAAATCGATTCTGGTTCTAATCCAAGGGTTGGATTTATTAATTCCAATTCCAAGGATTTTCCTATGGCGATGTTGTATTCTTCTAGAGTCGGAGTCAACTCGTGCTTACCAAATATGAACGTTGATGTTCGGGGGCTCTAGAAATGAGTGAGTGCTTGCATGATGCCACTCTGAACATTGATGTCGAGGAGGGGAACAAGGCGACCAAGTCTGCTTTCCATATAGCTTTGGCCATCGTGGCCTAGACGATCCCACCATGATTTGAGTTCAATCTTTGGTGCAGGCATGAATCGAATGTTGGATCTTCCCATTGTTTATAGACCAGGACGCGACCAACCTAATATCATGGATCGATGAAAGGAATACTAAAGTAAGTAAATTGCAAGAGTAAATGGCATAAAACTTACTTCACCAGGCGATTAAAGCAACCACATAGACAAGCGCATGAGATGTGGGGTTCGATTTTTAACTAGGAAGGCTAAGCAAGGTGGAGTTAAAATGGTGGGATGACTTAGTTGCAGCCTCGCATACTAAGTCAAGTCCTCATAACTCCGGCTTGGTCAAGAATGATACCCCAATGCGACGCAGCCTCGCGGGCAGAGGTAAACATTCTTGACACCAAGAAAAACTTTCGGGATTGAGTTGGGCAACCTCTACTACGCGGCCTCGCGGTCGAAGTCGTATCCAACTCAATACCAATATCCTAGTGCGGCCCAGGTTCGGCGGCATGTTGTGTGTGCAATAATGTAGTGTTAGATGCAAGACATGCACAACAATTTAAATTAAGCAATACTTCAATAACTTGAATTTAAAACATTCATCCCCAACTCCAACCTGCAAGATAAGGGTTAGCAAAGACTACTTTCATTATATTTTCCCATCTGCAAGAACATTTAACACCTTAAATGTTAGGGATGTATTTAGGATCCTTGCTACCAAACAAAAACATTTTTCAAAAAAGAAAATTGGTTTCAACTCAAGTCCCTAGTGGAGTCGCCAAGTTGTCTGAACCACCTAAGATTAGGTTAATGGATTACTAAGTCTAACTTAACTCGGACTCTCTCAAGCCCATATCAATTCGCGACTTAGGATCAAATTTCTTAACATGCTAGGAGTCATCACTAATCAGTTTATGGTAGGTCGATTAGATACCTAAATAAAATAATTTGAGAATTATTTTACTCTTATGAATCAGAGACTTTGGGTACGGAGACTTGATTACACTAGACTTCTCTAATGCCCTTTCGGTACCTTTTTTTTTTTTTCAAAAATGTTTTTGCAAGCAATTTGGATTAATTTTAATTCACTTCCTTAACATGTGAGGTGATCATGTAGGTGCGCAAACCACTAATTTAACATCTAAGAAAGCGATGAATAAATTACGGGATTTACCTTGTAGTACCGAAAGCATTTGCAAGGTTAATTCATAATTCGCATAAAAAACGTTAGGGTTTTTATTAACACGCATTCACCCAATTTTTTTATAAATTTTCTATTTTTTAATAAAAATCTATATGCAATGAAACATAACCAAATGACCTAATTCTAATGACAAACGATTTTTAAATAAATGGACATAGAGATAATTACTAAATGACATGCATTTCATGAACCTAATTCTATAATATTTTTTCGTGTTTTCTTAATAAGTATGCAATCTATCCTAAAGAATGGAATTAATCTATTCTAAGATGATTTTTTTCATGAAATTAGAAATTAGAAAATTGCAAAAAAATAATAATTATCTATCAAGATTGTGGTATCATCCAATTTATATTGGGAATTAGGTTAAGCCAAACCCTAATTTAAACTAGGATGTTATCACATTTTAAAAATCCCTAATGCAATCTACCCTAAAAAATATCTAAACTTATAATTAATTAGAAATATTATTTGGAATTAAACTACATGCAATTTTATCCTAACATGTAATGATATGCAAATAATGCTCTAATTCTAGATTTTTTCTTTGTTTGTTTGTTTTTGTTTTTGTTCTTTTTTGTTTTTTTTCCTTTTTTATAAAATTGGAAATTAAAATTGCAAATTAATAAAACAAAAATCTAACATCCTAAATTTATGTTTTTGGTATTTTTTATTTCAAAAATTCAGGATAAATAAAATGCATAGTCTAAATATGCAAATTACCAAAAGCATGTGAAATTCTAATGTGGACCTAATCTAGCTCAAACATATTTCTAAATAAATAAATCAATCAAGATGAGACATGCACCAAGCCATTCAAAATCATCTATATAATTCAAATCAAGGAATAATATCTAAATAAAACTTGATTTTATCGCTAATAAAATTGATAAATTGATATTTAGCTTTAAAGATCAAAATATCAATTTTATTCCCACTTGATTAATTATTCAATTTAAAGCCTTATAAATGGAGTAAAAAATCCATGCACAATTGCGAATTAAGTGGTACGTCGGAATTTTAAATTATGCATACAAAAGTATTTCAAATAAACAAAACAAGATATATATAAAAAAATGAAATAAGACAAACTTGCCTAATAAATAAAGCAAATATACCTAATTTGATTTTTTTTTCTTTTTTTCTTTTTTAAAAAGAGGGCAGCCCGTTCGGAGCTTCGGCGAGGGGGGTCGCCGGCGAAGGGTTCCGGCGAGGGCACAGAAGGCGCACCGGCGGCGAGGAGGGGTGCGGCGGTGGTTGGCGGGGGTGCGGAAGAAGTTGGCTGCTGCGGGCGAAGGGGCTGTGCAGGCCGCCGGATCTGATGGCGTCGGGAAGCAGCGGCGGCGTCGCGGGCCGGCACGGGCTGGAGGCGAGGCGGGGGCTGGCGTCGGCCTACTGTGTCGTGAGCAGCAGCGGCGTCGCGGGCCGGCGCGGGCTTTAGAAGCGATGGCGCTTGGAGGCGAGATCGGGGGGAGCGGCGGTGGCGTCAGAGAAGGGGAGCGGCTCAGAGACAGTGAGCGGGGCTCGGCTGGCGTTGGTCGCGACTGGATCAGGGGACGTCGGGGTTGGGTCGCGAGCAAAGCCAAGCTTAGCTCAGATCAGCCGGCGTCGGGTTGTCGCGGCGAGCTTCGCGGGGAGGACGGCGAAGCGGCGGCGGCTGGCGAAGGCGGTGCCGGCGAGGTGGCCGGTGCGGACGCGGTGTCGGTGCAGTGGCCGGTGCGGGCGCGGGGCCGGCGCGTCGAGAGCCCTCGCGGAGAAGATGAACAGTCGTCGCCTCCCTTTTTTTTTAAATTTTGGTCGAACGTCACCAGCACCTTTTGACTTTTTTTTTTTGGCCTCTTTCCCTTGGATTTTGAATTCCAATAAATTCCCAGAAAAAGACCCCCTTTTGTAGTACACGCGCCACAACTTACATAGGGGAGGGAATTAAATTTTGGTAAAATATTTCACTTCCAATTTTACTTGTGCATAATCCCCTGGCGCGATATTGTCTTTCGTATTTTTCAAATATTCAATTCGAAAATTTTCTTTCTGCTCAAAAATATATCCCTCAGTGTATATTATATGAATATGTGAAAAATCTAAACAAAATATGTGAAAATATTGCGCTCACCGTCAGTCTAATAAACTAAAATAAAATAAAATAAAATAAGATAAGATAAATGTTTCTAAACTATATGTCGTGCAATTTTTATTTTTTTAGGGTAAAAATCAACAACAGATTTGAGCACACCCCCAATTGGGCCACAGAATTCGAACCATCTACAAGAAGAATGCGCCCTTTTTGCGAGTCATGGCCCTTCAACTTCTCAATTTAAGTTGTATGTGCCAATACTAAGATGGCATGCCAACTAAGACAATCAAACAAATTAGAACGCAAGATGCTGAATTCAATCTACAAAGCCTCGGTGATATATAGCTCCAACTTCATGACAAGAAAGATAATTGAAGGAAACTGAAAGAACTTGCCTCCAAACATTGATGGGATTCTACCCAAATCTAACTTGCAAATGCAATTGGAAGTCAACTCTGCTCTAGATGCCTCTTACTTTCAAGTTCTTTCTTCCGATCCTTCATAGAATATCCTCTAACATAAATAATGCCACTGTGTGTCACAGAAATAGAAACAAAGCAAGAAAATGGCAAATAGAAGGGCAACCGTTTGGATGCGCAGCGAAATACCATTCTGAAAAATAGGAAGGTACTTGAATATATCTTTGAGATACACACCACGAATTTTTTAAAAAGTAGAGAGATTTCCAACAATTGATACTTGTGGCATAAAAAATATGGAACTATTTACTTGTTTTTTTGGTAATGGAACTATTTACTTGTTCAAACTTCCATAGACATAGAATAGCAAAAGCTCTGCAGAAGAGTAAAACTAACACTTGCCAGCTTAATTTGGTTAAATGCAGACACAGAGCTACTCTGAGAAACTTGGAAAAGCTTCACAACAATTATATTGCTTCTACAATCTTGTACAATAAGCATTCCAACTAGCATAAAAGGGGGAAACTCAAAGAGATTAATAGATGCATAAACATAAAAGAGAGAGCAAAGAGCTAGAATTTCAGTATCCTTGTGTTTTGGCACTGATATCTTGTATTGTGACGCAATAAGTAATCAAGAAAAAATTATAGGATCCACAGGAGTAAAGCGCAAGAAGCAATTCTAGCATTTTTATAAATCACAAATCATAGTGACTCAGACAATACTTACATTGAGGCCAAAAAAAGAAGATCTACATAACTTCTTTCAATATCCAGTCACATCTCAACATTGGGGCCACTCCCACGGTCCCACCTACATAAAGCAAAACTCAGCTGCAAATATATCAAATTTGTGGCTGCTAAATAATATAAATGGTCTATATGTATAATTTTGGACATCTGCAAAGTAGTCCCTCGCAATTCAATTTCCACAACTTTGTGTTAGCACTAGCCAAATCAACATATGTTCCATTTATCCATCTTTTGTCACAAACCTAGATGAAGTTGCTTGATGTGACAGCCATTGTGGTCGTCACATATCCATGAGAAAAATCAGAAAATGGACAAGAGGGTCATTCTCACCAGGAAAGAGCACAAGTGCTAAAGTTGCTGAAAATGGAGTGCGAGAAATCATTTAGAAATTGTGACAAGTTACAGTAAGCATTATATCATACACTCAAAATTAACTGCAATCCAGAGGTGGACCATCCTGCCGCGAATCAAGAATGTTTCTGATAATTGAGATTATCTGTAAAAGCTCGAGGTGCCTCCTTAGGTCATTCTCCGCTTGCTTGCATATGAGGCGAAACCTACACCTTCTTAGTGTTGCTTCTGATACTTCAAATGAAACCTAGAAGAGACTTCTCTCAGACTACCATCTCATCCAACTCTCATCTAGCTCATCAAATAAGCGGCGTGTAATATAGTTAAATCACAAGTGATCAAACTGTAACAAAGAGAATGTTCTTGTATCATAATAACTATGAACATGGTTCACCAATACCTGAACCTTACACGAAACACTAGCCTCAATTTTTTCCTCCAATCCAAAAGCAACACACAAAACCCAAGGTTCTAGCAAATCTCGAGATACCCAGAGAGAGACAGGACACTCTTGACTTTGGATAAACCAACATGCTATCTCTCTTCCAGGAAATATAGTATAAATGTAGTGACCCATCTCATGAACATCCGGCTATAGCAAATCTATTAAATCAGAATCACATCAGCCCATGCATATGGGTAATGTTATCCTGGTTAATACCTTCAAGAATCAATCCATGACAAGAATATAAGTGAATGTACACTGACATTGAGGTTTAAAATGAATAGGCAATTTGGGAAATCTGGACAATGCCTTGCAGCCATTTGCTTCAAGGGTGCAAATGTTTGGTGCGAGCTCTAAGGTCTCCTGTAGCTGCTTACAATCATCTAATTTTTAATGGACCATCAACTCCTCAAACTTGCTAATGCATGTAGGAAGACTAACAAAGTTATTTCCTTAGAGATGCAAAATATATTTACAGAAGAGAAGCAGGTAAGACTCTGAAGGAATTCTTCCTCTGACAGATTGCACCCCCTAAGCTTCAGGGAGACCAGATTTGGAATCCAAGTCTACCATTAAGGAGATTGAGGCTCTCACTGCTTCCTGGAAACAAACCAAAACAACCTTCAAGAAAAAGGTGCTCTAGACTTTGCATTTCGTAAATGCTACTAGGAAGACTGATGAGACATTTCCACGAACCTCAACAGAGATTAGGTTTTCAATTGACGCAAGAAGTTATTTAATAGAGGTCTGAGATATGTAAAGTTTTGTTAAGCTCTCCATTTATTCTTAATATCAGGAAAGTTATCAAGCTTAGAGCAGCTAGTTACATCAAATTTTAAAGATATTTCAGCTTTAGTTTGCTTGGAAGCACCTTGAGGTTCAAGCACCCATTTAAGTTCACTACCTCCAAATTTGGCACCTCTGAGAAGTCTGGAACACTTATTAGAGACTTATAGCAGCTGAAAATTAGGCACTTCAAATTTCTAAAATGCTGCAAATTAAAAAGAACAGCCGAACAAGATTTTGATAAATTTCACTTTGTGAAAGGCACCTAAAATGGAAACCGTCAATGAAAGCATGTAGGATGTACCTATAAGTTATCTCCTAATTCTTTAATCCTGCCATTATGCACATCAAACCAAACAAGTTTCTTTAGACTAGCACCAAACTTTAGAGTTGATAAAGGATATTCAGGCCATTCAAGCCACCTTAATTCTTTAGGAAGACATATGGGACCTCCGCTGAGCTGTGCATTTAGAAATAGGAGCAATCTCAGTCTCCTCATATGTGTGAAAGCACTCGGATTGATGTCCAGCTCTACTTGTGTTGGCAAGTCCAACACTATGCCTCTAACACCATTGGTTCCCTATCAAGGAAAAGAAAATAAACATTATTACACTACTAGAATTAGGTAACAGCATGTAAATTGAAGAAGACAAGATTATCAATGGTGTCATGAGAAACTCTCACAATATCCTCCAAAAATACTTCAAAAACATCATTGCAGCACCATAATCTACTCCATTTCCCAAGGTCATTTGGACACTCTTGTTTCATAATATCCTGACCCATCAACTGAATCGAGTCATACATTTGTATTGTTCTCTGATTATGGATGTTCTTTAACGATCTCTCTATTAAAGTTTGAATCCCAATTAATGTCTTTAAACCATAACCATCAAGAACTCTGGTTACATAATGACTATCCCTCCTCTTAAAGAAGCAAGTAACAGCAAGAAAAATGTCCTCATTGTTTTCCAGCGCACCAAACTTTTTCTTCATCAGAACATTGTTTATATCTTTATTAGGACTTTCAGCAAGTTTACCTAATGTACTCTCCCATTCCCCTCTACTTCTACCACATAAAAGGGACCCAACACCACAATTGCTAAGTGAAGGCCATTAGTGTAGCCCAAAATATTATCTATGAAATCCCTGCTTATGTCTTTTATCTAGTTTCTTGGAAAAGCTGATTGACACAGAAGTTCAAAAGCTTCACCTTGATCCATTGTTTTAATTTCGTGTACCTGATCTGCCCCATGAAAATTTAGTACATATTGATCCCTTGTTGTAACGATGATCCTGCTCCCTTTTCCAAACCATTCACTCTATAGCTAATCATCTAACTGGTCCCCATGATCCACACATTCAAGCACAAGTAGAATCTTCTTGCAGCAAAGTCTCTCTCATATCAAACTAACACCTCCATCCACACTCAAGACTGCTAAGTTTTCTTTCCAAAATATCTCAGATAAGAGTGCTTTCTGCGAATGAACTGGGACATCAGGTTTACTGGAAGTTACTCTAACATTTGCAAGAAAGCCGCACCCACCAAACTGACTAGCCATACTGTTATGGACAGCTTTAGCGATGGTGGTCTTCCCTATACTTCCCAGTTCCATGTATTCCTATCATCCGAACCTCATCCAAGCCAGTACTTAACAACGAGTTTATTTTTTCAACCCGGCAACCTATACTGATGGAATACTTGGGCACACTCAGGGGTACTCGTCCTACTATAGTCACGATACTTGGTCTCATTTCCACCAAAACAAAGTAGCAAAGAGAACGGGAATAAATGGCAATATACGATCCATCGGACTAACTAAAACCAACACGAAGTAAACAATCACTCTGTAACATTCCAAAACATGCCTCTAACGCACTAAGCGATGCCATCATAACAACCAGATTAGAGAATTACCAATTCTTCCAGAGGGTCGAACAGGAATACTCTGATTACCCATCGACATAATAATGCCAACCGGACAAATGGGCGGCTTCAATTAGGGCTTGCCTCCATTTCTTCACCTTCTCAGAATCCACCTTTCCCAATTTCTCCTCGTACCAGACCAATGCCTTGCCATAACTCTCAGTCTCTCTCTCCCCACCCTCCTCGAATCTCCCTTGGCTCCACTCCGTGGGACGCAGGCAACACCAGCTGTCCCCTTGAGCCTCTTCTACTCCATTACCTTCACCGGCTCGTCCAAGCACCACCCGGACGAAGCGTGGTTCTCAGAGAAGACAAGGAGGGCGATCCGGGACTCCTCAATGGCCCTCATGAGTGCGGGCGAGACCTCGTGCCCCGGGTTGCTGTCGATGGAGGCGTTGATGCCTACTTGCGCCAGAGCCCCGTCGAGGTGAGGGAGGAAGCAGGGGCGGTCGTCCTCGCGTCTGAAGCTGAAAGACGTCGAACGGCCATTTTGCTTCGAAGTTGAAGAAGCATCAGTCCGAATGTTTGATACTGCACACCTTCTTCTTCTTTGAATTTTTCTTCGTGGTTTAAGGGTAATATATGGGATATCTGTTGGCCATGGATGAAAAAAAATGCATATTAAGAATTGAAAAACCTTTTTTAAGAGAAAAGAATTCTCTGAGAATGGGAATTTCGATGACATAACGAAATATGGAAGAATATAATGACCAGCGAAACTGCCAAAATTTTCTAAAACAATTTAGCAATTATAAGGTTTTAGAAACTTTTCTGAATTAATATTACTACCACGCTAGTGGTGAAGCTCAAGTTAACATCATACAAATTACAAATTACCATAACTAAAATGCGACGGTACATAATTTCATTCGCTGTCGGTGTATGAAAGATATTACATATGTAGTAAGGTGAAGGATTGATTAGTTCACGAAGAAGCCCGTATGAATTGATCCTTCTTCAGGAAATTCAAACACTTCGTCCATTTATAATCTATCTTATCACAGTCAATCTATACTCACATAATGAGTGACTTTGTCGAGTTCATATTCGCGTGAAAGTCAGTTTTTGGGCGAAAATGTCTTTTCTGTAAAGAAGGAAAAGTATAAACTCTTTCTTTCATGGGTGTGTCAATCGCCATGCCACATTGAAGAAATTTGTCAAGCAAGACGATAATGCCTCAAGGGATAAGGTGGAAAAGAAAATCTTAAGAGGAGCGACTCTTTTAACTCCAAAACCCCCCTCATAACACATTCCAGCACCGACAAGCAATTTCAAGGTGTTCATGGCAATAGCAATTTTGGGAGAATTTCAAGAAGAGTAGAGGGATGAAAATGTGATGTTATCCAACTCTGACCTAAGTGCAAGGTTTCGTTTCCTTCTTTGATGTCTGATGAAATTGAACTTGGCGATGGACAAAGGCATCTTGATTGCGAAGTGTATTATAATGACGAGGAATGAGAAATGAAGTGCATGTGCTACTTATTTGAATTTAAGGGAACCATACGTGGGCATTCTATGCCTATGGTGGCTACTCTTAAGAAACATCTTGAAGTTATGTCTACTGAGTATCTTTAAGATATATTCGGTAACCGTTCTGCTTGCAGGAACAATTTTTTTTCTTAGAAATAATTATTTTCAATAGTTTCTGACATTTGAAAGTGTTTGGTAACAATTAAAACTTTATATTTTCGAGAAATAAATGCTTTTGATAAAATCTCAAATTCTTTTGTGAATTAGAATTTTTTTTTAATTTTTTAATACTTTTATTATATTTTTTTCTCTTTTTTTTTTTTCCGTCTTTTTCCATCCCTCTTCTTCTTCTCTAGCCGATTGTCAGCCATGGCAATGGCTAGCGACCCGACTATGCAAGGTCTAGCGAGCTCGTCGGAGCCTTGCCAAGCCAACGCAAGGCCTAGCGAGATTGAGCCTTGTCGAGGCTCGACTGGCCCTTGGTGAGGTTGAGCCTCAATAGTGGATGGGCGACCTTGTCTAGACACTGATGAGGCTAGACCTGGCCAAGTCGGCGCTAGGCTGACCCTTGCCAAGGCCAAGCCTCGCCCTGGCCTGGGGAGGCTCCAGCGAACTAGCGGGACCTAAACCCAGCCAGTTGTTGGCCATCGCCGTGGCCGACAATTGGCCATGAGAAAGATGAAGAGAAAAGAAAAGAGAAAACTATAAAAATTGGCTTGATTATGAAATTGTTCCTAGAAACAAAGAATCAACTTTTTTCTACTTCTTGATTATTTACTAAATCTATATTTGGGAACAAATTTGTTTTTGGGGATACAAAAGTTCCAAACGAATTTTTATTCTTTTTTTTTTCCAGAGAATAAAAGAATAGATTCAATTATTTTTGCTAGTTAGCAAACAGACCCTTAACAACAGTGGAGGAAGGACCTAAGGTGAAAGCATATAGTTATCAAGAGTTGTTGTGATTATGCTAACTTCAATGATGAAGAGTGGACATGAAAAATTAATGCCCAAATACTCATAAAGTGAGCCAACTATAGTTGTCATTGTTTGATATAAGAAATTCTCGTATACGATTGTCTCGTCCGATTATATAGAATGTGATCCTTCATGTTTCATAGGATGCCCGTGGAGTCTCTTTTTTCCACATTTTAATCATGTGAATTTATTGAAGTTTTTTGAAATTTTATGTGACGGTATGTTGATAATACCAACTCATGAGAGTTTTATATTTAACGAGAATAAGTCACGATATAATTTTAACTGAGAAATAACAAAAAAAATTATAAATTTATTGCAATTATACCAATTTAGTTTTAGACTTATTATTATTTTTTTTTACCAATTCCGTTATAAACCTTTTACAGTTGTGCCAATTCAATCTATCAGGCTAATTTTGCCTGTCAGTGCTGATGTGGATGCGGACCAGTAATGACAATTCAGCCAATGTCAACGTGAAATTTTTTTAATAATATTTTTATTTTTTCTCTTCTTCCTCCCTTGGCTTCTTTTCCCATAGTGGTCGGCGAGGCTCCGCCGACACTCATCGGCCACTAGGCGAGGGCTTCTAGCCCTTGTCGGCGGCCTCGCCCAGATTTGGATGAGGTCTCGGGGCCACGGGCGAGGTGATTTTGCCCACAAGGCTAGCCTCACCATGGCCTTGCCACTAGCAAAGGTGGCATTGTCGTGAACCAACTTCATGAGCCAAGAAGAGGAAAGGTTAGGTTCAAGGGTACTTGACCATGAGAGCTCCCTCATGGTTTGCATCCACAAAGATGCTATCACCTTGCCTTTTAGGATGAACCATTCGTGAGTTTGCTTGATCATAGTTGTGAGCAAGCTCATACCTCACGTGACAGAAGTAAGTGTCACGATTCATACCCACACGGGTGACATAGCTCAAAGGAGGAGGTTGGGTGTGAGTATTGAATTTAAGGGTACCTTTATCATAGTAGCCCTCCCACTAATACTCTATTCCCTGAGGATGATATCACTACATCAATTAAGAGCTTTCTACAGTGGGTATGGTAAATTATGGTGAGCTTCGACGAGGCCCATACCCTTTGCAATGGGTTGATTTTATTATTTAGCTATTTAAAACAACCTAAAAAGAATGGGAGTCACCACTAGCCTCGTTTTTGTGGTCAGCTAAAAATCCCAATTGAGGGTTGAAAGTGGTCTCTTGATTCTTACGCAACTAGAGATTCTAGATTTGGGGACTCGGATTATGCTAATATTTCTATGAGAGCCCTTTCAGTACCTAATAGTTTATCGTATTTCCTAAGTTGTCCAAACATTTCTTTTTACTTTTTTGGGTTGTTAAAACTGCCTAAGTGACCATGCATGAATGGCTATTTTCATGCAATTTCTATTTGTAAGAAAGAAAATGAAAGCAAATAGTTAAAATTTAAAGACGAGAGAGAAAGTAAACAATCAAGTGAATTGTTATAGGGAAAGCAATAAATCTAACATGCAACCCTAGGTGATAGGCAAAAAAAAAAAAAAGAGGAAAAAATAAAACCCGCACTTCATCAGGTGTTTACACAATGCAAAATGACCCGAAACATATATCGGGTAAAAATGAATATAAAACTGGGTTGGAATGGATATCGACCTCCCATTGTCCTCAAATCTTGGGGGATGTCCACCTCCAAGGACCTATACTAATCCTAATCTAAAGAAACTAAGACAAGGTACATACAATAGGAAAGAAACAACCACTCATGCCAAAACAACCATAATTATTAAACAATAAAAAAAAAATCGAGCAGTAGAAACGAGATTCAAAGTTGATCAAGTTGGGTCTCGGGATTGCCCTTTGCAAATCATGCATTGGTCCTTCTAGACACCTACTCAATCCATTTTCATGATTTACAGCTATCAGTGACCATTTGTGCTCTCGTGTGGTCACTCGCGCTTATTAGTCCCTAGGACATGTTCTAAATGAATCCCAAGGTTACCCACAGAAATAGACATCATACCTAAACATACATAAAAAAATCCAAAGGCATTAGTAGGAATTAAACATGCAGGTAGACCCATTGGCTTTATTTCACAAACAATCAAACAATTTTTAATAAGCTAGCATTGGATCACTTATTCAGATAACAGGAGCCAAACACAATCATAGACAGCTCTAAAAATGAAATATTATTATGCATTTGTGATACATGTGATGTTTCAAGAGGCTTTGAATATGTTTAAAACATCAAGATGAAATATTTTGACAAAAATGTCGAAAGTGAGGTATGATCTCATTTGGGCTATGTAATGCATTTAATTGCCAAAGCTAGTCTGGGGCACATATTGCACTACTAACAAATGTCATAGGCATTTTAAATACGATCCAAGCTTCAATAGGATCAACCTCAAATCGGAAGTTCCAAGAGATGCTAAACAATTGATATTGGAAGCATCACATGTATTAAAATCATTTCCACATGGAAAACCGACATTTCACTTCAAATTTGGAAAAAGTGCCGATAAAAGACCTTTTTAGTATTTTTCAAAAAATTTCCAACAACGAAGATTGAGAAACTTGGAACAAACTTCATGAAAGTGATGAATCCTATTTCAACATGCAAATTGTCCTAAAGGATCTTGAAAAAAAAAATCACAACAAAGATTTACAATAAGACATCATAGAACAGATAAACAAAATCAACGCAATTGGCAATGGACCCATGGACAAATTGTTCCAAGAAAATTACACAATGTGCATGACATCAAGGGGAAGGAAGTTTTCTGAAACAAGCCACATAGACATTTATAAAAATCCAATGAAGTTCAAAACCGCATTAGAAATTCAGCAGAACAATAGGACAACATGACACAACAACAGAGATTTGACCTAGTAAATGGGCAAAAAAATATGAAATTTCACCACAACGTACTCAAAAGAGTAACGAACAAAGTTTGTGAAGGTTCCGGCTTAAGAATCTCTAACTAAAAAATCTCACAAAATTAACGAAAGTCAGACTAAATAGGGATAAAACAGGGGTTCCCAATTTAACCTAAGTAAGATTTCTAACCTAACTTGGAAAAAAAAAAGAAAAAGAAACGGGGTCAAATGATAAGCAAATTGCGCAAAAATTAATGGCATTAAAAATATTTAGATGAGTCCTAGAACTGGCTAGAAGGGTCCAAGTTCAATCAAGGTTGAATCGAGGGTCAAAAATTGATGTTCGTGAAGATATGTGAATCAGCCATTTACAAAACAGAACATGGTATATTTTTAATAGTTCAAAAGACCATTTAAACAATACATGAATGGTATGAAACTTGCATACGACGAATGATTGAATGCAACAATGATTTGGGTAAAACGTTTAACCCTAGGACAGGATGCAAAGAAATCACATGATCCATCAATATTGCAAAATGATTTAGAACTAGGAATGACACATCCGATGAACTTCAATTGCAATTAGCCTAATTGATGCATGCTGTTTACGTACCAAATAGAGTTCAATTATGACATGCCATATATGAATGCAAAACTTGTAACACACACTTCAAATGTTGAGAAGGCATTAATGCATAGTTTGGTCCTTAAGAGACCATAACGAATGGGTTTTAGTATGCTCATGATAAGCCCCTAAACTAATGCGAATATCACTGAACATGTTTGATTTCAATGAACTAATGATGTGCAAAAAAACCTACGAAATTTTTTATATGTAGGATGTGACATGACGAACATTTTTTGTGACACATTGGAGCTTAATTTGGATCACACAAACCTACGCGAAAATAGCAGAACAAATGCATGTTGTGAGATACCCTAATTGCACCAGAACCTACACACATTCGTGCATGCAATTGACATACCAAATGATGAGAAATCCACATGAATCTTACCTTTCTAGAATCCTTAAAACATGCATTACAAATCTCATAGAGGATGTGAAGTCAGATTGACTTATCTACATCTTCAATTTCACACAAATGCAATTCGGATCTGGTGTAGGGTACATAGACCTAGGTTTGGTTTTTGATGATTTTGTCTAATCAAAACATCTTCAAAAATTCTGAAAAAAATTAGATGTCATGCTCAAGACAATTATGCATAAATCTCGTGAAGAAAGTTTTTCCAGATTCTGCTCATAGAAATCAGTATGAAAACAATAATATAGAAAATCAAAACAAAGTCAGAACTTCAAATCTACCTATAACTACTGCAGAATCGAGTGATTTCGGAGGTATTTTTTGATGACCAAATGACATTTTTTCAGGATGCATGACTTATCAAATTGAAGCTCAGGAAGTCTATTTTTTACACACAGAAGGGTTCGAGGTCAGAAAAGTTCATATAGTACCTCGTCTCAACCAAAACAATAAGCATACAATAGAAGCACGGAATTGCATATTAACATTACCCACATTCAAACAAACTCAAGTTTATCTTCAATGAACATCAATTTCAGTAGATCATTCAATCACATCATCAATCTTAGATCTAAGCATATTATATAAATCTAAACTTGAATACTAGCCCCGATCGGTTACGTTGCTTACCTTATCAGATTCAAGGTTAAAACATCTACCTTTTGCATTTTCCTTCAAAACAAAGCGCGATCGGAAAAAATCAACGTCACCAGAACGTGATCAGAACTTTGAGGGATGGATCGGATCGCCTAGGGATTGGCTAGGGACCAGTTGGACCGCCAGTTCACCTTGGATAGAACTAGTCTTAATTGAATCGGCCTTGGATGCGTTGGAATAGAACAGACTAGCAGAGTTAATCTGGTGGTTGAGCTGCCAATCCCCAACCATGGTGAGGCTAGGTATGAAGTTGGGGAGAGATCGGTGTGGCTCACGCCGTCAATCTAGGTCGCTGGACCGGCTCGGAGCCATTTTCTTCAACTCGCAGAACAAGTGACTGGCTCAAGCCGATCAATCGACTGCTGGAGGAGGCACCGGTCACTAGAAGATTGAGGATGAGGAGAAGACCGTCGAGGGGCTAGGTGGCGATGGGCAGATCGACGACGTGAGGCCGACGAGCGATGGACTGGCGAGGGGCTAGTTTGGGAGAAAGAAAAAGAGTGGGAAGAGAGGGGCGAGAGAGGTTTTCTGTTTTTGAAAGAGAAAGTATTCTGCAAATGAGGGCCCCCCTTGCATTTTGGAGGAAAAAACCTTTTATACTAAGGCCTAATCGTTGAATCTTGACCTTCGGTTTAATCCGATGATCAAAACTTTGATTTAATGGCCAAATTAAGTCCATTAAAGGCTAAGCCCACTCAAAACATGTCCTATGACTGATCGGATGGCTTTGATTCGCAAAACTTGAGGTTCAAAACAAGAATCGTAATTAGAGCCTAATTATGGGTAAAATCGTAAATTTACAAAATTCAAGGGCCATTTTGCAAAATTTGGAAAATGGAAAGGCACGAGGACAAAATATGCACGACGAGGGGTTGGGAATCGGCTGCTGGTGACCTAGAATTGGTCAGCCAAGGGCCGAATTAGCATGCCTCGTCGGCGACCAATTGGACCGGTTGAACTGGTTCACGCCAGTACTTAGCTGGGCAGTTCTTGTGGGCTCAAAATTTATAGAAAAGAAAATTTATCAATATGAGAAGAAATTATCCGATTTTAATCAAATTAAACCAATTAAACCCCTTAAATGCAATCTATGGGTTTTTTTATTAACCTTTTTTTTTTTGGTCGAAAGGGTTTTTTTATTAACCTAATCGAATGATTATTGTGAAAAATGATGCATCTAGCCATGGGTACGTGTAATTGAACCTATAAGCCAAAATGGACAATTTTTGCAACTCTTCGCTCGAAATCGTGAATTAATTGAAATTGAATTCAATTAATACTGTGGTAAACATATTCAACTAATTACTCATGCTTATGATAACCTATTACATTCAAATTGACTTTGAATTGAATCTGCGAGACTTAAGCCAAAAATAGATTTATGAAATTAGACCTTAATCTTGAATGAATGGATCCACTTGAATATCTTCAATTGAAGCTCAATAATCCGGTTTTCCTATATTCAAAAGAGCAAAATTCCTCAAATTGGAAAATTCTCAACTAAATTTCTCAAAATGGACTTCGGATTTAAACTTATATCAAGAAAATGAGTGGAATCCAAATGTCTATTCGCAACTCATGAATGATCGATTCGGATTCCTTAATTAGGGCTCAAAATGGCAACTCGCCCTTTGATTTGACAATTCCCAAAATTGAGTGAAGGAATGGATTGGAAATAGTCCCTAAAACAAATGTCGTAAAAGAAGCTACACCTAATTATGACTAAATTTTTTTTTTATTTTGGTCAATTTCAAACCTAAAACCAAAAAAAAAAAAAAATTGTAAAATAAGGTTCTTAACCGAATTTTGCAAAATTTTCGACACAAAATTCAAATTGACACTAAAACAAAATATTTTGTGGATATATATATATATATATATACTGTTTTTTTTAGTCAAAGGTTTGATCAAAAGTCAAAACTTTAATTGACTTTTCCCAAAAAGTTTATTTTTGAGTCAAAACTTTGAAATTTTTGAAAATTGACTTTGCTAAAGTGAAGTTAAAACCATTTGACATATTTTTAAGCAAAAAGTCAACTTTTGACTCGGGGTTGACTTTTGGTCAAAGAGGTAAGTAAAAAAGTCCACAAAAAAGTCAATCGTTTGACTTTTTGGATTTTTCTTGGAAGTAACTAGGAAATCACTTAAAAGTGACAATGCAAAAGGAAAAAAAAAAAAAATGAAGAATGACACTATTTAGCCCATCGTCTCGATCGAAAACCTTAATTTTGACGCGTTGACTAAAAATCAGGTATCAGTAGGCCTCACCTATGGTTGGCAAGGCCAATCTTGAACTAGGCAAAGGTCAATCCTGAGCTAAACGGTGAATGGTCAGGGTCACACGCATCTTTTCTTGAACCTGGTGCTAGGTCCTTGTTGAAGGGTCCACCCCCACCACCACCACCTCCACCCAAGAAATTATAGAGGATCGCGTTGCCATGGTAGTGGCCTACGTGTGGAGGGAGGACAAGTTGATGTCTTACCAGAGGTCATCCATGGATCTCAAGGAAGATGACGGAGGATCGATGGAAGTTGGAGATGATGGCGAGAGCAATAGTGAAGAAGAAGAAGAAGAAGAAGAAGAAGAAGATGAGTGTGTGGAGGAGGAGCTCGATTTGAGTGAGGATGAGGAGGGTGATCTCTTGTTCTTGTTGATGTAATTTTCGTTCGGAAAACCACTGGAGTTTGCTCCAGTGACCACCCTTCCAACATGAAAGGGAGAAGTGGGGGGTTTGAATCTTCACATTCTTAGGGGGGTTGGGGTGGGGACAATTTAGTCTTAGGTGTGGGTTTCGACTCCCACGCCCTACAAGGAAGCAGTGCAAAAATTTGAGAGTGAAAGTTAGAGTAGGAATAAAGTAGGATAAAAAAAAAAAAAATCTTCGTCTGGAAGACCACGAGTCGACCCCATTTTTGGCAACGTTTTAGACTTTCCACAGAGAGAGAGAGAGAGATTTGTCAAGAAGACTAGGAGTGGCCCACATTCGGGCAAGGCCTAGGGGCCACTAGCGAGGGCTTCACGATCTCGCCTAGTGGCAAGCAACCCTTGCTAGAGTCTCATCGGCCACTGTAGAAAGAGAAGCCAAGGAGGAAGAAAAGAAAAAAGAAAAGGAAAAAAAAAAGAAAAAAATATTAATAAAAAATTTTAAAACTAAAATATTATTAAAAAAATTGCCACGTCAATATTTAGTAGACAATGGCTATAGCCCAACATCCATGTCGACACTGGCCAGCCAAAACTAGATGGATTGACTGAATTAGTATAATTGTAAAAGATTTAGGATTGAATTGGCATGATTACAATAAATTTAAGATTTTTTTGGTAATTCTCCCAATTTTAACCTAAGAGTATTATTAGTATTTTGAGGATCACAACACAACTTTAGTTTTGATAAAAAATAATAATTAAAGATCAATGCATTTACCTAATGAACAATCATTTCACGTGGTAATTTGTTTATTTTGCTATTTTTAACTAGACATCGGAGCAATGATTAAGGGAAAGGAATCTCTTGAAGGTGGAGATAGAGATTCTTAAATTTTGTTCATGATCAACAGTTGTATTTTGGTAGGTACATTCAAGCATTTACAATTCATGTAATGGTATCTTCTAGACTATTTTCTAGGGAAGCTTTTTGTATGTATATGTTTCTTAATGTTATCCTGATGCGTATGACCACTATCCAAGCAATTATAGCATGCAAGAATATTTCCATCTATGCACCAATAACAGGTGCTTTATAAACTTGGGGCCAGCTAGCATTCAGTTGAGGCCATCCAACTCAAACTTAGTTTCTCATTTCTAATTTATAATTTCTAATTCATAAGATAACAAAGTCATCGCGACCAAAGCGAGAAGGGACAAGCACTAGCTGTAGGAGATAATATGGCTTACGCAGATGTTGGAAGAAGATAATGTTGTTGACGCAGATGTCAATGGCTTTAGAAGCTCTAAACTCTTATTCTATGCCCAACCCATCATTCAAATTCATGGATGATTTTGTTCATCCTTGTACCGTGGAATTTTGGACCGAACCAAACAGTCCAAAATGGACTCCATCATCCTTGCTCTCTGCCTCATCAATCATCACTTCCGCCGTGGCAATTCATTATTCTCTTGTAGTTGTGCCATGGCCTTCGCTCAAGCACAAGTGAGACTCACGACATGTAAGAAAATGCTTTGAAGAAGACAAGGTCGCAAAGGAGAGTCGTGACTCAAGAGAGATCAATCGAGCTTCTTTAAAGTCGTCGGAAAAAAGAAAAAAGATAAAGGGAAATCCGGACGATGAAGACTTTTTTCTTTTTCCTTTTGATCTGGTCCTATCTTAGCTATGCGCAGGTTGCAAAGCCCTGCTTCTTCATTCATGCGTGCTCACCCCAGCCCCGAGGAGGTGAGGACTCCTTTCCAAGTGGGGAAGGGTGGCCGGGGCAACCTTAGTAGTTCAAAGAATGAAGACTTGAATAAGATAGAAGTTCTATACAAAACCCTCATAGCAGTCCTTTGAGTTCTTGATTTGGGTTTTCCTATTTATTAACTGACTTGGTGTTTACTAAGTGACACATCAAATGCACTTATAACCCGCCACGTCAACCGTCGCCTCATTTTTTATCCCACAAGGTAGTACATTTTTAGTAACACTAACATCATTAAAATATTAGGTTGTATAAGAGATCAAATGGCTAAAAAAAATTCAAGAACTAGTACTCCATCATCAAAATTCACTTCACTCACAAAAATCACTACCGAACCGGTTTTCCAAGAATACAGCATCTTCAGTCGTGGAAGGTATCAATCAAATGCACCCCGTGACATGAAGCAAGCTTGCTCTCTCATATTTTCGTGTTGATCAGGCCAGATTAATTTTTATTTTCATATTGAGAATTTTCAGATTCATTAGCTGAGTAAGAGAAGTCTTTGCACTGAAATCTCGCAAAGGAAATTCTAAGAGCTATCATCAAATTTAGGTTTAGTACGTTGCTCTTCATAATATATAAAAAAAAAAAGTTGGAAACTATATATCATGCTTTTTGATTGAAATTTTTGAGCCATGATTTTCTGAAATGGTCGCATAGAGCAATTCTCTTGGCACGTCAGTAGGCTAATGGCAAACCTTGTATCAATACGGAATTTCGAATTGGAATTGAGGGAGCAGATATGTAACCAGTTCTTCTACGGACAAAAATGCAAAAGGAAAAAGGATAAACCGATTTTAAAACTTGTTCAATTAGTTCAGATAAAAAGTACCGTAATTCTGTCAAATTTAAATTACGGGAAATGCTGATATTTTATTTTTTAATATGTTTTGAGTGCACAATGGCGTTGATGTAGTGCGAAATGGATGCCACATCAGAAAATAGGTTAAAAAAATTGGACATAAAAAGGAAAAAAAAATCCAGAAATGAATTAAAAAAAACAAAAAAGGCCAAAATTAATTTAAGAAAATGGAACCAGGGGGAGGGATGGTCGGGTTTCTCCGGGCGGTGCTACTATCGGACATCGCCGTTGGTTTTCAAAGGAGGCAAATTTTATTGTTCGCTTCTTTTGGATCTAACGTGACAGAATAATAAAATTTTATTATACAAAGGCGAATGAGCAAATGTAATGAATGGTTCGCAGTAAAATAGATTCGTCACCTTAACCTAACCTTTTAGTGGCACTAATCATGTTGAAATTCTATGCTTGTGCTCATTCATTTGTTTGCCACTTTGCAGCGAAATGATGATTTGACTACTCTCAAATTAATAGTACATTAGTTTGACTCGAATCCCTTGCTTTGTTGGTAACTTGCTAAAACAGCAGGTCTATGTTTGGTAAGTTCTAATTTCATCATGAAAATTATCAAAAAAAAGTCATAAACATATTACACCTATGTCAATTATTTTCTGAACTATTTAATTTGATCAATTTGATAATTAACTTTTTGACGATTTGCCAATTCAATCCTAAATATTTTCAGTTGTGTCAATCTAGTCCTAAATCTCTTGACGGTTTGCCAATTTAGCACTAAACCTTCCATTTATGCCAATTTCGTTAAGGTAAAGACTAAATTGGCAATTCATAAAAGAAAAAAAAAGGATTAAATTATCACAATCGAAAGGTTTATGATTAAATTGGCAAATTTTCAAAAGATTTATGACTAAATTATCTAAACTAAAAATCTTAGAACTAAATTAGCACAAATGCAATAAGTTAAGGACTTTTTTGGCAATCTTGCCGATTTCATCAGGAAGATGTATTTGCAATGGCAAACAAATAAATAAGTTGATAAGTTATCTTCTATGTAGCACGGATACTCTCCAGAAGCCTTCGTGTCGTGTCCGACACTCCGACACGTGTTCGACACGCTCCGACATGTCCCGACACACTCCGACACGCGATCAACGAGTGTCGAAAAATCCAACACGTGGTCAACTCTCTCCGACACGCTCCGACACGCGAGTCTAGAATTCCGACACGTGATTCCGACACGCACGTGATCAATTTTAAAAATTTCTAATACTTGAGGGGTCAAAATATAAATATACACAAAAGAAGTAATAAAAGAAGTAATAAAATTGCTATAAATATACACGCACGAGGTCAATTTTTTTTTTCAGTTTTGTTTTTTTAGAATTGTTTTATTTTTTTTTAAAGTCTTTTACTATGAAAGAAGTAATAAAAAATGTTATATATGATAAATAAATAAATTTAAAAATATCATTTCAGCATTTTTCTTTAAACAATGTTTTTTTCTTCTAAGTTTTGTGTATTATTGTGACAAATTAAAATAATGAATGATATTATTCAATATTTTTTCGTGTAAATTAATTCTAGGCTATTTTTATTATTATTAGAAATATATTTAATATATAACGTGTCAGAACGTGTCGGAATTCTCTATTTTTAAGAAATGACATGTCGGCGTGTTGTGTCGTGTCGTGTCGTGTCGTGTGTCGTGTATCCGTGTCGGTGTTACATAGGTTATCTTTGGTACATGGATGATTTACATACTTGGTCTGTAACTTACTTCCTCAAAGAAGTTACAGCTCATTGGTAAATTACTAATTTCACCAGTAAGTTATCAACTTCAATTGCAAGATTTTAGTGGCAAATTTGAGAACTTACTATTGAATGGTAAGTTCTTTACATGGTCAGTAGCTTACCACCTTAAAAGTGGGCTTGCATTGATAATTTAAGTTATTTATTTCTCTGTTTCGATACTAACTTGAATTAGGAAAAATATATGTAAAAAAAAAAAGAAAAGTCATAAACCTATTGTGTTTGTACCAATTTAGTTTTAAAGTTTTCAATTGAACCAATTTAGTCATATAAATTTTCATGTTGGTACTAATTCAATCAATGCAACCAATTTCCAAAATTGCTAAAGTGGGTGTTAGCCATCTTACGTGGCATAATCGATGCTAAGGTGGACCATTTCTAATTTTTGAAATATTTTAATGATTTTTTTTTCTTTTCTTTCCTTTCTTTTTTCCCCCAACCGCGGGCCAACAAGGGCCAACCCTCGCCAGCCTCCTCCATGCCCTTGTTGGGCACAAGTGAGGGTTCAGCAGCAATTGCTTGTGGTAGCCAAGGGCCACAACGCCTTTGCCTGTGGCTAGTGATGGTCAACCGAAGACCTCGTTGACCCCAAAGTTTAAAAAAAGGAAAACAAAAGAAAAGAATAAATGAAACATTTAAAAATTTTAGAAAACCATGTGGGCGATTGGCGTTCGCGTCAGTAATTTCTGATTTAAATTGGCCTAATGGACTAAATCGGTACTAATGTAAAATATTTAGGACTAACTTTGTCCAATGCAATAGACTTGAGGCTTTTTTTGTACTATTCCCAACTTGAATTATAAGATTTTATAAGAAATAGCAAAATTTTCTTAGCAACTTGATAACTTACTACCGAATTGGCTTTCGTAAATTCCTCAAATTATTGGTAACATACTTCAGTAAAATTATGCCCACGTTGTAAGTTACTTAATTCAATAATAATTGACTAATTGCTTTTTTTTATTAATAGCAAATTCCTCCTTGTATTGGTAATTAACTAGTATGTAGGCGGACCTATGTAGATAAATTGCTAATTTCACCGGTAAGTTTAATCTTTAAGTGGTAAACTTCTACATAACAAGTAGATAATTTAAACTCCAACTGAAATTGGAAAATTCCCTTTGGTGATCACTTGCTACCTTGAAAAATGGAACAATGTCAGTAAGTTATTAATGCCATTGGAAAGTTACTATGTTCCCCATTCAGTTTTTGTTTTGAGCGGTAAATCTATTAAAAAGTTGGTACCTTATTGTTGCATTTCACGTTCCTAAGTTGCTAACTTGTTGGTAAATTACTTTGAGCTAACATTACCAATAAGTTGCCGGCTATATAATTTTACCAATGGGATTTAAAATTGACTAGCCATATGAGAAAAATTACCATGCTTGGAACATTGATCCTTTTTTGGCAAACAGAAAATTGGACTCGTCCTTCTCCCACTCCAGGGGCCAAAAGCAAAGAGAAGCTCGTGTGCTTCACGAACTTTTACTAAGCTTGTGCATGGAAACAATTCTGTTTCTTTTTTGTTCCTGGGAACATAAACAAAAAAAAGTGTTTCTGTTCCGGGGAACAATTTTTGAACAAAAGAACGCGTTTGGTAACGTTTGGTCCGGGAATAAAAAATAAATAGAAACACGTTTGATAAATTTTATTCTTTTTTTGTTTCTTTTAATTTTTTAAACATTTTAATTTTATTATTTATTTTTTCCTTTCTTTTTATTTTTTCTTTTTTTCGGCCGGTCATCGGCCTCCAGCGACCGGCCGACAGGGCCGGCAGCCTCGCCCAGCCACGGCGAGGCTCGGCCTCGCCCAGATCCGGCGAGGCCGAGCCTCACCGGGGGCCGGCGAGGCCGAGCCTCACCGGGGGCCGGCGACGCTCGGCCTCGCCGGATCTGGGCGAGGCCGAGCCTCGACGGCCGGTCGCCGGCCATGGCCGAGGCCGGCGACCGGCCGGCGACCGGCGAAAGAAAAAAGAAGAAAAAAAAAGAAGAAAAGAAGAAGAGAAGAAGAAGAGAGAGAAGAAAAATGTTTCTTCAAGAAATGTTCCTGGAGCAAGAAACAACAAATTGTTGTTTCTTTTTTTTGTTCTTATTTCGTTCCAGAAACAAAAAAACAAAAAAAGAACAGAAACGCAACCAAATGCGTTTCTATTCCTTTTTTGTTCCCGGAACACTTTCCGTACAGAAGTGTTCCGGAAACGTTTCTAAGAAACGTTTCCATGCACGCCCTAAGATTCTATTGTCATTTGTGAGGGTACTTTATATAGTTTGACTGTTGAGGATTTGATTTTATGATATAGATAACCCGACAAACGGTAGCCAGCAGGTGCGATGATGATAACATGATCTCCGCACTTCAGTTAAAAGGGCTCACTTCTCAGGACTATTATTACAAGGATACACTAATGCCACTGAAAACAGTAAATGAGATGCTGCTAAGCATGTTGTGCATAATTCGACATTTATCAATGAGATCATGATTCAATTGACAAGGAAATATGAAAAACAAACACACTTGCTATGAATGTTGCGTGCCAAGTCACCGTCTATCCAGTTTCATATATTTGAATATGAGACGAGAGGCTGAACCGAGCGCCATCTATTACTCCAACCACCGTCCCGGGGTATAAGGAAACACATGCCACCCCGAATTTGTTTCACTGCCTTACTGATCGCTTTCTTAAGAGCTGCAAGCCAACATATACTACACTCACCTCTTACCATTTAATTTGTTTCACTGTCACTGCTTCCGGTTCCTTGCAAAATGGGAAGCGTGTTTAAGTATCCTATTGAGGTGTCTTCCTCTGAATCAGAGTCCTCATAGAATGAAGCTGGATCCACTAATTGATTCTCTTCCAGCACAACCTTTAGATCATCCTCTAATTGCCGGCATCTTAACATATATCCCAACTTTTTCATGGTTCCACCCGATAGTGTAACTGTAAGGCTAAATCTTAAATAATTCTCCCCAAATTGACTGAAATCAACTACTCCCTGCAACAATCCCCACAATATATTTGGTTTGAGACATTGAATCCACATATGATCTAAATCATATGAACCGAGAGTTCCTTCTAGCACATTCCGCCTTTGGCCATTAACATGTGGCACGATTTTGAAAGATATTTCCTTGTTTCCATCTTCCACACCGAAAATAACACAGAGAACCAATTCAAGGAACTTGTCAAAAAAGTCCTGTGAAGCCATGAAAGATATAGTACCATCTTCAACAAGGACAAACCCCTTTGGCATCTCTCCTCCAGGCAAACCATTTCGGCAACGAGGATAAATTTGGGAATAGCGAAGCTTCTGTAATATGAATAAAGTGTTAGAAGTACCCAAATTTGTAATTAGTTCAAGAAGAAGAGTTTGATTTTGGGCATATTCATAAGGGAGAAATACCAAAAAGTTATAAACTTATTGCAATTTTGATATTTAGTCCTAATTTTTTTTAGCCATTTGAGTCCTAAACTTTTTACATTTATATCAGTCCATTTGATTAGTTTTGGCTGATTGGCGCTAATATGGATGTCGACTATCCTATGTGGTGCAATCATTGTTGATATGGACAATTTGTAGTAATATTTTAATAATTGTTAGAATTTTATTTATTTAATTTTATTTATTTTCTTTCTATTCCCTTTTTTCCCCCTTCCCTCCATCTTCATCCTCTAGCTAGTTGTCAGAACTCAGCAATTGGCCAAAGTAGTTCGCTTTGCAAGCTATAAACAAGGGTGAGCCTTGCCCGCCCCTAACGAGATTGGCCAAAATTAGCCGAATGGATTGAATTTGCACAAATGTAAAATGTTTAGGACTCAACTAGAAAAAAAAAAGGTTTATGATTGAATTATCACAATTGCAATATGTTTAAAACTATTTTTTGTAATTTTCCCTATTCCTGGTAACACAACCAAAGCTAGACTTCTATAAAATTAGACACATTGATCCTTGCTTATGTTGGAAATCATTCCCTTGCAAACGTTAGCCACCCCTAATATTAGATTGAATCACTCTAAAAGTAGCTCATGCAATACGAGTGTACTATAGACGAAGTGAAAATTTGATAGAAAAGAGAACAACATATATGAGAAATCAATTGTCCTAGTCGGACCCCACTGTCTAATGTTCATTTTTATGTGTTCACTTTAGACATTGCTGATTCTTCAGTAAAAACTGTCCTAATTAAACTCCAACTTACTTGCAACAAACTTAACATTATTAACATAAAAAAAAAAGAAAAAAAAACTTTTACTTGGCCTTAAATTAATGGAAAATTGAAAAGGAAAGTCCATTGCATGTCCTCTCCACAGGTTAGCCCCATCCAAACCTCCTGCACCTTTTATGTCCGCTCAAACTTTCTTTTAAAGGAGAATCTCAAATCTGATAGTCTCTATAATTAATTTAAATCAAACTGTCCCAAGCAATATGCATATGGCAGTTGACAGGTGTCACATAGCAAGGCAGGTAGCACGACGGTCCTCTATCATAATAGCAACTCTTGTACGTCTTCTCCCTCGAGGTTAGTAGATTATATTATGTGGTGATGTTCAAATCGATTAGGGTCAGCAATTATTCTATATGAAAGTTCATGAAAATCCAACAGGATCTGATTTTCAAAAGAGAGGCTCTTGGGCTTTTCATGCCATTTTGTTTTGTTTCTTTCTACCTTTTTTCGCCTTTTTTATTATTATTGTTTGATAACTTTGATTTGATCGATTGATGCTGCTTGTCTTCTTTTCTATCAAAGTAAGATTTTGGCTCCAGGGATGAATTAATTCCTTAGAACTTTTATCCGTTATACTACAAAATGATGTTAGACTTTTTAAAATTAATTCACAAAATCTTTATATCAAGTAATCTAAATATTTTTATATAACTATTTAATATAATCCATTTATTTAATCGTCTACTCATAATCTCTCGCTTTCTTTAACACTATTATTATTACTCTACAATATTTTTTTTACAGCTGTTGTTTGAATTTGCAGCATCATGGCTATAATCACGAGACTTTGGCCACAACAATGATTAGAGATATTCTCACCTATGGATATAGACAAATAGAATTGGTTCATATTATACCGCACTTGCAAAAGACTTATCTCAATCTAACTCTACAATAACAAACGCCTAAGAGTGAGAACGACCTCATGTTGAATTATTGAATTATTGTCATTCTCTAGATTTATCCTGATCCGTATAGATGATCTAGTATTATAAGGGTGTCGGTTGTTATGATGAACCGCACCATCAAGAACTACGTGTGCACTAATTCGTTAGATTTTCAAGATTTTTACATTTATTTTTCAACATAGGAATTACAATTATTGGATCTATGTCATTGTGTAATTTGAGATTTTGTACTTGCAAACTCACTTTATATTAACTTTGTTTGTTTGTTTGTCAAGAATTTTCATCTTTTGCATTACGCAAACACAGTGCGCCCAACACGCATTCTATGTCAACACACACACACACACAGATATGCAGAGAGAGAGAGAGAGAGAGAGAGAGAGAGAGAGAGAAGAGAGAGAGAGAGAGAGATAGAGACCTCAATTGAGAAGTCGGCCATGTTCAATCCTTCTACCTCTGTCCACGTATCATTATCTTGTAAATCGTCTACTTCATTTGAACTTCTTTCCTTCGTGTTCATTAGACTATCTTCATGCGAAACCTCGTAGAGTAAAGCCGGATCCAATAGCTGATAGTTTTGAAGCCAAACCTCCAAATCATTATCTAGTGGCTTGCATATTAGACGGAATCCACACTTTTTCACCATCACTCTTCGATGTAGAAGTTCACGATCTCTAGATACACTAATGCTAAGGTGGAAATGGCTCAAGTCATTTGGACCAAAATCCTCTATTGGCCACACCTCTTTTGATTCCATATACTCAAGCCACACATGATCCAAATCAAATAAGCTGACAATCATGATACTTTCCCTGCCTTCGCAATTAACAAATGCTATAAGCTCAAACGGGAAAGATGACATTTCTCCTTGAAATACAATGCATAAAACTACTCCTAAGATCTTCTTATACAAGTCCTTTGAAGCCATGAAAGATATATAACCCTCTTTATTGGGGAGCAACCACTTTGCATCTCTCCTCCAGGTACAAAAACTTTGCATTTTGTTTGGCGATGAAATTTTTGTCATAGATGTAGACTGTGAGATAGTTTTTTTTTCAAAATTGACACCTAAAAAGAGGAGTTTCAACGAGTTAAGCAGGTAATCCTATGATTTAGCTATAATTAGCAGTTGCACTACAAAGACTTTTGTACTTAATTGGTGAAGACATGACATGTATTTTTCAAGATTTTGTAATTGGATGAACAAGTTTTATTGAAATTTTTCATTGGGTGATCCTCATAATTTTACAGTGAACTAGAGTTCTATAAGTAGAGAGAATATCCTTTATCTTGCCTTATAGTCACCTCCCCTATATTTACAAGTACAGTAACTTTCCATATCTTTGCTTTTCTTAAATTAGCTCACGAGAGAGAGAGAGAGAGAGAGAGAGAGAGAGAGAGAGAGAGAGAGAGAGAGAGAGAGTCTCTTGTAGTTGTTGGCAATTCAAAACCCACAATTTCTCCAAATTATACAATTGTTCAAATGTAGGAAGGTTAGTAAAATTATTTTCCGAGAGAGTCTCTTGTAGTTGTTGGCAATTCAAAACCCACAATTTCTCCAAATTATACAATTGTTCAAATGTAGGAAGGTTAGTAAAATTATTTTCCGACAGACTCAAATCTTGTAAGAAGGGGAAACAGGAATTATCCTCTAGGAACTCCACTCCTGATAGATTGCATCCATTAAGGTTTAATGACTGTAAACTAGGAAATCCCATCTTATGGGGATCACTCAATTCCTCCTCCTTCTTTGGAAACTTGATTAGTTTTGAGCAGCCATCAAGAGCCAAGTTTTCAAGATTTTGCAACCAATAAATGCTAGATGGAAGGATTACTAGTTTCTTGCAATCATATAAAGACAAGTACTTCAAAGAGACAAGATTTTCTATGGATGTAGGAAGTTCCTTAATTGAAGTCTCTCCTAACCAAACCTCTTGCAAGCTTTCATTTTTATTTGGAATATCAGGGAACCTTTGCAAATTAGAGCACCCACTTAAATTTAACCACCGTAACTTGCCGTGATATGCAACTGATTCATGGGCATGTTCTAAGTTTTTGCACCCAAAGAGATTCAATTCCTCGAGATTCGGAGTACAATTGAGATCTGGCATATTAACCAGCCATTGGCATTATAAACTTCAATTTTTTGAAGTCCTACAAGAACAATGGATCCAATTTAGATAGACATTCCTGGGGAAAAAACAGTGAGATAAAAATTCAATTCATAATCGGGCTCTGTTTTTATAAAAATCACTTGATCATAATTCAAGCCACATGTGATCAAAATTCCTTGGTCTTATGGTGTATATAGAGCTCTCTCTCTCCCTTTTTTAAATATGAGTTTTAGTAAGTAATCCTTGTAAATTTGCCAAAAGAGAAAAAAAAAAAAAAACGACACTCATTATTTCACCACATAGTAGAGTGGCGTGGCCACTTCCACTGTCTATACGTGCAGAAACAATACTCGTAATTCAGAGAGAGAGAGAGAGCAACCAGCACGTGAGCCACGGTCAGTCCTTTGCCAACTAATTTATCACATCAATTTAAGCTAAGATAGGTGGCACTTGATTGATCTGGAATCTTATGTAGAGATTCGTAACCACCTACCTATAGATCCCGCAGAAGCAGCAAAAGATCGGTAATCTCTTCTAGTCATAAATTATTAGGAAGTGATGGTTGATGGATCGTTTTATTAATCATTTTATTAAAAAAAAAAAAGACATATTTTGTATGCATAGATGATCATAAATATAACCAAAAATAATAATAATAATAATAGAGTCCAAGCCATCTTAATTCATTTTTTTAGCTACATATCCGTTGGTGTATTGTAAGAGCTCACTATATCATCATCAATACACACACAGTGTGCATGCCCTTATAATGGAGTGAATCTCATGTGCGATTTATTAAACCCCTGCGATGCACATCTATTGAATATATGATGAGTCTTTTTCACGCCTATTTCATTAATGTTTTAGCAACTTTATTCTGAAGATGCCCTTTTAAATGGGTTGTCATTCCATAGTGATTTGGATACTCTCAAGGAACTCTCTAAAATTATAGCACATCCGCTTTTAAAGACGAAAAGAATATTAATGGAAACAGAGTTTAAGGAATAAGATTTGAAAAGTTATATTTGAAATTGTATTTGAACGTGTAATTCTCAAAAGATAAAGGTGGTGAGTTTTTTCCTAGGACAAGTAAAGAATGTCAATTAAACTCTATAAATTGAGACAAACCTAATCAACACTTGTGCACGCACATTATGAGTTGAAATGTTACTATTAGTAGGAAGGGGATCACGGAAAGGTTGTTACGTGGTAACAAATTTGAAAATGATTGTCTTGGAGCCTTGATGGTTTACATGTTATTTAGTTTTATATTAGTGAATTGGGCGCCTTGATGGTTTTCCAAAAATATCCCCCTGTCAAGTTTATGAGTTACTTTTGGCATTCATTATGGTGAAAAATGGGGACTCAACCTTAGTTTAGTTCTGCTAGCCATCCTCAAATTGATGGACAAGCTGAGGCTTTTTAACTGAATTTTAGGCGTTTTATTAATGAGTTTCCCAGGGAAACATGTTAAACAATGCGATTTGTTATTGGTTTAAGCTAAGTTAGCATATAATAATTCGGTGAGTGACACTACTGAAAAATGCACAAAGTTGTTAACAGAAAGCATCTTTTTATGTCCTTTGGCTCTTACACCATTACCCACAAAAAAGGGAAAAAACTGCAAGGTTCAATTGAAAGCATTTAGCGCATACTCACTTCAATGATCAAGCAAATAAGTAAGAAAAATCTTTTCATTTCTATTACGCAATTTTGAAAAGAGTCTTGTTAGATTGTTTCTGCTGTATAGAATAAAATCTTAAATAACACTTTAAGAATCTATCACTTCAAAAACATAAAACTTAGATCCTCATTTCACGTATTTTAAAAATTCAAGCAGACTCATTGTTCAGTCTCCAAATTATATCACCAATAAGCTTTTGTCCAATTTTCGGTGCTCAATAGTTACCCATGCTTTAACTTCAGCGTTCTTATGATGTCCAGTACTTGCAATATTTTGAAAATGAGATTGGAATATTTTCTTGTATATTTTTGTTCGAAGGAACATCAATATTCACCTAGGAAAATGTTTAATACTCCCCTAAACGGGAATGTTCCACTTGTGTCGGTTCAATTAATTGAACGACATCTGGTATTCAATGCTTTAATCTATTATAAACAATTTGGTAGACGGAGATATTTCTTAAGCACATTAACAAGCATCGTCAGGGTTACTAATTGTTGCATTCGAAATTTTCAACGATCAATATATATTCATATTCATATGCATATAAAAGTGGATATATAAAAGACAAGAAACTAAGTACTATTCATTTAAATGCGCACCTTAAATTGTTCCCTCACTACTTGGATGTTGCTTCTTGGCAAATCAAGTCCAACTAACTTCTTTTGACCAGAGGAAAATTGTGGACTCCAAGGACATTTGGGCCATTCAAACCATCTTAGTTCATTAGGAAGACAGATGGGACCTTGGAGAGAGATATGCACATTAATCATGATGAGCACCCTCAACCTTCTCATGTTTGTGAAAGCATCAGGATCTATGTCTATCTCTTCTGGCTCTGGTAAATCCAATACTATGGCTTTAACTGCATCTGTTCCCTGTATTTATAGATTTTGTATTTCAATTAATATACAAAGTAAGAGAATAAGAGAGTAAAATTAGTGACATCAGGAAATCTTACCATATCTCCCAACAGAACATCACGAACATCGTCACAAAGCCACAACCTACTGCGTCTTCGAGGATCATCACGGCATTCTTGTTTAACAATATTCATGCCCATCAACTGAATCAAGTCATGCATCTGTAATTTCCCATACTCTTCGGTAATTAAGGACTTCTCAACAAGAACTTGTACTCCAATAGTTGTGTCAAAGTCGCAAGAGTCAAGAACTTTCCTAATATCGTATGTATATCGCCCCTTGAAGAAACAGGCAATATCAAGAAAGATCTCCTTTTGATAGTCCTCTAGTGCATCGTAACTTAACTTGAGAACATCATTGATTGTTTTGTCTGGAATTTTGGCAAGTTTATTTAATGCACTTCTCCACTCATGTTCTCTTCTACCACAAAGGAAAGAGCCCAATACCTCAAGTGCTAATGGAAGTCCATTAGCATACTCCAAAGCACTATCCACTAGATCTCGTCGTATTGCTATTTTGTTGCTTCTCAGAAAAGCATGCTTGTTGAAAAGTTCAAAAGCTTCACGATGCTCTAGAATTTTAACTTCATAGATTTGATCTTTATCTATCCCATGTGAAGTTAGCAAATGGTTATCTCTAGTAGTGATGATGATCCTGCTTCCTTTACCAAACCACTCACAATCTCCAGCTAAAGCATTTAATTGTTTTATGTCATTGACATCGTCGAGAACAAGAAGAACTTTTTTGTGGCAAAGTCTATATTGTATTAAATTTATACCTCCATCAACATTAAACACTATGAATGCTTTTCCCCATAATATCTTAGACAACAATTTTTCTTGCAAGGGAACTAAATCCTTAGAATCTTTTGAAGCTTCTCGAACATTTGCTAAAAAACAAGAACCCTCAAATTTTCTAAAAATAGCATTGTAAAGGGCTTTCGCATAAGTTGTCTTTCCCATGCCCCTTGGCCCCCATAATCCTATCATGAGAACATCATCAGACTCAAGATTTAACATTGATACCATCTTTTCCACTCGAGGATTTATCCCAACTGGATACTTAGCAACATGTACGGGTGTGCGGTCTAACTGCCTAGAGATCTCCTTCACAATACTCTGTATAAGTTTCGCTTCATCTCTGACAAAAAACCAGAAAAGAACTTAACACATTGATTCAGCAGTTCAAAGACTGACAAAAAACCAGAAAAAGAACTTAACACATCGATGCAGCAGTTCAAAGAAATAATCACGTTTCTTAGGGGCAACAAAAAAAGCGAACATGTGATTCAGCATATAAATGCAGGGTTACTTGGGACAAACCAGTGCATCAATCAATTATGACTTACCCATCATTCAAGTGCCATCCGGATAAGCTACCGGCATCAAAGAGAGCCTCTTTCCATCTTCTCACTTTCTCTGATTCCTTCCCGAACTTAGACTCATGCTTAACCATAGCTCTCCCATAACTCTCTCTCCCCCCTCTCACTTCTCTAGGTTCCACTTTGTAAAACACCGGCAACACGATCAGGTCTTTTTGTATCTTGCACTCCATGATTTTTGCCACCTCTTCCAAACACCATGGTGAGGAAGCGTAGTCCTCAAAGAAAATAATGATTGCGACTTGCGATTCCTCAATTGCCTTCATAAGCGCTGGCGATATTTGCTCTCCTTTCCTTAGTTCCTCACTGTCAAGGTAAGTGAATAAACCATTTTGATCTAAAGCCATGTAGAGATGACTAAGGAAGTTATTACGAACATCGGTGCCTCTGAAACTCAAGAAAATATCGTAATTCCTCTTAGGTTTCGAAGAAGAAGAACAAGCACTAGCCATTAGAATTTGGTTAAACGAGGCAAGTGCTGGTGGGTTTGCTTGGAATGTTGGAAAATGAAAGTTGCTGAAGGATGAACTGAGATCTTCGAAGGTAAGCTACTTCATTGGCTCTCCAACAATATATTTGGCTGTGGCTCCCAGGAAATCGCATTTGCAGCCGATGAGATTTTGTTCTCCATGGAATCTGCTCGATATATTTTTTATACCCAGAGGCATGACTTTCTTTTCTGGAGAGTATTAAACAGCTTTGTGGGTAAGGCAGATGAGAGGGATGTGGGAGAAAATTGGAGAGAAGGAGGCGGTGCCCGGTGGGGTCAACAAGCTCGGCTCGGGATTCTATACAGGGGAACCGAGGTACATCGGCATCGGGAACAAATAGCGTGATTTTGTTGCATACTACTATTTTGGTAGCAAAAATTCGCATGATTTTTTGCCATGCCTTCCATGATTCGCTTACTTGGGATAAATCAGTGTGCAATGGGAATGAAGAAATCCAAATTTAGACTGTCAGCCTATTGGGTAACTTGAGGGGATAGTTTTGACATGTAAATTAATTGTAATTATTCCACACAAGATGTATAAGCAAGTATGTAGATACTTGTGCTGATTTGAGGAAAAGGTTTCAATCTGAGTATTTCTTCAGCAATAATTACTGCATCCCATTTTCTATGCATTAAATATTCTACGTACAAATTGAATAAGGATTACATTTTCCTTTCATAGCCCGGTTGTAAAAATAGATCAAGCTTTTCGCTCGGTTGAAAGTAATGCAGTTAACTCTAATATGTAAAATCAAAGAAATGAGACATTTTCTAGAGGGACACCTTTAAATGATTAATTATTATGCCAATAGCTTATTTTCTATTTCTTTGAGCGAAGGATCTCCCCCTCAAAGTAGGACTCTTTTCATTGGATGCTTTTTTCAAATTCATTTGCTTAGTGATGCCATTCCTATCATATCAAGGTGCAAGTCATTTTCAAAGAATTGGAAACTCCAGACAAGATTTCATAAGAAAGAATCCATCTAGGTGTGAAAGAATACGTTACATTCATATCATTTAGTCTAAAAGAGGATTTTCACATTTGAATTGTAATGAAGAATGGCATTTCAAAAGTGTAAAGCATCTACTAACGTTGGATGTGGTAGCCATTACATCTAGAGTTTATCTTACTTTGTTACTTTATAAATCGACATATGAACATCACCAATGTTAATTGAGCATCCTAATTACATTAATTATCATGAATTTCGTGTGATTTGATGATATCTCTTCTTCTTCTTCTTTTCCTGTCTTTTTGCATAGTGAAAGGCCCAAGGAATATTAACTCATCACTTTCGACTGTCGTGCTAGCTTCACTTTACGCTATTTAGATCAGGAAAGAACAATGATCAAGCGGATTTTGATGGGCAGGTGGCCCCACCACCTTATTCCTTTCGCTTGCTCATATCTAGAGCGAATCCCAGACTCGAGTCCAGTGGGTCATTTCAACTATATTTTAAGTTTGTTTTTGTCTTTCTGCTTGCGCGCGCGTGCTTTTGTTTCAGACGTCAGTCAAATCATTTTGTTTTTGTCATAGTAACCAAAAAATGAAATCCTTACTCGCGTTCAAGAAGTTGATCACTCAAATCTATATTAATCTCGCCGCTAGAGAGCCAAGATACTATGGCGCCGAGAAAAAAACAACCAGATGTCGCTGGCGAGCATCATGACGAGGTCGATCTTGATCAGGGCGTGAAGGAAATTGATCAAGAATCCAACACCTACTTGCACCTCATTGGCTTCACATGATTCTTGATTACCTTTCTGCACACTTTTGTTCAATTTGGTCTTGACATCTCCGAAGTGCAAAAATTGCTTTTCTTCAATCATTGATTTATTTTCTTTAATGTAAAATCATGTGCTTACGAGATAAATCCATCATGTGTTACTCACATTGACATTAAAAACCTCTCAAGTTGATTCAAAGATCTACATTAAAGTAATGATTATGTATTAACCTATTTTTACTTGAATCGGTCACACAAGATGATCTCAATTCATACCGGATGAAATTGAACATTGTAATTGTGGCATCCCTAGGTTAACTTACTCAAAATATTTTTCACTTTGACCTGTCCCATACTGAGTCTCACGGTTTTGTCCTTTTGGCATACGGGCAAGCAATTTTTTAGGAGAGAGGCTGTCCATATTAGTAATGCTCTAGCATTGGCTCGCTTAACTTTAGAGTTCCAAAACGAAATTTTTAATGTGTCTTCGTGAGTTAATTATAGTTTTCATATATATTAAAATCTCTCTCTCTCTCTCTCTCTCTCTCTCTCTCTCTCTATTCAATTCTGCTCATGCCTACTCCCTTCACTATCCTAGAAGCCTGTTAGGATCCGCTTCTTGTCCAAGTCCCTTGACATCGGCAACCATTCCTTTCTCTCATTGGACCAGGGCATTCCAAAGCCACTAGCTTCCACTTGGTTTGACTCCCAACCACACACCTATCGGAGTGGTCTTGCTCTAATACTATATTATGGCGTCACTTGATTAACTCATTGGAGGTATTGTCCACTTTGACCCGTCTCATGCCAAGCCTCACGGTTTTGTCCTTTAGCGAACATGCAAGTACATTCCCAGGATGTCACCCATCCTAGTAGTGCCCTAGCTCGGGCTTGCTTAATTTTGAAGTTTCGAAGCAAAACTTATTGTTACGTTAAGAAAAGGCTCCATGAGTTAATTCTAGTTTTCGTATATATATATTAAAATTATTTTCCCCCTATTCGATGCACAGTCCTATTTAGTTCCATTTTATCTAGACCCTCTGGCTTTAGTAATCACACCTTGCCCTTGTCAAACCGAGTCATTACAGTAATACGTGCTTAGACTTTATGACATTATACTTCACTTGCATTAACTCTGTTCATATCATATAATATTTTATGCTTAGTCAATATCCAAAGTGAATATTTCATCATTTTCAAGGGAAAAAAAGAAGAAGGAACAAGTGAAAACAGAGGAAGGCAATTCACTGAAGAGTTCAAACGTAAAAACAAGTTCGTGTTTACTACACCCTGAGTTAATGATAGTTGTTTATAGCTCTTTCTTTTTCAATGTGCTCGGAGACGTAGTTCTTTGCTCTTATTGTCAGCTCGTGAGTGTAGACCTTCACCTGAGTAACATATTTCTAGTATTGTGACTTGGCTCTCAATTCTATTTTTAAGGCTTTTTCATAGCACAAGGTTTTATTCGAGAAACTCAGTTTGTCGGTGGTGGTACGTTGGAAAGTTTGAATTGCTATTTGTCCTTAGTCGCGACATTTTTTTTTTTTCTGGAACAGAACTTATTCGATAAAATACAACATCGCATGTGGTTCGTACCATATTTTTCTCACGCCTCATGTGATTGTGGTTCTTGTGATTACTTCAACAGTTATTACCCGTTGAGTCACAGTATTTGGCGGATCGTCACGATGATCCTATATAGTGATGTGAATATTTATGATTTCATGTGTGCTCTAACTTTGATTGCATCGATCCAAGTGCATTCACATGTCAGATTTGAAAATTTTCTTCTCTATTTTATTCCACATGTGATCTAACTTTGGCTGCATTTGTCAATGAATTTGCACGCCAGATTTGACGATTTTCTTCTCTCTTTTATTTTTTTACTATTTTTTGAGAAAATGAAATATTAGAGGGGCTAATTACGTATGCTTTATCTGTACTTATGCATGATATGTATGGAAGATTCAAATCACGAGCTTGATAATTTGAAGTAATGTCATTTGATGTCAATGCTTTCACGTTTTCAGAGATGTAAAAATCCCGTAATTCTTTTTACTTGTGATTTCGACTAAAGCGACTATGAAAGACTAATACACGTTGCATTCACATGAATGAATTTTTCACAACTATCCCAAAAAATAATAGAACTAGGTCTATGTTGGCCCTAATTCAATTTCGATGACAATAAAGCTTACTCAAATATGTTTCTTATTATTTAAAATTATATTTGTTGTACTCGAGTATTTTTTATAAGATTTCGGAAGGGTAAAAAAGACCGCTCAACTCTAAAACACGGGATATTATAAGATCTTTTATTAATATTATTGTGTGTGTCAAGGGCCTGAAATAGTTAATGATTTGCCCCTGCAATTTTTCTTTACTAGAGATCACATTTACCGTGTTAGTTTGATGTACGATTGATACAAATATTTGTTTAGCATTGATTTATTGTTAACTGAATTATGATCGAATTTAACAAATCGATAATTTTGGACTAAAAAAATATAGTTGTTGTCATCATGTTTATCTTGAGATTTCCTCCAGCTGGTAGACAGATAGTGTTCCCACTGCATTCTTGACTTATGAAGATAAAGGGTTTTCTTCTCCCCCACTGTATTCTTGACTTAGGCAGAAAGATGCAATTACTACTCTTATATAATACTCTATAATTGTCAGTGGGGCCTACCAACTTTTCTAGAGGGCAGAATGGATTAAGACCGGGCGATCCTGTCTCCTATTTTTTTGTGATGACAGTGCAAGTTTTCACTAAATTTATGCAGTAGAGAATGGAGACTTACGCACAAGAAAATCGAGTTTACGCACTTCTGTTTGGCGATTTACTCACACACTTTGCTAATAATCATATGATCCTCTTGAATGGAGATAAGGAGTCATTTCTTGTCTCCGGTCGGAAACTCCACCTTAAAGGATGGAGATGTTCGGAGCTAAAATCAGGGCTAAACTGTTAAGTGACTTCCTAAAACTAAGCTTCAAAGCTGCTTCAAACAATTGGAAAGCAATTGAAATTGCTCCTCGATTTTACACTCGAGCAAAAAAGTGCATGAATGTGGCTTTAGATGGAGTAACAAAACTCCACAAATCTAAGCACTAGAAAATGTTAATTGTACTGGAATTGCAATTAGGGTCAACTGAAAGAGTTGAAATTGAAATTACAACAAAATGAAATTACAAGGAAATAAAAGTACAAGAAAAAGTAAAGATGACTCTAGAGATAAATAGTGCATTGGTCGATCTGTCGCTTCAGTCTCTTTAATGTTCTTCAAAAGAAGTGGCACCATGTCTGTCCACTTTGCTTGAAATCCTCTTATTTTGTTGGCAACCACTTGAGTAAATGGACTAGCTTAACACAAGTATATTTGATCATTTTGATAATCTTTTCTACATGGTGTTCACGATATAGGAAATGTAAGAAACTATAACAAACGATATAGGAAATGTAAGAAACTATAACAAACTTATAAAGTCATGAATGTGTTAATATAAGTCTATTTTAACTATCTTTCGCAATAACTATATCTATGTTGCAGCTGATAGATAGGTCAAGCCTCTCCAATTAAAATTGATCTATTAAACTCAACATAACCGATCAAAACAAATATAAAAAGTAAGAGGGCCACATTGACCAAAAGTTCAAGTGCTTCATTACATTTTGAAGTTTTAATGTCAAGTCAATAACAAATGTTCATCTCATAACACTGACTTTATTTTCTTTGCCCAATCAATTGCCTTTATTAGCTACAATGTCTAATTAATCCAAGTGATAGACATCATCGAGGATGGCATTAGTCAATGAGATTGTAATTCAATTAAGGAAAAAAAATGAAAAGCAAAATGTGCTATGCATTATCCGAATGAGGACTATACGAACATAACTTATTGCGGAAGAAGCCTTCTATGATTGAGATATCCCAAAGAAAAATTGAAATGTCAATCTTATGCAGTCATTGAGGAAGATTACAGCTAACTTGGGTTTAGTACATATCTCTACAAAGTCATGAAGAAAGGAGCAGAAAAAAATGCATCGTAAGTTTTTATATGTAAAATTTATCTATATCACAAGCATATATATTTTTTCATCACGATCTTTTACGGTAGGCTACCGCAAAAAAAGTTGGAGCAAATTGAATTGAAAGCACATGCATGATAAGTGATGGTCATCATGCCTTTGCTGAGGACGGCTGCTTTTTAATTTGAAAAAAAAAAAGGGGAAAGATTCGCGAGAGAGAGAGAGAGAGAGAGAGAGAGAGAGAAACCTACTTTCTAATTTGCCCCTTCACGTGATTCCCATTTGTTTGTCATTATCGCATTCCTTTTTATAATCCGTGAAACGCGGACTTAGTGGGAGGTTCACTTTTGATCTTTCCTCATCATGACCCGTCCGCTTCTTTGCGACTTTTAAGGTTTTCTTTTTTGACTTTTACTCTGCTCTGCATCTTTCTTTACCCGATTCCACGGATTAGCTCTTGGTAGAAAAACCGTTGCCCGGAGGTCCTTTCCCTTTCCATCTACTCATGTTCTCGTAGCATACTCTTTTGCTTTTTCGATGTACCAAAGAACATTAATATACGCTATCAATCATTTTCATTCAGGCTTATCTAAAATCAAATGACAGCATATATAAATTCACAGAATCAATATGTAGAATACTTTTCCTTACAAATTTAATTAGACTACAAATGCTCATATGCTAATCTTTTGTCTTGGCTACAAGCCGCCATGAGATCTAATTCATTTATTGTGTGGTGTTTGTGCACCAAGTTGGATTATGATGTAATAAAAGGGTTCGTCCTCAATTGATACCCAAAAAAGTAAAGGTAAATCGAGCATGAAAGCCATGGCCTTTTGTTCCTGTATCCAGTATTGTGTAAACGGAATTGCGGTTGTAGGGACAAAACAAAAGGAGACTCTTGTCAAAAAGCAACAAGTTATCGTACATTTTTTTAAAAGAGATCCAAGTAGGCCATAAAGCTAAATGAAAAGCAAAACGGCTTACATGAAGATACATTAAAACTAAAGTTGGACATCATCTCAATTATGTTTCCAAAATAAGTCCAAGTCATTATAGGGCCTCTAAAATGTTCGTAAGCCAATTTGAAATGGGAAAAAGGGAAAGATTTTGAAGGAACTCAACTCCAGCTAAATTGCATCCCTTGAATCTAGCAAGGAAAATTCGGAAGTCCCATATTCACGTACAAATCAGTTGAGTCCTCCCCATACTTTGGAATAAATTTTAGCAACCTTCAAGTCTCAGCCTACTCAGTTTCTCCAACCTAGAAATGCTAGATGAAAGGCTTGCCAGCTTCTTGCACTTATTTAAAAAGATGAGGTTTTCTATAAATGCAGTCCCTTCAAATTGAAGTTCTTGCATTCCCTCCAACAAACAATAAGTTGTGCACAAAGACAACAAAACCAACTTCAATAAACATTCTGAAGCGCTAATGTTCAATGTGTTGAGTCTACTGCCTACAATTGATCATACCATTCTTTGTTGACCATGTGAGGCACCCATCAACGTTGCCCAAAATCACGCTTGATCATCACCGTCTCTTCCATCTATTTCCACGTGAAATCCAAAATTAAACTTATTGAATTTTTTCCTGCAAATCACGGATTGTTTTTCTATTAATGTGTTTGTGAAATTTTAGTACGATTTGTGATTTGTGTGTGTCAAAGGGAGGGAGGGAGAGAGAGAGAGAGAGAGAGAGAGAGAGAGAGAGAGAGAGAGAGAGAGAGAGAGAGATGAATGACTCTATATATTGGTGAAGGAAGCGATCTATCCTGAAAGAGAAAGAGAAGGTGGAGAGAGGTGACGAATAGAAGGCACCACAATGTTTTCCAAACAAGTGCACGTCACATGACATGGTTTGCAATGCTATTATTGACGGAAGAGGCTGTAGGAATGTTGTAGTAGTTGTGGTCAGGAATCTGAAGTTGCCAATGAAAGATCATCCCTACCTTGGCAGGTCACAATAGTTGAGGGAGAGAAATGAAGTAAACGTCTTCAACCTTGTTTAATTCAATAATTATTACAAATAAAGATCACAACAAAGTGTGGCATGATGTGATTTTAATGGATGTATGTCATATGTTACTTAGACAATTATGGCAATATCGTTGAAACTATTCATGATATTGGCGATTGGAGCCACATATTTTAGGGGCTTTTTTTGTCTTTTCTATTAATTTTGCTTTTAGATTAAAAGCTACACATTTATATTAACGATAGTTAGACGCTAGCTATTAAGACGCTGAAAAAGAAAATAGCAAGGAAAAAAAAGAGAAGAAAAAAGTGAGTTTTTTTTTTTGTGAGAGTCCTCAATTTCTTTGTGCCCTAATCTTAAGAAAATATCATCATTAAATTTCAACTTTTTTACGTAGAAAGAATAAGTGTACTCGTATCAATCATGTGCTAGGAAATTTGCATTTCAATTCTAGCCAAAAAAAAAAATGCTCACAAACAATCCACCCAAGTAGAATTAATAAGGAACAAAATCAAAAGAACATGCCATAAAATCCTACAAGGAGACACGTTGCATGAGCGCTAGTTGTACATGAAGATGTCGCGACCTAACTTCTCGTGGGAGAGACAATTAGGTTTGGAGGTATTGTCAACTTCAAGCCGACGGCCTTCAATTAATTCAGGTTCTTCCAAGCCCATCTCTCACATGACATTGGGCGTTCAAGTATTTAATCAATTAAGCCAATGTAAATTTTAACTAAGGAGTCGCCACTAGTTTTTTCAATAAGGTATAAACCAAGTAAGATACAGGATGATATCTTACTATTTACGCAATTAGAAATTTTAGACTCGTTCATTTGATTACACTAGCCTTAAGAGTTAAGACTAACACACTTTCGATACCTAGCTTGATCTTGCTAACTAATGTTATAGCTGTTTATCCAAAAGATATCTAAAGTTCGTCCTAACCATTCTAGAGCAGAGAAACATCCAACATATTGAAAGTGTAACCAAATATAATCAAATAGAAAACACGTGAGCATCATAATATTGTCTCTAAAAATAAAAATACAATTCAAAACAAAGAACCTTATTGTAAAGTCCTAGAGGATTATGCAATTTTAGATTTTTAATTTTAAGGATTTTCCAATTTTTCTGAATTTTTCTGATTTTCTAGAAATTTATGAATTTTTTAATGAATTTTTTGAATGTTTTATTAATCAATATAATTTTTTATTTTTTTTATGTTTATTAATAATATTTTTTAATATTAATTTAAAAGAAATTCGGACCAGGTCAAGAGACCTGACCCAACTAAACCGACCCGAGCCTTATCGGATCGGGTTGGACTGAAAATGTTAACCCTAAAAGCCCACTCGCAATTACATAAATCATCCCAAGAGCACCTCTCTTGTTCTTAATTTTTTGGCCCGAACTCTAAAAAGAACCTAGCCCACAACAAACCAGCCCAAAACCCTCCTCTTCGTATGGACGACCGGCCCACAACTAAAAAGCCCGAAGCCCATTTTACTTTCTATTTCCCCTATTGTTGGCTTTTTCCCTTTTTTCTCTCTTTTCTTTGTTTCTTGTATTTCTTTTCTCTCTTTTGTCCTTTCTGTTTTTTTTTTTTTTTTTTGGTCTTTTTCTTCATCATCTTCAACCTCCTGCACTTCCTCGCCGAAGCTTTCTCCTGCAACCTACGTTCATTCGACCGTCTCCTTCCCAAATCACCAACTTCAAGATAATATCAACTTTCACATGTTTTGCTGCCGACATACATACCGCCGCCGAGCCATCTCCTCCCGCTGATCATCCATTCTGACCGACAACCACCAACTTCGGCTCGCTATTCCGGCGACCACCGAACACCAAAAATGAACATCACCCGGAACTCAAATTTTTAATATCAGCAGCACACTCAGCAAATAAACAAGCACAAGCATGTTAAAATAGAGAGAAACGCTGACTCGATTAGCCTTGAACCATGGACGGGGGATTGCCCGCAAGGGGCTCTAGTGAAGGGGCACCTGCAAGGCCAACACAGAAAAATACGAAGAAATCAAGTAGGGTTCGACGAACACAGAAGCAAATGAGATCGGTTTCGAGTTTAAACATGAGAATTTTTCCGGTCTTCTTTCAAGCATTTTAACAAACGTAGGGTGTGCATTTTAGAAAACAAGCTCCATATTTACATTCATGGTGAAATGAGTCTGAAATCTCGACACACAAAAACATGAACCCACATCATAGATTATAACTCAGTCCTATTACTATATCAAAGTCCTATGATCTCCAAAAGGAAATAAATTCAGATCTTGTGCTCAACGAAACGGGGCCGAAAATGAGGTGTTCGAGAGCGAACTCCCACCAGATTCAGGGTAGAGTTTTGGTGTCGTATGATTGCCGGCAAAGCCTCGACGGATGACAAGACGAGAAGGAAGACCACCGCTCAACCGTGGACATAGGCGATGGTCGGCGGTCGACCATTTTTCTCATTTCGGCCAAGCCCCCTAATAATCACCCCTCACAACAGCACGCTCCTCTCTCGCTTTTAAGCTTCGGTGCGCATGCCTCCTGCCGTGCCAGCTGCCGCCGCCGGCCTGGCCCCGACCAACTCCCGGTCGACGGTCTACCCTCTGTCCTGTTCCCTCTGCCCCCACATACCATCCTTCCTTTTCCTCCCTCCTCATGGATGCTGGTTCGTGCAGACGAAGGGGAAGAAGTGATCTTGGGCTGGGCTTCTTTTTAGGCTTTTATGGACTAAAAGGAAAAGATGAAGATGGGCTCAAAACAAAAGAAATGAAGATGGGAGGGGGGAGGGGGAAACGAGCTTAGAGGGCCGAAGGTTGCTAAGTGGGCCGGACACGCCGGGCCACACTACTTCATCATTCCTTTTTTTTCATAAATTTTATATTTTGCAAAATAAATGGACATCCAAAACATCAACAAAAGTTCGGGTGTCAACAGAAGAAAAGGAAGAAGCACTTGAATTTCTAAGGCAATTGAGCCACTCCTGGAAGAATTTAGAATTTTTGTCCCTGATGAAATTCCGGCTGCCTTGCTGCCCATGCGTGATACTCAACACCGAAGTTATGCCCAATAAAGTTGCCTAACCCACGAAGAACCCCAGCGTCAAGTGAAAATCCTTATGGCGAAAGGCCTGGTGGAAGAAAGTGCTAGTCCTTGTGCTGTGCCAGCTAGGAGGGGCCGAAGGGCCGTTCCGGGCTCGGTTGGTCCTGGCCCATTTCTTCTCTAAATTAATTTTAATTATTTTCATGATTTTTTTTTTCAAAAAATAAACTAGTTGGTTCAGTTTTTAAAAATAAAAAAAATTAAAATTTAATAAAAAAACCGCTCATTAGTTAAACCTAATTGAAATACAAGTGTATATTCGAGTAATTTGAAAAAGAAAATTACACATAACGATGCCCTAATAACAACTACACACAAATTATACCCAAGAGAATGTCTAATAAATTCGGTATTTTTGGTGTCTTGTTCTTCATTATAATTCGGATGATACAATATTGTTGTTGTCCTCTTGTTCATATAGGGTATGTTCCTTTTAGTGTCAATTCTTGCACAAACCAATCATGTCTAGCAAAAACCATTTCTAAATTTTCTGCCTACACATTTTGTCTTCCATGATCTGTTGGCTAGTATTAGACATGGGCTCATAAATGCTGGTGGAGATAGTAAGTCACAAGCCATGGTGAAAAGAATTGAAAAACCGATGGCTTCCCTCTTCCATAATTTCAGAATATCGATGTTATCTTTGCAACTTTATCAATATATTTGGAGTAATCTGTTCTCAAGTACTCTCCACTTCATTAGTAGACAAAGATGAAGACCAATAAATGGTTCCGGGGTATCTTCTTCTTCTTATGAATTAGAGACCATATAAATTTCGGACCTTACTTGATGAAAACGTGCTTTTCATTTGTATATATTTTTTATAACATGCATCAATATACTTAACCACATGTTACTCAATCATTTCATGAATATTTTACAAAACTTTTCAAAATGTTTCCAGACACAAAGTGTTTATAAAACCACAATAAACTGTATTTTCTTTTAATCATTTTAAGCACGCTTTTACATGGGAAGATCATGTTTTTTTTTTTTTTTGGAATTTTTTCATGATTCACGTGTCAAATATACATGAACATGAGATAATTTTGTGTTCATGTGATAATTGGATCTTTAAGAATCATATAAGGGATATGGCCATGCATGGAAAAAATTGATATCAAGAGGTCAAAAACTTTTTGCATAGAAAAGAATACGTTGAGAATCTAAATTTTAATGCCATAACAAATAGGGAAGAAATCCTTAGATAGCGACGGCCAACAAAAAATTACAATACAGAGAAATTCATATATAAAGTCCTATAAATTGACATTTATTGCAGAGCATCTATCTATCTAATGGTGAAAATCATCCAATTATCTGATTTGTGAAGTCTTTTGACTCTCAAACTAAATAGAAAAACGAAACCAATTATCTGGCACCCATGGACGAAATGGATTGCTTGTATATATAAAGTCTTTAACTGTTGACTTTTTTGCCCCACGATTATTTGATTTTTAAGATTTAGGAGAAATACGTGTTAGGTTTTGTCATTTTTGCGTTGGGTTTTATACGTTTTAACTATTGTTGCTCTATGTTTATAATTTGTGCTTGCCTGAGATGAGTCCTACCTATTTTTTCTCCTCCGTCCACCAATCGTAATATTTTTATTAAATAGAAAACATGGTTAAAGGACTTTGATCTGCATATAGTTCGTGCGCCATATGCTCCTATTTTCAGGAAAACAATGCACAAGTTGTCATTAATAAATTAGCTATTGTATCAGTTTACGATTATATAAATAAGCTACCATTGCGTCATATCTTATTTGAAAAATTCTCAACTTATGATCTTTTGTGTACCTATGTTCTAATTGATTGTCATACTAAATTTTTTGCTTTCTATAGTTTCAGCAAAGGCAAGAAAAATGCGCATCAATCCCACAAGTGCAGGACATTGACACACTATCTGATGATGAAGAATGTGAGACAGAAGCTATTGGTGATGAAGCAAATTGAAATCAAATTAAAGAAGAAAATGTGATAGAAAACGGAGGGAAGGAATGGTATTTGATTCTGGAGAGGATCCCTTAAGAGTAAATAAAAGATATGCTAAACAAGAGGGATTGGGTGTCTCAAGAAGGAGCTAGAAAATTGGAGATGATGGTAAGGTAGAATACTCAACTCTTGCATATTCTCTTCATCGAAAGAGTGTATGTAGATAGAGCAATACAAGGATCAACAAGGACTTTAACTTGTCTGTTGTCGAGGCAGGAGGGAATGAAAAACTTTCCTTTGGTGAGAAAGATTTCAAAAATTTTATTGAAAAGGCAAGAAAGTTGAAGACTTGGAACTGGAGAGGCGAAACCAATCATAACTGTTTTGTTAGGATGCAAAGAGAAATGACCGTTTTTTTTTTTCTATGTGATGGAATTGAAAGATAGTTCCAGGTTAAAGAATGTTTCCTAGGCAGATGCAGGAAGTCTAGTATTATATGAAAGTTTTGATGAAGCGGTAACCTTTGATACTTTGATACTACGTGTTTGAACAATCAATATGAGATGCCTTTCGTGTGATGGCCCAAGTGCGGGGACGCGTCTCCTGTCCCACATCGCTTAGGGAGAAGTTCTGTGGCTAGTTTATAAGGCTTGGATCTCTCTAATCTGTGTGACGTATTTCACGTACGCTTCTGTTACGCTAAAAACAAACCCATGAGGGAGGACGGGTAGGTGGGCCGTGCCCCCAAAGCAAACAATATTTCGGTTGGGGCAAGGTGGCCGTGGGTCGAGGCCTCTACCCCAGACGACTGCACTGAAAACAAACCTATGAGGGGCCCACTGTGGGGCCGCCAAAGTAGACAATATCAGCAGTTTGGGGAAAGGAATGGACACTCTTTGTCTAAAGCGGACAATATTACCGCGTTTTAAAGCACTGAGGACTCAGTGTCTAAAACGGACAATATTACACAATGGGGCCCGGGTTGTTACATTTCGCACCTCATGGTCAATTCACACTTCTTGGTTGTCAATTGGTGTCGAACGGGGATTCTAACACAAGATTAAAATGTGGAAAAAGAAGAGCTCGTTTGATATTTCATACAATGGTATATTGATATTCTTAATACAATTCTTAATTTTTTTTTCATAAGTTAACCTTATAGTACCATTAATCTTTTGAGGATCACAACATAACTTCTTAAATTAGAAATTATTGATCAATACATTCACCTGATGGACATTCATCACACATGGTGATTTGTGTATTTAGCTATTTTCCACGGCACAGAGGTGTGATGTTGAAGGGAGAAGAATCTCTTATAGTTGGGAGAGAGATTCTTAAATTTTGTTTGTGATCAACAGTTGAGACCTGCAAAATCCTAACCTTTTATTTTATAAGAATGTTGTAGACTATTTTATAGAGAAGCCTTTTATATGTATATGTTATTTAGTATCATCACCCATTTCCTCAGAACGAGTGAGCTTCTTGGATTCACGTCCTCTTTCAGTACCATTTACTTAACAAAGCTACCCACCATCTCTGATGTGTAGGCCATCTCTCCAAGCAATTCTAGCATGCAAGAATTTTTCCATCTGTGCACCCACAATTGATGCATTATAAACGTGGGATCAGCTGACATTCAATTGAGGCCATCCATCTCAAACTTAGTTTCTCATTTTTAATTTCTCGTTCATAAGAAAACAAATTCATGTCTACATCATTCTTTCTAGCAGTACACAGAAAGGAAAAGTAATCATAGCTCCAACAGCATTACCTTCTCAAATGGCACATAAAAAGAATTTTACGTATTTTCAAATATAAACACAAACTCTCCCCCCTTATCTGCTGTCTCTCTTGTGATATGTTAGGCTCGATTAGAGTCTTCTGCTAAGTACTGTTTTCAAGAGTCGACTTCAACAATCCAACCATGGAACTTCTAAACCTGTGAAAAACACAAGTCGTTACTAGAACAACAAAAAAACGAACAACATAATATATTTGAATAAAAAAAAAAAACAAATAGATAGCAATGGGCACCCACCAACAAGATGAGATTATAATAGACTCTGCCTCCCAAGCACCATAAGAACAATTCTCATCGAGGACTAGTCTAGAAGACATGACTACGTTACGCCGGTTTAATTCCAGCATTACACCGAGGGACAGCTGCATTCCTTCCAAAAGTTTTTACAATAGATTGAATGTCACTTTGCTTTGGAACAAGCTGCTACGTATTTTTAAAAAAAAATTAAGAGCACTAATTTCACAAAACTAGTAGTCAAAACATTTAAATCCTTGAATTAAAAACGATGGGTTTGGTTTTTCTCGGGTGGTTTAAAGCTGGATTCAGGGAGGCAAAATCACAAACATCAGGTGGACGTCACTCAGTGGGGTTTCTTCAGACGAAAGTGAGAAGGGACACGCACTGGCGGTAGGAGATGATCTTGTTCACGTAGTTGTCAATGGCTTTCGAAGCTCTAAACGCTCAGTCCACGGCTAAGCCATTATTTATCTTCACAGATAATGATCTTCCATTCTTCGCTCGTGGAATTTGGGACTGAACAAAGCAGTCCAAGGGGACTCTATCACCCTCGCTCTCTGCCTCAACAATCATAATTTCCACTCCGGCACTGCATTATCCCTTTGTAATTGTGCCACGGCCTTTGCTCGAGTACCTCGGCAGCAAAGGAGAGTCGCGATGCACCAGAGATCAATCGAGTTTCTTTAAAGCCATCGCTTTCATGATCTTCAACCATTCTGATATGCTTTTCTTTTTATATTCCTCGCTCGCGTATACTGGGCGTTGTATCAAATGCCCACGTAATCTGCCACGTCAACCATCACCTCATTTTGTCAAAAAAGAAGAAGAAAAAACTGTCACCTCATTAGCATATCACAAGATATCATATTTTAGTAACTCTAGCATCGTTAAAATAAAATTGGGTTGTTTAAGATCTCAATTGGCTATAAAAAAAAAGTTAAAAGAACTAATGGTACATATATTTAATATGTGGCCGATGCTTTGGTGTGACGTCCATACATTTAATATGTGACCAAAGGTGATTTGGCATGTGAGTAGCCTGATTTCGTTGGAATCCAATCAAGTGTGGCGTGAATATCTCCTGCACAGTAGTTTGTCTGAAGTTGAGAAGCATATGTGAAACGATTGGAGCCATTTCCAAGTTCGCCTCAGAGCATCAAAAGTAAACTTAAAGAAGTGTTGATTTCACCTAAAATGCCAGCAACAGGAGGATGTTCTAAGGTCGTGCTCCAACATTGTCACCCGATAGAAAATAATTGGATTCTCAAGGAGAGAGACTCAAACGAAAACAATAGACACCGAGGAAGAAGATATTCCAAGAGAAGCAGATGTAGAGGAAAGCTGAACAATTTAACAAAGAAGAAAGATGGTCTTAACTATGCCAAGACCATGGGTTCCACTTGCACCAACTGTTATTTGCGTGTTGGCTTGCGAAACATGCCTGTTTGGATTGGTGACGACTTGTTGAGGAAGTGATTCTAGGGGAAGCAAATTGGATGATTTTGATTCCAATGCCTTTTACTTTTCCCTTTATTAATCTCTACTAGAAAATTTTGAATGTATGCTCCTTCGATTTAAATTAAAATCACTATGAAATACATATTTCACATCATGCTTACTAGTATTGACATTGGTTGAGGAACTATTTTTCCCTCTTTCTTTATGAATTGTGATGCAAATTGCATTAATCCAAAGTGCTTGTTGAATGGCCGTGGTTTTCCAAGTTGTTCTATAGAATTTATCAAATAGACCTCAGTCACCGCTCTTAATCCAATTTATTGCCAATACTTCATACTTCAGAATTATGAAATAGTAAGTTTTGCTCAATCAAATCTAATTTATATCTTTTGATGGTGCATACCTAGGTTCAGCATCCCCAACACCATCGTCAAGCATAGATATGACACATGTGAGATCGAAATGAAGCTCCTCCAATTTCCTTTGAGTTGGACTTGTACACCAATGAAACCTAAGGAAAGTGAAGTCCTGAAATCATACATGCAAAAATCCCCAAATCTAGATTGGATAGAGATAGAAACCTTCTTGAAATGGGAGAGAGGAGCTTCCAAATATAGACTAAATCAGAAAAGGAAAGCTCTGTAAAATGAGAGGAAAGCAAGAAAAATATAATAGAGAACAAAATCAGCCAAAGAGAAAGGAAAAAAGGGAGGGGACGCTAGCTTAAACCCTCCCCTCCATGGAGGTTGAAGAAGAAAGCTGCGTGAAGATAAGATGAAGAGGAGAAGCCCTAGAGAGGAAAGAGGAAAAGCAACAATTTTTATTCATGACATTTAAGAGTAATATCATACAACAATCTCCAGTGTAATGAAATTATATTCTGTCTGATAGAACTGACATTTTGAGCCTTTTCACCCTAGCTGTCATTCGAGGCTTTGCATCATCTTCTCTATCTCTTTAACAATCCTAGGGATGCAACCATGCATGTTCCTGTCAAAACAAAAAAGCGAGAAAAATATGAATATTATGAAATATAGCCATCAACTAGCATGTAGTGAACATCATAATCCAGTAAGAGGAGCACATTCACGGGCCAAGAGAGTTTTTGATTAGGTTGAGTTTTTTCTAGTTAATATTGGCTTATGTAACAATAAAATTGATTGAATTTCTAATATATATATATATATATATAGGCCGCTTCAAATTGGAGAATGAGAAAAGCATATGCTCCTATTAAGCAGATCGACGAAATCCAAGTTTTGATCTATGCCCTTCAATTCATATTGAGGACTTGACTGTATAACTTTGCAATTGCTGGATAATGGACATATTGATGCTGATGAATACGGATCATTTGATTTGATCGACATATTTAATGCATGGAATGCGGAAAACTTCTTATGGGATGCATTGGACTCGACTCAACTTTCAAATTTCAAGTTCTCTTTCCCACTCTAAGCATATGTTAGCAATCATAATAGAATGATACGTCAAGGCCCTTCACTTATACCCGACAAAAACAAGGCATAAATCGATTCATAGGGTTGGTTGGCTTGGTCTATTGCTGGGACCCTTCATCATGCATTTAGCTACCCAAGTCTCAACACTTCCTCTACCCAACAGTAGAAATTATTTCTGAAAGGAGAAGGTGAATGTGTTCGAAATCTTACCCATCATGCAGATGTATTCCATTCACATTGGCAGCTTTAGAGAGAGCCTCCTTCCATTTTTTAACCTTGCGCTTCCCAAACTCGCTCTCATGGTCGGTCAATGCTTTCTCATAACTCTGTTTCTTTCCACTTACTTCCCGTGGATTCTGTCCCCTTACTTCCCCCGGTGCCACCTTATAAAATATCGGCAGCAGCTGTTTTGTTCTGTTCTTCTCCCCTTGGATCTGCACCAACTCCTTCAGACACCACCAAGATTCAGCGTAGTTTTCTGAGAAAACGACAACGTACATGCGAGATTGTTCAATGGCTTCCTTCAGTTTCGATGGGAAATCCTGGCCCATCAGTAAGTTCTCGCTATCCATGAAAGTCTTTATGCCCTTTTGCACCAAGGCCTCGTTCAGACCCTTAACAAAGTACTCACGGACATCCTTACCTCTGAAGCTCAGAAACACATCGTACATTTTCAGTTCAGAGATCTTTTTGACGATGTCTTCAATTATCTTGGCCTCCGACATTCTAACATGATAGACGACAGAGACATGGATAATATAAGGTGCCCAAGCTGTCAAATTAAATGAAGCGAGCAACAACAATTCGGTCTAAGAATAATAGATCATGAAGATTTCCATGCAAAAGGACACGAGCACAAATTTTAGGATACAATTTCACATTGCCGCTCCATATAGGCCGTGATGGTGCCAATGCGGAAATAAATGCAGAGTTGTCACGAGACACTATATTAAACTAAGACATGTTAAGGAGGACATTTGTTAAGCATGCCTAAGAAGAAATGAAGTGCTCCCAAAAAGAAGAAAAGAACGAACAAAGGAAAGATAATGCAAAATCGATATGTAATTATTATTGCCTTCGACTAAGGCCCGGCAAACAACCAACCTAATGTAGCCAATTATCCAAGAGAAAAAGTAACAGCGAATTCACAGAAACTAGTTCACCCTTCACAGTGAATATTATTTCAGCTTTGATTATAATTATATATGTAGGAGAATAGAATATAGATGTAAATTAGAATAGACCAGGTGTTTATGTATTATGTACTGTCTTTGATATTGACTACACTTAACCTATTTGAAATTTGCGCAATTTCTCTTTTAACAAGTATCTCAATTCGCACGTTCAGAATTTTGTGTTTTGTGGATATATATACCTAATCTGAATTTGATTTGTTACTTTACCGTGAAACTCAACCTAAGTTTCCTCCGCCCCTTTCTCTTCTCTCCGCCGCCATTGCCTCTGCCCCGCCATCGCCATCATTGCGTTCACCACCCCCCCCCCCCTCCCACCACCGTGGCGTTCCTATTACCATTGCCAGCCCTAGCTGTTGTTGCGCCTCTCTTTCTTTGTCACGAAAGACAGCGGGACGTCTCAGCCATAGCCAGCCTCAGGCGACCATTGCTCGAGGGTAATGACCCCAGATCTGGGGTCGCGAGCCTCGATTCGTCCCCCAAAGCCAATGGACGCAGAGAGATGGAGGGGGCCTGAGGTGACGCGGTTGGGGTGGCGTGTTGAATCAACGGAGGCTTGGAGAGGAGGTTCTCTGTTTCTTGTGTAGCATAAGTGTGCTCCGTGCTATGTGAGAGTCGGATGAGAGTGTGTTCGCCTAAGAGAGAGAGAGAGAGAGAGAGAGTTAGCGGCAAAATTACTACTTACTCATCATCCAAGTACCACCCGGACAAGCTACCCGCCTCATGGAGAGCGTCCTTCCATCTCATCAATTTCCTCACATCCTTGCCGAGCTTCTTTTGAAAATATTCGATACCAGTTCGGTAACTCCCTTTCAGTCCACTCACTCTACCTAATTCCACTCTATAAAACACCGGAAAGACCTTGAGGTCTCTTTGCTTCTTACACTCCATGATTTTCACCACCTCTTCCAAACACAACCTTGAATAGGCGTTGTCCTCAGAGAAAATGATGATTGCAAGGTCTGATTCCTCGATCATCTTCGGAATTGTGATCATTAGATTCCCTTCATCTTTCTCCCTTCGTTGAACGTCAAAGTAGTATATTCCAGCATGGACTAGAGCTGCGTATAGATGTGTGACAAAGTTGTTGCCAACGTTCTCTTCTCTGAAACTCACAAAGACTTTGAAACTCGCTCCGGAGTTGGAAGAAGAAGACGCCATTAGAATCAAAAACAGAAGTTGACAATGAACAATAATGAGTTGCCAAAGATTTGGTACTTTGTTTGGGTGGTTTATTCCCATTTGATCTTCTCCATATATTCTAACAAGTTGCCTAAGATTTGGTACTTTTTTTGGGTAGTTTATTCCCCATTGGATCTTCTTTGTATATTTTCTAACATCCACTTGTATGACTTTCTTTAAGAAAGAGAATTATGAGGTGTTTTGACAATATTAGTGTGCGCATAGATCTAACCTATTTGCGCATGAATCTTTTCTACATTAATTAGATGTCTTGATCAACATTATTTTACATCCAGTTTATTGCTAATTGAATTGTTAATGAATTTGACCTACCAAATTGAGATAGATTATTATTATCATCATAATTTCATATGGTCATGATTGGAGGCCAGTGTTTTTTTATTAATCGAATGATTGGCTACAAGGAAAGAAAACCTTTTGAAGGTGTCCAAATCCGGTATTTGGTAAAATATCGAACCAATGATCTAATCCAAATGTCTATAATAATTTCATGTTCCTCTGATAAACCTGTTGACACCTGAATTTTTACCGACAAAATCAAACATACGTTCAACAAAATTATTAGCAATAAAAAGCTAATAAAACTCATCAGCTTATTCGCGCGGGCTAGGGACTGACCCGTGAAATTTAAACTGCAATTCATTTGAAAAGTTTCCTTCGGCCCATGGGGAGTAAAGAAAAGTAAAATCGGAATGAGGTAGATATCGTCTTGCTAATTTATAGTCCAAACGTCAATAATAATGCCCTGCTCCTTCGAGAAGCTAAAAGCCAAATTGACTCAATCAAACATAAAGTCGACCATTCGTCTTCACTTCTTTCCAAATCGACATTAAATTCTAATAAAAAGAGAAGACTAGGATTTGTCCACACGCGTTCACAGATACGACGAAGTCTTCTGCTCTCATCTCCCCCCCATCCCCCACCCCCCACCCGCCCCCCCCACCCCCACCCCCACCAACCAAAATAACCAAAAAAAAGGAAGGGCGTGGACATTGAATTCTAATAAAAAGAAAAGATCTTTTGTCCGTCTTTTTCTTTTTTTGCTTATTTGGAAAATAAAGTATTTAATCTCATATAAAAAAAAGTAAGCTACTCCATTGGCTCCCAATAATATATTTCCCTGTGTCTTCCAGGAAACGTCATTCGCAACCAATGAGATTTTTTTCCTTTCGTTTCTTTTCTTTTTTGGCAACTTATATAATAAATAGCAATTCACAACTACTTAAAAGAAACATCAATTTCTAACCCTCGTGCACTTTTACTTTAAAAGTTAATCAATATATTTTTCATTTTTTCAAGTGGCTAAAAAAAACCACTGGGATTCGCCCCAGTGGCTACCCTTCCAACATGGAAAGGGGAGGTGAGAGGTTCAAATCCCCACATTCAGGGAGAGATGGGGTGGGGACGCGTAAGTTTCAGGAGTGAGTTTCGACTCCCACGCTTTGCAAAAGGCAGGGCAAAAGTCTGAGAGTGAGTGTAGAGTAGGAATAGAGTAGGACTGACAAAAAAAAAGTGGCTAAAAAGTTAATTTCTATAAGGCAGTTGGAACAATTGAATTCTTGTTTCACAGAAAATCCATAACCAGTGCAGGGAATGGAATTACCATTTGTCATGCAACCTTCGGGTTGCAATACAACCTAGCATGGAAAATATTATAAATAGCATCTAAGAAAATTATATAGGATTAATTAAGGAAATGAAATTATATTAATGGGCACAACAAATGAGCGCGGGATGAGGGAATTATAGAGGAGGAGGCGGCGGGTCCTGCCGGCTCAACAAACTCGGATTGCTGTCGGAGAGCAAATGTACCGCAGCTCCAAGAACAATGAGAATATGCACATAATAAATTATTCCATGACTACTCTTGGATTATATTTTCATGATGCTTTTTTTTTTTTATCAACTTTTGATAATAATTTTAATCATATGAAAAATTGCTAATCCATTACATTGGCTGGTACTAAAGTTTCTAGTTTTTCCTTTAAATATTTGCGTTTCAGTCGTTAGCATGAAAAGTGAGACTGATTGGGGGCGGCGAGAAAATATTAGGTGCGCCGGGCGCTCCACGTCACTGTGCACCAGCCCTATCAGGATGCGACACGTGTGGCCACGTGGAGCCGGGTCCCGCTTTTTCTTTTAGCCAAATTTTTGCCGCGTCCTTCTCTCTCTTCATTAATGACTGCGTCCTTTTCTCCTCTTTGCACGCAAGCCGTCCTACCCCTTCCCCTCGCGTTCTCTTTCAAAATTTTTTGTTCTGCATTTTTCTCCATGAAACCTGCAACCTCATCTCTCTCGACCAAAAGCTCGCCAGTTGCCTCCAAGGTTGGCCGCCTCTACCGTCGCCGTCGGGAACCACTCGCTCCGAAGAACTCTTCCGGTCGTGGCTGGGTCCCGAACTCTAACCATCTTCGCCTCGGCCTCTAAGGTGAGCGCGGACACCCAAAAGCCCGCTGGTCGCCTCCGAGCTCGGCCTCCTCCGCCATCGTCGCTAGGAGCCACTCGCTCCGAAGAGCCTCGCCGGTCGTGTTTGGGTCCCAAGCTTTGACCATTTCTGCCTCGGCCTCTTCGACGATCGCGTACGCTCAAAATCCAGCCGGTCGCCTTCGAGCTTGGCCACCTCTGCCGGTCGCCTCCTAGCTTGGCCACCTCTGCCGTTGCCGTCAAGAGCCATTCACTCCCAAGAACCCCGCCGATCGTGGTTGGGTCCCGACCATCTCTGCCTTGGCCTCTTCGGCGAGCGTGGACACCCAAAAGCCCGCTGCTTGCCTCCAAGCTCGATCGCCTCCGCTGTCACCACCAGGTGCTACTCGGTCCGAAGAGCCCCGCCGGTCGTGGCTGCGTCCCAAGCTCTAACCTTCGCCGCGTGTGCCTCCTCGGTGATCGCCGACACCCAAAAGCTCACCGGGCCCGTCCAGTAAGGATTGAGGATTGGTTTTCAAAGCATTGGGGAGGTGGAACCAACAGTTCTATAAGAAAAAGCAGCAGCAGCAGCCGGCGTTGATGCAGCGAGCCCTTCTCTAGCAGCAGTCGCTCTACCACCCAGGCCTCTTGGCTCCTCCTCAAGTTCCTCGCCTTCCCCGTCTCCTCTCGTGTTTGATGTCTTTTGCTTTGGAGCTTCGCGAGCCGTGGAAATTTCGATCGTTTGAGTGGATGCGTCTCGATCGCAATGATTCCGGGCGTTCCCGTGGGGTGGGGGGGGGGGGGGGGGGGGGGGGTTGTTTGATCCGAGGAAGATGATGGAGCGTGAACAGTTTGGTCGCAATCTAATTTTTGTCGTCTTGTGGGGTCGGGCTGTGTTGTCGGACGAGGGATTGAGGTCACGGGAATAGTAGATTAGTTATCAGAAAGAAGGCAGGAATGCGGTAGAGCTTCTTGTCTTTCATTGTTTATTTCGATTTGTTAAAAAACAAATGATCTGTGCAGATTATAGAGTTCGCCAGTTGCCGCTACCCATAAGGTACTGAGGCTAGTGCGAGTAACTGTTGTTGTTGGCCTTTTCTTTTATCAGGAAATATATATGCATATATATCTACCTATACAGCAAAATTTATTGTCTAAAAATTGGAGTTCGAGACTGTTGTCTCAGTAATTTTTAAATCCAAAAATTGGAGTTCGAGACTATTGTCTCGGTAATTATATCTACCTATACAGCAAAATTTGACTATCTCTCCCATGGAGTTGATAAATGATGCTTATGTGTCCATTCTTTTCGAGATTGACTATCACTAGTATAATGTTAAATGCATTAGATGGAGTTATTGGGAAGCATCTTTTGCTTCTCTTTAAATGCTGTAGTTGGCGGCTTATTGCCTGGTAGTAACTTGTAGCAAGTGGATGGGTAAGAAGCTGATAATCAAGGGCATTGCCGCGCTCGCGCACACGCACTCTGCTAAACTGAAACTAACATATGTTCGCCTTAATTATGCGCTGTTCATTTTGCCTGATATTCCTTTTGTGGCCTGTGCAGATGTCGTTGTGGCACCTCCCTTTGCATACATTGACCAGGTTAAGAATTCATTAACGCCACGAATTGAGATAGCTTCTCAAAACTCTTGGACTGGGAAAGGTGGAGCTTTCACTGGAGAAATCAGGTTTCTGTTACTTGTTGATACACAAGACACCAAAGCCAAGGTTTTCTCCGTGTTTTTTTCTTCACTTTTATTGCCTTCTCTTCATGGAAGTTCATCCTGGTTGAAAGAATTCCAGTCTGCTAGGTTCCATGATATCATATGCATAAGTGATAAAGTTGGGACATCATGTCTTGTGAGTGATTAACTTCGTTGGTGTTTGAAGATCCTGCTCTAGGAAAATAATTATAATTAACAAGCCTACCACAAGTGAACCGAGGTGTTTTCATTTTAAAAGTCAATTAGGTAATTGAAATTTCATATTTTTGCATATGTAAGGAGAGGTGAAAATAGGGAATACTTCCATAGAATGTATCCTCAAGAATGATAATTGGTTGAGGATTTTGTTTTATTCCATGTCTAGTGCATTTAGTCTAAATATTTGGTCTTTCTTTGTCCCTGGAAACTTTCAGATTATCCTTTTCGTGAAGCTCCTTCTAGGCGTTAGGTCACTGTTTCTCAAAACTTAGTTTACCATGTTTAAGATGTTATGATGGATCATGAAGATGTCAAAAAAGCTCCCTAAATTTTAAACTTTTTTCTGTTTATTTTTTTTTGCTGTTTCTATTATTTTTTTAATTATTGATGGGTAATTGCTTGAGTTTGGCTATTGAGTTGATAGTTTTACCCTTGAGTGTCCGGTGTTGTGATTATTTGGAGGTTTGGTTTGTTTAGGACGGCATTGAATTTCAAAATTCAATCTCTCTTCAATTCGGCAAGAACTCCAACGGACAAAGGTTTGCTCGCGTTAGTCAATTAATCCGCACGTGTAAGGTTATTCGATGGCTGAATCGGAGGTAATTTTGAAGTCATACTATGTAAAAGATATTTACTTTTTAAAAAAATGGATGGGATGTTATTTAACTTGTAAAAGTATTGCCTTAATCAATTTTTGTTCTTTGTTTGCAGCATGAAACTATTGATTTATCACATGTTATTCGTGATTTGGAAAAATATTTTGAGTTTACAATAGGAATGGTTTTTGCAAGTGAACTTGAAGCGTATCATAAATATGTGGCCTATGCTATAGGTAAAGGATTTGGAGTGAGGAAGTTTAAGATTATAAAAAATGATAAAGGAGAAATAACTCGACGCACTTTTGTGTGTAATTGTGAGGGATATTCTATAAACTCATCCGATCAAGAAAGAAAATATGAAAAACTTGAAGTTAGATGTGGTTGCCCTGCATTTATCAGATTTAAAGTTGAGAACGGCACTTATGAAGTCATAGACTATGTTCCCAAGCATAATCATGAATTTATACCGGAACATCAAAGGCATTTGATAAGACGTGGAAGAATGATTTCTGACACTTGCAAGGGTGTTTTAGTTGACATGGCGAAAGCTGGCATTGGGGGGACGACGGCATATAAGTTTTTGGCAAACGAAGCAGGAGGAAGCCAAAATTTGGGTTTCATCTTACGTGATTGTCAAAATTTTTTGCAAGGTGAAAGATTAAATTATATAGAGGGGGAAGACTGTCAAAGTCTTCTAAATCATTTCCATTGCATGCAAATGCAAAATCCAATATTTTTCTATGCACAACAAGTAGATCAAGATGGTAGATTGACCAATCTATTTTGGAGAGACAGTTTATCCAAATTTGATTATGATTGTTTTGGTGATGTGATGGTTTTTGATACCACATATCGTACTAATAGGTATAGCTTGATATGTGCACCTTTTGTTGGAGTTAATCATCATTGGAAGAACACTTTATTTGGTTTTGCATTTTTATTGGATGAGACTGCAGATTCATTTATCTGGTTATTTGAGGTGTTTCTGAAGTCTATGGGAAATAAGGCTCCAAAAACTATTTTCATTGATCAAGATCATGCCATGGCAAAAGCTATTCAAATAGTGTTTCCGAATACTCAACATCGCTTATGCACTTGGCATATTGAGAAAAATGCTAATAAAAATATTCCACATCTTTACCAGAAGCCGAGATTTAAGGATAAATATTTCTCAAGACTTATGTATAAATGCAAATCAGAGGATGAATTTGAAACTACTTGGAGAAAAATGCAAGAGGAGTGGGATACTGAGAATAACAGTTGGCTTCAAAGGTTATATGACTTGAGACATAAATGGAGTTCTGCTTTTGGTCGTGATATTTTTTCTTGTGGTATAAAATCAAGTCAAAGGAGCGAGAGCACTAACAATGTCTTCCAACAATTTTCTAAGAAGACATCGACCCTTATACAATTTGTTCACTATTATGAAGAACAGTTGAAACATATGAGAGAAATTGAAAATCAAGATGATTATAGTTCTCGTGGGACACCCAGATTGCAGATTTCATATAATGGAATATTGACACATGCTGCTTCAGTGTATACTCGTGCTATTTTTAGGAGGTTTTATGAAGAATTTCTTCAAAGTCTCTCCGAAAAAATTTTAGGTATCACTTTCGATGGGTTCTTTTATGAATATACTCTTAAATGTGATGGAATTCAAAGTGAACATGTTGTTAGATTTAATTCCACTGACTTTTCAGTCTCCTGTGAATGCAAATTATTTGAATCGAAAGGGTGGTTATGTCGTCATGCTTTGCACATTTTGAATGGAAACATATCAGTTTCAACCATTCCATCTTCATATATATTGAGTGAATGATGAATCTCATGAAATATCACCCGGTCCATCCACATTTAATCGGTTTTCCGCTTTAATGCAAAGTGCTTTTGAAGTGATGAGTTTGGGAGCCCAAGATGAAAATACTATGAGGATAGCAAAGAAGAACTTGAAGGCGGCAGTGGTTGAAATTGCATCATACAACTCAAGTGTGGCTGTGACAAATGATGCTAGTGATGACGATAACAATGAGGCTTCTTTGAGTAAGATGCCGATATTGGACCCCCTTCGAAGGAAAGGAAAGGAACCAATTTATGGAAGGCTCAAAAGCTCAAGTGAGAAAAAGAAGAAAAAATCTAAGAAACAAACACTCCCGATGACAATAAAAAATCAAGGTTAGTTGAGTGACATAAAATTAGTTTATTTTTATACTCACGCTATATGATTTGAATTAATATGTTTTTTATTTTGCAATGTAGAGCTAGCAGTCCAAGCAATGCCTGATGAGACTCATGTGCCCAATTTTTCAATAAATTCAACTCAGATTCGAAATGTCTTTTGTCCTAGCAACATTGGCGGTCCTATAGTTAGTGTAAATTTCCATAATCAGGTGTGTTATTTTGAGTTCAACATTTTATATTTATATTCTACTAATTGGTTCGATTTTTTTTTTTTATAAATATATAGATGCAACCACAATACGCCATGCCACCAGGAATTATAAATGGTTTTTCATCATTTCCTAGTCAGGTATTTAAAAGTTTTTTTTTTTTTTGGTCAGTCCTACTCTAGTCCTATGCTACACTCACTCGCAGACTTGTGCCCTGCCTCTTGCAGGGCGTGGGAGTCGCAACCCACTCTCGAAACTTACGCGTCCCTATTCCCATCCCCCCCTGAGAAGGTGGGGATTTGAACTCCTCACCTCCCCCTTCCATGTTGGAAGGGTGGCCACTGGGGCGAACCCCCAGTGGTTTGGTATTTAAAAGTTTGGGTTACTATTATAATTGGTTGAAATACGTTGCAAATTGTAATGTTTATATTTAGTGGTTTATCATTTATAGAGATTGGAGTAGCAAAATAAATTTCTTGGAAGGATTTTGTTACATTTTACTAATGATGTTTTCTTATATAGGTGCAACTACCATATATCATGTGGCCTGCGAATATGGATGGATTTTCCCCATTCGCAAGTCAAGTATTTAAAAGTCTGCATTACTATTTTATTGTTGGCTGAAATTCTAATGTTTATTTTTAGTGGTTTATAATTTATAAATGTTGGTTTAGCGTAATAGATCCCATGGAAGCATAGTACATTTTACTAATGAGGTTGTTTTTTCATATAGATGCAAACACCATACATCATGCCACAGGGGATTATAAATAAATTTTCTCCATTCACTAATCAGGTACCTATTGTGAAAATCATTTTAGATCCTAAAATATTCTAATGCTTATTGATAATGGTTTCTTGGCGATAGATGTTGGAGTACCATAATAGATCTCCTGGAATCAATTTGAGTCAGGTATAAGTTGGCTCACTTATTTTGATATGAGATTATTTGAGATACTATTTATGTAGTTACATTGTTTAGCAAACCATGCCTTTTGTGAATTTATTATTTTAACCTTTGTACAGGGGTCATCAAATTCATTTCATCATCCTGAGATTAATGAATTGAACAATTCTTAAGGCATAAACAAAGTATGGTTGCACCATAATGCATTGGGAGGTGAAGGATAAGTAAACAAAGTTTTCAAAAATACATCCTTGACAATTGTGAGTCATGCAAGTAAATGTCATTGCTTTGATGCTTGCTTCTATTATTTCTCCCGCTATGTCTGATTGTCACTTGCTGTCCTAGGGCTCAAGTTGCTCAATACATGAAGACTGAGTGAAGAGTGCTCGCAATTTCCAGTGTTATCATATTCGTTGTCTTGCTAAGGCAATCTGCATCAGAAGATAAAGGGTTGTTCCATATTCTTATATAGACGTTTCAGTTAGTGTTCTTTCCTGATTTTCTTCTAATTGCACTTCTCCAGTCAGTGATTTATTTCATCAGATGCTGTAGGGTGACGTGGGAATCAATCCATTTTTTGTTTCTGGAATTAATATGTGTCGCATCCTGATTGGGCGGGTGTGATTATTGATTGGGCGGGTGTAATTAAATGAAGATAATGTAATACTTAACTTTACAGGAGGCTGGACCATATAATGGCAAAACTGTAACATTACTAGAACTACTTTCGACCATGGTTTGTCACGTGATGATGCTTCTTTCATTGCTAGAAGAGTCTATGGGAATTCTTTGGTCACGTAATCCTTTTCCGCCATTTTGATTGCTCCTCTGTGTAGGAATATTTTGTCAAACAATCTTAAGGGTTCCATTCCAATTGAGCTTTCCCGAATTTGGGTATTTAGATACACTGTAAGTTTAGAGTTCTTTAGTTTTATTTATTACCCATGGTCAACATGCTTGGATTGTTGCTTATTTGTACTTCTACGCAGGGATTTTTCCAATAATAAGCTCAGTGGTTCTATCCCATTTTCTCTTGGTGACTTATCTAGTTAGTATCAGCTTTCTAGCTGAAGTGAAAAGGTTGAACAAACTCACTGATACTGATAGGTCAAATGGGGTTGTGCCCCGATTCTTACCATAAGCGTTGCGCTGTGTTGAAGTACATGATACTAATTTTTTCACATAGATGTAATCAGTTGTCGAGTACTCTTAGCTCTGATTGTACAAAGTACCAATGAATGGATGCAGTGCAAAATAGATCAAAGATCGTTTGCCAAGTGATTTTGGTACATGGTGGAATACACAGCATCTAAATCTGGCTAGAAGTACCGACTTAAAGTTAACTCAGGTTTTACCACCTCAAGAATCTTCCTTTCCAAATTTTCTAGTAAAAGTCTTGGGTTCTGATTCAGCAGAAAATACACGAACATCTGAAATGGACTACTAACTTTTATTTGATGCAAGTGAACATATATACATACTACCAGTCCATCGTCCCGCAAAATACATGGGCAATGGCTTTGCACTTCAGATGTGGCTTTGCCCTGCTCGCTTCGTAGTTTTGCATCCTAATATCCTAAATAAATTACTTAGTACAAGTGGAAGATGTATCCAAAACCTGAATAAAAACCATACACCCCCCAAACGCAAATGAACCTCGTGGGTATGAAACCGAACTAGGCCGAGCACAATCTATAGATCTCAAGCTAAATCCTCGGGGTCAGCTTTTTCAGTCATCGAGTCTTCACTTGCGGAACTAAAACTCTCTGAGTTGCACATAGCAGCAACCTTCAAAACAATGCACCGTTGCTCAAGGTGGGCGGTCTTCTCTTAGATATCCCCACCACGTTGCTTCCCAAGGAAAAATTGCAGCTTCTGTCCAACATGTGACTGGATGCGAAGATATTTCTACGCCTTCTGCTGTAAGCATTTTTCAATTTTACTATCTCTTTAACAGATGAAGAAATAGAAGCATTTGCTAAGCTCGTGAAAGATTTTCACTTGCCATCATAGAACTTCGATATGCCCCTCCTGCAAATATTCAAAAGCAACCATAATCAATGGCACATAAAGGACGGTATATCTTCACGGATAGTAAAGGACCATTTCAACTCAAACTTTTCCCTGTGTTTGAGAAAATCAACTCAAGTCGAAATTTTTTTTCAGGTAAAGCAATCATTTTGACATCAAGTATGCAAAAGCAGTCGCTTATCTCAGCTCTAACCTAACAAATCTAACCATCAATGAACTCCAACTCCAACCTTTATGAGGAAAAGAGCAACCAAATCTGATAATCCCATGATAAGTGGAATTTGAAAGACATTCAACAGGTTATGAAGCAACATCATAATGCTACCTCCGGACACAGGACTTCAAGGCAAGCCATCACATTGTCCTAACTTAGTGTTCTTTCCCAGAAGATCTCTAACCCTAGTTCATGTAACGACCGATCAAAATTTGCTTCAATCAGATGAAATTGAAGCATCGTGACACGGGTATCTCCCTACGATGACGCATGAACGAGCATCCACTCCATAAATTGATCAACAACCTTTCTAAATATAACAAGAAATCAAACAGATACAGGTCAAAACCGACGCGACTTCATGCCTCTGCACGTTGAAGACGAAGGTGGTGGGGCCCAAGGTCAAAAGTTTGACCTTGGGCACACACCTAAAGATTTCCTTCTGTACGTGAAGCAAGGAGGTGGGCATCGCGTATAAAAGGAAAATATATTTGCAGGTCTTTGGTTTTTTTGAGGGTTTCTTCTTTTTGGTGAGTTGCTGCCGCACGAAGCCACACACAATCGTTGAGCGAAGCCGCATATTGAAGCGCCGTTATTCTATCGAGTGCTTGGCGGGTTTTTTCGTTCGTGCAATTACATCTAAGAAGTTTAGTGTTTGTAATCGATCAAATCTTGAGGTAAGATTTGCGTGTAATTTCTCCGTGAGCTTGAGAGATTATTTTTGAGAAATTTCGGGGCTAAACACTGTGTGCGTTATTGGGTGTAATTGGGGCTTGGGAAATACCAAGAGTGTTTGAATGACTTGAGTGTGTAATCTCCTTGTATCGCTTGATCTATAGTGAAATTCGCTGCTGCTCTCCCCGTGGACGTAGGTCTTTACGACTGAATCACGTAAATCTGGTGTCCGATTTATTTTTCTTCTTCCGTCTATATTTTATTCGATCGCTTGCCCTATCTCAACATCATCTTCTCGAGCTCTCCTGATATTGCTCATCTTCTATCCCTCCTTTTTCTTGTCCGTGTATTCCATGTCCTTATGTCTTCTTTGCTTGAAGTGTTATATAAGGGCAATGGTGTAACTGAAGACAGCCCATGTCATTCGGACGGAGAAGTCAGCTTACTTCTTCTGCATACGTATCATTGCTCTATTTATAGGTAACCAAACAAGTGCATATCAATCAATTAAAATCTCCCAAATAGTTCTCTCAAATATGGAACCGACCAAATCCTCAACATAATTTCAACACAATTTAGTCGATCTCTGCAGTAACCGTTGAAGCAGGGGAACTTTGGCTGCAGCTGCTCACAATTCGACAAGTCAAGAACATCCAACTAGTCAAACTTACTGATGCTTGCAGGCAGAGTAATTACAGCATTACCTGCTAGGGACGGGGAGAACAAGGTGGAAAAACAGGTAACATCCATGAGAAAATCCACTTCTGATAGACTGCAATTGTTTAGATCCAGATGAATTAGATTCGGCAATCTGACAGCACAAACCGAATCGACTGAATTATTCTCCATATTGTGCAGAAACTTACAAAGCTTTGAGCAACCATTTGCATAAATATACCTAAGAGCTCGCAACCTGTGAATGCTGCTAGGAAGAACTCAAAGTGCCTTGCATTCATTCATAAACAGAATTGTGAGAGAAACGAGATTCTCAATTGAATCCAGCAATTTTCCGACCACGCTTTCATTTAAAATAAGTATTGGCAGAGATTCCATTTCTGCCAGGATGGTTGGATATTTTACAAGACGCAAGCAGCTATTAAAGCGCAGGAATTTGAGATATTTTGACTTCAATGTAGTAGGGCAAGTTTTGAGGCTTAAAACGAGATTAGGGATCCAAATCAATGAACCTCTCCAGATGCCCAACAGATTCATGGGCCTCAACTAAACGGCTATGCACGTAGCATCAAACTTTCAACATTTGGGACCACTGAAAGGTTAGGAATCCTCTTGAGGAACTCACTTTCACCAAAATTGACATATTTCAAGATTCAAATATTCTACAAATATGAGAAATCAAAAAACAATAGTTAATTTCCCGTTGGCTTATATATATTGTTAAACCTACCAAGACTAGGGACATACCTTGAATTCACTCCCCAAGTCTAGAACAAGACTACAACATATGAAGTCCCACGAGCTTCTCTGGATTGCGAAATGTCGGCAAGATTGTTGAAGGCTATCCAAGCCATTCAAACCATCTCAACTCTGGAGTGAGACATGAAGAAGTTTATGTGCAAAGAAGAAATTGGGATGAAGAATCCGTAGAGAGATCTTGAGATGAAAGACTCTTCTTTATTCTATTTTCCTTACTTTTACATTCAATCGAGAGTTTGCCTTTTATACTCACGGACTATCTTTGAAATCTATTTTACAGGTATTGATTCAGTTGAAGAAAAAATATAACTAACTAACCGAAACAAAAAACGACTAACTTCCAGAATTGAATTATACTAGACTAACTGCCGAGACTCGCCATGACTTGTAGCACAATACAGAGTGTTCGAAACAGGTTCTCTTCTCATTCTTCTCAGCAGCATGTACATACTCTACTTCCTCTTCTTCATATGTTTTCTCTTTATTGCTCTTGTATATCTTGCTTCCCCTGTTCTTCCTGGTATCCCCTGTTCTTCTTGGTATCGGTGATAGCATCAGTTGAGTAGCTTCTGTTCTTGCTGTTCTTAACAGCCCCCCTCAAATTGGGAATGGGTGAGAAACCGATTCCTAATTTGATGCGTAGCTGATAATGTGTAATACGAGAGAGAGGTTTTGTGACTATGTTAGCAAGTTGATAGTTTTTCACTTGTAGTGAGTTTTTCACTTGTAGTGACCCTGATGAGACTTTTTCCCTAACAAAATGAAAGTCTATCTCAATATGTTTGGTGCGAGCATGTAGAACAGGATTGATAGTGAGAGAAATGGCTGATTTATTGTCACAAGAGAGCTGTGCTGGACGAGTCAATGAGCATCCTATATCACATAGAACAAAGCTAATCCAAGTAAGTTCGGCAGATGTAGAAGCAAGAGCATGATACTCAGCTTCTGTAGAGGATTGACTAACTGTGGATTGTTTCTTTGCTGTCCAAGATATGAGATTGGAGCCAAGGTATGTACAAAAACCTGTTGTTGATCTTCTTGTTTCAACACATCCTGCCCAATCTGCATATGAGAACCCATATAGATGGAGAGAGCTTTGAGAGTGAATAAAGACTCCAAGACTTATAGTGCCTTTGACATATCTTAAAACTCTCTTGAGTTTATGTAAGTCTGCTATAGTGGGTTTCTGTAATTTCTGACACAGTTGATTTGTGGCATATGCAATGTCAGGTCTTGTTAAAGTCATATACTGAAGTCCACCCACTAAGCTTCGATATTCGGCAGGATTGGAGAGTGGAGCAGAGTCATTTATCATAACAGTTGGTTTTAGTGATATAGGAGTAGTAATCGGTTTGCACTTAAGCATATGAGCTTGAGTAAGAAGATCTCTAGCATATTTAGTTTGGCAAAGAAATAGATGATCAAAAGTATTTTTGACTTCAATGCCAAGAAAGTAGTGTAGAGGGCCAAGATCTTTCATATAGAACTGAAGACTCAGAGAATGGATGAGTTTGGAAAGTAAGTGAGAGGAGCTTCCAGTCAGGATAATGTCATCAACATATAGTAGTAGAAGAATGGTGTTTGTATCGTTATGATAGATGAACAAGGATGGGTCAGTTGAGCTGCAAAAGAACCCATATTCAAGCAGAAAGTTGTTGAACTTGTCAAACCAGGCTCGAGGAGCTTGTCAAAGTCCATAGAGAGACTTCTTGAGCAGACATACATGATGAGGTTTCTTGGGATCTTGAAAACTAGGAGGTTGCTCCATGTAAACTATCTCATTCAATGTACCATGTAAGAATGCATTTTTGACATCTAGTTAGTGGATTGGCCAGTGTTTCATCATGGCTACAGATAGAACTATACGAATTGTAGCATGTTTAATGACTGGACTAAATGTTTCTGTGAAGTCTATACCCTTTTCTTGATGAAATCCTTTAGCAACCAGTCGAGCCTTAAGTCTATCAAGGCTACCATCAGCTGCAAGCTTTGTTTTAAATACCCACTTACAGCCAATAACATTCATTTGACCAGTTCTAGGAATTAATTCCTAAGTTTTGTTCTGATAAAGTGCATCCATCTCTTCTGTCATTGCCTTAAACCAGCCTTTACGTGCTAAGGCTGATTTGATTGTTTTTGGTTTAGTAGGTACTTCATATATAGCAAGACATGCATATCAAGGATTGGTCTTGATAATGCTAGACTTAGATCTAGTCTGCATTAGGTGAGTAGGTAATGTACCTTGTGAATCTGTCTGATTATTTGAAGTGTGTTGTTCCATATCTGGTTCATCTGTTATCTCAGTTATGGGAATAGGTACTTCAACTTGTTGTGGACTATCCTAAGTAGTGGTGGATACTTGATCCGTAGGAAATTCAGCTGGAGAGACAAAAATTGCTTGTTCTGTGCATTCAGGTGAGATTACTCCGTTTGTTTGATTAGCTGTGGCTTCTTGTTCCCAATCTGTATACTGAGAAGTTGAATGTTTTATGTGATTGGTAGTGGAGGAAGCTAGGAACTTCTCTTCTTCTGTCCACAATTTATACAAGTGTGTGTAGGAGGGATAAACTGTTGCTAGTTTCTGAGAGAATGGGAAAATTTTTTCATCAAACACTACATGCCGACTAATGTAGACATGACCAATAGTAGGGAGAAGACATCGATATCCCTTATAATGATCACTGTATCCAAGAAAGACACAGGTTAGTGACCGTGGATCAAGCTTATTCTGTGCATATGGTCGAAGACAGGGATAGTAAGCACAGCTAAAGGTTCTGAGATGATCATGTCTTGGTTTTTGCTTATATAATTTGCTGAAGGGAGACTGCATCTGTAATTTTTGAGTAGGAAGAATGTTAACAATATAGTTGGCTGTTACAAATGCATCTACCCAAAATTTTAATGGAATTTTTGCATGGTATAGCATCGCCAGACCAAGTTCAACTATATGTCGATGCTTCCTTTCAGGTATCTCATTCTGCTCAGGTGTATATGGACAGGAGATATGCTGTTGAATACCACAATTCTGTAAGTGAGTTCTGAATTTTTGGCTAACAAACTCTCCTCCACCATCACATTGGAAGGTCTTGATTTTACAGTTATGCTGATTTTCTACTAACTTTTGAAACATGAGAAAAATACTATAGAAATTTGACTTCAGCTTTAATGGGTATATCCAACTGAACCGAGAGAAATTGTCAACAAAAATGACATAGTACTTGAAACTCTGAAAAGATTTTGAGATAGCTAGTATAAGCACCTAGAGGGGGGTGAATAGGTGCACAAACAATTTATCGAAATACGGAAGCAATTCTAGGCAGCCGATAGAAAGGAGTTCACAAAATGATTTACAATCAAAGTAAAGAGAGTAAGGGAGAGAAGATTGAACACAGGGTTTATAGTGGTTCGGCTTCTTCCAAGCCTACGTCCACTCTTCTGCACTGACAATCGGCTGGATTTCACTATGAACAAAAGAGAAGTTACAGCTCAGCTTTTCCTTGATTCCACAGTGTAGATGTTCTATCACACATTCTCAAGATTTCTCACAAATATAGACTCTCTTTTGTATACAAGTATTCGCTCAAAGGAATTGTCTAAACAACAAGGAGTTTTAGACTTTGAAATTCTTCTATCGCGCACACCTCAACAACTTAGAACGTCTTCCTTATATACTCCTTTATACCATCATACCCGTTGGCACTTACCAAAGGAATTCCTCCAATCTACCCGTTGGACGGAATCAATTAGGAAGATCATTCGGGCTATTAAAGAAACGTGTCGATAGCCCATCAATCCCGTTCGCCCATACAATCAGGATCTCGGTTTCCATAAGTAGAACCTTCCAAGAATATTTAGGCAATCATCGATTCCTTAATCTTTGAGTCATTCTCGATCAACCAAGGGATTCTGTTGTGTCTATTCCAGCCACGAGATCTTCTCCAGTTGATAAGGTCAAGCCCTTAACAAAACATCCAGTTTTGGATAACCTTTCTTCAACGGATTAGAGACTGTCAATGAGGATAGACTTTGAGTTTTGAGTCTGGCTGTCCGGAGGTCTTCAGACTTTAAATAGCAGAGTCTGCAAACCTTCAGACTAGACTGATAGAAACGTTTTGTCAACTTCAAAATACTTCGAAAGGATTTCTCCAACAATCTCCCCCTTTTTGATGGTGACAAAACTTTCCTGCAGATTTGGACAACTTTGACCTACAAAACATTTTTCAAACACATATGCATATCTTATAGAGATAAATGACTAAATGAATAACACTAGAATCTGCAACCACAGAAAATAGGTTAGTCTAAGTGATAAAGCCACCCATAAGATACCAATGATAGTTAATAAAAGCAGTCAAGTCCAAGTCTAGTTCAGTTCTCATCCAGACACAAAAACAAAGTCAAATAGATCAAAACAATCCACAAAATCCAACAACCAGTAACACAACCAGTCCAACACGATTAAAAGTTAAATTGTTCAAATCTTGCATCTCTCCCCCTTTTTGTCATCGTTAAAAAGGTTGAGATGAAAATGGAATAAAGTCAAGATTGCTTGGGAACGTGGACAAGCTGGAAATCTCCCATAGACTGAACAATGCCTTCCAGCTTTTTCAAGTCTTCCTTCAGTTGTGCGATCTCCTCACCCTTGGCATTGGCCTAATTCTGAACAGTGAGGGCTTGGATTTTATCATTCAATGAACATGAAGAAACTTGACCTGCAGTTTGCAAGTTTTGAACCTCGCATCCCAAGGCATAAATTTGACCTTGCATCTTCAAGAGAATATCCATGATTCTGTGAAAATCTGTTGCATTATCAGTCTGAGTACTTGCTTCAGCTCGATCTGATGGAGTAAATGTAGACGATGGTAGATCAGCATAATCTTGCAGGTTTAGCGATGAAATTTCATGATATTCTTCTGGAAATTGAGAGGCATAAACGTCTTCTGGGTCTGCAGGTGAGCGACTGACTCCTTCACTTGCGTTAGGATATGAGGACTTCCCTCTTTTCTCTTGATCTCCCCCTGTTTCCATGCCTACAGGTGGAGAAGAGTGTTCGTCAAGTTCTCCTTCTTCTCCTCTTTCTTCTTCTGTCTCAACTCTTTCCTTCTCAGCTTCTCTTTCTTCTTCTTTCTTCTCCTCTGCTTCCTTCATCTCTGTTTCTTTCTCCATTTGTTCCGATTCTTTCCCTGAAACAGGACGACTTAAGTTCTTCAAAGCCATTGCAGAGATGGTGAGATTTTCATCATCATCTTCATTTCAACAATAAGAGCTATTCCTTTCGGTTTTGAAGCAACCAAGGGCTCCTTTCCTTTCCGCTTTGATGAAGAAGAGGGTTGATGAGCTTTGAGTGGAGTCTTGTCCTTGAATTTCTCCAACGCCTTGTTCAATTCCTTCATACGCATATTGGTCACCATTTTCAGTCTTATCACCATATGATCGCACGATCGAACACAAAAGATTTGCGGAGGCTGAATATTCAGATGTCTGAATATCGTCGTCACAAGACTTGGGTAAAGAAGTTGACATCTGTCCTTCATCATCGCTCTATACATGTGAAACATAACAGTGTGAGGAAGAGAAAACATTTTCCCAGTGAGAATGGCATACATCAGCTTTGCCTCTGAACTTGAAATATCAGTTTTGGAAGTTGATTTTGGTCGAAGGCAATTGATCACAATCTTGTGAAGTAAGATGTTGAATGCACTCATCCTTAAGTAGGAAATCTTTTCCTTTGTTCTCCTGTCCTTGACAAGTTCCAATGTAGCACCAGCAATAGAAACTTTGATCGGTTGATATCTTCCCCTCTCGACTCCCAACACATCTGCCAGCATATCCATATCCACAACATAGTCTTGATCTTTGACACCGAAGGAAAATCTATTCGCATCTAAAAAGCTAAGATTTGAATAGAAATATGCGGTTAGTTCAGCATAGGCCTCTGTAGTGTCGGAGCAAAACTTTTCAAGTTGAAGATAACTGAACTTTTCCCTCAAGTTCACATTTACAGCATCCAGAAAATCAAAATCCACACTCTTAGGGTTTATTGCCCCACGCTTAAGCAATTTCGAGTACAAATTCTTTTGTTCCTTCGATCTGAACAAATCTCCTCTTTTCCTCGACTTTCAACCGCAATACCCATTCTCGGTTGAAATTGACCGTACAATTTGTCATCATCATTCCCATCTACAAGATTCGGTCCCCAATCACGAGGATCACTTGGGATATTCGCAAGAGTTTCCTTAGCCAACCTTTTACGAGCAATTCCCAAACTTTCCATTCTTCGCAGAAAGATATATTCATTTCCATACCCTTTCTCTTTAATAAAATCATCGACATATTTCAAGGGAGTACGCGTTGCTTTTAAGTCACGATACAGCTTATAAATAGAAGCGGGCTTTTGAACTCTTACAGGGTCTACATCCTCGATGATTTCTTCCTCTTGTTGATGATCAACGCCTTGAGGGCTAGATGGAGGAGAGTGACGCTGCTGAGAATGTTATGGGCTCGATTGCTGTTCTGGAGCCACATCTTCTTCAGTGAGATCAAAGTGCGTAAGCCCCTCACTCATTCGCTGTGGTCCCCTGCTTGCTATTCTTGAAGACTTTCTTGAAGACGACATCTTTATTAGTTTTTGGAGGATTCCTTGCTTGACTTTCCCAAGAAAGATGACAACTTTTTTCGAAGATTAAACAAGGGAAGAAAACGGGAATGGAGGATCGATGCTTTCTAGAGTTTTTAAGAGTAAAGTGAAGAGCAATCAACAGTACACGATTGGTAAAAAGGAGAGATAAACGAAACGTCACAAAGGAAAATAAAAAGATGCCTTTTCAAAATAACTGTCTTTTTCCGTGAAAATAGTCATTTAAAAAATAACTTCCTTTTTGAAAATGAAACGATGCAGTAATTTTGTCGATTAAATATAGCAACAATTTAAACACAGTCTGACGATCGTACTTCTTCAAGATAAGATTCGAGAGAAAGAAAGAGAGACTAACTTACAGTCTGACGGTCGTACCAAGACTAATTTAAAGTCTTGTATGTCTGAGTTTGAAAGTCTCTAGACTTTGATTTCCTCATACCTCAAAATGTTGAGTCTGGAATGGATAGACTCGAATTGATTTTTCTCCAAAGGCTTTATGAATATATCCGCCAGTTGATTTTTTGAGTCAACAAATTGAATTGAAACATCTCCATTTTGAACATGGTCACTTATAAAGTGATGTCAAATCTCTATGTGCTTTGCTCTTGAGTAGAGAATCGGATTTTTGGTGAGATTTATAGCGCTGGTGTTGTCACAATTAATCTTCGTGCATGAGTCTTCAATTCCAAAGTCTCTTAGCTTTTGTTTTATCCATAGAATTTGTGAACAACAACTTCCGAGAGCTATATACTCTGCTTCTGCTGTAGAGAGAGCTACTGTACTTTGCTTTCTTGAAAACCAAGACACTGTCCTGCCTCCAAGTAGTTGACAAGTACCCGAGGTGCTCTTTGTATCGACTTTGCATCCAGCAAGGTCTGCGTCTGAATATCCAAGAAGAGTAAAGTCTCCCCTTTTTGGATACTAGAGACCAAAGCTTGATGTTGATGAAATATACTTGATAATACGCTTCGCAGCATTCAAATGAAATTCTTTTGGGTCTGATTGAAATCTGGCACAAATGCAAACACTAAACAGAATGTTAGGTCTAGAAGCAGTAAGATAAAGAAGTGATCCGATGATACTCCTGTATAGCTTTTGATCGACTTTCTTTCCTTTTTCATCTTTGTCTATCTTCAAGGAACTTGACATTGGTATGTCAGCCTTTTTGCAATTGTCCAGTCCAAACTTTTTGATAAGATCATTTGCATACTTTTCTTGATGAATGAAAGTTCCTTCCTCTAGTTGTTTCACTTGGAGCCCGAGAAAGAAGGTTAATTCACCCATCATGCTCATTTCAAATTCATCCTGCATAGTCTTAGAGAATTTCTTGCACAAACTTTCATTAGAATATCCAAAAATAATATCATCCACATATATTTGAACAAGTAAAAAGCTTTTGCTTTCTCTTTTAATAAAAAGAGTAGTGTTTACTTTACCTTTGACAAATCCATTTCGAATTAAAAACTTACTTAATCTGTCGTATCAAGCTTGAGGTGCTTGCTTTAAGTCATACAAGGCATTTTTGAGTCTGAATACTGAGTCTGGTTTCTTTGAGTCTTCAAACCCTGGTGGTTGATCCACATAGACTTCCTCACGGATGAAACCGTTTAGAAAAGCACTTTTGACGTCCATTTGAAATAACCTGAAATTTTTATGACAAGCAAGTGCAAGTAATAAACGAATTGTTTCTAACCTTGCTACCGGTGCATAAGTCTCGTCATAATCGATCCCTTCTTCTTGTGTGTAACCCTTGGCCACGAGTCTAGCCTTGTTTCTTATGACTTTTCCTTTCTCATCCATCTTGTTCCTGAAAACCCATTTAGCTCCAACAATTGATTTACCTTTTGGTTTAGGAGTCAGCTCCCATACATCATTAACTCTGAATTGTCTGAGTTCTTCTTGCATAGCTTCAATCCAGCTTTCATCGGATAAAGCTTCTTCTATGCTCTTGGGTTCTATTTCAGAAATAAGAACCATAGCACTAGACTCTTCTCACCTTTTAGATCTTGTGCGGATTCCTTCATTGATGTCGCCAATAATAAGATCTTTGGGATGACTGGACTTATGTTTCCAGTTGCTGGTTAATTTATCAGATTGATGGTCACTTCCTTCACTAGAATCTTCAACAGTCACTTGTTGCTGGTCCTTCAAAGTCTGAGCTGCTTCTTGAGAATTAGACTTTGTTGAGTCTGGAGCAGATTCAGTCTCTTCAAAATGAGTTTGAATAGATTCATTTTGTATAGAATCTTGGAATTTTACATTCATTGATTCTTCCACAGTTTGAGTCTTCTTGTTGTAGACTCTGTACGCTTTGCTTGTGATTGAATATCCAAGGAAGATGCCTTCATCTGACTTTTCTTCAAACTTACCAACTCGATCATTTGCATTTTTCAATATGAAACATTTGCATCCAAATACATGAAAATATAAAACAATGGGCTTCTTTTCTTTGAATAATTCATAGGGTTTTTTTTTTCTAGAATAGGCCTTAGAAAAACTCTATTGATGATATAACATGATGTTAAAACTGCTTCAGCCCAAAACCGTAAAGAAATATTGCTTTCAATTAAGAGAGTTCTGGCCATTTCTTGAAGAGATCTATTCTTTCTTTCCACAACTCCATTTTACTCTAGAGTATATGGAGAAGAGAACAAATGCTGTAAACCAGATTCGTCACAAAATTTAGCAAAATCTTGATTTTCAAATTCACCTCCATGGTCTGTTTTTATGCTTGAAATAACATACCCATTTTCATTTTGAACCTTCTTAGCAAATTTTTCAAAGTAAGAGAAAGTTTCAGACTTACTTGCCAAGAAATATACCCAAGTAAATCGTGAGTAGTCATCCACAATTACTAGGCAATATTTCTTACCTCCAATGCTTTGCGTTCTTGTTGGTCCGAAGAGATCCATATGCAAGAGCTGCAGTACACGGTTAGTGGAAACTTGATTTATTGGCTTAAAGAAATTTCTTACCTGTTTTCCCAATATACATGGTGTACATAGATCAGACTTTTGGTATGATAAATTAGGTAGACCACGAACAAGCTTCTTTGTTGAGATTTTGGTTATCTGCTTCATGTTGATATGCCCAAGCTTTTTGTGCCATAAGTTCGCTTCGTCTTGGATTGAGATTAGACATTGCGATTCATTTGGTTTCACGTCTAAGAGGTAGATATTTCCATGTCTTCGACCCATGAAAGACTAAGTAGAGTCTTTATTGGTTCCTGAACGAATACCCTCTTGAAAGTTGATTTTGAAACCAGCATCACACAGATATTGAGCAGATTGTAATTGAGCCCTTCAACTAAAGAAACATTGCTTATTGTGAGGTTCCCAATCTTTACAGTTCCAAATCCTACTATTTTTCCTTTGCTGTTTCCTCCAAATGATACTTTTCCACCATTCACTTGAACAATCTTTATGAAGCAATTTGAGTCTCTTGTCATGTGTCTCGAGCATCCACTATCCAGATACCATTTCACATTTTTCTTGATAGTGACCTGCATTTAAAAAGAAACTCAAGCTTTCTTTGGTATTCATATTTTCTAGGGTCCTTTTGAGTTAGTCTGATATACGGTTTTTGCCCAGACTTTATTGACAGGTCTCCAAGCCATAGGACATTCTTTCTCAAAATGATCTGCACTATTGTATTTTGAACATCTAAGAGCATTGTAACCTACCGGTTTTACAAAGTTTCTTTCAAAATGATTTTTGTAAGCATTTCTTGTAGGTCTTTGCTTAATTCTTTCTTTTACCTTAGGAAAATCGATTAAAGGAATAGTTTCAGCAGTCATTCCCAAACCAGATTTATTGAAATAAAGTCTTTAAACAGAAAGTATTTTCTCCAGTTTTTCAGATCCTAGAGAAAATCTTTTGGAAATATTTGAAATATCATTTTTCAAAAATGCATTTTCTTTGAAAAGATTATCTTCACTTTCTTTGAGAGAAGAAACATCTCGGTCTAAGCATTTCACTTTTTCTTTCAAAACATTCTCTTGTTGTTTTAAAGCAGAATTCCTTTTTGAGTTCAGAAATTCTTTTAAGAGAAGTCTTAAGACTAAAACATAATTCATCAATGTATTTTGAAACTTTAATAGGGATTTTGAAATTACTTACCTCGAATTCACTCTCTGAATCTGAATCAGTCTCAGAGTTTGATTCTGAGTCTGATTGTGCCATTAGACATATGTTGGCATAATCATCATCACTATCTTCATACTCCATATCACTCCAGGTTTCAGCTTTGAGAGCCTTTCGATACCTTTCAGTCTTTCCTTTCTTTTTCCTCAGAAGAGGATAGTTGGGTCGATGTGTCCCTTTTTCTTGCATTCAAAGCAGACTACATCTTTGTTTGATTCATCATCTTTAGCAGACTTGGTCTGTTGCTTTTGAAAACTTTGTTTCCTTGAATTGAATTTTCTTCCTTTTCTATTCAGCTTTCTGAATCTTCTTATCATGAGAGCAAGTTCTTCATCATCTATGTCGTCTTCAGAATCTGTTACATCAGAATCATTATTAGATTTTAATGCAATTGATTTCTTACCTTTGGGATCTTCGTCTTCATTGATTCGTTCCATTTCATAAGACTGAAGGGTCCCAACCAGCTCATCAACAGATAGTAGCATGATTCTTTGAGTCTCTCTAATTGAGGTCTTAATGTGATTTCAATCCTTGGAGAGTCCACGCGGTAGCTTGTTTACTTTCATGGGATCAAAAATTGGTTGACCTTGATTTTCAAGACCATTCATGATTTCTGTAAAACGACTAAACATGTCAGTTATAGATTCTCCTGGTTTCATTCTGAAGGCTTCGTATTGATCGAGAAGAATGTTGATTCTTGTCTCTTTCACTCAATCGGTTCCTTCATAGGTAATGTGTAATCTATCCCAGACTTCTTTAGCTATATCACAAGAAGATATTCTGTTATATTCAGTAGGTGATAAAGCATAATATAAAGAGTAAATTGCTTTTGCATCAAGAGTTTGTCTTTTGATTATCTTTTCCTAACTCATTTCGCTGGACTCAACAGTGTCCTTTCCTCTTTCTAAGACAGATGCAGCTTTAGGAATGATTCCTTTTTTTACAACGTCCCATTCCAGAGGATCCTTTGATCTTAAGAATGCCTTCATCTTGTTCTTCCATATGTTGTAGTCCTTTCCATCAAAGTAAGGTGGTCTGGTGTTGCTTTGCCCTTCTACTAGCCCTGGAGCCAACATACTAGCCATGGATCTTTTACTCTGAAGTAAAACACTTCAAACAAAGTGAGTACATGAGCTCTGATACCAATTGAGATAGCTAGTATAAGCACCTAAGGGGAGTGAATAGGTGCATAAACAATTTATCGAGATACAGAAGCGATTCTAGGCAGCCGATAGAAAGGAGTTCACAAAATGATTTACGATCAAAGTAAAGAGAGTAAGGGAGAGAAGATTGAACACAGGGTTTATAGTGGTTCGGCTTATTCCAAGCCTACGTCCACTCTTTTGCACTGACAGCCCACCGGCTGGATTTCACTATGAACAAAAGAGAAGTTACAGCTCAGCTTTTTCTTGATTACACAGTGTAGATGTTCTATCACACCTCCTCAAGATTTCTCACAAATATAGACTCTCTTTTGTATACAAGTATTCGCTCAAAGGAATTGTCTAAACAACAAGGAGCTTCAGACTTTGAAATTCTTCTATCGCGCACACCTCAACAACTTAGAACGTCTTCCTTATATACTCCTTCATGCCATCATACCCGTTGGCACTTACCAAAGGAATTCCTCCAATCTACCTGTCACGCCTCGATCCTTGGGGACGCGCCCATCCTTCTGTTTGGTCGATTATTAAAGTGCGATATCCCAGGACTACTTATCGCTGCCCCTTTCTTTTTATTATGCATGCGGAAGCAGTTATAAATCCCCAGACAATAAAACAATGGGATAGAAAAGCAGGCCATATTTTTCATATTGAAATTCACAACCACACTTTCATTAACAGCATAACTTATAGTATATTTACAATACTATTTACAGCATAAAAGTCTCACACCTATCTACACTAAGACAGGGTGCACAAAAGGGATGGGATCTCAATCCACATTTGGGTTGTACTCAAGATCCCTCTCTGGATCATCTTCTACTTCAAAATACTTTCTCCCCTTCAGGTTCTTCCTCCTCAGCTTTTCCTCAGGGTCCTGAAATGGTTATTCAATAACCAACGAGACCACGTCTCAGCGAGTCCTACCCCCTAAGACTCGATTGATAAACTAATACGCCATACGGTTGCCTAAGCACAACACGAGTCAGAGGACTTACCTTGACCTCAGTTCCAACCTACAATTCAAGGTTAAACACAGATATTCAAACAATTCACGACATCCGATCAAGCACTGGCCAATCGACTAAGTCGATTACATGTCAGTCAGACCCTCTCTAGGTCATTCCCACTCATACCACGATTTCCCAGTGGTGTACTCATTCACCAAATCACATGTGTTTCTCGGGCATCGTTTTCGCCAATGACATACCGATCACCGACACCGTGCGTTCTTTAAGGCGCTGTTTTCACCAGTGATATCCTCAATCACCGAACCACGTGTCCTTTCTAGGGCGCCATTTTCGCCAAGGTGGCATCGGCAATAGACAACATCGTGAGTTCTTTAAGGCGTCGTTTTCACCAGTGATATTTCCTTAATCACCGAACCACGTTTGTCTATAAGTCATTTATGTGCGCTCTTTAAGGCGCTGTTTTCGCCAGTGATACTTCCAATCACCGAACCACGTATGTCTATAAGTCATTTACGTGCATTCTTTAAGGCACCGTTTTCGCCAGTGATACTTCCAATCACCGAACCACGTATGTCCAATAATATCGTACTTGATTGGTCTCAGCCAATAACATTCTCAGTTAGCTCTCATCATTCTCCTTACTATATAGCCCATCAACGTACTGGCGCTATATATCAATGCTCGGCCATTACCAATCAAATACTCAATAATAAACAATTTGGGACAATTCCTCAAATTTCACAATTTAAATCAATTCCATAAAAATTTAAGCTCAATTAAATAAACAGACTACACCACGACAATCGGCACGAAATTCCAGTCACCAACCATCCCGGTTAAATTTCCGGAAAAATAATTAATTAAATAATTAATTTCGAAAAATAAATAAATAAATATTAAAAATCCAATTTAGGCCCATATTGCCTTATTGGAGCCCGAAACGGGTCGGGAAAAATCCCGAGATGCATTCAATAAATAACCAAACATTTGTACTTGCTAATAACTAGGTCTAACCACCTAACATGCATCATTAAGTCACTAAATTAATTGTTCTAACCTAATCTAACCACCTAATTGCACTTAATGAAATCTAACCAACCCTAAGCATAATTAGCAAACTAATAAAGCATTAGTGAGTAAAACTCACTTGATTAAAAACGGGGACCGGGACACCGTGACGGCGACATGACGGCGGTCGAATTCCAAACTTTCGGCGGCGTTGCGAACACTCGGGCCAGGCTCAAAAGCTTCACAAGCCCGCAGAAATTTTTGGACTTGGACCGAACTTGGGCCTGAGCTTGGACTGACTTGCTTCGTGGGCTTGGGCTTCAAGATTGGGTTGCTGAATTGGGCTTGCAACTTGCTGGACTTGAAATTAAACTGAAAATGGGCTGCTCTCTTTGGGCTGAAATAAGCCAAATTCGTTCGGCTTCAATTGAGTTTGAGTGAGCTGGGCCGGCAAGAGAAGCAGAATGGGCTCGCTGTGGTCTGTCCACAAGCAAAAGAAAATCGAGGCCACTGGATTCGTGGTTTCGGTCTTCACGCTAACTGAACGAAAGAAATGGCGAGGGGCTTTTGCGGTCAACCAAGCAGCTTCGGTTGCTGCCGCTGTTGACCGAGCCAAGAGCAGACTCGGACGCGTGGAGACTTCACTGGACGCACGAAGGAGTTGCAGCTGGGACGTGAGGTCGCTGATTTGGTCAATCAAGGAGCTTCTATGGCTTGTTGTTGACCATAGGGACAATTTATAGTGGAGATGTCCGCTTGAACTTCTAGCCGCGTGGAGAGGAGGACACCGTTTGTTGGCTTACGGCCAAATGGCAGCGACAAAGAAGAAACTGCTTCGGTGGAGGCTTCGCTCGGTGGAGTTTCGGTCTTCAAGGCTTCGTGAATGCCGCCAATCAACTACCAAGGCTAGCGAGAGCAGTTTTGACTGAAGGAGACCAACAGTAGTGGGGCTGGCGTGTGGCTGGCAGAATCGGTGAAGAAGAGGAACGTGGGCTTCAATTTGCAAAGGAAGGAGCTGCCGGTCTTCAACATCAGCTATTCACAAAGGTGTCGCACGAAGAAATGAGAAGGGGAGAGAGACTAATCGGTTGAGGTGAGAGGAAAGAGAGATGGATAAGAGTGAGGTGGGACCTTGGCTTGATATTATGCAAAAATATCCTCCAAAAATCACTCTTGGCCAAGTAAAAACACTTGGCTATCACTAAACCATCCAAATGACCTCCATAACCTCTCAAGTAGTCCAATATTGCTAGGGTGAGGGGATGATACGAATTTCTCAGCCAATGTTTCAATTGATCTTCAATTCTCTCTTGATTCAATTTCAATTGGCCACAACAAAATCACTTGACCTCTGCATGTCTCAATTGATAATTTTCCCCACCCAATAATTTCTCACACTTCTCAATTTCGCAATCAAAAACCACCTTCAGCATTTTCTGCACTAAAACAACCTGGCAACGACTTCTTCCCAAAAAGTGTCAGTTGTCAGAAAAATCTTCTGAGACTGAGTCGATGCTCCTAAAATTTATTGTGACATGGCCAAAACTTCAATTTCTGAAATCAGACTCGAATTGGAGGTTAATTTTCATTCGGCGCGTTTTTAGCGTGACCTAGACTATCGGGTAGTTTTCAGAACTTTTTAAGGCAAATGACCCGTGGTCGATTTTCTTCGAGTCACTATAAACCCACTTGACTCAATGGTGACTCTTGATTGTCGTGAAAATCTTGAGGATTCAATTACGGACACAGGGTACCAAAACAATAAGAAAATCAATCTAGTGTTGGCCGACGAGAATTTTCTAATTTAGTTGTGTCACCCACGATTAGTCACATATCTCTATCGATCCAGTCTATCTCTGATTTCAAATCGATTTTTAACTGTGCCGTATTGACTTCTAAAGATGGACACGGTTAAGAAGCCGATTCCTGATCGAGTTCTCAAGTCTATTGCCTTAAAATTCCTTAATAATTTCCCCAGCTAGTCTAGTTATCTCGAGAGTGATCGGCTCTGAGAATAACCCTATGGACGCGTCAATGAAATGCCCGATTTATTCAGTAGAAGACAGGGTTAAAAAATCTGGATGTCACACTACCCGTTGGACGAAATCAATTAGGAAGATCATTTGGGCTATTAAAGGAACGTGTCGATAGCCCATCAATCCTGTTCGCCCATACAATCAGGATCTCAGTTTCCATAAGTAGAACTTTCTAAGAATATTTAGACAATCATCGATTCCTTAATCTTCGAGTCATTCTCGATCAACCAAGGGATTCTGTTGTGTCTATTCCAGCCACGAGATCTTCTCCAGTTGATAAGGCCAAGCCCTTAACAAAACATCCAGTTCTGGGTAACCTTTCTTCAACGGATTAGAGATTGTCAATGAGGATAGACTTTGAGTCTTAAGTCTGGCTGTCTAGAGGTCTTCAGACTTTAAATAGCAGAGTCTGCAAACCTTCAGACTAGACTGATGGAAACGTTTTGTCAGCTTCAAAATACTTCGAGAGGATTTCTCCAACAGATTTAACTGGAGAAGGTCCCCAGATATCACAGTGAATTTGTTCTAGCGGTTTTGTAGCTGTAGAACTTGATAATGGAAAAGGTAGAGCATTACTCTTAGCTATTTGACAACTTCTACATACAGACCATGGTTCTTTGTTATACTGAATCAGATTTTGATCCCTCAAATGCTTCAAGATACTCTGATTTGTATGAGCCAGTCGTTGATGCCATATACTCTCTGCAACAATTCTTTGTCTTTGTGTGAAATAGACTTCTGTAGCATGAGGGTCTACTCTGTACAACCCTCTAACCTTCCTTCCTAGCTTCATGGTTGTGTCAGTTGTGCTGTCCTTGATGTACACACCGGTTTTGTCAAAAATAAAGGAACAGGGGTAATCATCAGTGAATTTTGACACTGATAGAAGATTTTTCTTAATCTCAGGAATAATTAACACATCATTTAGAGGCAAGGCAATAATTGTAGTATGCAATATTGCATTACCAATGTATCTGACAGGTAAACATAGACCATTGCCTATCATAACTGTATCAGCATTGTTATTTTTAGAAAGACTATGAAGTATACCAGCATTAGAGGTGATATAAGCTGTTGCTCCAGTGTTTGGATACCATTCTTGATCATTTGCCTCCTCGATATGTAGTGCTGCTAGTGCTTTTGGTATCTCCTCAGCTTGATAGGAGTTATCAAACCGATACCAGCAATGTAAGGCATCATGACCAGGCCTCTTACAGATTTGACACGCAAGTCGGGTGTGTTCTACTGGTTTCTCCACTTGTACATTTTTGTGAAGAGTTGAATTTGGTGCAGGATATGACCTGGTATCAAAATACCTTTGTGCTGATACATTGTATGGTCTAAATCCTTGAACATGACCCAATCCAGAGGAGGTATTGAATTGTTTGAATTGCTGATTTTCTTGTTCATAGTTTGAGTTATTATTTCTGTAACTCATGTTTCTTCCAGGATAACCAAAGTTCCTATATCTGGCATTATATGTTCTTCCTCTTCCATAATCTCTTCCTCCACGATTATTTACTCTTGATCCTCTAAGAATAGCGTTCTGTTGTATATATTCTCTGTCAGCCTCTTCTTTATGTATAGCTTCAATTTTCCTCTGGCCATAGTAAGCTAGGTTAGGTCTGAACTGATTCAGAGAATAATTCTGTAACCTGGCTTCGAATCTTTCTAAGTGTGAGATTACTTCATCATATTTTGGTTGGGGCTTCAAGCAATAGATTGTAGTTTTAAAACTTTCATACTCAGATCCCAGACCTTCCAGAACTCCAAATAGTTTTGTGATTTCATCAACTGGTTTTCCTATGGCATTCAATTGATCACATATTGATTTGTACTCCCTGAGGTATGCTGATAATGTTTGTTCACGTTTCTGGCAAGCCTGCAGTTTTCCTCTTAACTCGAACTCCTTAGCTACTGTCTTTTGTGTGAACCGATTTAACAGAGTTTGCCAAACTTCATAAGCAGTGTTTAAACCAATTATCAGGCTGAGTATATTTTCTGATACTGCACCACTAATCCAAGAAGATACAAGCTGATCTGTTTTTATCTAGTCATTAGAATCAGGATTAGGGATCTCAGAAGTTTGACCTCCTTCTTCAACCTGTACTGTCTTTGCAGGTGATGAAATTTCCCCATTCACAAAACCGAATAGATCTTGGCTTCTTAAGAATCTATAGAATTGAGCTTGCCCTAGGAGGAAATTATCCTCAGCTAATTTGATGGTAACAAAATTCAAGATATTAACATGAATAGGAAATGGATATCTCAAACTTCTTGCTGCCATTCTATTCTTCCTGATCTCTGATCAACTCTAGTTGTAGACACAAATTCCACTGAATTGCAGTATGCCGCAACAAGTATATTGCTGATGAAGATTTAGATGTGGATGAAAAATACCAACTCACAGATCTTGTTGGCAGATACCGATACCTTTGGAGATCAAAGAAGCTTCGAATCTAACTTCGATCTGGTGTAGCTCTCACTATTTTGTGCATCATCAAGATGATTTCTTCAGGATGCAGCAGCTCTGATACCATGAAGAAGTTTATGCGCAAAGAAGAAATTGGGATGAAGAATCCGTAGAGAGATCTTGAGATGAAAGACTCTTCTTTATTCTATTTTCCTTACTTTACATTCAATCGAGAGTTTGCCTTTTATACTCACGAACTATCTCTGAAATCTGTTTTACAGGTATTGATTCAGTTGAAGAAAAAATATAACTAACTAACCGAAACAAAAAATGACTAACTTCCAGAACTGAATTATACTAGACTAACTGCCGAGACTCGCCATGACTTGTAGCACAATACAGAGTGTTCGAAACAGGTTCTCTTCTCATTCTTCTCAGCAGCATGTACATACTCTACTTCCTCTTCTTCATATGTTTTCTCTTTATTCCTCTTGTATATCTTGCTTCCCCTGTTCTTCCTGGTATCAGTGATAGCATCAGTTGAGTAGCTTCTGTTCTTGCTGTTCTTAACAAGACATTGCCCGGCTCCATTGGCAAAGCATGCATTTCGAAGGTTGAGCAATCTCAGCCTCTTCAAATTTGCTAAAAAAGCGGGTCTGGTGTACAAATCTTCTTCTGGACTATACTCCCACACTCCAATTGCTTTGATTGCATTTGATGCTTCTAAAAGAGAGGTATGGCATTACAAGATTATTAAAAAATTAAACACCATAATGTCTTCAATAGATTTCGCCGGTTCATTCTATAGTGGCAACATCGTTGGACGTTCACAGAGTATAGACGTACCTCTATTACTGTATCCGATGCCAATTCTTAATGAATATCATCCATCGTACAGCCACAACCTGCTGCATTCACTTGGCCCATCAGGGCATTCTTGATAGACAAAATCTTTGGCCATTAGTTGAAGCAAGTCCTGCCTTTGAATCATCCTATTTTTCAACGCCTGTTAAAGACCTCTCAACTAGTACTTGCACATCAATGATTGGTTCGAAGCCGACACATCAAGAACTTTGTTCGTGTAAATTTGGTCTTCCCTACAAAGAAACAACTGATATCCAGCAAAATTTCCTTCCTTCGATCATCTAGGGCCTCAAAGCTTATCTTCAGGACATTATTGATCGATTCACTTCGATGCTCTGCAAGTTTATCGAATGCGCTCTTCCACTGTCTTTGCTTCTACCATGCCAAAAGAACCCAACACCACAAGCGCTAAATGAAGTCCATTTGCATACCTCAGAACGCGGTCCACCAGATCCCAACTCATCTCAATTTTCTCATTCATCGGAAAGCATGACGACCAAGGAGCTCAAGAAATTCAGAGTGATTAAAAGGTTAGACCTCATATATTTCATTATGGCGTGAGAAGTTAGCAAATGTTTGTCTCTTGAAATGATGATCCAACTTCCTTTACCGAATCAGTCACATATCCAGCTAATGCATCTAATTCTCCAAATTAGTCACATCGTCTCGTCTATCCCATATCAAATTAATCCCTGCATCAATGCTTGCACTTCTAAGTCTTTTGTCAGTAACATCTCTTGTAAGAAGTGAAACTATTCTTGCTTCTCCTGATCGCATGGAATTAGCTATTCCCTAGACCCCTTAAGGAATAACGATTTCTGATTTTGAAACCAAAAAAAAACGAAAAACCTGTTTCATCAGGACTAGATCAGATATATGATAGTAGTTGTTATGGGCTAAACTTGCATTTAAGGCTTGGACCTTGAACATAGGGATAAGATGGAGAAAAAATGATACTTACGGAAAATTACTTGGTCACCATGTTAGAAAACCACCAAAAAAGAGGATTACCCAAAAGTAGTACAAAAAATAGAATAATCACATTGCTAGTAACATGAGTTTTGCTGACAGCAGGCCGACGCTTAACTGAGTCAGGGATATACTCTGCACAAATGATCTTTTCTGGCGAAAATCAGGCAACCCAAAATTTACCTTTATTTGGGAAATGAGAGGACATAATTATTAAGAGTGAAATGAAGTAGCAATATTTGTTACAAATGCAGAACCAACAAATGCTGCTTTGAGCACACCCCCATTAACAACTCATCCAGAGATAGAGGAACACTGACCCAGCACGGGCTCAATCAACCGCTTCCTACAAAACACATCTACTTCAAGAACATCAGAATGCGCCCTTTTTGCCAGTCATAGCCCTTAACCTTTCTCGATTTAAGTTGCATGTGCCAACCCTCGGATGGCGTGCCAACTAAGATAATCAGACAAATTATAATAAGTACGCAAGATGCTCGAACTTCATGATGGGTTTCTTCTACCCGCGAACGTAACTTGCAAATGCAATTGAAGGAATCGACTTTGTTCTAGACGCCTCGTTACTGTCAAGCTTTTTCTTCCGATCCTTCAAAGAATATCCTCTTAAATAAGTCATCCCACGCTCTGTCATGAAAACAGAAACAAGAGAATGGCGAATAGAAGGGCAGCGATTTGGATGCATCACGGAATACTATTTTGAAACAATAGAAAGATACTTTAATATGATATAGCGTGTTTTAAGCTATACACATCATGAATTTATAGAAAAGAAGAGAGATTTCACACAATTGGTACTTCTGGGATAAAATATATGGAACTCGTCAAGCTCATATTTGCTTAAACTTCCCTAAGGACAGAACATCCAAAAGCTCTGTAGAAGAGTAAAATTAATGCCTGGCGCATTAATTTGGTTAAAAAAAAAAAGGACTTAAAGATACATCTGACAAACTTGGAAAAACTCACCTACACATCAAATTGGATTACTCCTATAATCTTGCATTATAAGCACTCCGACTAGCATAATTTGGGGAAACTGAAAGAGATGATAGACACATAAATATGAAAGAGAGAGGAAAGAGCTAGAATGTTCAGTCTGCTTATGTTTTGACATCGGTACTTCGTTTTGTGACGCAATAAGCAATCTGGAAGAAATTATAGGATCCCCAAGAGCGAAGCACAAAAAGCAATAAAAATGAAGCAGGTTCTAAAGCACAAGATCATAGTGACTTACACAATACTTCCAATGAGGCCAAAAAACAAGACCTACATAACTTCTTTTGATATCTCTTTATATCAAAGCATTTGAATAATTCCCAACAGCCTAAAGCTAAATTCAGCTGCAAAAAGTTTCAAATTCATGACTGCTAAATAATACACATGGTATATGTATACTTTCGGATATTTGCAAAGTAATCCCTTGCAATTAAATTTCCAAAATTTAACATTAACACTAGCCAAATCAACAAATATCCCATCCATCCATCTTTCGTGACAAATCTAGATGAAGTTGCTTGATGTGACAGCCACTGTGGTCGTCACATAGGAGAATTCCATTAGAAACCCATCAGAAGATGGACAAAAGGGCCACTCGAGTCAGGAGATGGCACAAGTACATAAATTGTTGGAATTGAAGTGCAAGGAAACACTTAGCAAATGCAACAAATTACAGTAAGCGTTATGTCTAATATTCAAAATTGGCGGCAATCCAGAGGTGGACCTTTGTGCCATGATTCAAGAATGCCTTTGATTATTGAGATTATCTTTACAGGCTTGAGGCACTTCCTAAGGGCAATTCACATTGGCATAGAACCCTTAGGCACATCCTAAGGGCAATTCACATTGGCATAGAACCCTTAGGCCATCCTCTATTTGCTTGCGTGTAAGGCCAAACCCAAGCACTTTCCAAGTGTTGCTTTTGATACTTCAAATGAAACCTCAAACAGACTCCACTCTGTCTCTAGCATCTCATCCAGTTTATTGAATGAATGGTGTGGAAAATAGTTAAACCACAAGTGATCAGACTATAATGGAGAGAAAGTGCTTGTATTGTCATTACTTCAAATATACTTCACCAATACTCGAACCTCACATGAAACGCTAGCCTCAATTCCCTCCTTCAATTCAAAAGCAACACAAAAAGTCAATTCAAGGATATCCGCACGCAAATATCGGGGTACCCAAAAAGAGACAAAACACTCTTGACTTTGGATAAATCAACATAGACTCGCTCTTTCGAAAGTTTAGAGTGACCCACTCACGAACATTCTACTATAGCAAATCCATAAAATCAGAATCACACCTACTCATGCATGGGGTGGAAGTTTCTAGCAATGCATTATGAGGAAAAAAAATCAAAACGAACAAGATTACCTTCTCAAATGGTACATAACAGGAACTTGACAAATTTCCAAATACAAATGGAAACTTCATCCATGCTTTGTGCCTCTCTTGCGATTTGTTAGGCTCAAGTAGATTCTTCCACTGAAGTATTTTTAAGAGTGAACTTCAACTCTCTATCCATATTTGGTACTTGTAAACCTGTGAAGAACTCAAGTCCTTACTAGACTCGCCTCCCAAACACAATGGGGACAATTCTCATCCAAAACAAGTCTGTAAGTAGTGAAAATGGAATAAAGTCATTCATCTAGATTGACTAGGGCATCAACATAATAGAAAAATAACTAAAAGAAGAGAGAATAGAATTTCACAAGACTAGTAGTCAAAACATTTAAATCCGTGAACTACACAATGGATACAGTTGAGCAAATTCACAAACACCTGGAGGACGTTGCAGAGTTGGGGTTCCTTCAGACGAAAGAGAGAAGGCGTAAGCACTGGCGGTAGGGAATAATCTCGTTCACGCAGATGTCAATGGCTTTGGCAGCTCTAAACTCTCACTCCACGACCAAGTCATCATCCAAATTCAAGGACGATTTCCTTCATTCTTTTATCCTTGGGGATGCCTAGTCCTCTACAAGAGTTTCAAGCTTTCATAGAACAGAAACAATGGAAGGTTGAAAGGGTGCATGAACGCGAAAAGCAATCAAGTCACAGGACAATCCATATGCCTCCAACCAAAGGCATGGCACCCCACAGCAATCCCCACACAAGCGCCACTACCTACCGGATCCAAAGCAGCACATCTCGCAACTGAATCTGCAACAACCACGAACACATGTGATTAGTAATAACTCGATTACGCCAATGGAAAAGCTAACTTCGGGACCCACTCAAATTTTTCAAAATCAAATCAATTCCACTTAAAGTTGCACTTCAACTAATGAATATATAGCACTGTAATAATCTACAATGGCAAGAGAAGCAAACGCTAGGGTCGGTCACCTCGAGTGATTAAATGAAAAACACATACTATAAAATCAGTAAATGATACGTAACTAACCATGTTGAGTAGAATATGACGTTTATCAATGAGATCACGATCCAATTGACAAGGAAACATGAAAAACAAACACTTTGCTATGAATTTGCTCTTTGAGAACTACAGTGGTAATTCATTGCTATAAGAGTGTCTTATGATTGAGATATCGCAAAGGAAATTTGGTTGTCGGTCTTACGTAATAAAAAAGCATATGTCCCAACTTGAGTTTAGTAAATATATGCTTAAAATCACAAACAAAACAAAAAAAAAAGAGTGGGAAAAAAAAAACAGTTTGGAACGTCACTTTCAACGATTTCTCTTGACGAACTCATGACAAGTACGTCAGTAACTCGTAAAATTTCACTTCACTTCCAAATCAAATGAAGAAGGCATAAAGCAAATACTTATAGTTCCAGCAAAATAAAGTGCTTACGTTGAACGCTCCATGACAATTAGAAGGAAGTAGTAATCATCCCTCAGAAGTCGTGATCAAACTATCCAAAAAAATCGGTGCGAATTCGTTCCAAGTTGCTCAATTATTGTGATCATGCCTTTGCTGAGGAACAATATGATCTTCCCTTGCATCTACTTTAGGTTAACCATGCATTCCTGTGTATACTCCATGGATGTGCGACGACTTTGACCCTTTAGCTTTCATGTGAATCAGGCCGTGAAGACAAGAAGAAACCACTGGTCCGAGTTTCTTCTCTCTTTCTTCTTTTTCGCTATTCAATCTACTTTCAGCTGTCTGTATCGCATCCCTCTGTCTTAGCTCCTTTCTTGAATCTTCATTTAATTGAGAAGCTTTGGCCATCGCCCTTCCTCCATTACCTCCCCTATTTTGCTTTCTTCATGCATCGTGCTCTCCTTTGTACTAGTATCACCACTTCCCTCTAGATTCATTTGCTTAGATCATGTTCCCAGCGAAGCGCAATATCCTCCAAACCTCTTGATCCAAGACTGCTTCATGGACTAGAGCTGGTTCTACTGGCTGAATCTACGAGATCAAAACCCTCAAATCACTGTCTTGTTACATGCATATCAGACGGATTCCCCAATACTTCACAATTTCATGGGATGGTCCGAGGCTAACGTGGAAATGACTTGAATCTTTTCGGTCCTCCCGCAGCACACCATGGTGGAGATACTTGAGCCAGAAATGATGCCCTGTTATGATGAATTCAAGCATCTTGTGTGCCAAGTCACCCTCTCTCTATTCATGCATCTTTGAATCAAGCGAGTTTGAATTGAAAGCCATTTGTCACTCCAACAACAACACAGTTCTAATAGTAGGAATTTCCCATACATTTGCCCGGATATAAGGATAAGTATGCCACCTCCTAGCTTAATGATTGCTTCCTTGAGATCTGCAAGCCAACAATGCTACACTTGCCTCTTCCCAATTAATCGTCTTCACTTTCACTTTCACTTCCACTATTTCCCAGTTTCTCTATAGGGAGCTGACATTTCCTTAAGAATTCTCTTAAACCTGTTGATCCATCAAAATCCTCATAGAGTGCGGTTGAATCCACAAATTGATTGTCTTCAAGCACAACCTTCAAATCATCCTCCAGTTGCCCACACCGTAGCACATAGCCCAACTTTTTCACGGTTCCACCCGATACTCTGATTCTAAGGCTAAATTGTAAATAACTTTCCTCAAATTGATCAAAATCAACTCCTCCCTCCAATAGTCCCCACAGCACATTTGATTTGAGATACTGAATCCACATGTGATCCAAATCAAATGAACCAAGAATTCCTGATAGCACATTCCGCCTTTCGCCATTAACATTTGGCACAAGCTTGAAAGATATTTCCTTTTCTCTATCTTCTACATTGAAAACAACACAAAGAGCCAATCCTAGAAACTTGTCATACAAGTCTTGTGAAGCCATGAATGATATGGTACCGTCTTCAACAAGGACAAACTGCTCTGGCATCTCTCCTCCAAGAAGAACATTTCGGTAAGCAGGAGAAATTTGGGAATAACGATATTTCTGTTATATGGGTAAATTGTTAGAAGCACCCAAGTTTATAATTAGTCAATGAGAAGAGTTTGATTTGAGCATTTTCCTTGTAATTCAACCAAAGCTAAATTTCTATAATAATTAGGCATTCTTGCTAACGTTAAATACTATACTCATTTGCGAGAGAGAGAGAGAGAGAGAGAGACCTCAATTGAGAATTCAGTCATGTTTACTCCGTTGTGGACGAACTTGCCTAGACTATCTTCCTCTGTGCTTGTTTGATTTTCATCCAAACCTTTGTGGACGAACTCTCTTGGACTATCTAACTCTGTGCTTGTTTGATTCTCATCCAAAACCTCATAAAATAAAGTTGGATCATGTAATTGATCATCTTGAAGCAAAACCTCTAGCTCGTTCTCTAGTGATTTACATATTAGTCGAAATCCACACTTTTTCACAATTACGCCAGCCGAAGCCGTAATGCTACACTGGAAATGATTCCAGTAACCATTTGGACCAAAAGAGACATCTTTCCACAAGTCTTTCAATTCGATAACCCCAAAAGCCACATGATTCAAATCCAATGGCATGGCTCTGTCGGATACTTTGTTCATCCTTTCCCCATTAACATATGCTTGAATCTTAAGTTTGGCATTCTTGTTTCCTTTTTTTACTTGGTGTACAATAGCCCAAGCTAATCCTCCAATCTTCTCATACAAGTCCTTTGAAGCCAAGAAAGATATACAACCCTCTTTATTGGGGAGCAACCACTTTGGCATATCTTCTCCAGGTAGTAAAACCCAATTGGAAATTAACACCTAAAAAGAGAAGTTTCAATGAGTTTACATGGGTAAAGGGATTATACATCACTTCAGCGACCAATCAAAAGTCTATGGAGTCTACAATCTAAGAACTAAAAAGCTTATGATTAGTTGATACGTCAATATCGGCAAGAAAACACCAGCATGTGAGGACTCTACAGCAAAAGGAGAAGGTGAAGCATTAGACTCCACCACTTAAGACATAACACCACCATCCTCTCCAAGTTTGATGCAAGAAAATCTATTCTTGAATCTCCTATACTAAAGGTAAAATCTCTTAAAAGAGTTTACAAAACATGCATCTTCAATGTCCTAGAAATCGAATGCTATGAAGATGCTTCTAAAGAAGAAATTTGGATAAAATTCATAGAAGAAGAAATCAAGATAATTTTTTTTTTTAAAAAAAAACTTGGGATCTTGTCAACCACACCTAAGACAAATCCATGATTAGAGTCCAGTGTATTTACAGGACTAAACTTAATGTAAACAGATGAATTCGGAAGTATAAGGTAAGGCTCATGGTAAAAGAATATCGCAACAACCGGATATTGACTATGCTAAGACTTTTGCTCCTATCAACACCCCCCCCCCAGACACTATTTATGCTCTCATAGCACTTAGCAACACGAAGATGTGTAAAATTTATTAGCTTGATGTAAAATAAGCATTTCTAAATGGTTATTTTCAAGAAAAAATCTATGTGGAACAATCATCGAGCTTCCTCGCCGGAGAAAAAAAGGTCCTAAGGCTCAAGAAAGCTATACACAGGTTAAAACAAGCTTTGTCTAGTGAAATCAACAAATACTTCAGAAAAAAAAATACTATGAGAAGAGCACGAGCGAGCCAACACTCTATGTCAAGACTCAAGATAGGTGTAACACTCTCATTATCTCTATGTATATAAATGATCTCATGTACATATAACTTTTACCGTTCACTGTGGCAAAACACTGTAATCATGAGCACTATAAAGAAAGCACTTGCTCCAATTCAAGAGGAGGCCTTTTTTTTCCCCATTTTCAAAAACTCTACCTCTCTCGTAATCCCTTTCCTCACTCTGCAACCTTCCCCTTCTACTTTTGTATCCCAATTACTGTGTAAGTATTTTCAAATCGTGGTTTGGATAACTCCTCTTATTTATCACTTGTAAGATTACCAAGCCAGTCATGGTTGATTAGTCACTTTGTAAATTACTTATCAGCTATCTGCCTCGGGTACCGATTACTACCTTTGTGAAAGGTTTTACTTTCTCTAACTTTTCAATATATGTGACTTTCTTTTCATTTCAATATCAGTCTATACCACCTTCATGGTTGGTTTTATATTCTGCCTTTTCTTACTTATCGTTTTATATATTTCATTTGTAATTCATATCATTTTAAATGTGCGTGACTTTACTTAGCTTTCTTTGTACCATTTATATCTACATTTACATCTTTGAGTACGTAGCATTTATTTTACTTCCTATAGTAGACTTTAATCTTCTTTATTTTCCAAGGAATCATCATGGAAGCAGACGCTAAGATTAATCACACTCCCAAATCTTAGTTCTGTTAATCACTTCTAGGTTTAAATCTTTTCTCTATATAGATCTTCAGCTCCTCAGGCTCCCTACGGTGTATGTATATATATAGGGAACGATGAAAAATGATTTTAGAATTTAAAGAAGAAGTGAAGAAGACATTTGAGATGATGGACGTAAGCTCTACTTCATCCTCGTCGAGATCAATCAAAATGAAGGGTTTTCCTTTTCGCAGAAGAAATATGCGGAGAACCTCCTGAAGAAATTCAAGATGAACTATTGCAAAATGGTGGCAACACAGCTCGTGACAACCAAGAAACTATTAAAGGAAGATGGAGCAAAAATGCCCGATGCTTCTTTCTACATAAGCCTTATTACAAGTCTACTTTATCTCACGGCTGAATGACCATAAATCAGGTACGTGACAAGTTCACTATCATGCTTCTTGCAGAATCCAAGCCAAATTTACTCTGGAGCTGCTAAAAGAAATCTAAGATACTTATTAAGTAGTAACAGATTATGGCATTTTTTATTGGTCAAGTGCAACCACAAAGTTGCTTGATTACTCTGATAATGACTGGATAGGCTCAGCTGACGATAGGGGGAGTACTACTAGCTACGCATTCACACTAGGTTCCAAAATGTTCTCATGGGCATCCAATAAGCAAGACTTGTGAGCAGTCTACCGCAAAAGCTGACTGTGTTGCAATCTCTACTACCACTAGTCAAGCATTATGTCTTCAAAAAATGCTATATGACATCGGAAAAGCACAAATGGAACCTACTTTCAATATCTTGAGACAAAAATTTTGCTACTGCTATTTCTTAAAATCCTGTTTTTCATGTAAAAGCCAAACATATTGCTATCAAATGTCACTTCATATGAGAATTGCAAAGTATAGAGTGATCGAGCTCAAGTATTGCAAAATGGAGGATGAAGTCGTGAACATATTTACTAAGGCACTACAGCAAGTCAACTTTGAGACATTGTGAAGCCTGCTTGGAGCATCACAAAAATTGATCAAGGAGGAGTATTAAAGTGTTGGATCATTTTTCTAGAAAAGGCTAGACTTCCCTATACACATTCTGTAAGTCTCTGGTGGGTGGTCAAAGTCTTTGGTGAGTGCAAATCTCTAGCTTCATTTGTGTTAGTTAGAAGTGGCTAATAGAATGTCTAGTAAGCAAATTGAAGAGCAGGAAGATATAATGTTGAGAAATATTTGCTGAAGAATGGCGGTGGAATGAGAGTCTTGGTGTACACAAGAGACCAACCAAAAAAAAAAAAAAAAAACACCCATCGAATTGTAATAACTAAACCCAATCTTATAGCCTTGTAACCATTTCGCGTCCAATAAAACTTATATATTTCCTTGTCCCATTGCCTTGACTTCCACTTGCATTCTTATTACATAAATCAAATATCAATGTTTAGCTATAGCCAGCAATAGTATTACATATATATAAGAATTGGTGGAAAAAAGATTTTGTTAATGGATCAACATGGGGAGAATTAGCAAAAAATTTCTAAACCTATTGCAATTGTGCCAATTCAGTCATAAACTTTTTTTTTTTGGCCAATTTAATCCTAAACCTTTTACAATTGTGCTAATTCAGTCCATCTGACCAAAATTGACCGGTTGGCGCCAACATGGATGTGGCCAGTCGGCGTTGACGTGGACGCCGGCCGGCGAATGCTATGGCAATTTTTTAATTTTTTTTCTTTTTTTTCCTCACCTTCTCCTTCCTCTGGCCGGTCGGTTGGAGGCAAGGGCTAGCAAGGTCAGCCTTGCCGGCCACTGTCGAAGGCGAGCCTCGCCCAACGACCGAGAGGCCGCCATCGCCAAATTTGGTGCTCGCTAGTGGTTGGCAAGGCTTGACCTTGCCATGGCTGGGCGAGGCCAAGCCTCGCTAGATCTGGCGACGGCAGCCTCGCTAGCCATTGGAAAGGCTCGCCCCTATCGGCCACTGCCGAAGGTGAGCCTTGCCTAGCCATGGCGAGGTCAAGCCTCGTCGGCCACTAGCAAGCGCCAAATCTGGTGACAATGGCCTCACTGTCGATAGGCGAGGCTCACCTTCGTTAGTGGCCATTAGGGGCAAGCCTTGCTAATGGCCAACAAGGCTAACCTTGCCAGCCCCCGCCTCTAGCCGGCACCGGCCAGCCAGAGAAAGGAGAAGGTGAGGAAAAAAAAGAAAAAAAAATTAAAAATTTTAAAAAAATTAAAAATTCAAAAAAAAATAAAGAAAAATTAAAAAAAATTACCACATCAGCGTTCACCGATCAGCTATCCTTGGTCGATGTCCACATCAGCACCAACTGGCCAATTTTGGTCAGATAGACTGAATTAGCACAATTGTAAAAGGTTTAGGACTAAATTGGCCAAAAAAAAAAGTTTAGTACTATATTGGTACAATTGCAATAGGCTTATGAATTTTTTGGTAATTCTCCCGATCAAACATGTAGTGTTGAAATGTTTCATTTGGTGATCCTTGCAATTCTAAAGCGAACTAGAGTTCTATAAAGAGAAGTGAACATCCTTCCCGTTTACTTATAGCCACTTCCACAAACACTCAGTGCAGCCAACATGTATACAGCTCCATAATAGTCAGAGAGGGAGAGGGAGAGGGAGAGGGAGGGAGGGAGGGAGAGGAGGGGGGCCTAACCTCGGGCTTGATGAAATCATTTACGGTGAAACCATGACGGACCAGTTCATAACAATAAGATAAATCCATCGACCTTGCGGGACACTTGTTGGTGGAAATTTTACGCAGAGATTCGCAACTTACTGCTTTCAGACTATCTACATGCCCGGGAATCTCGAGGACCTCTTCAAGTTGTTGGCAGTACGAAACATCCAAGTTGTCCAAATTATGTAGTTGCTCAGATAAAGAAAGATTAGTAAAATTGTTTCCCAACAAATTCAAATTCACTAAATTGGCAAAACATGAATGTTTCTCTAGGAAATCTACTTCTAATAGACTGCATTTACGAAGATTTAATGTACGTAACCTGGGAAATCCTATCTTCATATGGGGATCACTTGATTCATCCTTCTTTGGAAAGTTGATTAGCTTTGAGCAGCCATCAAGTATCAGCCTTTCAAGATTTTGCAACTTGTAAATGCTAGATGGAAGGATTGCCAAATTCTTGCAACTACTTAAAGTCATATCTTTTAAAGAGACGAGATTTTCTATGGATGCAAAAAGTTCCTTAATTGGTGTCCTATCTAAATGAAGATTTAGCATGCTTTTGTTTTCATCTGGAATATCAGGGAATTTTTGCAATTTTGAGCAATCACAAAGATTGATAGATTGAAGATTGTTGGCTTGAAGCACATCACAAAGATGATGGAGTTTAGAGCACCCACTCAAATTCAACAACTGTAACTTGCCGTGATATGCAACTGATTTGTGGGCACGCTCCAAGTTTTTGCACCCATGGAGATTCAATTCCTCGAGATTTGGAGTATAATTGAGGTCTGGCATACAAATTAGTGACTGGCATTCACTGAAATTAAGGAACTTCAAGTTTTTAAAATCCTGCAAGAACGATAAAATCAACTTGGATGGACATTCCAAACAAAATATGAGATAAGTATTCTTTAAAATCTGGCACTGTAATTTTTAATTAAAATCACTTGATAAAAATCTCCCCTTTCGAATATGAGATTAGCAAGTAATCCTCGTAAATTGGACAAAAGTCAGGGTCTAAAAAAAAAAAAAAGCACGCTCGTAATTCCACCACACACTTGGGTTCTATCTTGAGACACGGAAGAGAAATCATGCTAAAGCTAAGTGGTGTAGCCACTTCCAGTAAATAAAAGTGCATAAAAAAATACTCGTAATTTAAAGGAGGAGAGAGTGCGCATAACCCCAAGTGGGAGGACCCGCGTTACGGTCGATCCTTTGCCAACTAATTCATTGCATGAATTTAAGCTACCATAGGTAGCACTCGACAGATCTAGAATGTTACGCAGAGACTTACAAACAACCGCCTGTAGAACCGAAAATCTTTCATAATCATCACTTTTGAATTCATGGTGATTGATTGATCGATTTTCAAAAATGTCAGATTTTGTACCATGTAACAAGCCTCTTGATGCGTTATATATTGTTTTGCTAGCCATACTGAAACCGCTAGACAAGCTAAGGCTGCTAATAGAATTTTGGGTAATTTATTAAGGAGTTTTATTGGGATAAATGTTGGACAATGGGATTTGTTATTGGTTAAAGCTGAATTTGCGTATTATAATTTGATGAGTCAAACTACAGGATAAAGCCGAATTGTTGGGTACCAAAAGCATCTTTCGATCTCCCACCATCACCCACTAAGCGTCAATTCAAGGGAGATGCTGAAGAAAGAGCTCAGGAAATCAAGCAGTTACATGAGGAAGTGAGGAAGAGTTTTAAAGAAAGAGGCAAGGAAATCAAGTAGTTACAAAAGTGAACTTCATGGAGACTATGTACTTTCAATGTGGCTCATCTATCACCATATCATGAAGATCAAGAACTTCATGAAGTTCGCCTCGAGGAAGACTCTTTTTAAACAGAGGGATAGTATGTAAAATATGTATTGGAAGATTTCAAGATCCTCTCTTGGGATTTGAATAGTTGGGATATAATATGTATTTCCTTAATCTGTAAGTTTGTTTATAATAATTTTTTAAGATTACTTTAATCTCAATTAGATATTTGATAATATTGGTGCTTATTCGAATTTTGTATTTTAGGTAGGTTATCTTTTCTTTACTGGGAGGTTACACAAAGGTCTGCTAGGCTCCTAGCTATAGACGCCCTCTGGGTGCTCTCCCATGTCTCATTTTTCTTTGTCTCTCTATGCCTTTGGTGGATTTCTATAGTTCACGAGGGATCCAGAGAGGACTGTATCCTTCGAGTGGCTAGGGATACCTAGATTATCTAGTCTCGTCCTTTCTATCCCTCGTAGTGGGGTTTTCCCCCGCACCGAAGTCCGTGGAACCAACGAGCATGACAGGAAAATTGGAAGACCACAAAGTATGTCTCTTATAAGGCATAGGTCGAGAAAAATATAAGAGGCTTTTTATACATATAGTGCTATATGCATACAGGTTACGTGTGCGCACAAAATTGAGGTTTGAAAAATTGTTCTAAACTACCAAAATAAGGAAAGAAATTGTTGAGAAACTACACAGTAAACAGAAGCATATAAATGTATGAGGAAAGAAAAACATATTTCAAGATTTCAATAAAAAAAATTTGCATTAGGATAAAAATGATTCAAATTTTGATATTTAAACATGCGAGAGATTATATAGAATTCTATGGATCCAATATTTGCATAATAAGTAATTAACGACATTTTGGGGAAGGAAAAAAATTGAGATCCCATAGAATGTCCTCTTTGCTTTAAATACTAGTATAGATGATATGAATAGGAATATAATTACACATGCATACCTATATATACAACTTGATATTTAGGTCAAATAAATTTGAATTAGTGAAGCTAACCCCTTACTAATTTCTTTAGAAAGCTCTGGTAGTCAAGCTTGAAAACCGTTGCGGACTACTAGCATGGATCCTTCTGGCTTCGAAGTGCTAGATGTAGCGTGCTAGTGCCTCTATAGGATAAGGCCCTTTCAAGAAGCCGTACTTCACAAGCCTTATTTTGCAAAAGAAAAAGAAAAGGAGAAGACATTGGATGATCAATCTATGTCCCCTATTGTTCTACCAATAGGTGAGAGGACACCCGACAAGAAATGTGCGGAGTCGCTTTCCGTCCCGTGGCTTCTTACCTCTGGAAGAAATAAAGTGAGGGCAATAATGGATGGCTCAATTGAAAATAGAGGAGTGGAACGAGTTACGTGGAACCAGGAGAGATTCGTTGGATAAATTCCCCCAACTTTACTCGAAAATGAATTTGTAACTATGTAAATTGCTTCTTCCTGCCTCTAATAATAAAGAAGTACTTGTCAAAATTCGCTGGTGAGGTTGTTCCAACCAGAAAGGACATAGGACTTTTCGGCCATTATTTGAGTGTTCCCAAGGCTGGACCAACTTAAGTAAAGACTAGCGTCTGATGAAGATCCTTCACTATACACTTTCAGTGTATCTTTCATTATCGGCTGAATGCAATCGGAGAGAGAACATTGGGAAGTTCAGTCAAAAGCATTTGTGGTGCACTCACTTCAACTATTAAGCAAATAAGCGAGAATTTTCATATGGAAGTTCAAAAATAGTTTAGTCAGCTCATCTCTGCTGTACAACATGGAATCTTTAATAACATTTTTAGTGTCTATCCTTTCCAAAGACATAAAAATTAAATCCTCAATTCATGTTTATTAAAGATTCAAGCAGTCATCATTCAATCTTTAAATAAAATCACCAAGCTTTGCTCCAGATTTCGGTACCAAAAGTTACCGATGCTTTCATCTCATTGTTCTGATAAATTTCCGTACTTGTAGTATTTGGAAATGAGATTGGACTCTTTTTCATGAATTTTTTTTGTTCAAATCAACATCAAGATTCACATCCGAAAATGTTAGTTACTCCCCTAAAACGGGAAAATCAACTTACGTGGGTTCATGTAGTAGAGCGGCATCCTGTATTTGATGCTTTAATCAAATTTAAACAATTTTTTAGATGTAGAGTTTCTTAAGCACATTAACGAGCATCATCAGAATTAGTTATTGTTGCATTCGAAGTTTGAATTATAAATGTACACATATAGTCATAGCATATAGATATGGATATATAAAAGATAAGGAAATAAATACTATTCATTTAAATGCGCACCTTAAATTGCTCCCTCACTACATAGATATTGCTTCTGCATAGATCAAGTCCAACTAAGTTCTTTGGAACAAAGCACCATTCTGGATAAGGACATTCAGGCCATTCTAACCATCGTAGCTCATTAGGAAGACAGATTGGACACTGGAAAGAGGTATGCACATTAATCATGATGAGTACCCTCAACCTTCTCATGTTTGTGAAAGCATCGAGACCGATGTGTATCTCTTTTGGCTTAGGTAAATCCAAAACTATGGCCTTTACTGCACTTGTTCCCTGTATTTGACAATTTCGTATTACAATAAATATACGAGTTCACATAATAAGAGAGTAAAATCATGGCCTAAAGGAGCACATCTTACCATATTCTCAGAGAGAACATAATGAACATCGTCATAAAGCCATAGTCTGCTGCGTTTTCCAGGATCACCAAGACATTCTTGTTTAACAATATCCATGCCCATCATCTGAATCAAGTCATGCATACATAGCATCCCTCTATCTTTAAATATCAAGGACTTCTCAACAAGAACTTGTACTCCAATAGTTGTGTCAAAATCACAACCATCAAGAACTTTCATAATGTAATTTATAGTTCGCCCCTTGAAGAAACATGCAATATCAAGGAAGATCTCCTTTTCATGGTGCTCTAGTCCATCATAACTTAACTTAAGAACACCATTGATTTTTTCATTAGGACTTTTTGCAAGTTTACTCAATGCACTTTTCCACTCATGTTCTCCTCTACCACGTAGGAAACGGCCCAATATCTCAAGTGCTAAAGGAAGTCCATTTGCATAATGCAAAGCAGCATCCATGAGATCCCTCCTTATTACTATTTTGTTGTTTCTTGGAAGAGCATGCTTATTGAAAAGTTCAAGAGCTTCCAAATGATCTAGAGTTTTGACTTCATAGATGTGATATTTATCTATCCCAAGGGAAACTAACATATATCTATCTCTCGAAGTAATAATGATTCTGCTTCCTTCACCAAACCACTCACAATCTCCAGCTAAAGCATCTAATTGTCTTACTTCATTGACATCGTCAAGAACAAGGAGAACTCTTTTGTGGCATAGTCTCTCTTGAATTAAATTAATACCTCTATCAACACTAGACACTGCTAACTCTTGTCCTAATATCTCAAACAACAATTTTCCTTGCAAAGGAACTAAATCCTTGGAATCTTTTGAAGTTTCTCGAATATTTGCCAAAAAACATGAACTGTCAAATTGTCTAAAGATAGCATTATAAAGGGCTTTGGCTAATGTTGTTTTCCCTATACCTCCCTTGCCCCCATAATCCTATAAAGAGAACATCATCGTCGGACTTCGTAGTTATCATTGATTGCAACTTTATCACTTGGGGATGTATCCCAACCGGATGCTTAGCAACATGTAAGGGTGTTCGGTCTAGCCGCATTGATATATCCTTGACTATTCTCTTTACAAGCTCCGCTTCATCTCTGACAAAATCCAAAAAAGTATTTAACACATTGATTCAGTGGATTAAATATATGATTAATCTTCATAAAATTCAAAAACGAAACAAGAGAGGAGTTGTGATTCAACATATAAAAGCAATGACAAAGCACTATGTCACATCAATTATTACTTACCCATCATTCAAGTGCCACCCAGACAAACTACCAACATCAAAGAGAGCCTTCTTCCATCTCTGAACTTCCTCTGAATACTTCCCAAACTTGGACTCATGCTTAGCAATAGCTTCTCCATAACTTTTTCTTGGTGTTCTCACTTCCTTGGGTTCTACTTTGTAAAATACTGGAAAGACCATTATATCTCCTTGCTCATAGCATTCCATGATTTTCGCCACCTCTTCCAAACACCATGGCGAGGAAGCGTAGCCCTCGGAGAAAATGACAATCGAAATTTGTGAATTCTCTATTGCCTTCATAAGCGAACGTGATATTTGCTCTCCCTTCCTCAGTTCTTCACTATCAATGTAAGTATATATTCCTGCCTGATCTAGAGCTGTGTAGAGATGACCGAGGAAGTTGTTGCGGACGTCCGGACCTCTGAAACTCAGGAAGACGTGGTAACTCCTTCTAGGCTTGAAAGAAGAAGAAGAAGAAGAAGAAGAAGAAGAAGAAGAAGAAGCCATTGGAATCAGGAAAGGGAGGAGGTTAACAATGAGCAACGAGTTGCTTCAGATTTGGTAGTTTGTTTGAGGTAGTCTGTTCACCTTGTGATCTTCTCTATATTGGTTATACTCAGAAGCATGACTTCCTTTTCTGTGGGTCAACAAAGTATATTTTAATAAAGGTGCTTAAGGATGAGCCAACATTTTAGCGTGGGATTTTATCACACTCTTTAAGATTCGCCCCTTTAGTCCCTTGTCTTTCCTTTTCTGACATGGAAAATAAAGTATCTCTTCTCATTAGAAAAAAATGAAAAACTTGGCTGTGGCCATATGGAAAATTGGTGAGCAATGATTGATGTGCCCATTGATTAGTGGGCCGGACACCAATCAATTAATTAAATTAATTGAATTTCTTCTCATGATAGAATGAAAGGTGCCATGAGATCTGTGTGCGGCACCATGGGCACCTACTAAATTCTCAATAAATATAGCAAATTGAACAAAAAATACATATTCGGACACATGTTAAATGTTAGTTTCAAAGAAAAAGGTTATTTCCAAAATTAGTGAGAACACAAAATTTAAAGTTCAGGGTGCAAATGAAATCTTCAATTCCTAGAGCATCGAAGTTGTTCTATCATTACGCAAGGAAGTGTTAGTAGAGACAACATGAGTGTGAAAGTACTAACTCTTCACCACATAATTGTCAAATTACACCAATTTCTCCTGTGAAATAGACATTATTATATATCCAGATTATTTTTAGACACCAAAAATTCTCAATCAACAAAATTATGAAAGATATCAAAACCAACTATCTTGATTGAATAAAGTAAGCAAACATAGCAATGAACCAAATATGGGGTAGTTCCTTATTAACAGCATGGCTGTCGATAAATGTCCCCATCAATGATGATTTGTTTTTAATTGTTTTCTCAAAGATGTTTGTCGCTGGGAATTTATAGGGATTTCACAGAAACAATTAGCGACCGCACTTAAGAATCGAGTTGTCAACCCCTTTTAGATGCTAGTCTCCTCTATAGCATGAGAGATAAGTATGTTATTGTACACGATTGTCCTCGTGATATTGTTATCCTACTTACATTGCCTTCCAATTCTCTGATTTCCTGAAAATTGCATTCCTCCTTCCTTTCCCACCAAAAAAGAAATACGAGTCCATCCTTGGTAGTTATTTTAAGTATGAGACTTTCTTTGATACACCCAACCGCGGGCAGCTGCGTTGGTTGAGTCTCTTCTTCACCGTCGAGGTCGAGAGTTCGAAACCTGCGATTGCTAATGCGTTGTAAGTGGAGGACCATGGTGTTGGGGTCCTGTGCTAGTCACTCCCGAGGTATAGTCATCGTTACTAGGCGTTTCATCCGCTATAGGGCCTTGTGACCCCGCAAGGGGGCTCAAGCGGATTCCTCAGTTAAAAAAAAAAAAAAAACTTTCTTTGATACAAGCGCCATCAAAATTAACCGGTTAGTGATTTGTTTGGTCAAAGCTTGGCCTAGAAAAATATTTATTTGGTCAAAGCTGGTCTATTTGATCGGTCAATTTGATCGGTCAATGGTCATAGGACCAACCACTTTTATTTATTTATTTGGATTTCTTTCCCTACTAGTATATTATTAAGGGAAAATTCCAAATAAAAGCTTGAAGTGTCCTCCTTTTCTCAAATAACAGCCTAAAGTTGTCAATTAATCTCAAATAAAGCCCTTTTCTTGGCCAATGACTATTTCAGTTATCAGAGAAAGGGAATTTCGGTAAAAAAAAAAAATCTGATCATATTTAAAAAAAAAAATTCCTTTTTTTTTCTTTTTTTTTTCATTTCTCCTCTTCCCTCCACCGGCCATCGCCATCGATGGCAGAGGGAGGTTGCCCACCTCAAGCAAGGGCGGCCCTCCCCAATCCAGGGGACGATCGCCCTCGCCTAGGCTAACAAGGGTCGCCCTTGTTGGCATCGTGCGAGGGCCACCCTCACCAATGCTATGTGAGGGTCGCCTCACCTAATCTAGCTTAAGCAACCCTCACATGATGCCAGCGAGGGCGACCCTTGCCCAACGCTGGTGAGAGTGGCCCTCACTTGAGTTCGGTGACCTTTGCCATGGTTGGTGAAGGCAAGGGGGAAAAAAGAAGAAAGAAAGAAAAAGAAAAAAGAAAAAAAAAGAAGAAGGAAAGAAAAATAAATAAACAAAAAAAAAATTAAAAGACGAAAATGTCGTTCAATCTAAGAGATAGATCCTTTTTTAAAATTGATATAGCCACTTCAAACTCTCATTTGAAACAACTTCTATTTCAGATCTTTATTAGAGACGATTCAGTTATTTTAAGCCTTTATTTGAAACAAAGTCCACTTTGAACCCTTATCTAAGAAAACAAAAGCACTTTAAATTTTTATTTAGAATTTTTCCTATTATTAGCTGAGATGGCAACTCAATTAACTTATACTCCATTGTCTCCTCGACAAAATACATAAATTGTGGCTTCTAGGAAGTGGCATTCGCAATCAATGAGTTGTTGTCCTTCTTTCCTTTCTTTCTTTTGCACATTATGATTTTGTTTTGGTCAAAAAAATGTCCTCCTTTTCTTTCTTTATTTTGCATATTATGACTATGAGTGCTCGAAAGTTCTATCGTTTTGAGATTTTTTTTTTCTTATGTGCGCATTAAATTACACTAGCCCCACTTACCAAAAAAAAATTACACTAGCCCCTCATGCATGCGATTTTGTTTCAGACGTCGGTCATATCATATTTTCTTATTTTGTTAAAGTGACCAAAAAAATGAAATCCTCTGGCTCACGTTAAAGAATTGAATTCTTGTCTCCCTCAAATCTATATTAATTTCGCCGCTAGAGAGCCAAGATACTGCGGCGCCGAGAGAAACAAGCAGATGTCGCCGGCGAGCATCATGACAAGCCTCATCTTGATCCCGGTGTAAAGGAAACTGATCAAGAAACTCGCACCTCATTGGCCCCACATGGTCCTTGACTACCTTTCTGCCCACTTTTCTTCAATTTGGTCTTGACATCTCCACAGTGCAAAATTGCTTTTCTTCAAGCATTGATTTATTTTCTTTAATGTAAGATCATGAGCACGCGTGATAAATATCGGCAGGTTCAAATTGCTATTTGTCCCGAGTCAACATTGTTTTCTCAAACAAAACGCATTTGATAAAGTACAAAATAGCACATGGTACGTACCGTCTTTTTTTTTTGGGTGCCTTATGTGATGTACTTCCATAGTTATTGCTTGTTGAGTTGCTGTGCCTACAGATCGTCTTCACAATAAGCATGTGAAATTGTGAAATTGCTAATTAAAGGTGCATTCACCATGCCTTTAAATGGTGGATCCTGTTCAGATTGTCAATATTTATGTTTTTCATGGGTGCTCCAACTTTTGCTGCATCGATCGCACATTAGATTTGGAAATTTTCTTCTCTCTTATTTCACTCGTGATCTTACTTTGGCTGCATTAATCCCAGTGCATTCACACGCTGGATTTGGAAATTTTTCTCTCTCATGCTATAACTTTAGCCGTATTGATCCAAGTGCATTCATATGCCACATTGTATGGAAGATTCCAGCCATGAATTTGATAATTTCAACTAGTGTCGCATCAATGTTTTCACTTTTTTGGAGAAGTAAAAGTCACGTAACTCTTTTTTTCCATGATTTTGACTGAAGGGACATCAAAAGACTAATACACATTATATTCACATCAATGAAGTTTTCACAATTATCCTAAAAAAATACATAACTAGGTCGATGTTGACCCTAATTCACATTCAATGATTATAAAGCTCACTCAAATATGTTACTTATTATTTAAAATTATATCTATTGTACTTGAGTATTTTTTTGTAGGACTTTGAAAGGATAGAAAAAGATCACTTTGCCCTAAAACATACGATATCATAAGACCTTTTAGCAATATTATTGCGATTGTATCAGGTGCCTGAAAAAAGTTGTTGATTTGCATGTGCAACTTTTCTTCGTTGAAGATCACATTTACTATGTCTGTTTGATGTATGATCTATACAAATATTTGTTTAACAATGATTTATTGTTAACTGAATTATAAATTAATTTGACAAACCAATAATTTTGGACTCTGAAAATATCGTCGCCATCCCCCCGTTTATATTGAGATTTACTTCGTTGGTTTTTCATAAAGCAAAACAATTTAATAAGCTTTGCAATTTCGCTAGTGCCCCCACATTATACTCCCCCTAGGGTCACGACAAGATAAACGCTATTTGATTTGATATAAAGTGACAACGCACTAACACTCTACTTTCCACGCACCAAATGCATGAACCCTCCCCAATTTCAAACCAAAAACAAACAAACAAATGACGTTCCCACTTAGGGGTGAGCGGTTCCCGGTTCCTTACAGGTTCCGCTTGGAACTTGGAACCTACCCTCGGGTACAGGTTCCTCATTTTTTGGAACCGGGAACCTACCCGTCAAAACCAAGAACCTGGAACCTACCCTGTCACAGGTTTCGGGGTCGGTTCCAGGTTCCAACAGGTTCTTTTTTCTTTTTCTTTTTTCATTTTTTAGTTTAAAAAAATGGAAACAAATGCAGCAATAATAAACAAACTTGTCATTCATCAAAGAAAATATAACACGAACATAATCTATAATACTCATAAGCGTTTAATATTCTAAAATGTGAACTATTTATCTTTTGCAAAGTCTAGCGGTTCACTTCACAAAGTCCCTTACCTCAGCAACAACCCTGCACCAAAATAAAGCCATATCCCTCATTGTTTTACAACTTCCAATGACTTCAGCAACTTTAGTAACAAAGCTTTCAAGTGGAGCTGCATGAATATCTCTCAGCAATGTTGCAGCAGTGGTTTCTGAACCAGAACTGATCTTTCTTCTGAGAAACTTTCCCCCTGCAAATATCTTGTAGATATTACAACAAAGAGACTTAGTCCTGTATAATGGATAATTTTAAAAAAGAACCGATACATTTTTTATAATGGATGAGTATTATTTCATAGACTAGTAAATTTGATAATCTGATTATTGATTTACCTGCATCAAACAGCAAACTAATCAAAGAATAGAGCTTCACTTCATCTGGAAACTCGGATATGTTATCTTCCTTTTCACAAAGCACAAGCGACCTCATAGCAAAGAGACTTAGTCCTGCCCTTTCCTTGATAGGAGAAGAACCTTTGTTTGTTGCCAGAAAATCTTTCATTGAGCTAAATTTCTTCCCATTCCTAGGAAAAGTTTCCAAAGATGTCTAAGTGATAGAAGAAATATATAGAGGTAAAAGTTATAATGGCTATCTTGTAGATAATAAAGACTTACTCTACAGCCACAGCCAGTTGCTTGATAACTGGTGATGGAGGAATTTTCTCCGTGTTACCAGAAATTAGACCGTCCAATATGGATATAGACTTTGAACCCTATCAAAACATTTTTAATCCAAATTAGACAGCAAAACCATAAACATGTCATCTTAAACCTCGAAGTCTGATCTCCTGCTTAAGTAAAAGATATTAATTGTCATCATAACTATAAACTATTTGCAGCCATTTCTGATTTCACACGAAAAGAACAGCTCAAGGCATTATTGCAGCAGACAGATTAGGATATGAGAAAGCTAAAGAGAGATTGAAGTACAAGATTTTCTCTGAACCGCAATGAAAAATTACGGTAAATGTACTGTGAGTAGGCAGTTGGCTTCTCCACTGATGATTTTGCCGAACCAATGAGGACTCTCTCTGTTCTCTATCTACTGTACATATTTGACGTATAACAAAAGCTTCACTGGTTAATTCTTTTTTTGCCAAAAAAAATTTTTGCTGGTGTAATAGTAGATATTTAGACAACAAGAACATAGCTTAAAATTAATCAATCTACTGTCCCAGAATTTACTTTTTCTATTGGCCATTCAGGGACATCTGATGCAACATGTTTATACATGTAAGCGAGTTGTCACATCGATGACTTCTAAGACATCTATGACTAATGATAATATGAGCTAGTAGCAACCAATGAGTTAGCCAGCAGATCACTAAACTCAATTACTATAACACACGCAAAAAATAAACATTTTGAGCGTGTAAAAGAGTTAAAAGCACCAAAAAAAGACTCACCCTTGATTCAGAATCATTCTTCTCATTCATTATGTACAGCTTCCCTCCTGTTGAACAGGAAAACCAATATGAGCATCTCATCACGTGAATAACATAAGACAAATTGAACAAGAAAACCAATATGTACAGCCAAAGTTTGGCGGCATCGACGGCGAGCGGCTGAGCAGCGAGGCAAGCGAGGGGTCACGGCATCAAGGGAGCAGGAGGCAAGGGCGAGACGAGCGCGGGGCGACTGGCGTCCAGCGGCGGCGTTGAGGGCGAACGGCGTCCGGCGGCAGTGTCGAGGGCGAGCGACGTCAACGACGGGCAGAGGCAGAGAACGGGAGGGTCCGGTTCGGTTCTCCGGTTCCCGGGTGCTCACCCCTGCTTAAGCCCGAACGAAGACTCTTTATAGGCATACTAGCGCACACAACAAGCGTACCAGAATGCACATCAGCGTCAACGGAGAACCGGCAGGGCTGGAGTTCACATAAGCTGAACAGCCGCAAACTCAGACCCCGCGTGCCCAAAACAAGGCACGCACAGATGAAGAAAGGCCTACCTGGGCCGGCGTGGTGCTGTGGCGGGCGGTGGTCGGTGGGCTGGCCTCCGGCGACGCAAGTCTCTTACTTCTTTCTCACACAGACGAAGCGGACTACTCACTCTCTCTCTCTCGCTCCCTTGGTCTCTCTCGGTCTCACTCTCTAACCGAGCCCATGCACGGCTGAACCTCTCCCGCTCTCCCTCAGTCGCACGGAACTGTCCTTCTCGGTCTCTCTCCCTCGAGCTCATCTCTCTCTCAGCCCAAAATCTACGGATAAACCAGAACCCCCTTGCTTTCCCTCTCTCTGTCGCTCTCCCTTGCTTGGTCCCTCTCTCCCTCGGCCAAAATGGAAACCCTCAAAAAGAGAGGATGGAAGAAGAAGAAGAAGAAGGGGGTGATTTCGACCTAGAGAGGGGGAAAGAGAAGAGAGAGAAAGAGAAGAAAACAAAAAAAGTTTGGGAGAGGCAGGAAGTGACGTGAGGAGGAAAAAGGGGAGAAAAGAAAGAGAGAGAGAAAAAGAAAGGGAAAGGGGGGGAAGAATCGGCAGAAGGGGGGAAAATGAAATCACGTGGGAAAGGGGGTTAGGGTTTTTTCTTGGCCGGTTCCGGTTCCTCCGGTTCCGGTTCCTATGGGAACCGGAACCTGAACCGGGAACCGCCGGTTCCCAGAAAAATAGAACCGGGAACCGGAACCGGTCCCCTTAGAACCGGGAACCGAACCGGAACCTCCTCCGGTTCGGTTCCGGTTCCCGGTTCTACCCGGAACCACGCTCACCCCTATTCCCACTGCACTCGACTTATGAAAGTGAAAGGGTTTTTTTTTTTTTTTTTTAAATCTGTTGACTGCAATTGCCATTCCCACACCGTGTTCTTGACTTGGGTGGAAAGATGCTTTACTAATCTGAGATACTCTATAATTGTTGGTGGGGAGCTTGTTGGCTTTTTTAGAGGGCATAATGGATTAAGGACAAGGTTATCCTATCGCATCCTATTTGTTTGTGATGACAGAGCAAGTTTCACTAAAATTCTGCAGTCGAGAATAGGCAACTAAGATTTCAACCTATGCACAAGAAATTCAAGCTTACGCACTAAAACTTCTGTTTGGCAATTCACTCACTCACTTATACTTCGCAAATAATAATCTAATCTCCTTGAACAGAGATAAGTGGTCATTTCTTAATGTAAACAGGATTTTGAGAAATTCTACAATTATCTCCGGTTGGAAACTCAACCTCAAAGGACCGAGATGTTTGAGGCTAAAATTAGGGCTAGACTATAAAGTGACTAAGTTCCTGGAACTTGATCACTTTAAAGCTGGTTCAAACAATTGGAAAACAATCGAAAATGCTCCTCCATTTCACACTCGAGCAAAAAAGTGCATGAATGTGGCTCTAGATGGAGTAATGAAACTCCACCAATCTAAGCACAAGAAAATGTAAAGCATATTGGAATTGCAATTATGATCAATTACAATAGCCAAAACTGAAATTACTTCGATATGAAATTATAAGGAATTGAACAAGGAAATGAAAGTACAAGGGAGAAAGTAAAGATAACTCTCAAATATGAGGGTTGCGTTGGTTGATCTGCTACTTCAGCCTCTTTAATGTTCTTCAAAAGAAGTGGCACCATGTCTGTCCACTTTGCTTGAAATTCTCCTATTTTGTGGGCAACCACACGAGTAAATGGACTAACTTAACACACTTTTTGGGGAAAAATGAGTAAAATTTGGTACTAACACAAGTATATTTGTTCATTCTTTCTACATAATGTTAACGATATTGAAAATCTAAGAAATTATAACAATATGAAGTTACAATTATTACAGGTCTCTCTGGAATATTTTAACTATCTTTCGCATAATTATATCGGTGTTACTAGAGTTTTCACTAAATCGTCACGCAAATTCTGTCACGCACCGATCCTCGGACGCGCGCACATCCTTCTACTTGGTCGATTTTATAATGCGATATCCCAGGACTATGTATCGCCGACCCTTTCTTTTTATTAAGCACATGCGGAAGCAGTTATAAATCCCCAGACAATAAAATAATGGGATAGGAAAGCAGGCCATATTTTTCATATTGAAATTCACAACCACACTTTCATTAACCACACAACTCATAGTATATTTACGATACTATTCACAACATACTTGTCTCACACTTATCTATATTAAGACAGGGTTTACAAAAGGGATGGGATCTCAATCCACATCCGGGTTATAATTAAGATCCCTCTCTGGATCATCTTCTTCTTCAAAAGTCTTTCTCCTCTTCAGGTTCCTCTTCCTTAGATTCTTCTCAGGGTCCTGAAATGGTTATTCAATAACCAATGAGACCACGTCTCAGCGAGTCCTACCCCCTACGACTCGATTAGTAAACTAATACACCATACGGTTGCCTAAGCACAACACGAGTCAGAGGACTTACCTTAGCCTCAGTTCCAACCTGCAATTCAAGGTTAAACACATACATTCAAACAATTCACGACATCCGATCAAGCACTGGTCAATCGACTAAGTCGATTACATGTCAGCCAGACCCTTTCTAGGTCATTCCCACTCATACCACGATTTCCCAGTGGTGTACTCATTCACCAAATCACATGTTTCTCGGGCGTCGTTTTCGCCAATGACATATCGATCACCGACACCGTGCGTTCTTTAAGGCGTCGTTTTCACCAGTGATAACCTTGATCACCGAACCACGTGTCCTTTCAAGGGCGCCGTTTTCGCCAAGGTGACATCGGCTATAGACAACATCGTGCGTTCTTTAAGGCGCCGTTTTCACCAGTGATATTCCCATAACCACCGAACCACGTTTGTCTATAAGTCATTTACGTGCGTTCTTTAAGGCGCCGTTTTCGCCAGTGATACTTCCAATCACCGAACCACGTATGTCCAATAACATCGTACCTGATTGGTCTCAGCCAATAACATTCTCAGTTAGCTCTCACCGTTCTCCCTACTATGTAGCCCATCAACGTACTGGCGCTATATACCCATATTCGGCTAACAACCAATCAAATATTCAATAACAAACAATTTAGGGCAATTCCTAAAATTCCACAATAAATTCAATTCCACACAACGTAGAGCTCAAATAAATAAACGGTCTGCACCACGACAATCGGCACGAAATTTCCGGTCACCGGCCATCCCGGTTGAATTTCCGGAAAAATAATTAATTAAATAATTAATTTCGAAAAATAAATAAATAAACATTAAAAATCCAATTTAGGCCCATATTGCCTTATTGGAGCCCGAAACGGGTCAGGAAAAATCCCGAGATACATTCAATAAATAACCAAACATTTCTACTTGCTAATAGCTAGGTCTAATCACCTAACATGCATCATTAAGTCACTAAATTAATTGTTCTAACCTAATCTAACCACCTAAGTGCATGTAATTTAAATCTAACCAACCCTAAGGCATAATTAGCAAACTAATAAAGCATTAGTGAGTAAAACTCACTTGACAAAAGCAGAGACCGAATCACCGCAACGGCGACGCGACGGCGGCCGAAATAGGACTTTCGACGACATCGGCGAACTTGGACCGGGCCTTAAGCTTGGCCCAACAAATCTCAGCCCAACTGAGATTTGTTCTTGCTTTTGGGCCAGACCCAAGTTGAATTGGGCCTGCTGAAATTTCTAGACTGACTTCACTTGGGCTTCAAATTTCTTTGCTGGAAATTGGGCCTCCAATTTCAGTTGATGGGCTGCTGAACTGGGCTTGACTAATTACTTCACTTGGATTGGACTGGGCTGAACTTAATTGGGCTTGCAACTTGTTGGACTTGAAGTTAAACTGAAAATGGGCTGATCTCTTGGGCTGAAAACTGCTGGCCTTGCTGGGCTTTGGAGCTAAATTTGCTGGGCCTAACTTGTGGCCCAAAAGAAATTCACTAGGCTGGAATTTGCGTGGACTTCAAGTGGTCCAGCTGCTCGGCCAAACAAGGAAATCCGCAAGAGACGTTGGGCTGGGCTTGCGGCTTCGGTGGTCCAAGGAGCTGCTGCACGGTTGTGGGGCTTTTGCGGTAAACCAAGTAGCTTCGGTTGTTGCCGTTGTTGACCGAGCCAAGAGCAGACTCGGACGCGTGGAGACTTCTTCCTTCGATGGTGCTGGCGAGCTGGAGAGAGAGCGCGGCTTCAGCTGAAGACGTGAGTTGAGGAAGACGCGGCAGGATTCGCTGGGAACGTGGACTGCTGCGGGCGTGTGAAGCGGCAGAGAAGCGGACGAATGAAGAGGAGTTGATGTGGAGTTCGCTGGTCTGTTGCTAGGTCAACACTGGCTCGGTTTGTTGACCATGCAGGGAGAAGAGGTGGCCGAATGATGCTGGCTTCGAGCGGATTTCGGTGACTTGAGGAGAAGAGACCAACGCTGGTGGAGAGTAGGTGTGAGTGGCCGACCAAGGTGGACACAGCGCCGCTCAGATGCAGCAAGGTGGTCTTCTTCGCTGAAGATTGACCGCGTGAGTTTGATTCGGTGGAGACGCGTGGCTGAAGACGTCTGCACCCGGTGGAGCTTCGCTCGATGGTCTTCAGTCAACAAACGGTAAGGAGACAAGAACAAGTGGGGAGAAACGTGGACAAGGGGGGCTAGTTGCAGGCGTGCGAAGGAGCTGCGGTTTCGGTGGAGGGAGGACGTTCAATGAACTTGGAGCTTCGCTGGTTCTGCTTCCCTTTTTGCTGGTCACGCACGGTCTTGAGGATAAGAGAGAGTGGAGGGCTCCACCAAAGCTTGATATTTTCCAATCTTGCTCTCTAAGATTTATCCTAGGCCAAGTATAACCCATGGCCTCCAATGAGCCACCAAGACACTCTCCATGACCTTCCAATTGGTCCAAATTAGCTAGGCTTATGGGGGGTTACGAATTTCTCAAGGTCTTGCTTCAAGTGCTCTTCTATTCTCTCTTGATTCATTTTAAATTGGCCACCATAATTTCAATCGACGTATCAATGCTTCATTTGCTATTTTTCCTCATCCAATAACCCATCTTGCATCTCAATTTTGCGACTGAAAACCATCTCCGGCATTTTTTGCACTAAAACAACCCTGCGACGACTTTTTCCCAAAAAGTGTCGGGTGTCAGAAAAATCTTCTGAGACTGAGTCGATACTCCTAAAATTTATTGTGACATGGCCAAAACTTCAATTTCTGAAATCGGACTCGAATTGGCGGTTAATTTTCATTCGGCGCTTTTTAGCGTGACCTGGACTATCGGGTAGTTTTCAGAACTTTTTAAGGCAAATGACCCGTGGTCGATTTTCTTCGAGCCACTATAAACCCACTCGACTCAATGGCGACTCTTGATTGTCGTGAAAATCTCGATGATTCAATTTCGGACACAGGGTACCAAAACAATAAGAAATCGGTCTAGTGCCGGTCAACGAGAATTTTCTAATTTAGTGGTGTCACCCACGATTAGCCACACATCTCAGTCGAACCGACCTATCTCTGATCTCTAATCGATTTTATACTGCGCCGCAATGGCCTCTAAAGATAGACACGGTCAAGAAGCCGATTCCTGATCGAGTTCTCAAGTCTATTGCCTTAAAATTCCTTAATAATTTCCCCAGCTAGTCTAGTTATCTCGAGAGTGATCGGCTCTGAGAATAACCCTATAGACGCGTCAATGAAATGCCCGATTAATTCAGTAGAAGACAGGGTTGAAAATTTGGGATGTCACAAATTCAACTAATATAAAGGGTTGCACGTGTTCAAACACAAAATAACTCATCTTCCATACTTTTGCCCATTGAGAATTAGAGTTTGTGATAAATCGGTTACATGTCAAGTCATATTGCGAATCAATAAAAGAACGAATTGAATACCGAACACCCAAATCCTACACTGAAATATTGCAATTAATAGAAATGTCTAGCCTCTCCAATTATAATTGATCAAATAAACTCAACATAACCGTTCAAAACAAATAAAAACAAGAAGAAGGCCGTAACAACCAAAAATTTTACATTTTGAAACTCCAACATCATACATGCGATAGTGACATGAGAAGCTAACAACAAATGTTGATCCTATAAAATGACTCTGTTTTCTTTGCCCAATCAATTGCCTTTTCCAGCTACCATATCTAATTGATCCAAGTGATAGACATCATTAAGGATGGCATCGGTCAATGAGATCGTAATTCAATGAGGGAAAAAATGAAAAGCAAAATGTGCCATACATTATCCCAATTGGGAATATGCGAACATAATTTAGTTCAGAAGAAGTCTTTTATGAGCAAGATATCCCAAGGAAAAATTAGAGTGTCAATCTCATGTAGTCATTAAGAAAGCATACACCCTACCTAGATTTGATACAAATCTTTGCAAAATCATGTGAGAGAAGTAGAAAGAATGCACTGTAACTTTTTGTGTGTAAAATACACCGGTATGACAAGCATAAATATTTTTCATCATGATTTTTCTTGATGGACTTGTGACATGCGTGGAACAGCAACCCCCCCCCCTCCCCCCAACCCCAAAAAAAAAAAAAACCCAACATGATTCTAGATATCAATTGGATGAAGTAGGCATTAAGCAAGTTTTTACGCAAACGATAAGTTTCTAGCTTAAAAAGTCGAGCACACAACGAACAGTAAAGAGGGGAAAAATGAAGAAAAATCCCAAAGCAGTTCACTTCCCTTCTAAGTTCTAACTATTCCCTTTAAAAAAAAAAAAAAATCCTGATTTTTTTGACACGGCGGACTACCTTAAAAAAATTGGAGCAAATTGAATTGCGGAAGTGATGGTCATCATGCCTCTGCTAAGGAAGGCTGCTTTTCAATTTGGAAAAATGGGAAAGATTCGCAAAAATAGAAAATCTACTTTCTAATTTGCTCTTTCGCGTGATTGATTGCATTTGTCATCATCCCATCCCCTTTTTCAATTCGTGAAATGTGGATTTCTTGCTTAGTGGGACATTTACTTTGATAGTTCCTCATCGTTACCCATCCTTCTTTTTGACTTTTACTTTGCTTTGAGATATGTTATAATTATAATGAAATGAAAGATTCCCTTTGCATCTTACTTTACCTGATTCGGCGGATTAACTTTTGGTAGAAAAACTATTGCCCAGAGGTCGTTTCCCTTTTTTTATGTACTCATCAACTTGTAACATACTCTTTGCTTTTTTGGTGTACCAAAGAATATAAATATACACTATCAATCATTTTCATTTTGGGCTTATCTGAAAATCAAGTGACACCATATGTAAATTCATAGAATCAATCTATGAAATTCTTTTCCTTATGGATGTAATTAGATTACAAATGCTTAGATGATAATACTTTTGTCTTGGCTACATGCCGCCATGAGATCAAGTTCACGTGCTGTATGGTGTTTGTGCACCAAGCCAGTTTATTATGGAATAAAGCATTCGTTCTACTTTGATACCCAAAAAGGTAAAGGTAAATCGAGATCTTTGGTCCTGTGTACTAGTTTTACGTAAATGGAATTGTGGGTTGTAAGGACAACACGCAAGGGGAAGAAAATAGTGATGTGGTCTTTTAATGTGAGATGGTGAGCTGATAAATCATTGGGAGGTTCAACTTGCTATTTTTCTTGAGTCAATTTTTTTTTCTGAAACAAAAATTATTTGATGGAGTACAACATAGCACATGGTTTGTACTATTTTTTTTTTCTCGTACTTCATGTGATATATGTGGTTCATATGATCCCTTCAATAGTTACTACCCGCTAAGTTATTGTGTTTTGCTAATTAAAAATGTAATCACCATGTCTTTATTTGGTGATCCTCATCAGGAATGTCAATAATTATGTTTTCCATGCATGCTCCAACTATGGCTGCAGATCCAGGTGTATCCACACGCTAAATTTGGAAATTTTCTTCCCTATCTTATTTCACACGTGATCTTACTTTGGTTGCTTTAATCCCGATACATTCACACACTGGGTTTGGAATTTCTTTATTTTTTTTCCTCTTGTGCTATAACTTTGGCTGCATTGATTCGAGTGCATTCACACACCGTATTTGTCTATTACTTACGGATAATATTGTATGGAAAATTCCAGCCATAAACTTGATAATTTCGAGTAGTGTCATTCGACATGAATGTTTTCAATTTTTCGAAGAAGTAAAAGTCACATGACTCTTTTTTCCTATGATTTTGACTAAAGGGACTTTGCAAGATTAACATACGTTAATTGGATTATTGATGAATTTGATAAATCAGTAATTTGAACTTCAAAAATATCGTCATCCTTGCCACGTTTATATTGAGATTTACTGCCGCTGGTTTTTCATAAAGCAATAGTCATCAAACAATTTTATAAGCTTTTGTAATTTTGCCAGTGCCCCCACATTATATTCTCCCCAGGGTTTATCCTGTTTGATTTGATTAAGGTGATAACGCACCGACGCTTTACTTTCTACGCACCACATGCATGAACCGGTCCCTGATTACAAATAAAAAATAGAGATTGCGTTCCCACTACATTCTTGACTTATGAAGGTTAAAGGGATTTTTCTTTATTTTTTGAATCTGTTGACTGCAAATTGTGATTGATTCCAATTTGTCATCATCATATCATATTCCCTTTTCAATCCATATAGTGGGCCTTTCACTTTCATGATTCCTTATCGCTGTCCGTCCGTTTTCTTTTGACTTTTAAGGTTTTCTTTTTGACTTTTACTCTGCTTTGAGGTCCGTAACAATTATAAGGAAATGAAAGCTTCCTTTTGCATCTTACTTTACCCGATTCCGTGGATTAGCTTTTGGTAGAAAAACTATTGCCTAGAGATGCTTTTCTTTTTTATATATCCATGCACTTGTAAAATACTCTTTGCCTTTTCGGTGTACCAAAGAACATAAATATACACTATCAATCTTTTTCATTCCTGGCTTCTTTGAAAATCAAATGACACCATACATAAATTCATAGAATCAATCTATAGAATACTTCTCCTTGTGGATGTAATTAGATTGCAAATGCTCAGATGCTTATAATTTTGTCTTGTCTACTTGCCACCATGAGATTTAATTCAAGTATTATATGGCGTTTGTGCACCAAGTTGGATTATGATGTAATAAAAGGGTTCGTCCTCCTTTGATACCCAAAGAAGTAAAGGTAAATCGAGCATGAAGCCCATGGTCTTTCGTCCCTGCATACTAGTTTTACGTAAACAAAATTGTGGGCTGTTAGGACAAAACAAAAGGAGAAGCAAAGAGTCATCACACAATTTTCATAGAGACCCCAGTGGGCCAGAAATGTGAATGAAAAGCAAGACGGCTCGGATGAAATTTTCTTAAAACTGAAGTTGGACCGCCATCTCAATTAAATTTCTTGAATAAGCCCAAGTTATTTATGGGCCTTTAAAATGTTCGTAAGGCCAATTTGATTTGGGATTACGGGAAAGGTTCTTAAGAAACTTAACTTCAGACAGATTGTGTTTGCTTAAGTCTAGCAAGGATTAATTTAAAAGTCCAATCTTCACATGTGAATCAATTGAATAATCCTCGTACTTTGGAAACTCCACTAAAGTCTCAGCCTGCTGAGTTTCTACAACCTGGAAATGCTAGATGGAAGGCTTGCTGGGTTCTTGCAGTTATTTAATGAGTGGAGGTTCTTTTCAAATTGAAGTCCTTTCGTTCCCTCCAACAAACAATAAGTGGTGCTGAAAGACAATGAAACCAATTTCGATAAACATTTTGAAGCATTCGTGTTCAAATTTGTTGAGCTCACTATCTTTTACTGATCACACCATTCTGTGGGGCACTCATCAATATTGCCCAAAATCACAAGTTGCTTGATCATCACCCTTTCTCCCATCAATTCCAGGTATTCGTTGAGATGATGTGGATCCAAAATGTTGACCCACAAAATTGCATGTTCAACAAGTTGCTCTTTCGGTGAAATTGTATAGATTTTGATGTAAAATCCAAAAATTAATGGCTTTTTTTTTTTCAAATCATGGATTATTTTTCTATTGATATGTTTGTGAAAGAGAGAGAGAGAGATGTATATGACTGCATATTGGTGAAGGAGGCGATCTATGCTAGCTTGAAAGAGAAAGACAAGGCAGAGAGAGATTTGCGAGAGAGAGACGTATATGACTGCATATTGGTGAAGGAGGCGATCTATGCTAGCTTGAAAGAGAAAGACAAGGCAGAGAGAAATTTGCGAGAGAGAGATGTATATGACTACATATTGGTGAAGGAGGTGATTTATGCTAGCTTGAAAGAGAAAGACAAGGCAAAGAGAGATTTGCGACGTCATTATGGATGGGGAAGGTTGCGAGAATGTTGTAATAGTTGTGGTCGAGAAGTTGGAGTCGTCGATGAAAGGTCATCCCTACCTTGACAGATCACAATGATTAAGGGAGGAAAAGGAAGGAAGGGTCTCCAACCCTGTTTAATTCAATTTTCTCTTGCAAATAAAAGTAACAACAAAGTGTGGTATGATGTGATTCTACTGAATGTCTGTCATAAGCTACTAAGACGATCATGGCAATATTACCGTTGAACTATTTATGATGGATTTGGATACCCTTGTTCCTTCGAGAAGAATGGTGTATATATTACTCTTGCACCATTAAAATTTGATAGTCGCCCCAAATAGGCAAAGGAAGAAAACGTTGTAACATCCCCGTTTGTAATAATAAAAGCCTATGAGGAGACACATGTTGCATGTGCACCTGTGGTATCCAAGAGAATAAAGAATCACTTGAATTGCCTTCTTGAAGAATTTAGAAATTTTGCTCCTGATGAAATGCCAACTTGCTTGCAGCACATGCGTAATATTTCAACGCCTCAGTGATCCTCAACAAAGCAGCCAACCCCTTGGATCTTGAGGAGCATGAAGAACTCCAGCGCCAAGCGAAAGACCTCATGGAGAAAGGCCTGGTAGAAGAAAGTGCCAGTCATGGGGCTCTGCCAGCCAGGAGTGGCCATTGGGCCACGCCGGTCCACATGTCACATGTTGGGTCGGGCCACCATTGGCTCGGGCCCATTTTAAAAAAAATAATTTTAATTTTTAATGAAAAATTCAAGAAGAAATTAACTAATTTTTATAGCAAAATTTAAAAATAATTGAAATCAATTGAGGAGAATTAACGAAGAACGCTCATTCAATTAAACCAAATTGAAATACAAATATATCTTCAAATATCTTGCAAAAGAAAATTACACATAATGGTGTCCTAATAATGAATACATGCAAATTACACAAAAAATATTTCTGACAAATTCTATATTTTCATTGTCGTGTTCCCCATTATGATTCGGATGATATGGTGTTGTCATTGTCCTCCTTTTCATATTGGGCACGTTTCTCTAAAGCCAATTCTTGCGAAACCAATCATGTCTTGCTACAACCATTTCTAAGCATTCTGCAAATAAGCTGCACCTTTTGTCTCCCAAAGTATGTTGACTAGTATTAAGCGTGAGCTCAATGGTATCATAAATGCCGGTGAGGTTAGCAAGTCATGAGCCGCGGTGGAAAGAATAAAAAAATTATTGGCTTTCCTTTTCCACGATTTTTAGAATGCCAATCTGACTTTATTAGCCTTACGAATGTATTTGGAGTAATCCATTCTCAAGTACATCGCCAATTCATTGGTAGATGAAGATGAAGACCTAATGGAAGGTTCTTGAATTTCTTCTTTTTACGAAATAGAGATCATAAAAATTTCTGACCTTGTGCATCATCATATATTATTCTTCATAACAAGTACCAATAAGCTTAACCATATTTTATTCAGTCATTTTATCAATATTCTACTAGACTTTTTAAAAATTTTCCTAAAAAATGTATTCATAAACCACTTTAAACTGCTATTTTTTTAATCATATTGAGCACGTTTTTAAATGGGAAGGTCATATTCGTTTCTTTTCTTGCTATAAGTGGATCTTAAGAACATGAATGGACAAAGGCTTCTTGCACCAACAATCCATTTTCTATTGTTGCTAATTGAATAGATGACAATCTGAACAAGATTTTATGTGAGATAATTATATGCGAACGTGACGGTTGGATTCTCAAGAGACATGTAGGTTGCGTTTGACAGCCGGGATAAAATTCGGGATATGATAAAATTTATCCCATCCTTCATTTGATGCTTGCTCGGTATATGATAAAATAAGATATAAAAGGGATAAAGATCGAATAAAATTATTTCATGGGAGAGGTGGAATAAAGGGAGATATGATTTCCGATATCGATGATAGGAAATTTTTTTTTTCAAATAACAAATTTCTTAAATTAACAAATTAAAGTTATATTTGAATATAAATAATATTTGAATTCTAATATGAGAAATTCAAAATAACAAAAATAAAATTTATTTTTTGATTTAATCTTATTTTTATTTATATATTCGAATTTAATTCTATCTTATAATATAAATTCAATATATAAATATATCTATTGCATATTTTAGATGTTTTAGTATTTTAGGTATATTAGTACAATTTTCTATTTAATACAATTTTATTAGAGAATGATGGAATGGGAAGAAAGAAATAAAAAAGAAATTAATTAAAAAGCGAGAAAATAAAATAAAAAATAAAATAAATAAAAGTTTTGCGAGAGATTTTTATCACTCCGTTTGTAAAATTTGTGATTCATATAGACGTTCATATGAAACAATTTATAATATGATGTGAATATGTCCGGCTTTATTATTACAATCATCAAATTGTGGATATGATATAATAAAATCCTCTCAATTTTATATCCTATCATTTAGAAATCTAGACGACCAAACATATAAGGGACATACGTCGGCCATGCATGAAAAAAATTCATATTAAGGATTAAAAAGCTTTTGAATAGGAAATAATGCTTTAAGAATATAAATTTTGATGCCATAACAAAATATGGAAGAACTATTGGAAAATGTTTCGTTTTTGGATAATGGCCAATTAACTACCAGAATTAAAAGATGAATATATCAGTTATAAGGTTTAAGAAACTTTCTACATTTAATGTCACTACCATACTAGTGATCAAGGTCAAGAGTTAACATGGTGCAAATTACTAAAAAAGACTCAATAGTGCATGAACTACATCCGTGAGCTATATTGCTTTCGTGTTTGTCAATTAATGAATGGAGTACTAGAAACCATCACGCTTACGGACATCATCTCCGAACCATTTCATACCGGCAACCATAGTAAAAACCCCCCACCTCAGCTGAGCATATAACATGTACAGAGAACAGGCATACTCACGCATTCAGATTTCAAGCAACCGAGACGAATATCAAGAAATCATGCTTAATAACCTAGTGTAAACCGCATTATGTTATGCTTATTGTGTTGAGGCGCATTCAGATTTAGCCACTACTATGGATTAGCTCCTGTCCTTATCTTTGAGACATAGTATCGATTGCGGCCACAGAGAACACGAAACCAAATCATGGAATCAACACAATTCTTTTTTCTTTTGCGTCAAAAACGATTTAAGAAATAGCAAGTGAGTGGAGATCGTGAAGAACAATTCTTATTCGTAGTTATTTTTGCGTAGACAATATTAATGCAGCTAAAATCCACTCATTAACGAAAAAATCCCCTCACCTATATAAAGGCGATTCAAGAATTTCTTTCCTAGAACACAAATCCTACTTCTGCATTTTCATCACCATTTCTGTTCATGCCTTTCAGCATCATCAAGCCATGAAACTCAGATTCTTCTCCTTCACGATTCAAACGACTCTAAGAATCTCAATACGCATTCCAGCTAGCTCATTCTTTGAAAGTGCAGTGGTTGGCTACGAATGGTGATCGGACCAGAGAGTGGAGATCGTGGAAGCGTTGGTGCTGAAAATCGGGCCAGTGAAGGAAAAACGAATCAGCTTTGAATACTTCGATCGATCTGACCAGAAAACAGAGCATAACAGAGGAAATCCGATCCAACGCGATCTTCAACAACCTAAAGAGAACAGACTTCAGCGACGAACATCTGAAAGAATCAAAAGTAAAGCTTGGCGAAGAGGAAATATAGATCCTGAATCGATAGCGTCGCTGAAGATGAGATCCCAAACTTATTGCTTCGGTGGAATCAGAGCTGACCAAGGCAAAATGCTGGTGACACATGCGAGATATCGAGAAATCCATGTCGCCAATTGAATAAAAAATAATAATAATTAGAAATCAGAGAATGAGAGAGATTTGATCCTGTTGGAGCGATCGAATGAGTTTATAAACTTCCATGCTAAGTGAAAACTGGAAGCTCAAAGGCTTCAGGTTGTTGAGGGTCCGGGTAACAAGTTTGACCTTATCGACCGAGTAAATGATTCGAAGCTCAAGCGCGAGAGCATCGCGATTGAAGAGCACGAATGCGGCAAGAAACCTGAATACCGATTCCTCGAAGCTTGAAGACGAGCGATGAAGTTGAAATCGCGAGCCGAATTAGAAGGAGATCCAGGACCTTGGGCTGCAAATCATTGAAATTTCTTCCAGTCTTTTCAAAGGGGCCCATGCCAAATTGATCAAAATTTGGACTTGAATGATCTGGCCTCGTGGGTTGAGGTATGATGGACTAGACCCAATTGAGCACTTTTTTTAATTTGTCATTTGTTATATATATTATAAACCTCCATTTCCTTTTTATAAAAAGACGTAATTTGCGGGCAAAAATCAGGTGACGACCTAGATTGATAATTTCATTTTTTTTTTATGGTGAACACAACAATATCGAATCTAACAAATTTCAGTCAAGATTGATTCAAAATGTAATCACTAAATTTTGATTCTATCCAAATTAGTGTGGAAGAAATCCTGCATTTTATCGTCTACATTACACTTTGAACCACACAAATGAACTTGCCTTAGGGGTTTTGAACAAATCATAATGTGGATGTCAATTATTCTATGTGACACCGTCAACAATAATATGGACAATTTTTGTAACTTTTCTCAATTTTTAGGCTTTATTTTATTTTTCTCTTTTCTTTCCCTTTTTTGTTGCAGTTCACGAGGCCGACGATGGTCCGATGGCCCTCATCAATCACTGGGCAAGGGCGACCCTTGCCCGAGTGAGGCCAACCCTCATTGTCCATTGCTTGTGGTTGGTCTCCGATCATGGCTTAAGACTAGCTACTTCTGAAAAGAAAAGAATTCAAAAAACATAAAAATTAAAAATCATCCACGTTAATATTGGTCATATCACATGATATAGCTGGTATTGATTGTATCGTCGCATCAGTAGTTTCTAATTAATTTGGTTAAAAGGACTACATTGATAAATTATTAAAATATTTAAGATTAAATTAGCATAATTAAAAATTTTATTACTAAATTGACCGCTGAACAATAGGTTTATGAATTTTACCACAATTTTTCCTAAAGTCTTAAAACTCAACTCTTTTGCACAGCATCTATCTTTCGATACTACCCATTGTGAAAATTAAATAAAATTTTTTTACCTTCAAGTATCAATCTTACGCTATCTAACTTCATGACGATCCTAATTATTGCCAACCAAACAAAAAATAAATTGCTTGATGAAGAGTTACTCTTGAAATATGCCAACGACATTTTAGATAGCATGCACGTATATCAAAGCAAACTAATTAACTATTCGAAGCTTTACACAAATAATAGAACATCAGTACACTTCCCATAAAATTCACTACATTGAGAATATCTTCCTTAGACTTGGTCATTGAATTGTGTGGATCATAACTATTAGTATTGTGAATCCACATGAGTGCCGTATGTCAATCTCAAAAAATCAACAATGGTCATGCATTTAATTTACTAGACACGAATCCAAGCAAGTATTTCCCGTTGCATTGGAAAGGCTGACAACGAGCCTGCCTGGCGAGATTTTGGTATAAACATCATGTATCATCACGCACAATCAGCTACTCTATATGTATGCCTGCACAATCGCGATTAAAGGTTTATCAAGAAATGCCGACGACAGAGGTTGAGCAGTAAAAGTAACTCCTAGCAACTTGGGTAAATCTCAGCACTCGAGGACCAAGGCGTGCCATTTCCTCATACACCTTTAAGCAGTTTTTATTTTTTATTTTTTATGTGAGGGTAATTTTGGAAGTAAAGCAAAAGTCAGACAGAAATGGGTTTTCCCTTATTATAAAGACTAGTTCTCGTGCACTGGAGAGATTACTTTCGTATTTCTTCTTTTATAAATTTAGAGGAATGCAATAGTTAAAACGGCACACAAGTGCGTGTGAGCTGAGTTCCATGGATATTTTCCATGTGAATTTCCTATTTTTAATGATTATTGCATAACTTTTGTTTTTTGTATGCATAAAAAAGAATTTATGCGTATGGAAATCCACTCCACTCAATTTAGTTAAAAACAACTGCTTATTTACACTGAGAGGTGAAAAAACTGCAATATCAACTGTTTAGTACAATTATTACACCTATGTACGCTTGATGATTGAGAAAAAGTATACACGGCCTTTATTTTCTTCATGATTGACCAGCGTGCATTTCTTCAAACAAAATGCACAATCATTAACACGATGCAGGATTTAGATTGTTTCCTAAAGTGAAGACAACAATATTGAACCGAACAAATTGCCGTCATGATTGATTCGATAGAGAGGGAAGAACTCTTTCATGGAATCCTTCGTAGCTTCTAAATTTGCCCCTATCCTATTGATGCAACTAGAAAGCGACAATACGAGAAGAAGCAAAAGGCTAAGGCTCAACAGACTAAGCCGAAAAAGGAAAAAGAAAAAGCAAAGATGCAGTTTTCAAAATGTCAATTGTGCATTTATCGATATGCTTTTTCTCTATTCCATATTATAAGAAATACTTCTTATTTGGTAGTAACCTTATGTTTTTGGGAGTTAATGTAGTCTCATTAACCATTTTATCAGCATCTTTTGACGTACGAGCGCACAATGGAAAATTTCTTATATGGTGGAACTCTTATGTTGCCAGGAAAGTACTTTTCTAATTAAATTAATGACATTGAGTGCTAGTACGATTTATGTAGTATTATTCTCCTTAGAAAGGTGAATCCCAGCATGTCTTTTTGAAGGTGGGGTTGGGCATGACAATGCTTTTGATCCATCTGTAAATCAACAAACCGTATGCTTATTTAAGCATACAAGCTTTGTATCTGACTCTCATGGAGGACAGATGGACTGATCCTCAGTTCAATATTACATGTGCTCATAGGACCTTCGAAGAAACTTGATTGATGGTGGAAATGGATGCAATGATAATAATGCTCTCTTGCTTAGATGCAAACGAAGTGCAGATACATGTATATCGGGAAATTTACTTAAAAAAAGTCCTAAGCCTAGTGTATGTCTTGAAGTTTATCGTCTTTATCTGATGCATATGCCATCTATCCAAGCAGTTGTAGCATGCAAGAATTTTCCCATCAATGCACCACAATTGATGCACCATAAACGTGGAGTCAGCTAACATTAAGTTAAGGCCACGCAACTCAACCTCAGTTTTCCATTTCTAATTTCCATATTCATAAGTAAAACAAAGTCATCCCTGGCATCATCCTTTCTAGCAATGCAGAGAAAAGAAAAAATCAAAAATCAAAATGAACAAGATTACCTTCTCAAATGGTACATAACAGGAACTTCACAGATTTCCAAATACAGACAGAAACTTCCTCCCATGCTCTGTGCCACTCTTGCCATTTGTTAGGCTCGATTAGATTCTTCCACTAAAGTATTGTCAAGAGTTGGTACCTGTAAACCTGTGAAGAACTGAAGTCGTCACTAGACTGAGCCTCCCATACACAATAAGAAAAAATCTCATCGAGGACAATTCTACGAGACACACAACATAAGCCGGTTTCATAACAGCATTAAACCGAGGGACAGCAGCAACCCTCCCAAAAAAATTTTACACGAAATTGTATGGAAATGGAATAAACTCATCCATCTAGATTGACCAGGGCATCAATATAACAGGAAAAAACTAAAAAAAGAGAGAGAATATCACGAAACTAGTAGTCAACATATTTAAATCCGTGAATTACACAAAGGATTCAGTTGGGTAAAATCACAAATACCTGGTGGACGTCACAGTGTGGGGTTCCTTCGTACGAAGGGACAAGCCCTGGCGGGAGGAGATAATCTTCCTCACGCAGATATCAATGGCTTTGGCAGCTCTAAACTCTCACTCTATGACTAAGCCATCACCATCCAATTTCAAGGACCGGGCCTGTGGGAGCTCTTGTCAGGTATGCAGCACAGAGCTGGCAATTTCAGGGAAACTGCTTTGTCTTGACATTGTCTCTCATCGGCATTATGCTCAACTAGAAACTTTTTTGGGAGGCAATCACCCGATGGTATAGTGAAATTCATCCATGCGGTACTTCGCTTGTGAGTGATGGTTGAGGGCTTTCCAGAGGAGGGTCTCATGAGTGAGGCCAAACACTTGGAAGTTGCGAGGGGAGGAGCATTTCCTCAGGACGTCCGAGATGGGCTTGAGCTCGGGGTAGGACATGCGGAAAGAGTCGTTGGACTTGGATGCATAGTGAAGGAGGGTGTTGATGACGGTTGATGGCAGAGGCGCGTTGCTATAGGCGGTCGTGGTGGGGGAAAAGGTGGTGGTGGCAGCGGAGGCGATGGCAGTTGTGGAATACTCTCTGGTGTAAATGAGGGTGACGACGAAGGCTGTGGTTAAGAAGGAGATGAAGGCGAGGAGCCATAGGCGGTTGGAGCTTCCTTGCTTCTGGATGTAAGGGTGGAGGAGGATGAGTCTTGTGTTGCTGTTATTGACATTCTTCATTTTGCTCTGTCTTAGAGAGAGAGAGAGAGAGAGAGAGAGAGAGAGAGTTACCCTCCTCTGGTAACCTTGCAGATCTTGAACTTAAATGAGGCCGAGACCTCTTAGCTCCTTTAAAGGAGTAAAAAGGGACTGTAGGTAAATGGAATTTTAAAGAAACGAATCACTATAATGATAGAAAATATTAGCTAGGCTTACATTATTATCATTGAAATATATCGTATTAATCATAGCGTTCTTTTTTCCCTTTCGAATTTTTATTTTGTGTGCTTGCATCACATTGCAGTTACAACACTATTTTTCTAAACCACGAATGAGTGAAATCTCCTACTTATATATTCATGCAACGATATTTGAATATCTCTTCATCAATCTTTGAAAATTGATAATATGCTTTGATCAACGCTATGGTACGGTGTTGTTGTCGCTCTTTCTTATCAACGGAAATTAATGGGGCATGAACTTCACTCAACGCCATGTGATGTGGACCCATCTTAGGACTCAGGAAGATAGGCTAGCGGCGAGGGATTGGTGATGTAGAGACCCAACAACAGATTACAAGCCAAGAGTCTCTGTTGCTTCTTTGCGTGGGCTTCGCTTCTTAAGTAACCCCCCAGTTGCCCTCAAACAATTACTTGTTAATGAATCTAGCTATCTATTTGGATTCTGAGGGAGACATGTCAACTATAGCAGGCTCTATCTTGGTAGGATAAGCATATGCACCCCACATTCTTATATCCTATACACAATCAACCCTAATAATTTGAACTTTGATTAGAAATCCTTAAAAATTAATGTGGCAACTTCTATGTGAGATTATATGTGGCCCAATTGTATTATTTGTATGGTATTGATTGGTTTGGAACGGAGGCCACGAGGCTATCGTTACTCGTGTTGTCCCCTCACCCGAAGGATGACACGTGTTTTGCTTGTAGTTGCGATGTTAAAAGTTGCACAACTCTGCGTACTCTCCCCCTCTCCTCTCACCAAGCCCACCACCGAGGCCTAAATAGTATCGACACCAACAACTATACGTGACGTGACACGATATGTGATAATGTTATTTCTCAAAAAATAGAAAATTATAACATGTTGGGATACGCTGTATATTAAATGTATATTGATATATAAGATATATGATGATTTTTATGATTATTTTAAGCAAATTAATTTGATTCAAATTTAAAAACAAATAAATAATAGAACAAGAGTTTAGAATGAATTTACACTAAAAATATTAATCCACTATTCGTTAATATAATTTATTATTTCAATTTGAGAAATTTAACTCCATTCCAATAATCTATAAAAATTTGAGAAAAAAATAAGCGATCCACATTTTAGACTTGCTTTCATAGTGTGTTGGAAGAGAAGAGAAAAAAATAAATTGGAGGGTGAATTGTATATCACAGCAAGTAAGAGTTAGAAGAGAAGATAATACTATTTTTTTGTTCTTTCCTCATTTATTATTTTTATTATTATTATTATTTTCATATTTATATTTTGACTCCTCATTTATTGAAAATTTTATAATTTAACTTTGTGCGTGTCAGAATTATGTGTCGGAATTCTGAACTCACGTATCAGAATTCTTGACTCAAGTGTCGAGAGAGTTGACCAGTATTAGATTTTTTGATATTTGTTGACTGAGTGTCAGACATGACATGAAGGCTTTCGAAAAAGAAAAAGTGTCGGTACTTTCTAGACCGAGGTGGGTCTCCCCCGCCACCAAGTCTCCCCAATGGTCAAGTCTGGTCTACCATCGTTTGTTGCTTGTGAAGCATCGAGCCTCGATTTTGCTGACAATTTGTTTTTTTTTTTTTTTTGATGCATTTTATCTGAGGGTACTGTCAAGAAAAGAATAAATTCTAAACTTGTATGATGGAATATTCGATTTTTCTACACCTTAATACTCTGTGTCTTTTTATTATTCTTTGAAAAGGTTTTCCACGTAAATCAAATCATTAAAAAAGAGTACAATGCCACCAAATGAGAACGAGACGCACTCCAAATAATCCTCGGTTGCCCCTCATAATCTTTCTTGGATTGTGCTTGAACCGACGGGGCTGCTCAAGCATTTAGTATTGGCAAAGCATATCCAGGAATGGAAAGTGCTTTGGGTACACCGAACAACAAAGTGTGAATTTTACCCTTTTTGTGGTGCTCCTTGTAACTGCAATCAGAGAGATGCACCGCTTTGTGATTGCACTCTTGGATACTTAGATAATCTGAAGCTGGAAGATCGTCAGGGCCAATGGCGAAAGGAGGTCTGCGTCGGAATGTAGTGATGACAAGGAAGATAATTTTTTTCCTCATGCGTAACACACGCTTGCCGAAAAATTCTGATTCGTTCATGGTTGAAAACACCGAAGCATGCAGGTCATTTTGCTTGAGCAACTGTTCGCGCAGTGCATATGCTAACATTGCTGACTGTCAGATATGGACGGATGATAAATTTTTGGTTCGACTTTTGGCCTATGATGTACTTTCGAGAGATTTCTATGTCCGGACCGCGGCATTGGACTTGAAGGAGGAGCGTAAGAAAAAGAGGAAACCCATTTCGAATTTCATAACAGCAGCTGTGGTTGTGTCCTTAGCTTTTCTTGTGTTCTTTAGTGTGTCGCTGGTGATTATTAGGACGAGACGGTCTGCTCATGCAGCAGACGACCATTTGATGCATTTTGTATATCGAGTGCTGAAGAAAGTGACAAAGAACTTCTCTGAGAAAATTGGGGAAGGCGGGTTTAGTTTGTTTACCAGGGAATACTGCCAGACTCAACTCCTATAGCAGTGAAGAAATTTTGAACCAAAACCATAGTAACGAACAGCTCCTTGCAGAAGTTCGAACTATCGGAACAATACAGCACTGCAATGTGGTTCGGCTGCACGGCTTTTGTGCAGTAGGGTCAAAAAGGTTCCTAGTACATGAGTACCTTGCAAATGGTTCGCTCGCAGCTCATTTGTTTCAGAAAGGTCCCAACACCCTCGATTGGAAAACCAGACACAGCGTTGCCATCGGGATTGCTAAAGGATTGGAGTACCTCCATGAGGCGTGTCGAGATTGCATTGTACACTGCGACATCAAGCAAGGGAATATACTGTTGGATGCAGAACTCGCACCACAGATTGTGGATTTTGGCCTCGCAAAAGTCCCAGGATGGGATGTCAGCCGTGTAATTACCACCATGAGGGGAACCAGAGGGTACCTCGCACCAGAATGGATTTCAGGAGCCATCACATCGAAAGTTGACGTTTTCAGCTATGGAAAGCTGCTCTTTGAGACCATATCGGGAAAGAGAAACATTGAGGAGCTGAATAGCGATATGCGAAATTATCTACCACTTCAGGTAGCTAATCCAATCGCCAAAGGAGAAGAAGTCTTGCCACTCGTGGACCGCAGATTGAATGGACTCGTTGAGATGGAAGAAGTGTGCAGAGCATGCAACGTGGCTTGCTGGTGCATTCAAGACAGCGAGCGAGATAGACCAACTATGTCTCAGGTAGTTCAAATTATGGTCGTAGAAAAGCCATCAATCCCGAGAATTTTCTTGCAAATTGTAGGAAGCTATGAGAGTGATGCATAGGACAAAGCAATATGTCCTTTCTTTGATAAATTTTGGGCACGATGTAGCCCCAATTCATCCTCCTTGAGTCTATAGTTACATCAATGTACATCTTTGGCCGATGCCATTTGTAATATAAAGACGCAACAGTTAATGTCGCTGATGGACTGACTGGTCTAGAATCTGCATCATGCTTACCAGACTTTGTAGGTTCCAACCGTATGCTACCATTTCTCCATCCTCTCGTGGCAGAAGATCTGGTAAAGGAGTTTGTTGTCTATTCAGCTCATGTGTCTGAGCCTAATGAAGTATGATGAACTCTATATTAAACATTTATATGATGCCCTTATTGCAGCCCCGTAGAACCCTCGACAGTCGACGGTTGGTAGAGGATCAGGGCAGTAGAGGCAAGAGCCTTTCAGAAGTGGCGTGTGCTGCTGAGCAGCGGCGTGTACTAAAAAAATTTGATTATGATGTTCCTCAAGTCCAGGTCACGAACATCTGATGTCCTCACGGTGTAAATTATGATGCTCTTCAAATCCAGCCCCACAAATATCGGACCTCTAGTTCAAACACACCACCAATCTTGCGTCGAACGATTGAGAGAAATTGAGAAAGCTTACCATTACAATTGTGTTAGCAACTGCTTTCTTGTGTATCTTCATGTACCGATATCACTAATTAATTGTCATATTAAATGTTTTGTGTTTTGTAATTTTAGCAGACACGAGAAAAACTCATTTCAACACTGAAGTGCAGAATGATGTCACACTATCTAATGGCGAAGAATGTGAAAGAGAACTGCTACAGATGAGCCAAAAGGAAATCAAATTGACAAAGAAATTGTAGTAAAACCGAGGCAAGGAATGGTACTCGATTCTGTAGAGGAACTCCAAAAGTACTAGAAAAGATAGGCTAAACAAGTGGGATTCGGTGGTGGAGCTCGCAAAATGGAGATGACAGTAAGATCTAATACTTGACTTTTGCATGTTCTCGTTATGGAAAGAGTGTGGATTGCTTAACGTTGTCAGGAACAATGTGTAAGCAAAGATTAGTGCTTGTTTATGTCCACTTGGAAAGTACAGAATATCATCTTTCCATCTTGACCACAATCGTAACTTGAATCCTGGGAAAGTTCGCGATCAAAGATGCCCCAAGAAGTTGGATGCTCATGTGAAAAGAAGGCTTGACTTGAAACGATAAAAGCTGGTATAAGGATCAACAAGAATTTTTTTAATCGCCTGTTGTTGAGGCAGGAGGTTATGAAGATCTTAATTTTGGCGAGAAAGAGCGTCGAAATTTCATTGAAAATGTGAGAAAGTTAAGACTTGGAACTGGAGATGGTGAAGCCATTCATAACTATTTTGTTCAGATGCAAAGTAGAAATGATAGTTTTCTCTATGAATGGAGTTGGATGTCAGTTCCGGGACATTCAGCATTCCACCTAGCGTCAGCACCAATCCTCCCATAAATTTATACACGGAATTACGTAAACATGGAATATCCTTATACATCTACTCGGGCAACATCGAACAAATTGAATCGAACAAACTGCTATATATTAGAAAAAAACTGGACAAAAAAGAGAGAACTAATTTCAAACTCAAATATGGGACGGGCTTGGAGGTGGTCAAGAAATGGAGGGAGGCTCTCTCTGAATCCGCCAATTTGATGGGAATGCATCTGTATGATGATTAATCCCCGATGTCAAACTCATTACCTTCTCCTGTCAAAAATAATTTTAACTGTCTGGGAAAGGAAGTGTCGAGACTTGACTAGCTTAATGCCAACACCAATTGACCAGAGGAAGACAATTCAATAGACGGAACCCACACTTCTTTATGCTTCCTTTCGAATGGGGCATTGGGGCTCAACCCTCAAATCATCCTCCTGTTGCTGGCATATTAGACGGAACCCACACTTCTTTATTATGCTTCCTTCCAAAAACCTAAGGTGAACTTGAAAATGACTCCAATCATTTTGTAGATACCTCTCTACTTTCCACAGAGATGTTCGTGGATACTTCTCTACTTCCCACAAAGAGCTGCGCGGATAATACTCAAGCCACACATGATCGGATTCCAGTGAATGTAAGCATCTTGTATAACTCCTCACACTTTTGCCATTGACAAGAATTTGGATCTCACATGAAACACCGACCACTTTTCCTTCCTCCAACCCAAGAACCACACAGAGTGCAAGTCCTAAGAACTTGTCATACAGATCCTTGGGAACCTTGAAAGATATAGGTCCCTCTTCACAATTGTGAATCCATCCTGGCATCTCTCCTCCAATTAGGAGCATGTTGAGTTCCCCCGTCTTCCGGAGATACTGTCATACAGCATTCAAAGTGTGTGTGAGAGAGAGAGAGAGTGAGTGAGTGAGTGAGTGAGAGAGAGAGACTGACCTCGAGTATTGACACACCAGCCAGATCGAACCATTTCCGTGATAATCCACAGCATGAAGAGAAGTCAACATCAGAGAAGTTGGAGAGACTCGAAAAATCTGGGAGTTTTTGTAGAGATCTGCAATTATTTGCGTGTATGTGCACAATATTTGATGGAAGCAGAGGAATCTCTTGCAGTTGCTGGCAATAATCCAACAACAACCATTCCAAATCATTGTATTCATTCAAGCACCTCGGCATATGAGTGAACTTGTTCCCTCTAAGATTTAGGTGCGTCAATCTGGGAAAATTGGAAGGAACCTCGAGGAAATCTAACCTTGATAAATTGCAATCCTCAAGATCTAGACTGTCTAGATTTGGGAATCCCAAGCCATCATCAAGATCAGTTGGATCCTCCAAGTTCTTTGGAAACATGATAAAATTTGAGCAATAATTAAGACCCAAATACTCCAGATTTTGCAATTTATAAATGCTCGATGGAAGCCTTATGAGATTTTTGCAGTGCCTTAAAATTATTTGCCTTATAGAGACAAGATTATCAATGGATGCAGGGAGTTCTTTAATAGCCGTTCCTTCTAAATTAAGTTTCTCTAGATGTTCTATCTTTACCAGAATATCAGAGAACTTCTCGAGTTTAGAGCAACCAGAGAGATAAAGTTTGCAAAGAGATTTTGTCTCGAGTATGCTAGGAAAGATACTAAGCTTAGAGCACGAACTTAATGATAAAAATTCTAACTTGTCAAGATATCCGACAGATTGATCAACCTCCACCAAGCTTTCGCAGAAAGAAAGATCCAATCTCTCCAAATTTGGAGCCCACGAAAGGTCAGGAACACGAGTCAGGAAATTGCATTGACTGAAATCGATGTCCTTCAACATTCTAAAATCCTGCAAAAACATATCAGTGCAGTCATTAAGTTCTGCAAATGTAAATAGCTATGAAAATGAAAAGCTACTCATGGCAAGGGCTTACGTTAAATGTGACTCCTAATTGTTTGATATGACTATTAAACATAAAATAGTGACCGATTATTTGAAAAAAAAAATGAGTAAGACTTTGGTTTTTGACACATTATATCGATGAGTACAATTCTTAAAACTTCGGGCCTCGATTGACTCGTCCATCACTTGGATGCACTTCGGCAATAACCTGTGCCCACCGTGCGAGGCTTGGAAAAATGAGTAGGACTTTGGTTTTTTGGTCTCCCTAACGAGCTCCGACCAAAGCCCAAAAACACGTTTCTTACTCGAATAGATTTTAAATGGGAAAGCCCCACCACAACGGAAATCACTAAGCGAGGAACTATACCGAATAATTTTTCACCATCATTCCTAACTTTACTGTCGATAAGTAGTGTATTCTCCACGCGTTTAATCGAACGGGCCAGTTGCCCGTTTCTTTTGGTTTCACATGACCCGGCTATGAATAAGTCCGACCGCCCAATATTCTAATCGACTGATATTCGTTTTTGAGGCCAGTTTCCTATGTTGAATGGAAGGCCATGGAATGGCCGAAGTGATTGTGCAAAATGAATGATATTAGTCAGAATCCACACTTTTTCACAATAATTGTGCAAAATGAATGATATTGAAAATCGGTTAATCTAATGCAAACGTGGAAATGACTCAAGTCATTTAGACCGAAATGGTCTACTGTCCACAGCTCCTTTGATTCCATATACTCAAGCCACACATGATCCAAATCATATGGCTGCACATGCTTGGTGTGTATCGTCTCTTTGCAATTAACAACTCCTAAAACCTCAAATGAGAATAGCGACTCTCCTTTTCCTCGAAATACAACACAGAAAACTACTCCTAAAATCTTTTTATGAAAGTCCTTTGAAGCCATGAAAGATATGTAACCCTCTTTATTGATGATCAACCACTTGGCATCTCTCTTCCAGGTAGAATAACTTGGCAATTTGTTTGGCGATGAAATTTCTGTCATAGATGTAGACTCTTAGATAATTTTTGAAATTGGAACCTAAAAAGAGGAGTTTCAATGAGTTAAGTGGCAGTCCTAGAGTTCAGATATAGTTAGCAATAGCATTGCAAATATTTTTTTGTACTTAATTGGTGGAAACAGGTCATGTATTGTTGAAGATTTTGTAACTAGATGAACATGAATTATTTAAGTTTTTCATTGGATTGGGTGATCCTTGTAAGTCAACAGTGAACTAGAGTTCTATAAATAAAGAAAATCCTTTGCATTGTCTTATAGCAACTTGTACCACATAGACATGCACAATCACTTTTTATATGTTTGTTGTTTTTTTTTTAATTGGCCCACTATTCCAGGATTTTTAGCCTTTTGCAATGCACAAACACGCAATGCAGCCAACATGTACGCTACTCCATATCAATCAAAGAGAGAGAGAGAGAGAGAGAGAGAAGAGAGAGAGAGAGTCTAACCTTGAAATAATCATTCACGACCCCATTATGAACTAGTGCCTGAGATGAATATAACTCAACACGCTCAACGTCACATATTTTGGAGGGGAGTCTACTCAGAGATTTGCAACTAGTTGCCCTTCGCCTTCTTAATTTCTTAGGAAGCTTGGTGATCTTTTGTAGTTGTTGGCAATCCGAAACATCCAAAACTTCCAAGTTATAGAGTTTCCCGCATATAGGAAGGTCAGTAAAATTGTTTCCCTGCAAATATAATTCTCGTAAGCATGGAAAAGAGGAAAGAGTATCCAAGAACTCTACTTCTGATAGATGGCACCATCCAAGGCTCAACAACCATAACATTGGAAATCCCGTCTTTGAACAGAGCTCACTCAAATCCTCCTCTTCCTCTTCCTTTGGAAACTTGATTAGTCGTGAGCAGCCATTAAGTTGTAGGATTTCAAGATTTTGCAACCTGTAAATGCTAGACGGAAGGATTGCCAGTTTCTTGCTGTCCATTAAATACATACGCTTTAAAGAGACAAGATTTTCTATGGATGCAGGAAGTTCCTTAATTCCAGTATTAATTAAGAAAACTTCTAGCAAGGCTTCATTTTTAACTGAGATATCAGGGAAACTTCGTAAGTTAGAGCACCCACTTAAACTCAAAGACCATAACTTGCCATGACATGCAATTGATTCGTGGACATGCTCCAAGTTTTTGCATGTTTCAAGGTACAACTTCTCGAGATTTGGAGTACAAGAGATGTCCGGCATACATATCAGCGATTGGCATTGAATCAAGGTAATGAATTTCAATTTATTAAAGTCCTGCAAAAACAATAAAACTAACTTGCATAGACATTTCAGACGATCAAAGAACAAAAGTGAGATATATATTCATATCAAAAGCTGGCTCTAATTTTTTAATAAAAAACACTTGATCATAATTCAAGCCACAAGTCATCAGAATTCACTTGATCATGTGGTGTAAACAGAGCACTCCCTCACTTAAAAAATACAAGTTTAAAAAGTAATCCTTGTAAATTCGCCAATGCTTGTAATTTCACCACGCACTAGAATGGTGTGGTCCCTTCCATTATGTATATGTGCAGAAACAATACTTGTAACTCAAAGAGAGAGAGAGAGAGTGTGTAACCACTTGGGAGCACATGAGCCGTGGTCAATCCTTTGCCAACTAATTCATCACATGCATTTAAGCTAACATCTGAAATCTTATGTAGAGATCGCAACCACCCGCCTGTAGATCCCGCAGAGGCGGTGGAAGGTCAAGAATCTCTTCTATTCGTCATTTATTAGGAAGTGGTGGTTGGTTGATCTTTTTTTAAAAAGAAGACATATTTTGTACACCTAGATGATCATACATATAACCAAAAAATGAAAAATAATAGAGTCCAAGCCGTCTTGCATAGTTTTTTGTTTTTAAGCTACATATATGTTGGTGTTGTGTAAGAGCTCAAAGTTTAATATATCGTTATAAAAACAACCACCATATTTATACCTTGCATTTGTATAGATAAATAAAAAATGTAGATGCATCGATAGATTTAGTGGATCTCATGTGCAATTTATTAAACCTCTTTGGTGCACACCGTCAAATATATAATGAGTCTTTTTGCGCCTTCTTTCAATTAAGTTTTAACTACTTTCTTTTTGAGACCCCTTTATCAATGAGTTGTCATTCCATAATGATTAGCATATTTTTGATATGGTAAATTCTCAATGAACTCTCCAAAATTATAGCACTATCCTTCTTAAGGACGAAAAGAATATTAAATGAAAGGGAGTTTAAGGAATAGATTTGAAATGCTATTTATAAAATTTTATTTGAAGGTGTATCTCTCAAAAGATAAAGGTGGTGAGTTTTTTCATGGGACAAGTGAAGAATGTCAATTAAACTTTTTAAATTCAGACAAACCTAATCAACACTCTCACTCGCCCAGTAGCATTATCAATGGAAATGTTGCTATTAGTAGGAAGGTGATTACGGGATGGTTTTGATATGGTAAAAAAATTGTAAATGATTGGTCATGGAGCATTGATGGTTTACATGTTATGGAGAGTTACATTGGTGTTCATTAATAGGGACTCAACAATAGTTTAGTTCTATTAGCCATCCTCAAATGGATGGACAAGCTAAAGCTGTTAATGGAATTTTGGGCAATTTAATGAGGAGTTTATTGGAAAACATGTTAAACAATAGGATTTGTTATTGGTTCAAAATGAATTTGCAGATAATAATTGGATGAGCCAAACTATCAGAAAATGCCAATTTGAAGTTTCGTATCAAAAAGACAATAACGCTCTGTTCGTTTTGCAAAAAATGTAACATTTTGGGAAAATATTTTTCAAGAAGTCAATTCTCTTGAAAAATGATAATATTTTCTTATATTCAGTAGAAATCTGAAAATGAATTGGAAAATATTTTTTGCCATTTGGTAAGGAAACTAGATTTTCCAGAGAAAAATTACCAAAAAATCGAATTTCTAATTTTTTTCTTTTTTCTTTTCTTTATTTCTTTATTCCCCTTCTTTTACTTCTTTTATTTCTTTTCCTTTTTTCCTTTTTCCTTCTTCCTCGACCAAAGGCCAGCCATGGCCACGACTGGTGCCGACAAGCTCGTCCCTTGCCTGTGGCCGGTCGCCCACCATCGTCATGGCTGGCAATTGGCCTAGGAAGAAGAAAAAAGGAAAGAAAAGAAAAATAAGAAAAAGAAAAGAAAACTAAACATAATTAAAAATTCAATTTAAAAAAATATATTTTTATAAGAATATACATTTCATTAATCAAGGTCCCGAGCCCGAGCACTAAGGACCCACTCATAGCTTTTATGGACAAGAGCTTTAGTACTGGGGACTCGAGCACTACCTTCATGGTCCAAAGCTTGGGTGCTAGGGAATCGGGCACAAGCATCAGGGATTCAAGCTCAGCCTCGATGAACTCAAGCATGGGCACTAGGGGTTCAGGCCTGGCTGTTGGAGACCTAAACCTGAATGCCGGGACCCAGAACAAATGTTAGAGTTTCACGTCCGAGTGTAGAATTTTGGGTCCGAGCACCAATATTTAGTCATATTTTGGAAAATGTTTTTCGATTTTTGAAAGAGGGAAATCATTTTCCTGAATTTAAGTATAAGTATTTTGTTAACTAATCAGTGGACTCATTTGCCTAAGCAAACCGAATACAGGAAAATGAGGAAAATGTTTTCCTGAAAAAATACTTTCCATGAAACAAGCAAAGCATATGTTTATCTCATATAAAGCATGGAAAGAGAAATATGAGGAACTTTTTATACATATAGTACTACGTAAACATGGGATAAGTGTACCGTGGATGCAAAAAATTGATACTTGTAAAGTTGAGAAAAATCACCAATTTAGAAATATTTAATGGAAAGAAATTGTTGATAAAATACGCAATACATAGAAACATATACATGTATATGGACAAAAAAGGATATTTCAAGATTTCTAATAACAAATTTGTTGTCGCATAAAAAGAATTCAAAATTTTGATATTGAAACATGTTAGAGATCAAATAAACTTACTAACTCACGCATTTCTCTATAGACACAACATTTGCAAAATAAGTAATTGACTACATTTTGGGGTTAAAAAGAAAAAGAAAAAAGAAAAAAAGAGAGAGATCCCACCGAAGCTCCTGTTTAATTTATATTGTACTATAGATTATATGAATGTGAGTATAATTACACGTACATACATACGTAGGCATTTCTTAGGCATTTCTCTGTGGATACACCATAAAAGTAATCGTCCGAGGTAGGCTTATTTACCTAAAATATGATGGGCTGTCCTACGTGTGAAAAGTTAGTGGCCAATTTGGGAGAATTCTCCTGTATAGTGTGGGGAGGTTTGAGATGCCTTTACTAATCGATTAATTTGGTCGTGTTGTTATCTACTGTCCCGTACATATCGGATGATTACTGGAGTAGCCCAAGAGAGTACTCACCTGTTGAGCGGAACATAAAAACTAAATTGCTTACATGATGTTCTTAGCGTCAAAATTTGAAAAAGCATGCGTGGTGACATGGAGGCTAGGTGTGGAGTGAGATCGGCGAATGAGTCCCCAGCAAACCAAAAGTAAGATATAATAGTTCTAGTAGAAGCAACGACACACTAAAGCATGCCCCTATCAAATTCATTATGCATTTTTCGAAACTCGATGAGACCTTCTTAGGAACTTAATCTTTCGAAAACTCAATTTCTCTTTGAGGATGTATGCACATTTGACCGGACACGGGACACCATGTAAGTAATTATGCACGTGTTTAATATTCTGCATTTGATTTCTCGTTGATGATTAATGTTTGCATTTGTTCTCGCTTGTCAATTCCATGTTTTATCAGACGTGCCCTAAATCTTATTTGAATGAGTTACCAACATTTTTTTTATTGTTTCGAAATTCTTAGAAGTTATAATGATTTAGCAACATTTATCTGCAGAGCTTACTAAAATGTTATTTTCACTATATTTTATAAAACTACCAACTCTCATTTGAATCTTTTTGCCGACGTTTATTTCATTTTTGGAATTACCAACCGTTTTTTTTTGTACTGCATTTTTTTTTGTTTGAGTTACTAATATGTTAAATTTACAATTCTTTTAGAAAATAACCAATTGTTATTTGAATTACTACTAATGTTTTTTCTAGTGATTTGAAATTATCAACGGTTTTAATAGTCTGTGAATATTTATATGCCAGCTTACCAACTTATCTAAATTACTATCTCTTCTAGAAAATTATCAACTGCTAATTGAATCCCCTTACCAACTTTTATAAGGTTGTTCGCAAAAATAAAAGTTGTTTCTATAATTTACCGATATTTATTTGTTGAAGTTATCGACCAATTGAACTCATATACTAAAATTACCTACTATTTCCTAAATTACCAACTAATTCAATAATTTACCAACAATTATATGCAGAGCTCATTTAAGAACTCTTACATGAAAATACCAATAGATACTTGAGTTAGTTATCAATATTTATTTGATTGCTTCAAGGTACTAACCATTCCGATAATTTACCAACATTTGTGGCAACTTACCAACTGGAAAAGGTTAATAACTCATATCCAAAATTATCAACTCTTATTTGAGTTGATTACCATTGTTTAAGAAGTACCCACTGTTTCAATAGTTTACCAAGGTTTATTTGGAAAGCCTACTAGCATGTCAAAATGACAACTCTTCTATGAAATTAACAACTCTGCTGAATGTTACTAACATCATTACAATTACCATCATTCGTGGTGATTAAGTTACACACTCCTCTTTGAGTCAAATAAAAATCAGTAAATTTTGTAAGAGTTGGTAACTTCAACATTTTCATAACATCTGCAAATTAAATGTTAGTAAATTATTAAATCAGAAAGTGATTTCGAAAACGTATTTAACTGAATCAAGTAAGAGCTAGAAAAACTAACACTAGATGGTAACCTAACCCGTGAGGAGTTGGTAAATCACTCAAATTAATATTAATAGCTTGGAAGCTCTTTGAGGTTCAGACCACCTACTTAAGTTCAATATCTCTAAATTTGACACCTCCGAAAGGCTAGGGACACAAATCAGTGACTTACATCCGCTAAAATTCAGAAACTTCAAATTTGTAAAATGCTGCAAATTAAAAAGAACAGCTGAGCAAGATTTTGATAAATTCAATTTGTATGAGCTGAAAATGAAAACCGTCAACTAAAGCATTTATGACGTACCTTCAAATTCCCTCCAAATTTCTTAATCCGGCTGCCACACACATCAAAGCAAACAAGTTCCTTTGGACCATCACTAAACTTTAGAGTGGATGAATGACATTTATGCAATTCAAGCCACCTTAAATCATCAGGAAGACAAATGAGACCTCCGCTGATTCGTGCATTAGAAAGTATGAGCAATTTCAGTCTCCTCATGCGCGTGAAAGCACCGCGACTAATGTGTAGCTTTGCTGGTCTCCGCAACTGCAGCACTATGCCTTTAACATCATTGGTTCCCTATCAAGGAAAAGAAAATAACCATTTATAACCAACTACAATTCGGTAATAGTATGTAAATTAAAGAAGTTAAGATTATCGGTGGTTTCACAAGAAGCTCTCACCGTAGCTGCCGACAGTACTTCATTAACATCATTGTAGCACCATAATCTACTCCGTTTGCCAGGGTCATTTGGACACTCCTTTTTAACGACATCCTGACCCATCAGCTGAATCAAGTCATGCATCTGTACTATGCCGTCATACTCAATTGTTACTAAGGATCTCTCTATTAGAGTCTGAATCCCAATTAATGTTTGCAAACCGCAGCTATCAAGAACTCTGGTTACATAGTCCCTTTTCCTCCCCTTAAAGAAGCAAGCAATGTCAAGAAAGATGTCCCTCTCATTGTCCTCCAGTGCATCAAAACTTATCTTAAGAATACTGTTTATATTTTTATTAGGACTTTCAACAAGTTTTTTCAATGTACTCTCCCATTCTTCTCTGCTTCTACCACATAAAAGGGGACCCAAGACCACAATTGCTAAGGGAAGGCCATTAGCATAGCCCAAAATATTATCTACGAGATCCATGCTTATGTCTTTCGTCTGGTTTCTTGAAAAAGCATGTGAACTCAGAAGTTCAAGAGCTTCACTTCGATCTAATAGTTCAACTTCATATACCTGATGTATCCCGTGAGAAGTTAGTACATGTTTATCTCTTGTCGTAATGATGATCTTGCTCCCTTTTCCAAACCATTTACGTTCTCTAGCTAATGCATTTAACTGGTCCCCATGATCCACGTCATCAAGCACAAGCAGAATCTTCCTACAGCAAAGTCTATCTTGTATCAGATTAGCACCTCCATCCACACTTAAGACCGCTATATTTTCTTTCCATAATATCTCGGATAACAGTTTTTCCTGCAAATGAACTAGGCCATTAGATCTACCGGACGTTTCTCTAACATTTGGAAGAAAGGTGCACCCATCAAACTGATCAGCAATACTATTATAAACAGCTTTAGCGATAGTGGTCTTCCCTTTACCCCCAGTTCCCCATATTCCTATCATCCAAACATCATCCGAGCCCATATTCAACAACGACATTACTTTTTTTTTCCGGCAACCTACACCAACGGAATACTTGGCAACACTCAAGGGTACTCGTCTTAATAAAGTCGAGATCTTTTTGACGATGCTCTCGATGAACTTGGTATCATCTCTGCCAAAACAAAGCAGCAAAAAGAATGCGAATAAATGGAAATATACAATCCACTGAACTAACTAAAACTAACGTGAAGGGAACAGTCACTCTGTAACATTCCAAAACATTACTCTACTCTAACGCACTAATCGATGCCATCATGTATCAATAAAATTAGAGAATTCCAAATTCTTTTACAGGGTCGAAGAGGATTACTCTGATTGCCCATCGACATAATGCCAACCGGACAAATTGCCGGCTTTAAATAGGGCTTCCCTCCATTTCTTCACCCTCTCAGAATCCTTTCCCAATTTCTTCTCGTGCCTGGCCAATGCCTTGCCATAACTCTTTCTCTGCCGTCGAACCTCCCTCGGCTCCACTTTGTAGAACACGGGCAGCACCCACTGTCCCTTGAGCCTCCTACACTCCATTACCTTCACCAGCTCGTCCAAGCACCACTTAGACGAAGCATAGTTCTCAGAGAAGACGAGCACGGCGATCCGCGACTCCTCGATGGCCTTCGTCAGCGCCGGCGAGATCTCGTCCCCGGGCCTCAGGTCCTCGCTGTCGATGTAGGCGTTGATGCCGCCATGAAGCAGACACTTGTGGAGGTCAGCGACGAAGCCATAGCGGACGTCCTTGCCTCTGAAGTTAATGAAAACGTCGAACGGCCATTTTGCTTCGGAGGAAGAAGAAGAAGAAGACGACGACATTGGGAGATAGAATCTGAGCTTAGTTTGGATTCGTGTCGAGCGATGAGTGATGCTTTTATCGTGGAGTTGGTCAAGAAATCGATGCGGACTGAGAAACATCGAACGTCGCACCGCGTTAGGAAAAGCGCCTTTTTCATTTTTGCTTTTTCTTCTCATTTTTCGCAAATGGACGAGAAGTTTATTTTCGTTCATTTTTATTTTAAAATTGTTTGTTTTTGTCTTACAAAAAACCGGAAAGTGATTTTTTTTTACAGGTGTTCAAAGCGAACCGTTTGAATCGGGAACTGCCCGGATTGAGCCAAATCAGCCAGTTGGGTTTGATTCTCAAGAATGTCCATCTAATTCCTAATTCTTAAAAGTGAAAATTGGATCGGACTAGACTAACCAAATATACTTTTATTTCTTCAAAAAAAATTGTCAAATGTGAACTAAGTAGTAAGTACTATCTTATCCGGTAGCATCACAAGCTACAACACAATGATTTTTCATTCATCATTACTTCCATTAATATTTTAAGATTTGTCACTTTTTCATTGCGCACGGATACTCTTTAGTGATTTAAAAAAGAAAAAAGTGATCGATTTCATTGGATCGGATCGGGAATCGAACATCCCTACTTTATTTTATTTACTAAAGTTCAATATTATTCAAAGCATATAAAAAAATTAGGTATAAATTTATGTATGCAATAAAAAAATTATCATTCTCAACCCAAATCCATATATTCCATTCCAATATTTCATCTTCTATGAATGGCAACATATCTTTCACATTATTAGGTAGGAAATTGTTTAGATTTTTTGCTTATTCAACTCATTGCGTCCTCAAAAAATAAGTCATGAAATAGATTTTTTAATGGATACAATTCTGTTTTTTACCCATTAATTGATTTTCATATTTTTAAGTAGCCATCTTTTGCTTAAGAATGGAACAAGGGAGTCATGTGCATGTTTACATCGTTCAACTCATCGTGTCCCCAGAAAATTCTCTTTCTATTTTATTTTATTACTTTTTTTAAAAAAGGAAATATGCACCGGGCTTAACCTACGCGCTTTCTCTGTTATTTACACATAATACGTACGGAAGATCCCAGCTTGGTAAAATACAAGTAGTGCTGTTTGAAATCGAGGCTTTACCTTTTCCAATTATTATAACTACAACCCACTTTGAACGATGTAACAAGCCGTGATCTCAATCGAATATTTTTTTGTTAATTCCTTTGGCGAGCTTTCTGAAAACAAGCCTCAATGCCAATGTCACTTCTTTGGTCGCGAAATAATTAACACAGAAGAAGAAGAAGCCATTAGAATTTGATAAAAGGAGGCAGGTGCTGGTGTGTTTGCTTGGAAAATGAAGGTGCCGAAGGATGAAGCGAGATCTTAAAAGGTAAGCTACTCCATTGGCCACCCAATAAAGTACTTGGCTGTGGCTTCCAGGAAATGGCATTCGCAATCAGTGAGATTTGTTCCCAATCGGATCTTCTCGGTATTTTCTTTGCACGCGGAGGCATGACTTTCTGTTTTGAGGTTCAACAAAGAATGTTATATTAATTTCCAGCTTTGTGGGCAAGGCAGATGAGAGGATGTGGCAGGAAATTGGAGAGAAGGAGGCGGTGCCCGGTGGGCTCAGCAAGCTCGGCTTGGGATCTTATTCTTGAGAACTGATGTATTGTGGCACGGGGAAATGTCGCTAGCGTGATTTGTTGCACACTACTATTTTGGTAGCTAAAATTCGCATGATTTTTTGCCATGCCTTCCAATAAATCAATATATAATGGGAATGAAGAAATTAGAATTTAGAGTGCAGACTTACTGGATAACTCAAGAGGATAACTTTGACATGTAAATCAATCGTAACATCCTACACAAGATGTGAGCACGTCTTGTGCCGATTTGAGAGAAGGGCTTTGATATGAGCACGTCTTCACCAACAATCAGTTGCACATTTTCTATGCATTAGGCAATCGAATTACAAATTGGACAAGGATTACCTTTTTCCTTTCATAGCTCGGGCATGAGAATATATCAAGCTTTTTGTTCAATTGAAAGTAATGCGGTAGGTTCTAATGTATAAATTCAAAGACATGAGAAATTTTCTAAAAGAACACCTCAAAATGATTAATTGGTACACCAATAGCTTATCTTCTATTACTTTGGAGTGAAGGATCTATCACTCGACTAGGGCATTATTCATTAGATGCTTTTTTGGAATTCATATGCTTGGTGATGTCATTCCTTGTCAAATCAAAGTGCTAGTCATTTTCAAAAGCAATGGATACTTGATATGAGAATTTGTAAGAAAGGCTTTTACTAGGCGTAAAAGAACACATTCTATTCAAATTATTTAGTCCAAAAGAGGATTTTTGTGTTTAGACTCTAACGAAAAATGGTACTTCAAAAGTGTAAAGCATCCACTAACATGGGATGCATTACACTTAGAGTTTAGCTTATTTTGTTATTATCTAAATTTATACTGCATATAAACGTTAGTAATGTCAATTAAGTGCAATAATTATACCGATCATTATGAGCTTCATGTGATTTGATGATATCTCACTTTTTTTCTTTGTCTTTGTTGCTTAAGTCAAAAGCACAAGGATATGTTTGCTCTATCAGTTTCGTGCTAGCTTCCCTCCACGCGGCTTTGCTCAAAAAAGAAAAAAAGATCGAGTTGATTTTGATGGGCAGGTGGCCCCCACCACTTTGTTCCTTCTACATGCTCATATCTTGAGCGATTCCAAGGCTTGACTCCAGTGGCTCATTCCCATTGCATTTCTTTTTCTTTTTTTTGGTTATAAACAGAAACGGCTTGGTTGTTATTATTCGGGAAAATGTTAAACAAGGAGATGGATTAGACTCGTTTTACAAAAAAAAAGCCTAAACTGAATTTAATCAAATAATTGCCTAAAATGACTAAATCAATCTCACATAGGAGCCAAAGCTTGCTGATCGGCCAATTTTTTGATAACTGGTAGATGTATGATTGGTCCAACAGACGAAGCCTAGATATTTTTATCTAAAAAAATTTGGTAAAAATTATAAATCCCAAAAACAAAACACCACCACCACCCCCACACATCACGCCCGATGGTTTCTTCCTTCTTTTCTTCGCATCTTCTCCTTTGCTTCCGGTCTTCATTTCTTTCCATAGATGAAGACATTAGTCAAACATTCACATGTAACAAAAGAACAAAAAGCAAAAGGTTTCTTCCTTCGTTTCTTGACATCTTCCTTTCCTTGCGGTCCTCGTTTCTTTCTAAAGTGAAGACAAAGCTCAAGCAAGGCCTACCTCTTCGCTCATCAAGCACTCTATTGTGAGGATAGCAATCTGTTTAGGACTATAAAAAATTAAATAATAAATAATTATAAATTATTTTGAAATTCACTCATTTAAGAATTTATGACTCATAATAAAGTGTTATTTACAGTAACTCAAAAATCGTTATGTTAATAAAGCCCTTTTTCTAATAAAACAAGGCAACTTGCTCTGGAAATAAAAATGATCCAGGAGACTTTCATGTGCAAGTGGCCCCCACTACATTGTTCCTACTTTTGGAACAAAACGCGCTCATGTCTAAAGCAATTCCCAGGCGACACTCTCAGCCCATTCTCATCAGTCGCCCATGCTCCGACACCGAGGAAGACCACAAAGTAGATGTTGTTAGTTGCCGGTCGGGGTACGACGAAACTATGAGGATTGCGCTTCCAATATTCAGGGAATAAGAGTTGATTTTTCGTGACGTTTCATATTCTCTTCCACAAAATCAATGGATTTATTTGAGAATTATTGCACTTTGATAAATGTAAATATTTACCTCCTTAAATCTAAAAAATCAAGTGAATTTCTTGGTGGAAATATACTTGAATATATTGCAATTCGGTGTTTAAAAGTTATTCCATTAAGTCTATAACGTACGCATCAATGGGACAACAGATTTTAAAGGGTGGTTACATAGTACTGTTTTGATAGCTAAAATTCTCATGACTATGCCTTCATGCAGAAACTTGGAGCTTCCATTTTATATAATTGTTTGCTAAATTAGTCTCTTATGATTGAAGAAATTCAAATTTAGAGTGGGGCCTATTGGGTAAGTTGAGAGGATAGCTTTGACGTAGAAATCAATTGTAATATCCTACACAAGATGTATTAGTTATGCAAAGTACAGAGATACTTGTGCCGATTTGAGAAAAAGGATTATGATTTGAGTATGTCTTCACCAATACTTAGTACTTCACATTTTCTATGCATTGGGCATTCTAGCTATAAATTGCATATGGATTACATTTTCCTTTTATTGCTCGGGCATGAAAATATATCAAGCCTTTTGTTTTATTGAATGCAATTGGTTCTAATGTATAAATTATAAAAACAAGGAATTTTCTAGAATAATATCTTTAAATGATTAACTGGTATGTCAATAACTTATTTTCTATTACTTTGGAGTGAAGGATATCTCGCTCAAGTAGGATCGCTCAAGTAGGACGCTTTTCATTGTATGCTTTTTGGGAATAAATTTCACACTCCCCTTCGAGGATCCCCTTACCCTGTGTGGAAATCTGTTTTTCTGCACTGCTTCACTCTTCCGGTTAAAGCTTTGGGGACACCAAATTTGATGTTTCAAAGAAGAAGGTGGTTAACGTTGGATATTTCATACGAGAGTTCATAAGAAAGACTTTATCCAAGTGAGAAATGACTCATTTTCAGATTATTTAGTCCAAAAGAGAATTTTCGCGTTCGGACTTTAATGAAGATTGGCATTTCGAAAGTGTAAAACATCCATTAATGTTGGATGTTGTGGGAATTATGTCTGGAGTTTCAACTTATTTTGTTGCTATTTAAATGGACGTTACATATGAGCATCACTAAAGTTAATAGAGTGCACTAATTACGCCCATCGTTATGGATTTTGCATGATTTGACCATTTTCCTTCTTTTTTATTTTCTTTTTTGGTTTAGTCAAAAGCCTAGGGAAATATTTGCTCATCACTTTCTTTCTAGCTTCACTCCACACGACTTCATTTTGGAAAGAAAAATGATAAGGTTGATTTTGATGGCCAACGGCTCATTTCCATTGCATTTTTTAACTTTTTTTTTTTGAATAAATGTATTAGAAATCTTAAAGTTTATTACAAAAGTATAATTGAGTTCTAAAACCTTCAAAATTTTAAAATATGTCATGAAAGTATAATCGAGTCATAAAACTTTCAAAAAAAATGCAATCAAGTCCTTTATTGATTACACATTTGAAAGTTTTAGGATTCAATTGGACTTTCATAATAAGTTTTAGAACAAATTTTAGAACTTTCGTAATATCCTACATGAGATGTATTAGTCATGCAAGTACATAGATACTTGTATTGACTTGAGGGAAGAGTTTCGATAGTATGTCTTCGCCAATAATTGATACGTTACATTTTCTATACATTGTTAGGCATTCTTTGTTACGAATTGCATAAGGGTTACCTTTTCTTTTCATAGCTCGAGCACAAAAGTAGATCAAGCTTTTTGCTTAGTAGAAAGTAATGTGGTTGATTCAAATAAATGAGAAATTTCTCTAGAAAGACACCTTTAAATGATTAATTATTGTGCCAATAGCTTATTTTCTATTACTTTGGAGGGAAGGATCTCTCCCTCAGGTAGGGCCTTCTTCTTTGGATAGAGTCACTTGCTTTGTGATGTTATTTCCTATCAAATTAAAGTGCAAGTCCTAGAAAGAAGAAACCAGAAAAAGTGCAAGTCATTTTCAAAAGAATTGGATAGTTAGTATACAATAGTTCATACGAAAGACGTTGTTTAGGTGTGAAAGAACACATTCCTTTTAGATTATTTAGTCCAAAATAGGATTTCCACATTTGGACTTTAATAAAGAATGGCTTCTAAAGTATACAGCATCCACTAACATTGGATATGGTAGACATCGTGTCTAGAATTTGGCTTATTTTGTTACTATCTAAATCTAAATTGATGTTACCTATGAACATCACTAATGTTAATAGAGTGCACTAATATTGCCGATCATTATTAATTCAATGTGATTTGATGATGTGTCTTTTTATCTTTATTTTTCTTTTTTCGCTTAGTTAAAAGCCCAAAAGGATTGTTCGCTCATCACTTTTATGCTAGCTTCACTCCTCCAGGCAAAGAAAACTTCGCTCTGGAAAGAAAAATGATCAAGTTGGTAGATGGCCCCCACCACCTCATTCTTCTACGTGCCCATATCTAGAGCGAATCAAAGGCTTGAGTGCAGCAGCTCATTTTCATCGCATTTTTTATCCCCTTTTTTTTTCCTACTAACATAAACAACTTAATAGTTATTATTTGAAATTTTTTCAAATAAGGCCATTTTATAAATAAAAAAAGAGAGACCTAAAATGGACATTATTCTAAATAATGGCCTAAAGTAATTAAATCAGTCTCCCATAAAAGCTTAAACTCATCAATTGGCCAAATGTTTGTCGACCGACAAGCATATGATTTTTTCAGTGGCCAGAATATGGGTACTTTTGTCCAAAAAAAATTGATTAAACAATTGCCAACCTTAAAAAGAAAATAAAAAACCGAAACACTTCTTCCTTTGTTTCTTCACATGTTCTTCTTTGTGTCCAGTATTCATTTCTTTGGAGAGAAGAAAACATAACTCGAGCAAGGCCCACCTCTTCTTTTAGTAAGACACTCAAATCTAACACAAGGGCCTCGACTCTCCATCATCTTTTCGAGATTGCGATTCACCTCCATCTCCACTTACGTTCAACTAAGGTTAGTCTCATTCAAATTGATGCAACCGATCCTTCATTCAATTAAGAGACAGCAATTGCATTTTGTTGAAGCAACATGTCAATAAGGTGTGGGCATGTAGTGGAATTTCACACCGATAATAGCGACAATAGTGATGGTAGGAGAACTTTTTTGTATTTAGTATTGTTTTTGCTTGTTTTGTTAGATTTTCGGGTGCATTATGTCTCCTTTTGTAACGCATATAAGTTGCATCCACTATGTATTTTTAAATTGGATTTACTGCCCTAGCGATCCTACATGTTGGTAGTGGTCCCTATTTTGCAATTTTCTTAATGCTTTAATTTTTTTTTCTAGCATATGCTTTGTTGTTAATGGCCAAGCCTCGTGAACATGGCATGGAATTCAATTGTTGTTTTTTGATTTGAGCTATAGCACATTCACGATGCCAAAGATAAGATTCCTCACCTCAGCAGCAAAAACTGTTGGTTTTTTATTAGCTCTTGCACTGGAGGCCTCATAAACATAATCACTGAGCTTAATCACCAAACCAATGATAAGGTCCCTCACCATAGCAAGGGCACTTTTGTGCCATAACAGGAGTTTGAATGCAGATTACAAATAACTAGCACAGAAATTAAGTTTATAATGCACAAGTTTTGTGACAAATATTATCCCATAAATTGTGAATAAGTGGAAGAGAAAGAGGGTATATAGTCCCTTGTGTGACTAGTTTTCTTTCATAGCTCAGGAATTAAAAAAGGTCAAGCTTTTTGCTCAGTAACATAATGCGGTTGTTTCTAATGTATAAATTCAAAGAAATGAGAAATTTCTCTAGAAGAACACCTTTTTGTGATTAACTAGAATGCCAATAACTTATTTTCTATTACTCTGGAGTGAAGGATCCTTCACTTGAATAGAGCCTTTTTCATTGGATGCTTTTTGGAATTCATTTGCTTCTTATGAGAGTTCATAAGAAAGATCTCGTCTAGTTGTGAAAGAGTACGTTGGATTCAGATTATTTAGTCCAAAAAGAGAATTTCCGTGTTTGGAATTTAATGAAGAATGACACTTCGAAAGTATAAATCATCCACTAAAGTTGGATGATCTAATAAATATTGCGTCTAGAGTTTAGCTTATTTTGTTACTATTTAAATCGATGTTAAAAATGAACACCCCTAACATTAATTGAGCGTACTAACTACAAAGGTCATTGTGAAGTCCATGTGATTTGACAATCTCTCTACTTTTTCTTTGTCTTTTTTGCTTAGTTAAAAGTGTTATGAATAGCTCATCACTTTCGTGTCAGTTCCCTCCACGCAACTTCGCCTCACGCCACCATGCAACTTCGCTATGGAAAGAAAAAAGATAAAAGTTGATTTTGATGGGCAAGTGGGCCCCACCACCTTGTTCCTTCTACATGCTCATATGTAGAGTGAATCCAAGGCTTGAGTCCCCTAGCTCGTTTCCATTGCATTTCTGTTACAAAGATGCCCCTATTGCAATTGTTGGATATATCATATGCTTGTTAGCTAGTGAACATTTGGCCAATGAGCTCAGGTCTTTATTTGACATTGATTTAGCCGCTTAAGGCCCTCATTGAAATAATTTTCATTTTAGGCCCTCTTTAAAAATTTTAAAAAAAAAAAATGGCCTCACTTTGAGTCCTTATTTGGAGATTTTTTTTTTTTTAAAGATGCTCCATGATTTTAACTAAGACGACTAAAAAAGCTGCAATAAACTGTGATTTTGATTACCTTTGGTGAGCTTTTTGAAAACGAGCCCCAGTGCCAGTGTCATCTTCATTATTCCACATTGCATGGTCATAACATGATTGAACGGACAAGCTTAAACTATTATTGGAAAAAAAAAAAAAAACATGTGTAAGTAGTAAAGTAACACAAGTATATTCGATCATTCTTTCAACATAGCATTCTTGGTATAGGAAATGTAAGAAATTTAAAAGCAATAATTCCAAGGTTTTAAATCCATTATTAGAAGTCTCAAAGAATTTTATCTATCTTTCCCAATAATTATAGATGTCACTAGAGTTTCCACTAAAACGTCACGCAAATTCAGTTGATATAAACCGGGAATTCCAGCTTCGGTATTTTGCAGCCCCATCATGCATTCCTCTGCACTGTTGGGCCACTTTCCTCATGATCCGTTTGACTTGGGCCATCTTCCCAAAGTGCAATAACCTCCTCCATAGCTCTGGATGCAAGTCCCTTTTTCATGGACTAAAGCTGGTACTGGTGGGTTCTCCTGTAAGTCTGCTTCTCTTGAGCTCTCTTCTTATGAATTTGTTTGATACCTTAGCATGACAAACCTCGGAGAGTGTAAGTGACCAACCACAGAGGAAAGCTGGATCAATCTGAGTCACTAATTGTCTGGAATTACAGCCTTCAAGTTGTCCTCTAATTGCCCGTATATTATTCGGAATCCCCAATTTTGAAAGATTTCTCCCATTACTCTTGAGGCTAAATTGGAAATGATTCAAATCATCTTGATTAAAATCAAACTCTTCTGCTCTTGGTTGGGAATATGCAAGCCACATGTCATCGGAAATGGCTTGATAGTATGGTGCATACTCCCTCTCCCCTTCTTGGCATTAATGTGTGGAAGGATCTGGACCGGGGCAACCACATTTCCTCCTCTTGGTCCAAATACAAAACAAAAAGCTTATCCTAGGAACTTGTCACCCAAGCAATGTAAAGCCATAAGCAACCACTTTAGCATCTCTCCTCCAGGAAAAAAAGATGGAGCCTTTCCCCAGCAACCATCTTCTTGCAACGTCGTGATCAATGCCTTGAACTACCCATCTAACAAAGAGACAAAAAATCCGAATGTAAACTACTTATATGCTTAAAATATATTTACTTGTGCAATGTTCTGGCAAACAAAACATGAAAGAACCTCCTCGGAGCCAAAGTCATCTTGTTGAGGTGTCAGATTCCAATTATGGGTGATCCCATGTTGTCGTGAGATTAAGAGCGGAGAAAATTCATGCCGTTTTTACTGGCCATTGCTGGATCATTGAAAAATTATTGCAGTAGTGTAGTTGCTGACTACATAAATATATTTGGTTATCTAATATTTCAGAATAGCTACTACTTGTGAATGTTGCCAACTCTTGATATACTAGTAGGTATTTTATTATATTAAAATTGTAAGCCTTACCAACTAATTACTAATTAAATTAAAGTTCCGACTTTTTAAATCAAGACTTTTAAAATCTGTGAACTCTCGATGGATTGAAAATTATCTTTTCCTAAAGAAAAATTGATAATCAAACCAAGAAATTTGAAAGGTACGTACTTCCTTTTTTATGTATAAAAGTTTCCAATGAAATGAAAAGTCACTTCGACTAATTACATGTTTGCCAATTGAAGGTTGCCAATTAGGTGGAAATGTACCACTTACTAATATTTTGAAAGCCACTTATTCAGGTGAAAAGTTACTAACTTATAGAAAAATCACTTTTTTCTTTAAGCGTTGAAAGGGAACTACCCTCTATGGGCCTGGGTATGATAACTTCTCTAAATACTTTTTGGATGAATCTAAGAAGGCCATTTTTGGCGCATCTAGCTAATTGTCTTTCAGTCTAAGTACCCAATTGAAAGGCGATTGTTGATGACCACCGCCAACCCCTGCTCTTTTCATCAGCAACATCTTCCTCCACTTGCATATCTGTCTGTTCATTCTCTTCCTCTTCAAATAACCCATTTTTGTCATTGTAGCACCCCGTCTTCGCCGCTAGTCTCTAACGGAGAGAGCATCCTAATCTTTCTCCATCCGGCACTAGCAAAAACATGCTCACTCTCTTTTCTTATATAACGAGTTACCCTTATTGTGAATAGTGCAATTACCTTGCATATTGATAGTTACTATTTCGATGTTACAAGTAAGTTAGAGATGAGACAATTCTAATTACAGAGTTTTTAAAAGTTACTCGACATCTTGAAAAATTAATAATAAAATGGATTTGTAACTCATTGGCAAGAGAACCGCATATGCTTTTTCTGTATAAGAAGTAACAAATAAGGATGAGAAAGTTGCTATAACTACTTTGATATTTCGTTACCTACTAAGTACTAAATTAGATGAAACTTACTCACCAAGTGATAAGTTAGGTGACAATAATAGCAGACAATTATGCACTTCAATCTTTCTCGATCATAGTTATACAACCTCACATTTATCATTTCATATGAATAACAATTTAATATAAAAAAAAAAAAACTTTACTCAGTGCAATTGTATCACTTATGCCTCTCAAACCAGCCATTGGGCCAATCAGGCCTTGATTTGCGTTGAGTTTCGATCGGATTTGGGCTCTCAAATTAGGTTGTTGCTTCACTTTTTCAACAAATTGAACTCAATTCGGGTCAAACTTTGGACCCATTGGGTCAAATGTATAACGATGTAACTTTTTTGATGAACCTCAATGCCATTATATCACTTATGCCTCTCAAGCCAACCATTGGGTCAATCGGGCCTTGATTTGCTTCTAGTTTCAATTAGATTTAGGCACTTTGGGCGTTGCATAGTTGGTCAATGAATTTTTTTTATCAAAAAAACAAAAAGGTGGTTGTTTGCTTCACTTCAACAAATTGAATTCAGTAGGCGTCGAATTATGGACTGATCGGGTTAAATGTTTGACGATGCGAGTCACCTTTGTTATCGAAATTGATGCTTACATAGCGTTCTCTCTTGTGGGGTAGCAATGTAAATAGTGCAAAGACAGTACCCTGGAATTAAAATATACACGCACATGCACGATTATTTTACTCCTCACGCAAGTCATATTAAATAAATAATAAAATTTAATAATTATAATTGGATGACTATTATAATACTTGATATTTTTTTTCTTATCTTACCCTATACAAATTCTTTTTAAGAAAACGAACGTTTTGGCTATGTTTTTAATAACTTGTCAAAAATTTATTCAACAATTCTATAAAATAGAAAATGGTACAAGATGACGTTGGTTGTTCACTGTCCAGACAATTGAGGAATTTCATCCGAGTGCACTGAGTAGTAGGGGTGTGCATGGTCTAGGTGGGCGGTTCCCGACCTAGAACCGGGAACCACCCGTTAAGGACTGGTTCCGAAAAATTGGAACCGGGATCCACCTGTTTGTTGCATGAATCCACCTGGGAACCAAACCGCCGGTCCGGTCTGGTTCCTAGGTGGATCCATGAAACCGATCTTGACGTAAAACAATTTTGATTTTCAACATAGAACAGTCGGGTCTATGAGTTGGGAAGGAGGGGAGGAGGTCTATGGTTGGGTTTTCAATATAGAACGGTTGCGAAACAATTTTCTGCGGCTGTGGCAGGTGGCGGCCGACGCGAGGGGGCGAACAACAGTAGCGGAGGAGCAACGGTGGCGGCATCAATGCTCGGGGAGGAATCGAAATGGCGATAGGATTAGGAGAAACTGAGGAAGAGACAAAGAGAGAGAGAGAAGACGAAGGGAGTGAGGAGATGAGATCTAATCTAGGGTTTCTTTTAATAATTTCTTTTTTAATATTAAAAAGGTTCCGGTCCGGTCTGGGTGGGCAGATCCGCCCATGGAACCGGGAACCGGAACGGTACCCACCGGTTCCGAAAAATTGGAACTGGGAACCGGACTGGTTCTCTCAAGAACTGCCGGTTCCGGGCGGTTCCGGTTCGGTTTCGGGCGGTCTGGGCGGTTCCCGGGTATTTTATACACCCCTACTGAGTAGTGGAAAGTAGGTGGTTAATTTCTTCTTTGGCCGACTTTACACTTTTTTTTTCCTTTAAATTGCATTGCAAATTTAGAGATAGAGCGCTCCATGTAGATGAGGGCAAATTTTAGCGTGAGACGAAAGGGCACGCTAGTTTAAATACATAGATAAGAAATTTATCATGTACCATTGTTCCATAACGTGTCATTCACACACAAAGGACATAAAAACAAATTTGTTTGCTTTTCATCAATGATAAATAATATGATTGTGCAATAAATGCCTAATTTTCAAGAAATATATATTTTTTATTGCTCTGAGATCTTTTTTTATTTTACGTACTTTTTGTTTGTTTAATGGACAATTAGTCTTTTCATGTAGGCAATGCGCCCATACGAGATATTTGTGTTTTGCATGATTGATTGTGAGTGAAATATGAAAATAATCAATTTCCCCCTTTTTCTCAATTTTGTTTACTCTTCACTCATACTCCCATCTCTCTCTCTCTCAATCCACAAATTTTCTCATTCACTTAGATTTTGCTTCATATTTCTTCAAATCAAAGCCTCTAATCGCTTTCTCTTAGCTTCAACGTTCCTCGAATCTAACCTGTTTCATCCAAACCTATTCAATTCCATCCCAAACACCCAAAAAATCCTTAGAAATCCTCCCTCTTCTATGAGAATGCCGATCAAACACACGGCTGGAAAAGAAGGGAAGCAGTTCTCCATTACACTGGAGGGCATAATAAAGCGAATGGGAGGTCGCAACTCCTCCGCAAGTTGGGTTCCCCAAACGGAACCAAGCTTGCTTTGATAGATATCTCACATTTGCTGCTAGAAGTGTGTTGGAAGAGACAGCATATAGACTTTTGAGTATTTCACACAGGAGGGATTTCCATTTAGGCAAATGGTTTTAGCCGGTCGGGTTGGATTTGGTTTTGGTTGGTGTCCAAGGAGATTTATTTTTAAGCTGTGAAATGGTTTTATACTCATTCGATCAAAGGTGAGAATGATAAGAAGGAAATATGATTCACGAGCCTTTCTATTTGGAATGTTGATTATTCTTGAATATTAATCCTGAGGTGATTTTGAAGCATTTAGCTTTCAGTGATACTTACATGACCATGAGAAAATGATGGTTTTTCTAAACAAGTGAGACAATTAGTCCATGATCCTAAGGCGCTGCAGTTATATGTCAGCATGCGTAGTCTCCATATGATTTTGATGTACTGCCTGCTTTCCATATCTGGCCATGGAGCTGATTTGGTCAAGGAACAAATCAAGCTGACATTCAAGGTCAAGAATGGTTTAAAGGGCTCCCGAAGAGACCTCCAAAAGGACTGTATATTTTGTGTGGGGGATGGCCTTAACTTGCATTTTTGAAACTTTTGACGTTGACCTCGAAGGTGAGACGCTAGAGTCCTAAACAACCGCCAATTTATTGGAGAGTTCACGCTAAAAGCTATGGACATCACAAGAAGGAAGGAGAAGTTTGGGTGAGGAAGAATGCTTGGGATGGCCAAACCAAACACACGGGGTATCGCCACCTCACTTTACGAGGCTAGCTGTTGGAGTTGATATTAGGACGGAAATGAAGGTGATCCGTAGGTAGAGGCTCTCTCTGCCAAGCTTTCCTAGCTTTGAGGGGGAGATCCACGTGGTTTGCGAAGAGATGCAATCAGGATCTGCGGGAAATTCGGGAGTAACTTCAATTGTTCGGTCAGTTTGCTCCACTTTCCTCCAAAATTTTCATTTCTTTCCATAGTATCCTCCTCCTCCACCAACTTTATTGGAGTTTTCACGTGTTGACCATATTTTTCAAGCATTGGCTTAACGACCTAATCAAGGTCTATGTTTCAATCCATATTTCAATTTTTTCGGTTTTTTTTATATTTTTATATCTTTAGATTTTATTCATTTATTATTATTCTTTTTATATATTTCGAAAAAAGGGGTCTAGGCTGGGCCTTCAGACCCGGCACTATGGGCATGATTCATTGGGCTTATTGCCTTAAGAGGGCTTGATCAAAAATTCAAACTGGGCTCATATCATAGAATTGAACCCAATTCCCACCTGAAACTAATCAAACCCAAATTCGCGAAAAAAAAAAACGAGATCCATAGCCCAATCACCAGTAAAACCGAATTGAACATAACGGCACTAACCCAACTCTCTCATGCTAAGCCCACAATGAATTCATTGTCCATTAAGAGGCCCATTTTCCTATTTATTCTCTTCTCTTCTCTCCTCCTTATTCTTCTTTTTTGCCCTGTCGTCTTTCTTCCTATAATCTTCCTCGCGCACATCCTGGGAGCTCTGCTCTGCTAAAGAAACCGACTCAACCTCATCAATGATCGACGTATTCAAGCATTGAATGTAACGTCGCCGTTGTCTGGCTTCAGTCGCCTGGAGCACGGCCATCGTCCGTTAATCGTCATGCATAAACCCAGATTAGCGGAAGGACACCCAGGATATGAGCGTAAAGAACTGGACCTCTAATCAACGTATGGGTCAAAGATTTCGAGCCACGTTTCTCACCAAGAAAAACGACCACACCATGTGGCCATGGAGATGCAAAAAATAGCAAAAATAGATAGCCGGTGACATATTGGGAGACCACAAAGTGTACTGGAAAGCAGATCCGTAGCAAATGGGGAAAAATTTAATCCACGATGCTTAGACTAGCAACCACATCCCATAATCAGTATCGTTCAACAAAATCAATCCGAACGTGTCAGTTTTGCTTCCTAATCAATCAACAACACGAGGCGAGGGTCACAGATTCAACTCATGCATTCTATCAAACAGTTGGCGAGCATCTCTGGAAAAAAGACATGATGAGTGTATCAACACCACAAAACAATCCGAATACTTCTTCTTTGCAGAAAGGGTTTGATTCATCGAGGCAAAAAAATGATTTCAAACCTGGTTTCTTCCCAGACATACACCAACGTCAACTTCAAACTCAATCTTCACTTATGAAATGATCAAAAAAATGTTGCGGGTCCACTCATAATGATTTACTCATTTTGAGTGCAAGTTTTTTGATGCCGGGCTCGCTTTTGTATAGTTTGGTCAGTCCTCAATATAATTCTTACTTCTACCATGAAAAAGCAAAAAGATGTTGCGGAACCAACCTTGTCGAGGAGGGATCTTCAACCACGAGTGCTGATTAAACTCGTCCATGGAGGTTCAGGTGAGTGTCGATCAACGAACTTGAGATGGATACTTGGAGATCGAGCGGGACTTGACAGCTTCAGAGTTTTCGCCTCCAAAACGGTGCAAGGCAACGGTCCTCCGGATACTTCACAGAGGCAAGAGATCCAAAGCGACGAGCAATGATCCAAATCCAGAATGGGGACTCCAAGTACGCCGGCTACACTGATCAGCGTAAAAACATAGGATGCATTGAATGTTAAAACAGAGCATAACAGAGCATAACAGAGCTTTTCGGCCGTGGTAAGGGAATGGCCGCGAGTGATGACAGAAGACGTCTGACCGCGAAGGAAGGAGTCTGAAAATCTCCCGGAGTGCTCTCAAAATTTATTTTCATCCTCACTCTGTGTTTTTTCTTCCAGAGTAATTTCTATCTCCCTTTCTTACCTCACTCTCTCTGTGACATTCCCCCAAAACACGATCCTCAGTCCCCTCCTACTCAGAAAAAAACCGACAATCCCACCTTTGCACTGCGTCCTCTGCGCGAGCGGTTATGGAGAGAGAAAGGTCTGAGAGAGAATTACCAATGATGATGGAGATGACGATGAATATTATCCTGTCTTCCCCTCAGGTTTGGAGGGAGGAGACTGTTTATGGAAGAAGATCTTCTTCTTTTTTTCTTTTTTTTTTCACGTGTTTTCCCCCAATCCCCCTTAAAAATGCTGAAATGGGCAGGTTTTATAGATGGGCCAGAGTTGCGATAATAGGGCCATATGAAATGATGGATAGGGCTTCTTCTATTCTTTTTCTCTTTCTCATTTTTTATATTTTTTATTACTTAAATGCATATTTGATTTATCAAGTAAAATTCAAGTGTTAACACCCGTTTAAGCTTACTGTAGTGACATGTAAAATTGCGAAAATTGCTAATCAAATGTATTTGTCTACGTTTGCTGCTAGAAGTTTTTGGCTTAGAGAACAGAGCTTATGTTTCAGGGCTGATGTTTTTGAAGTCTGAAAGATCTTCCAAACCCAAGATCAGCGACTTGAAGAGAAAAGGGAACGATATGATCACGCCTAATTTAGAAGAAAGGGCCCATGGCCAGCCTTCAGATAGATCAGCACTCAGCAGTACAAGACGTTAAAAGAACTAATTTTCTCAGAAGAAGAGAAAATGCATGGATTAGAAGTGTACAGATGAGACCGAAAAGATTCGTATGGAAAAGAAGGGTACAAAACCAATAGAAAGGAATTTTGCATGATCAAGATTTTACAGAAAAAATCCTACATCAATGAAACCTGTTAAGCAAAGGCAGAAAAGAAATTCCGCATCGGTTAGACGAGAGGTAAGCTGGCAACGTCCTACAGACGCCAGCTGCTGTGTCCACTTGTAAATGTGGAGGCAAGCTGGTGTATATATATAGCTGGCCCCTCTTCAATTGAAACGAGAGGGGAAATCAGCAGAGAAAGTTTTCTTCTCCATTTTTACTCTCCAAGTGATTTTAGTCTCCATTATACCTTGTTTGTGTATTCATAACGGTCTATGAACGAGGAATGCTAGCCGAAAACCCTAACAAGAAGCATAGACATTTCAGAGGTATAACAGAACCTCCAATTACCAGCATTAGGTGTCGAACACGGAAAAGCAGGCTTCGTGGACAAACTGCTTGTCAGGAGAAATGAGGAGAAAAAACAAAGAGAAAAAATATTAAAAATAAAATTTATTAAAAAATGTCTACGTTAGCACTAGTTGTGTCACGTAGGCTAGATGGCGTTCACGTTAACAATATCCGACCAAAATTGACCAAAATGATTTAATTGACTATAGGTCAATAGGTTTAGGATTAACTTGGTACCGTTAAAAAATTTATCACTAAGTAGCACAAATACAATAAATTTAAAACTTTTTTAACATTTTTTTCCCTCAAACGAGTATAAAAGTTGGAAAATTTCCGATGGAAGAAAAAAGAAAAACAATCCCTAAAGTAGTCAACGGTCCTTAGGCTTTATTAGTATCAAAACTTATTAAGGTGATGCTTTTCACCTTAAGAATACATCTTTTGATCATTCTTATGATTTTGCATATTTTTTTTATAATAGTTGGCAAGTAACTCGGTAGAATTGGGATGATTCAAATGTTTAAAGTAGGGAATATGAGCAGTAAATCCGATGCAAAGGTTGCGTACTTTTTACCTACTTCCAGTAGCTCACAAAATCAATTTTTTTCTTCTTCCCTAAATTTATATTGGTAAAATTAAGTAGAAGAAAACTAGCTGTTAAAGAATATTTCATTTCCCTTAGGAAGGAAAAAAAAAAAGAGCCCCAGAAATACACATCACATGGAAGGGCGAAATTGGAAAATGTGGGGTATCTAATTGAAATATTCTCCACTTTTAACGGTGTTTTAGGACAATGGCTAGGTTGGTACCTCTGCTCCCCTCCGCCTCCCCCACTGCCCCACGGCCGCCGTCATTGCGTTCCCCCAACCTTCACGTTCCTGCCATCGCGCCGCATGCCGCATCGGTCACCTTCGCGTGTCCCAGCGGTTGTCGCGACTCTCTTTCTCTGTTTTTGTCCCGTCTCAGCCGTCGTCGCCAGCCTCAAGCGACCATCGCCAGCGGCTAGCGACTGTTGAATGGGGGTCGAGCCTAGATTCATCGAAGCCGCTTGACAGGAAGAGATTGAGAGGGGCTGAGGTGACACGGCCGGGGCGGCGTGGGGACGTGAGCACTCGGGCGGCAGCGTGTCAAGAATTAAAAGAGGCTCAGAGAAGCTCAACGGCTCGCACATGGTGCTCTAATTCGTGTGCTTCTTAAGTGTGCTCTGTGCTGTCTGATGAGAGCGTGTTTGCGTGAGAGAGAGAGAGAGGGGAATAGACATATCTTATTTAAAACATATCTTTACTTTCTCCAAATCCTTCCCGACCTTATTCTCATGCTTAGCCATATCTTGTAAGTAACTCTCTCTTGGTGTTCTCACTTCGCAGGGTTCCACTTTGTACAACACCGGCCATGAGGTCTCTTTTCTCTTTGCACTCCAATATTTTTTACAGCTCTTCTAAACACCACGTTGAAGAGGCATAGTGCTCGGAGAATATGACTATGCAATACACGATTCCTCGATCGCCTTCTGGAGCTCGGTTGATATATGCTCTCCCTTTCTCAATTCTTTGTCATCCTTGTAAGTGTTTATTCCTGCCTGATTTAGAGCTGTATAGAGATGACCAAGAAAATAATTGCGTACATCCAGCCCTCTGAAATTCAGGAAGACGTGGTAACTCTTTCTGAGCTTAGAGGAAGAAGATGGCATTAAAATCAAGGAAGAGATGAGGTTAACAATGAGCAATGAGTTGCAGAAGATTTGGTACTATGCTTGAGGTAGTTTGCTCACCATTGGATGGTCTTGCGGTATTCTTTTTTTTTTTTGGTAAGGTGTCTTGCGGTAGTCTTTATACCGAGATGCCATGACTTTGCTTTTCGGGGTCAACGAAGAATATTATAAGGTCTTTTTTTTTTTTTGGTAGGATATTATTAGGTCTTTTAATAATATTATTTTGCACACCTGATAGTGGTGAAAATTTGCGCATGAAACTATTCTTTGTTAATTAGATCTGATGGGCACAGATCTTTTTTTAATTTTTAAGTTATTGTTAATTAAATTGCTAGTTAATTTGCTGCGTCAACATAAGATAAGTTTTAATGACAATAATTTTATACCGTCCTGATTGGAGGTCCGATTGGTTTGATTGGTTCCGGAAGGAAAGACCTTGAAAAGTGTTGAAATGCGTATTAGGTAAAATATTGATATCTAATCCAATTTTCAATAATAACTTCCAAAAAGCTATAAGCCAATCAATCAAACACAATGTCATCAAATGTGCGAGGACCAAGAAAAATGAGAAGAAGCCTGCCATGCCATTACCATTCAATGCATGCGAACGTGATGAGGCTAAATAAACAAAAAAAGTTAGAAACATAGCAACAAGATTAGGGACACTACAAGTCGATAGGCCTTGGCTAATGGTATGTTAACACATAATAAAACCCAAAAATCAGCGTAGACTCGAGTTTAGAAAGAGCCAATAAATTCCGAGGACATGTTAATAACAACAGAGGGGGATGGAATTGGATGGACAAAGAGATGAGGACAATCAAATGGCACAAAGATACAATGCCAAAAAATTGGCTTAACCCTCGCTGCTCTCTCAGCCTTTTTGTCTTTACTTCTTTCCAATAGCCATCTCAGCCTTTTGTTAACATAAGATAATTTATTTTTTCTTCTTAGTATGTCAACAAAATATTATTATCGATCTTTGCCTTCATTATTTTATTCTTTTTTATTTTTGCAAATTATAAATAGATATTCATGACTACTCAAAATATATTTCATTTATAGGTTTTCTCTTCTTCTTTTTTTACCTATGTGCACATTATAGTATACTAGCCCTCTCTCATTTTTGCTTCAAAAGTTGGACAATTATATTTAGTAACCAAAATATGAAATTCTTTGATGCATATCGAACAATTGAATTCTTGTCTCACCCAAATTTATCACTAACTTAGCAAATGAAATTACATTTTGTCGTACCACATTTGAGTTGAAACCATAGTCACTATGGAAAATGGGATAAAAAAGCATCTAAGAAAATAAAATAGGACTAATTAAGGAGATGAAGTTAAACTAATTTTTTGCTTTACGGGCAAAGCTGAAGAGAGAGAGATGAGGGAAATGAAGGGAAGGAGTCGGTGGGGCCCGTGGGGCTCAACATGCTGAGCTTAAGCTCCGCCGCCAAGGAGCCGGGGTATTGCAGCGTCGAGAACAAGAAGCAGATGCGGCCGGTGAGCATCATGACAAGCCTGATCTTGATCATGGTGTGAAGGAAGTTGATCGGGAACCCCGACAGCTCCTCGAGCTTGAGTTCGAGCTGATCGAGTTGTGCTCGAACTTCTCAACACTAGCTCAATGGGCTGAAGAGCTTAATATGAATTTTCTTTATCATTATAATTTTTTTTTTATAGTTACAGATTACTAAAAATTACATAATATTCAAGCTTATACTATCTGGGATCAAGTTTAATTTGTATGTTGATTGTGATCAAGTCAAGTCGAGTTTGAGTATCTCAATTTTCTACTCAAATTGAGTTTCGAGTAATGAGTCTATGGGTGGAGTTGAGCTTGTGGTCAGAAGATTATTGACTTGGGTCGGCTTAATTACACTTCCAAGTATTACTAACAAGTTGAAAATTATACAACAATTCGCTATTTGGAAACTTATGATGGTTTATTACAATTAAGAACAAAACATCATAAAACTTGGATATTTTCATTTGCAACAATTTATAAAGGGTTGGGACGCATGGTCGTAACAAAGAATAGTAAGGCCTAAATATGTATATTAATTATGAGGATTTACAAAGAGTTATGAGGTTCTGTTGTAACCAAGAATAAAGTGCCATAAATTTGAAAATTTTGAAATTATGACGGTTTATAAATGTTTACGACATTATGTTATAATGAAGAATAGAACGTTGGAAATTTCAGATTTCTTTTTTTTGGCTCATCCATCATGACATCCAACTATATACATGTAATCCACACGCGCTCAAAAATGATAAGAACTGCCTTTGTATGGATGCAGAAAAATAGTCGCCAAAAATAATATGAAAAAAAAAAATTTGATTGGTGTGAAGAAGGCGAAATTTGCAAAGTTGGATCTGAAGAAGACGTCCCACTCCTGTGTCCTTACCCTTTCCCGCTTTCGTCATCATCACCTCCTCCTCTGCACTTTCTTTAGTTGCTTGCTTCCTTTCTTCTAAGTCCTGAGGTCACGGGAGATTAGCGTGTTAGCTAGGGAAGGCTGTAACTAAGGCACCATTTAACTGCCATTATTCAAGTCAGAATTATTCTTTTTTTTTTTTTTATGGGTAAGTACGAATGAATATGACTGAAAAAGCAAGCTCAAAAATAAATCAAAGAGTGAATTCATATTGACTTGAGAAGGACAATAAAAAGCATAAGATAACCTGTCGTTTGATCTGCCCATCAAAAGAGTTATGTTGATGAAGCTTCATATCATGGAATGCTTTCCCCTTAAGATGTTTCATGAAGAATTAAACCTAACCAACAAGCGAAAACAGTGGGACATCCAAAGAAACGGTGCTAAACTTCATCTGCCCTGCTATTAGTTATGCTTAATTCTGTCTCTGCAATTTTTTTTTTAATTTAATTAGAAAATAATTTTAAAAAGTGCATGGTATAACAAGACTATGATGAAATATTTACTCATAACTAGGACAAGCTGTCCTATCTTGGTGCACGATTTCTCTTAATCTTGATCAATCTGTCTGTCTATTCTCACCCCAAATTTCAAGTTATTGTACGCATGCAGAGCACAAAGTGTAATTCAGTCAATCAAAGATGCACTTAATGAGGGAAGCAAGAATCCCTAGATTTGTACTTATAATCTCTAATACCATGTCAAATTCTATGGGATTTAAGCTATTGATGAAGGTATAATTTATATGTTTTAATATCATATTGTAAAGTTCCGCCCAAAAATTTAAATGATTATGTGTAATTTATTATAAATAGAGCAAAGTGCTTGGTCTTACTATCGAAGTGATTCTTCGATCGAGATCAATCATCACATATATTACGTTGAAGTTAGATTGGCTGACCTCCAATTTGGTGTTTCAATTAATTTGATCTTGATTCCAGCGACTTACCTTTTCCTCGACCTATGCTTTGAATCTTTCAATCTCATCTTAATATTTGGGCCATAATTTTACACCATCAACGCAACTCACCATTTCCATTTTCTTTCCGCAAGAAACAGTAACATCATTTGGATCCCCATTTTCTGTCTCTTCTACACAACAATAATTGTCAAAAAGCATGGCAATAACGATTTATGAAATTCCGAGAAGATGATGAGCTGGAAATAGATACCTAGGTCAGAATATATCCTTTGACCGAGCTTGTATCAAACAAAAGTTTTTGACTCATTCCATGGACCATATCGCAAAATTCTTTGCGCGATAGATTGTTTAATATATGCAATCAGTATCGAAGTCAGGCCTGCTTGGGAGAATCAAATCGATATTGCTTATGAACTCCAATTGCAATGGGACCCCTTGCTTATTTGCTCGTTTATTATAACATCAATTATAATGTAATCCACACTCAAGTACACAAGATGAGAAGAACTGACTAGTAGGGACATAGAAAATCAAAATATCCGCCAATATAATAAAAAAATTATTGGTGTGGAGAAAGCGTGATTTGCAAAGTCGGATATGAATAGAAACAAGGTAATGTGGAAGAGGGATAGGGACGTGCCACATCAGTAGGCTTACCTGCTCCCCTTTCATTGTCGTCCCCTCCTCTGCACTTTCATTTTTCTTGAAGTCCGGACGTCACGGGATATCAGCGTGTTAGCTAGGGAAGCCTCTGACTTAGGCACCATTTAACTGCAAATTATTCAAGTCATCATTATTCTTTTTTTATGGGTAAGTACAAATGAATTCGACTGGAAAAAGCAGGGGAGTAAGTAACCCACTACATCCTCAAAGTTAAATCAAAGAATGAATTCATATTAACTGCAAAAAGGACAATAAACAGCATAAAGATAATATGTCGTTTGATCTGTTCAACATCAAAAGACTTATGTTGATGAAGCTTCAAATCATGGAATGCTTTCCACTTCAGATGTTTCATGTGAAACTATGAACATCAACGTTGTAATTGCCTGTCAATATGGAAGTCATGGAGAATACTAGTAATACCTAGCCAACAGGCAGGAATAGCGAACATCCAAAGAAAAGGTGTTTAAGCTTTCATCTGCCCCTACCGTTAGTTATATGTATATCTGTTTCTGTTTGATTTTATATAATTTAATTATGAAATGAATTCAAAATCTGCACTGATCAACGAGGTTACTAGGAAATATTTCCTCATGAGTGTGATGAGCTCTTCTATTCCCGTTTCTCTTGATCACGATCAAGCTATTTGTCTTCTCTTGCCCAAACCTTCATGTCATCACACGCGTGCAGAGCATAATGCGTAACTCAGTCAATCAAAGATGCACGTCAGTGTCAGAAAACAAAACTTGTAGATAATTTGATCAAAAGAGTTTTCATCAAGTTCCGATAATCAAACTTCTTTTGTCTCTTAAACTGTCTACACTTCACGTAACAGTTTCCCAAATTCGTAAGAAGTGCTTACAAGTTAATGGGCGTAATTCTCAACAAGAAGCATTCTTTGAGATTAAAATGTAAATAAGTGCAATAGCGGTAGTATTTTGTAGTTGAGAGTGGACAAGGTTCTTCCCACAAAGTGGACAGCATTAATAAGGTCGCAGAGATGGCCTAACAATGCGAAGTAGCCTCCAATTCATTTATTATAATAAATAAATAAATAAATAAATATCTGCTTTCCTCAACCAAGGGGATTGCGAAGAGGAAGAAAAATTTTCCTTCAATACCTTCCCGTGGATGCGGACTTCATGAGGGAAGCATGAATCCATAGATGAGTTACCGAAAAGCAGAAGGATCGATAAGTTCATGAAGAAGTCCACATGAATTAATTCTTCTTCAGAAAGTTCAAGCACTTAGTTAATTTATATTCTATCCAATCAAGATGGACCACCTCTATAGTCTATATTCTAGCTCTTCCTAGAAAAAAACAAGTTTGATGACGATGTGCCCGTTTTAATAGTTTTGTGGAATTTAAATAATTTCTATTACTTACGATCGTTATAATATGATCGTGTCTTCCTATGATAGGAAAGCCCATATATATGCCAGATTTTCGAAGAAAGATGCATTCCACTTATCTATTTGAAGACCATGAAGGCATGGGATATATTTTTTTTCTTGAAATAGATGCCTTTGTAAAATTTAAAAAAAAAAGGCTCATATTGGTTCTTGTGGTTAGGCGATTAAGGCATATACGGGTCATTCTTTGCACATCTAAACCGGTCCACCTCCGTGCACGCAACTTGCCAATTTCTTTTTCTCTCGTCGTGTAGAGTTTCTCCTACTAGTATGGTAGCTTAATACATCAACCCTAATTGTCTTCTCTGACTCTCAATCATGCCAATTTCTTCCATTCTCGCCCCTTTCTACCTTCTCTCTCGGTGACAGCTTCGCAGATGTCTGCTTTCGCTTCTTTACCCTACTCGGCACTCGCATTTTGGTGCCTTTTTCTTGCCCACTGATGCGAGTTTTCTTGCCCATCCTTCCTCTTCGCCAGACTTGTGTTAATTCTTCTGCCTCATCGTTTCGTTGCCCCTTCTTTCGTCAGGATTAGTCTCTTGCTGTTTGCATGGCCGGGTTTCTGCCCTATTTCGGTAATACCCATCTCAGTCGTAACCCCTAGTTAGGTCATGGATCACGATGATGCCGAGAACTCTTCTCAACTTGCTGCGTTCTGCCAACGATTGGGGCGATTATGCTCGGCACAGAACATTGACGTGTGGGATGTCGTGACATCTCCTGCAACACTGGAGGAATGTCAATTGACTCTCATAGGTAAAATCAATTCCAATCCCTCTATTAATTTTCTGGCATTTCAAAGCACTCTGACGAGGGCATGGAGGACAGAACAGGTGGAAATTTCGCAAAGGGAGGCGGGTCTATATTTAGCAAAATTTAAAGCTAAGGCGGACAAACAAAGAATTTTAGAGGCCGGACCTTGGCTTTTTTCCGGTCATCTCGTCAATTTCAAGTCATGGACTCCAAATACTCCACTGCATTGCTACAACTTTTCCACCTACGCCTTCTGGGTACAAATTTTCGGTCTGCCTTTGGAGTGCTGCATTGAAGATATGATCATTAAGGCAATTAGGAATGTAGGCCAAGTGTTACAAGTAAAGGCTGATAACTTATTTCCTAACCTACTGGAGGAAGGAAAAAATCACTTCGCTGGTTTTTTTGTCGACAATCGGAACCTGAGAATATTCAAGGACCTGTTACCCGATAGGGGAAAACCAACAGCACAGAGGCTCCGCAGCAAGAGGAGCCCAAACACTACTGTAGAAAGATACCAGGCTTATACTCAAACAATATCAGCAGTACTCTCCGAAGTCAGCCCTGGAAAAAAAAAAAAGGTGCTACACTAATTGTAGTAAGCAGAACAGGGCCTCGGCCTAGGCAGTGATTAAAAAAAAAATCATCATCAACGATGATCGAAATCGAAATTATATGTAAATTCCTACAGAGCAGGAGAAAAAATACAAGAATGAATCTACGGAAAATGGAAAATATCGAAACAAGCCATTTCACAACTCGAATAGGAGATTTCATTTTAGGATTCTATCTATTATGTGCGCTTTTCGCCCGCCGACTGGCGACGGGCTAGGCTGGCACTTCGGCCCATCACATCAAGGTGACAGAATTCGAATCTATGGCCCTCTGTACCCAAAACAGATGCGCTGACCAGACTGCGCTACACCTCGTTTCACCCTCCGAAGCATATAGATCCACCATAGTGCAAGAGCGCTCCCATTTTTTGGCTTCCTCTTTCACTTGAATTTCCAAATCTGTCTCGCTCCCGGCTACCTTTCCTTTGGACCCCTCGCCTACTTAGAAGTGGATTTGAACCACTGACACAAAGATAGTGCAAGAGCGCTGACCAGACTGCGCTACACCTCGTTTCACCCTCCGAAGCATATAGATCCACCATAGTGCAAGAGCGCTCCCATTTTTTGGCTTCCTCTTTCACTTGAATTTCCAAATCTGTCTCGCTCCCGGCTACCTTTCCTTTGGACCCCTCGCCTACTTAGAAGTGGATTTGAACCACTGACACAAAGATTTTCAGTCCTTTGCTCTAACCAGCTGAGCTACCTGAACCACTTTTATAAAGTTTGTTTGATTCATCGAATAGCGCCCCTTTACTAATCAAATAGTTAGGACTTTTTTAGCTTGTTCGTCAAGCTTTCGAGTAGCTCTTTCAACTGCCGCCTAATCTCCCAACATGCTCAAGAACATAGAAAGAAGATAGGCCGGTCAAACAAAAACAACGCGCAACAGGCTCTTCGCTCCTAGTCACTAAGTAGTGCTATTCTGTCCTCCTAGGGACTCCACCAAGAGGTTCTTTCTCTCACGTCATTTCGCCCACCCGTTCCACTTCCGTGCCGGAGGAAATGGGATTCGAACCCATGATACAATTTTCTTGTATGTCGATTTATCAAACCAATGCCTTCAGCCACTCAGCCATACCTCCAAGTTGTTGATCGGAATTGGATGTGGCGGGTTTGGTTGGTTGCCCGAAGGGCTATCTGATCCAATCAACTTCGTAAGTCGTAGCATGCTAGCGCGCGTACTCTTCCTCTATCTATGAGCGAGACTCCATCCAAATCTGCCATTCGTTGGGCGAGGCCTTCTTTTCTATGAAGACCCCACTGCTGAATGATGAACTTTGCCAGTCTTTGCCTCCGACCCGACCAGGAGAGGACACAGGGTCAAGCCAAGCCCTTACCCGCTTGAATGGAATTCATATCTCCTTCGTCTGGTCGAGAAGGGAGGGGGAACTGGACTGTGACTCCTCTATTACATTACATTACGGATAAGTTCATTCTCGTCATGATCGATCCACTTGCTACCGTAGTGCCCGGAGAACCAGGCTTGCTTAGCAACCAAAGCTAGCTTACTAAGGCCACGGAATTTATCGTTGATTGTACGAGCTAGCCAGCACGTCTTCCGGTGACTAATCTCCCATAGCTAAAAAGCCCAACCGGATCTTCTTTCTCTGGTTTCAAAACCCCAACCAACCGGTAAGCAAAAGAAGCATTCATAATGTATGAACTCAACCCATGTTCAAGGGTTTGAACAATGAAGTGAAAGGCTTGACTTTCTGGTTTTCATCATTGTCGATAGAAAGAAGGGAGTGTTTTAATTTCCTTTGTTGACCGAATCCCATCTTTCTCAGTTACATGCCGATATTTGGCCTTTGTTTCGGCTTTTCATTTAATTAGCCTAAAAGTTCAAGAGTAGGACCAAACCGCTCCCCCTTTCCATTTAATCACTGACAAAACTTACCTTTCAATTCGACTTAATGAAACGACTTCGACTTTAGAACAATCAATCGAACGGCTAAGGCCAAGGTAAGGGCCTGTTCATAATCCCTATTCAAATAGCTTGCTTGACTAATTAAGGTGAGGTGGCTTTCCTCTTGTTGCAGTCACTGTGGCTCTTGCAAGAGCCGGGAAGTAAAGAAGGCACATAGGTGAGAAGTGTTTAGATTATAGATACGAAGGTACAAAGTGGATTTCCCATGGCCCTCCCAATGAATCATTTTTATGCTATACGAGCATAAACAAAACCATTTCGAAGACCTGCAGGTCGAGGGAGAACTGGTTTGATTGATTTTCCACATAGGGAAGCATAAAAGGAAAGTGGTCCCTTACCTTGTGACCTCTATTTCCTTCCCGTAATCGAACCTTAAACAAAAAATAGCCCGCACTCGATAATAAGACTTGAACATGGATTCTTTCCTATCAACTGGACTTATCAAATCAAAGGAACCAGGAAGAAGGACCAGGACGAATAGGGAATGGGAAACATACCAATTGCAAAAGGGGAGGCAGGTAATCTTTCTCATATGTCCGAACATCCGTATTTATTGGCCGGCGAGTAGGCCAACTAATCTATTATCTATGAGGGATAGGCGGCTTAACCGATAGGCGAGGTTTATGAGTAGGAAATACCAGTTAGCTATATAGGCCATCGTTCCATTCGTTATTTCTAGAAGAAGGCTGAGTTGGTTTAACTTTCCTTCTTTGATCAATGGTAAGCCTTTCCTCCAGGAGCGAATAAAGCTCAACCATTGCCCTCCATGGCATCAGGTTCTATACATCTTGTCAAAGCCAAAGTTGAAGCTGCTCTTGCCAAAGCTCTTTAACCAGTTCCTCAAGGAAAGGAATAGCTAATCCGCAAGGAAAAGATGGATAGATGAAATTACACTCCTAGCAGTGCAACGGCTGCTTTCTCCCCACCTAGCCTCTTTGAGGCCCGAGCATAAGCACTCTACTTGGCATCCTTTATCCTTCTTTTCCAAGAGTGACGGATTCAGTCTAGGTTGAGCTCAGTCTTCCCTGCAAGAAAAATAGAAAAAGAGTCCTAGTGGATCACTTTCGGGAGAGAGCCGGATGCTATATGCATCTAGTAACATGGGGTGACGCAGAAGCCTCACAAGAGGTTATATCATACCTGGGTAGGCAGATGTACTTATTGGTTGTCAAGGTATGAACCTGATAGAAGCATAATTAACTGTGAACCATGCATGCACTATTTAGCTATCTCTTGAAAGTGTCACCCATCCATCCGGTGGCAGAGAATCATGGAAGATTCTCGGGTGATGAGATCATTCCTTAATTAATAAGGTGATCCTCATCATCACTGATGGTCTGACCAAAGAGCTCTATATTGGAGCATACTTGTTTACCAAACACGTGATCAGGTTAGGTAAGAAGTTAGGGTGGCTACACTATGCTCTCTATTTAAAACAATGTAGCTCCTGCCTCCAGACGACATATGGTGGTCGTAAAAGCCCATGTCTTACTTCCTATTCCCGTCTCCCTCAATCACTCAGGGTATCCTCGTATCATTCCGTCCTTCCATCGTAGAATGATGATAAGGAAAGGATGAAAAGGCGGATAGGCTTGTGAAATTGTATCTCTCTTTTCGTTAGCTAAGATCATAGAACTTCCTAAGAAAGTAAGTATAAGTACTTTAGACAGCATATCTAGACCATGGGATGATCCTGAGATCATTTTAGATGTTGTGTATTCAATCAAAAGTGATCTTTACACACTTGAAAAACGATATCTGTCTTGGGTGTCCACCATCCCTCTTCATCAAGGGATGAGTTGGGCTCCAACTTGGAAGGCACTCTCTACTCATCAGTTGACTCAGCAGGTGGAAAGTGAAGTGTAAGTTAAAAGGGCGTGTGACGAAAGAAAGATTGTGTCACACTTCCCTTCCATACGAACTCTGTTCTGCTTTCGTTTTTTAATAGTAGGGGAGAATAGTGGAATCACAGGGCACTTTGGTATTCTCGGGTGCGTTATACCCTGGACAAGAATAATAAATTGTTCACAGGGAAGGACCTAGACTGGTTTGAGAGAGATAGTCAAATCGGTCCTTTGTTCCCGACTTGCGAGGATCGGGGTGTTCCTACTATCACTGGCCGCCTAGGTTATAGTTCGTGGGTTTGGTGTAGTGAAAGAGAACAAGTAGCTTCAGTTTCTGAACAGGGCAAGCATACCTAGGAAATCGAGATTGGGATCCCATTGATCTAGTGAAAGCAACGGCTAGGGCATGGACAATAACAGATCATTTTCCATAGCCGGGGCCCGTGAGCTTTTTAGTAAGGTAAATTCATCGTTTTTCGCTCGTCTTTCATGCGTGCCAGTATGAATTGCATAAGTAATTTTGTTTTGACGGAGTCATGTGCATGTTTACTTTATTCAACTTAGCGTATCCCCAGAAAATTCCCTTTTCTATTTTATTTTATTACTTTTCTGAAGAAAAGGAAATATGTAAAGAGGTTAACGAATAAGCTTTGTTTGTTATTTACACAACAGACATGGAAGATCCGAGCTTGGCAAATAGAAGAGACATGGAAGATCCCAGCTTGGCAAATACAAGTAGCGTTGTTTGAAATCAAGGCTTTACTTTTTCCATTCATTTTGACTACGACCCCCTTTGAACGATGTAATAAGCCGCGATTTCGACCGAATATTTATTTATTAATTCCTCTGGCAAGCTTTCTGAAAACAAGCCCCGACGCCAAGAGTCACTTCTTTGGCCGCAAAATAATTAACACAATCTATTTCTTCTGCGGGAGTAAAATAAAATCTGGGCATTTTCAACTAAGTAATGAACGAACACGGGGCCAGTTCACCTCCACATATCAGATCTCGATGGAGGGACCAACTGGACGCGAACGTAGACCACTACCACGAAAACGACACCGCATCTCCTGTCCCCCCCATCTTGATGTTTCCCTTAGCTTATGTACAAAAGAAAACAATGACTCCTACTTAAACGTTCTAATTAATTCCTAATCTCTAGTTTCATCTAAGCTCTAGAAGATCCCCCCACCACTTTAGCAACTTTGCAGCCCGATCATTTGGTGATTATGGATATGACCATACAAGAACATTGATTCCTCAGGCCACGTTGATGATGCTGTTGGTCGGCGACGAGTGTGGGGTTGTTGCTGGCGCTGGTGCCGCTGCCGCCTGCTGGTCGTCAGAGGGTATCGCCGTGGCGAGCTTGAGAGACAGGGGCCAGGGCTCCGCCGGTTCCGAAGCTGCGGTCGCCTTGTTGAGGTCGAGAGCCGCCATTTTCGAGGACGGAGGGATGGGAAGGATCGGGACCGGGCGGATGGGCTTCGACGGGGTGGGTTTCGACTGGCAGCCCTCTTTTCTTAGTCGCAGACTTTCCAACAGTTTCTCGCCGGTTCCCGGTGAAACCGCCGGAGGCAAGGAAAGAGGGAACCTTGGTACTTGGTGCGCTTGATGATGACCCTCCTCCATTGTAGAGCTTGAAACCCCAAAGTACTGCAGCAGATTTTCAGTCGACGTTTGAGTTTTCAGGGGGGAAAAACAATTCTCAGTTGATACCATACTCTCTTCGCTTTGCAATTCCTAAAGGAAACGGGTTGGTTGTTCCACTTATGGCATTGCTCTACCTTTTATGGAAAAGAAAATCCAGAAAAACTTCAATGGCTTCTTGCAGTTACCAGCAAGATCCGTTTATTAAATTGGCTCTCACAGCCTCTTAACAGACACGTACAACACAGACAGACGCAAGAACTAGTGGATTTGGGTTGTTCATCAACATGCTATTGCATCTAGTAGATTTGGGTTGTTCATCAACAGCTAGCAATAGTATGTCAGAATGGTTCAAATTTTTAGAAAAAGGTTGATTATTATGCAATTAATGCTGTGTTTCCGAGTCGGTGCCGCTGTCGACGAGGCTGGACCGCCGGCGTCGCTGGATCAGGTTGCTCTGCCGGATGAAGTACTTCTGGGCGTGGCTCGCCACCTGCGTTGGCGTCCGCGTTTTCACGAAGTTCCTGGAGATCCCTCTCCAATCCCCCTTCTCCACCCTCTGGAGTCCCAGCAAGAACAGCTTGTGCTCTTCCTCCGTCCATGGAACTCCTATAAATCAAACCACCGTGAGTAAATTAAATCACGCAAAATTTACCAAGACCCCACCGCTTCGCCTGACTTGAAAAAGTTCATGAAATCGGGCCGACGCGGATACAGTACTACAGTACTGCAGTTCTGCAACCCGCCGAATACGGAGATTCTAAGTTGGGAAAAGAGGAAAGATCCTCCAGAGATAAGAAAATATTAGCTCTGACTCCAGCGTGGCTTCCTCCGAGTCCATTCACCGGGCGACACGTGTCGACAGGCAGCCACGCTGGAATCAAACGAACTATCCTGCTGGGCCCACCAGAAACCTTTCCCTCCCTCTCGGTCAATCTGAAAAATTCGGCGCGCTCTCTCTCTCCCCCCAAGAAAAGAGATAATGGCTGGGCCCCACAACAGATCTTCTCTCTTACCATCAATTTGAACGAACGCGTTGGACTCTCTCTCTCCATTTTTTCGTTCGACTCTCGCCTTGTTGCTCTGCCCTCCACTTCTTCTCCGATCGAACGATGGAGCCGTCCGACGAATCACGCCACCGCTGCCGCTTCCGCATCCACCTCGTCGGCCGCCGTTGCATCTGAGCTACAGCTAATTTTTCTCGTTCGTTCTGCCCCTTCGTCGCGCTGCTCCTCCGGCGAACGACGGAGCCCGCCGTCCGACGAATCGCGCCGCCACACTTCCGCATCCGCCTCGTTCGCCACCTCCGCATCTGCATTCTCCTCCGTCTTCAACGGCGACCGGGCTCTTCCTCTCCCAATCGCCGTCCTTGTCGCCGTCGAAGAATCCGTACTCAAAGTCAACGTCCGGGCTGATGCAGGGGATGCGAGGGAGGTGGAAGCGGGACCTCGTGGATGATCCGGGTCAATGCATCTTGACGTGGAAGAGCAGGGTCTTGTCGAACGAGAGCTCGCGCTCCCCCTAGCGGATAGGCATCGAGCTGCGGTTGCCGCAACCCCACCGATGCTCTTGACGAATCCAGCCACGGCGAGACGGAACTTGACCGCGAGGAACCGCCTGAACGCCCCGCCTCTCCTCAGCCACAGCAGCGCAAGGCGGACCCCCAAGCTCTGCGGGTGACGCCGGAGTTCCCGCTTGCCATTTCCGGATGCAGAACGTGTTACAGAGACTGTCAGGACGGCGAATCGCAAGCGAGCGGAAGCCCAACAGCGGAGAAGATTCTATCTTGGCAATGGCCTTTTCTCCCTGATTATTAGATACTGATTTTCGGAGCCTTTTCTCCAACATTATGGTTTTTTGCCATCGATTTGTAATTTTGGGATTTTCCTTCGACCTAGGTTTTTTTGTCCCTCCCTGTTCTCGCCCTTGCCGAACCTACGCGGAAGAGATGATACAAATAGGAGTCTTCACCATTGATGTAATGAATTCCGTAGCTCGTGGGCAGAAGATCCCACTTTTCTCTGCTGCTGGTCTTTCTCTGGGGGTTAAGCGATGGAAAGGCTTGGTTTCCCGTTGTATGTAGAACCCATGAAAGATTGAGCTATCTTTCAGGGGAGCTTGTGGTCGGATGAGAGAGATCTGCATGCATCTATCTATGGGTGGTGAATTTCTTGACCAAGTCAATGGAAGAATTTAAATGACAGATGTCGAATGATTCATCTGGAATATTGATGATACCCCTGAGATTATAACTTGAAGGGTAATTTAGAAAATCCATGTTTCATGGTTGTATGCTTTAGCAATGCTGAACTTGAAAAGCAACAGGATACCTTTGATTCTTTCAGTACCTAACTACGGCCTATTGCCGTATTTCCTCATTCGTGTGATTAATTTGCTAAAAAGAGAACTAAAACGTTACTCTATGTGCTGATCTTGTGCAACCGTTCTTGGCTTGGCTTAAATATGATGCAAGAAGCATGTCTTCCTTCATTTAGCTCTTGATAATTTGGCATGAGCCTCTGGATTTGGATCCATGCATGTCACTAGAGATCGCATTTTCATGTTTACGGGGTTCATTCTTGTGCCAACTTTCGATGCTGTGATACGAACTCTTTGATGTACCGTAATGTTGCGGCACTTGCCTGCCATGATAGAAAGTTCAGGCATATCGAAATAGCCATCCACGCAATATAAGAGATTTTCGTATGGGCCTTCCTCCTTTTCGAAACGAATATGAAGATCACGAGAGATTTGAAGTAGGCTGAGTATTCCTATTCAAAATGTCACGGATGGAGATCATCAAACACGACTGTCAAGAAACTTATTTCCCGAAGCAGAAGATTACAACTTTTACAACAGCTACCTCTTAACAACAAACAAAGATCCTTCACATCCTTGCAACTCAGCAATCACCTCACACAACTTTCTCATTCTCAATGTAACAAGCAGCCAGAAAAGAGAGAGAAACGACCGAGCGTCGCGAAAAACCTTCCCCGAGTGCATCACAATCTGGAGCAAACCACAAACAATTGATGGCATTTTCTTATTCCAATTTAATGCGAATTCTGCAAAAACTAGAAATCACCTAAAGCGAGCGCTATAAAGAACCGCTAAGAAATCACTAGAGTCAATGGACAACGATGAATCATTAGAAAAAGATCCTCTTTAGGTAGTGTTTTGATTCATGCGCATGGCGGCGAGCACTGAAAGACTAACCCATTTTGCTGATCTGGCTTTGTTGTGCCAGTGAGGCGAGTCCAAAATCTTAGGAGGGATCTTCTGCCCACGAGCTACAGAATTCATTACATCAATAGTGGAGACTCCTATTTGTATCATCTCTTCCGCGTAGGTTCGGCAAGGGCGAGAACAGGGAGGGACAAAAAAAAACCTAGGTCGAAGGAAAATCCCAAAATTACAAATCGATGGCAAAAAACCATAATGTTGGAGAAAAGGCTCCGAAAATCAGTATCTAATAATCAGCTATTATTTTCTTGAGGGGAGGGGAGAGAGAGAGCGCGCTGAATTTTTCAAATTGACCGAGAGGGAAAGGTTTCTGGTGGGCCTAGCAAGATAACATTGTCTCAACAGATTCCAGTGTAGCTGCCGGTTGACACGTGTCGCCCGGTGAATGGATTCGGAGGAAGCCATGCTGGAGTCAGAGCTGCACCTAATATTTTCTCCGCGATTTGGAGTCCAGTCGAAGATCGGCACAAACACCAACGATGGGCATTCACTGAAGTTATTGCACTCCAATTTTTTAGGGCCCTGCGACAACAATGAAACCAATAAGGATAGGCATTCTGGACAAAAAAGAAAATCTGACATAAATATTCAATTCAAAACTCTCTAATTTTTAATAAAAAAACTAGTGGTATGTCCGATTACAGGGAACCTATATACAAGAATTGTTACTCATCATAACTCAAAAGTATTATTGGAATACTTTGATGAACAACAAACAACTTCTGTTGGTCCCCGAGCAAATAGATTGTCCTTGTACTTTTTCTAAACAAATTACAGAAGGACGATTCTGCTGTCCCACAGTACAAAATTCGGATCACTGTTACGTGCTGGTAAAAGGTGAAAGACGTTCATAACTATCAAATTCCTTGGCTAACAAAACTTTGACTGGACGTAATGTATTGGTAAGTTAACAACACATTTAAGAAGGTATCTACAGTTACTGGATAGTTTTAAATTTTCAACTAACATAATAATTTACCCATATGTTTAAGTAACTTACCTATAAGTTAAAGTAACTAATATTTCATGGAAAACTAGTAAGATGCCTGTGTATTTATGTTGTTTTAAATGTTGATACCAAAGTGAATTTTTCGCAAGAGAAATATGATATATGTAGAAATTAAAAGCAAAATAAATACCCATATTAATCATATTCTCTATTGGAGATTACGTGAAACTTTATTTTTAGTTAATCCAAGCCTCATCATGTAGATTTATCTTCTGATTAAAAGTAATCATAAGACATAAAATTGCAATGTTTATTTAATAATAATAAGAGTAACAGTAACAGTAACAGTAACAATAACAATAACAATAACAATACTAATAATAATAGAAGAAGAAGAAGAAGTAAATGCAATATTTAATAATAAGAACAAAAAAAAATGAAAGCATCCATTGATAATGTAACGCCCTCTCTCTTAATAGCTTTCCTTGATTTTGTCCAAGTCTTCACCCTTATGCCATCGATTTGCAGTGGAAAAGGCGAGCAAGCTATTTGTGCGAAATTTTCGTGAGAAGAAGGGTCAAGTGCTGGACATAGCGCCCCAGCGCGTCTGCAGAGTAAGGCTCTTCTAAGAAGTCGCACTCCACAAGCCTTGTTTTCGAAAGCGAGACATAGAATTGGATGATCAATCTATATCCCCAGCTGCTCTACCGCTAGGCAAGACTACGCCCCAACAAGGGGATGAGAAGAGTCGCTTGCTGTCCGTGATTTCTTACTTCAGGATAAAAGAGATTAAAGGCATTGACCGATGTCTCAGTTGAAAGGAAATGAGGGGAACGAGTTACGTATTGAAAACTAGAAGGAGAGATTCCTGGGATGAAGTGTCCCAACTTTTATTGAAATTGAACTTGTCGTCCATTAAAATTCTCGCAGTTTTGCTTCTTTCTTCCCTCTAAATATAAAGAAATAGTTGTCGGAAAACGTCGATTAGGTTAGCCCAACTGAAAGAGACATGGGACCTTTCGTCATTGTTTGAGAGTTGTCTGGACCAATTTAAGTAAGACTAGCTTCCTATAGAATTCTTCACTACACACTTTCTACACGTCCTTTCATTTTCGGCCTCATACTATTGGAGAGAACAATGGGAGGTTCAATCAAAAGCATTTAATGCAAACTCACTTCAATGATTAGGCAAATAAGCAAGAGAATCATTTTTCTCTTTCCATACACAATTTTGAAAAGAATCTAGTCAGCCCATCTTTACCATACAATACAAAATCTTGAATAACATTTTCAGAGTCTACCATTTCAAAAAAATAAAAATAAATTAAATCTCCGTTTATGTTTATTAAAAATGTAAGCACATTCATCATTCAATGGTCAAATTATATCACCGATAAGTCTTTCTTCCAAATTTCGGTACACAAGAGTTACCATGCTTTCAGTTCATTGTTCTTTTAAGTTTCAATACTTGTAATATATTGAAAACAAGATTGTACTTTTTTCTTGAATACATTCTGTTCGAATCAATATCAAGATTCTCATGGGAAAGTGCTTATAACTCCCCTAAAACGGGAGGATTCAACTTATGTTGGTTCATGTAGTAGATCGACATCCTGTAATTAATGCTTTAATCAAACATAAACAATTAAATAGATGCGGACGTTTCTTAAGCACATTAACGAGCATCATCAGAGTTAGTAATTGTTGCATTCAAAGTTCTAAGTAATACGCATGCATATTCATATTCATAAGCAAATAGATATGGATATGTAGAAGACAAGGAAATAAAGACTATCCATTTAAATGCGCACCTCAAATTGCTTATTCAGTGCCTGGATGTTGCTTTCGTGCAAAGCAAGTTGAACGGACTCCTCAGGACCTGAGGAAGATTCTGTGATGCAAGGATGACATTCAGGCCATTCAAACCATTTTAGTTCATTAGGAAGATAGATAGGATCTTGGAAAGAGTTATGCACATTCTTCATGATGAGCTTCTTCAACCTTCTCAAATTCATTAGAGCATTAGGACCTATGTTTATCTTCTCTGGCTCAGGTAAAATTAAAACTATCGACTGTAATGCATCTGTTACCTGTATTTATAGAATTTGCAGTGCAATTAATATACAAAATTAAATAATGAGAGAAAAATCAAATATCAACACCAGCAAATCTTACCAATTGCCTTGATAGAACATTACGAAAATCATCAAAAAGCCATAACCTGCTACGTCTTCCAGGATCATTGGGATATTCTTCTCTAATGATATTCATGGCCATCAATTGAATCATGTTACACATCTGTAGGGTCTCTCTCTCTTCAGTTACCAAGGACTTCTCAACAAGAACTTTTACTCCAATAGTAGGTTCAAAGTCGCAGGAGTCAAGAACTTTCATAATATACTCTTTAGTGTGCCCCGTGAAGAAACGGGCCACATCAAGGAAGATTTCCTTTGCATTGTCATCTAGTCCATCATAACTCCACTTAAAAGTATCATTGCTGGTTTTTTTAAGAATTTTGGCGACAATATTCAATGAACTTTCCCACTCACGTTCACTTCTACGATACAGGAAACAAACCAATTCCTTAAGTGTTAAAGGATGCCCATTAGCATAATTCAAAACCTTATCCACAAGATCCCTCCTTATACTGTTGTTACTCGGAAAAGCCTGTCTATGGAGCAGTTGAAAAGCATCGCAATTCTCTAGAGGTTTGACTTCATAGATATAATCTTCATCTATCCTATGAGAAATTAGCAAATGCTTATCTCTCGTTATAAAGATGATCCTGCTTCCTGCACCAAACCACTCCAGATTTCCAGCTAAAGCATCTAACTGACTTCTGTCAGTGACATTGTCGAGAACAATGACAACTTTCCTGCGGGAAAGGTTTTTTTGCATTAAACTAATACCTTTATGAACATTAGACACCACTAACCTTCGTCCCGGTAATATGTCAGACAACAATTGTTTTTGCAAAGCAGCTAAATCCTTGGGACCTTCCAAAGCTTTGCAAACATCCGCCAAAAAACACGAACCCTCAAATTGCCTAGAAATATTATTGTACAGGGCTAAACCTAGAGTTGTCTTCCCTATGCCTCCCGGTCCCCATAATCCTATCATGCGAACATCCTCATCAGACCCGAGTTTTAACATTGAATTCAGCTCTATCAGTCGAGGATGTATCCCAATCAGATGCTCAGCAACATGTATGGGTCTTTGGTCAATCTGCATAGAGATATCTTTCACAATTTTCTTTATAATCTCCGCTTCAACTCTGAAAAAAACCGGAATAGTACTCAACATATTGATTCAGCAATTCAAAGAAATGATTAAGTTTCATGAAAATAGAGTGAGGATGTGACTAAATAGATATAAAACAGGGACAAAGCAGTGCAACACATCAATTAACATTTACTCATCATTCAAGGTCCATCTAGACAATTCACTGGCATCAAAAAGAGCCTTCTTCCATCTCTTCACTTTGTGCGAATCTTTCCCGAAATCAGACTCATGTTTAGCCATATCTCTCCCATAACTCCCTCTACCCCATCTCACTTCTCTCGGTTCCACTTTGTAAAACACTGGCAACACAATCAGGTCCTTCTGTGTCTTGCACTCCATGATTTTCGCTACCTCTTCCAAACACCATGACGAGGAAGCGTAGTCCTTGGAGAAAATGACGATCGCAAATTGCGATTCCTCAATCGCCTTCATAAGCGCCGGCCGTATTTGATCTCCTTTCCTCATTTCCTTGCTGTCGATGTAATAGGATATATTTTTCTGGTATAGAGCTGTCTCGAGATGACTGAGGAAGTTATTGCGAACGTCAGTGCCCCTGAAACTTAAGAAGACATCGTAACTTCTTTTACGTTTCGAAGAAGAAGAAGAAGCCATTAGAATTTGGTAAAACAAGGCAGGTGCTCGTGAAAATGAAGGTCCGAGATCTTAAAAGGAAAGCTACTACATTGGCTTCCCCCAGTAAAATACTCGGCTTTGTCAACTTTTGTCGACACGTTTCGACACGCGTGTCAGAAAGACAATGGAGGGTGGATGCGAGGGCGAGGGAGCAGAGACGAGCCCGCTACGGAGAGAGACAGCCAGAGAGAGCAGAGATTGAGAGGCGAGGGCCGCCACTTTGTGATGTTGCGATGGATCGGCAACGAGGTTGCAGCTGCGAGAGAGGAAGGGCTGGAGGTGAGGCGGTGAATGATTGTGATGAGGACTGAGAGCCAGCAGAGATTGAGAGGAAGAGGAGAGGAAAGGGGTCGTGAGGTTTTGAGAAGGAAAATAAAAAAATAAAAAAGGGACTTGGCGACGTAGGCGTGTTGGAGAGGGAGGGGGAAGTGATAGGAGCGAGAGAGAAGTGTCAGGTGGTGGGGGAGGGAAAAAAAAGTGAAAAAAATTTGGGGTTGGGGAAAGAGACGAGGGAAAAAAGGAAGTTGGGGGTGGGGGGGTTGGGGGGGGATTGGATCCCAGGGGGACTTTTTATTTAATCGAAAAATTTATTAAATGAAATTAAAAAGTAATTTCGAAAAATTATAAAAATTACATTTGTGAGATACACTTTTCATGTGCACATTTTTTTTCATATTAGCGATTATTTTATTCCTAGCACAAAGTCATAATATATTAATCATTTTAAATTGGAGGACAGAATTATTACTAGATTTTTTTCCTCATTATTACCGCTATATGAATTCTTTTCAAGAAAGCAAAACACCAAATGAACACTTTTAGTATATTTTTAGTAAAAGCAAACCACATTTTTTAGTAACATGTTTAAAAAATTAAGATAGTTGATTTAATTAAAGTCCATGCGCTCATATTGAAAATCGAGTAAACGTACAATCACATGTAATGTCATTCTCTGAAAATGAAAGAATATTAAAAACCCTAAACTAATATATTTTGTAATAAATTTTCTCTCTATTAGTTTCCATTAAAATAGATTAATACTATGAAAAATCACAAACTAGTGAACATGTGACAAATGAAAAGTAAAACTGTCAATTAGTACACCTATCAATTGTCATGTGTTATTTAATTAAGTAATTTGACAGTAATAGGAAGTTAACATACTAATATGCATCCAGCACTTTGTAAGCATGGCTTACTATTAGGGAAAAAAAGAAAAAGAAAGGCATTGAATCAACATGCATATGCAGAGGCACAATAGCTATGATGCCAACGTAACATTATTCAGTCAGTCAATAGGTAATTTTATTTCTACCAAAAAACAAGTTAGGCCATTTAAGAAATTCATGCAGATCGTATTCTACATGCTACAGAACATGCGGCAAGCAATATAGATCCCACACCAAAACTTTCAAAAATTAAGAAACAACAATTTTCTACAACCATTGACCTACAACTAATTAAAAAGTTAATAGGATAGAGAAACTCTATTGAACCTGGTCAGATGGATAATCATCCACAAGTCCAATCCTTTCATCAAGCATACTCTCTATAGTTGACGTATCACTGTCACCTCATCCACCCTTTTCAATTATCTCTTGATCAATTTCCTCAGCTATTTTGGTTTTCTCTTTGCCAGCTTTCCCCTCAGCTTCTTTTTTTTTCCCTCTCTTCTTTTTCTTTTCTCATTCGTTCTTTCTCCTCCGCTTTCTCTATTTGTTCGTTGCGCTCTATATTTAGAGATGGAAAAAGCAACAAAACAATTGATAGTAACCCAAAAACGAACGCACGTAAAAGAAATCTTAAACTAAGCATCATAAAGTGCCAAAGCATGGAAGAAGGGTAGTCTAAGCACATGTACAACAACAGAGATAGCAAATAGTGACCATGACACTAAGGCTATTTTGGGAGCACCAAGGGCCGGAATTTGGAGAGAGTATCTAAAAATTCGAATTTTCCCTCTATTTCTCTCTCACAGAAATTTCAAACTTCTCCCGATTTTCCACCTATCCTGTCCATTTTCACTATTTTTTCCCAAATATAGCTGATCTTCCAAACATCATAACACTACTACACACTCGTTTAGAGGGATGAAGTAATTTCTTTTAGTGAGGTAAACCAAATGCTTCCCAAATCTTCCATCCATTTACCTACAAGGCTGAGATACATCTGGCACATCAATATCTAATAGTCACAACATCCACACTCATTCAGAAAATGCTTCGTTGTTTGGTAAAACTACCAAACAGTTATTACTGTAAAATATCTATACAGAAGCTATACTATGATGAGTTCATTATCATCAGAGTGTGAGTTTTTCCAATTCCGTAGACCATAATATGCTGCTATCACTGGATGCAGTATGAACAAAGATGATATATATGTGCAGTAGCCAGCAACTACGTTTTAAGGGCAAACTCAGGTTTAATGAGATCATGACGACTAAATTCAAGTTATTTTGCCAAGATACCACCAAATTAGGAAAAACCAAACCTTTAAGCTGTTCAAACTGCACTTTCAGTACTTTCTCCTCACTTTACAGTTTTGACAATTCTTCCTTGTCTTTTGCAAGAGCTACTTTAGCCTGTTCCACTTCCTGTTTACATATGGCAACGCCCTCCTGGTACACAGCAATTTCTTTTCTTCAGCTCATCTCGTGCTGCTTTTCCAGCTTCCCGACATGTATTTAGGCACTTCACTTTATCACCGTTTTCGTCACTCCCATCACAGCAGTCTGAGTATCATGGAGCAGGCAAAGAACATAAGTTAGGAGGAAACATTAAGAGGAGGCAGAAAAAGAATGACCACCTGCTAGTTAACCTTTGTCCAGCGGATGCTAAAATCAGTGTTACAAGAACCAGAACGATCTAGTAATTCTGTCAACCTATTGAGGTCAGATGATGTCAGCATATAAATCTTTTATAGGACCTTAGCATTGAGTAATTGTTAAATTGACAAAAATCCTAAACAATGAAAAGGGAAAATTAATCTAAGCATTAATTAGTATCTTATCACAATATTATGATGTTACTTAATCCACACATTCATCATCCATTTTACTAACAATTGATCACTCTACAGATCCCTGCATATGACGATAAGCACGTAGATTTCATTCAAAAATGCACCTTTTGTTTTCTCTCCAACCTTTCCCCCTTCCTGCAATTTTCTTGTATTCTCAGAAACACTGTTCATTGACGAGCGTTAAGGAAAAGATCAATCCGAACTAAACCAATTCTCCATCTCACCTAGTTTTGACCACTTTCTTTTCACTGGATTGAACCAGACCAAGCATGCAAACTATTCTCAATTGAAGAAGCCACTCTTGTCTAGCTTTTGAAACAATCCTTAAGATTTAAAGCTGAAAAAATTTCCATTCATTTCCCATATGCATATATCTCACAATCAATGTCCTTGTCCTCAAAAGTTGGAGAGTTCCTAAAAGGCAGTCTCAAATCTGTTCATCACTTGAAATATACCCTTGTTTACTTGTCTTCATGGTATTAGGGTTCATTCAATAGTCTGTAAAGTAATATTTTAACAGTGATGTTTGTTGGTGAGGAAGACAATCCAGGACATGAAGTTGCTAAAGCAGGTAAATAAATCTGTTGTTGCACAATTATGATTAATCAGTGCCCCATGACACTAAAGCGTGGAACACCTCATTGCAGTGAAGATTAGAGATATCCTTGACATTGAAGCAATTAAAATTTGCAAAGAGGACTTCTGGCCCTGGCCGTTCATGATATCATATATGATATTCTTATGTCTAAGAAGGAATTGCAACCTTGTTGGGCAATTCAAATGCAGCAGGATCTTGTTCGACGATACATGAACTTACGTGCATGTGTTATGTACAGATGATCAGAAGGGAGAATGAGGTCCACAATCAACACAGGAAAACGAATGCTTGGAAAGGCCAAGACCATGGAGAAAAAGTTCCAATGGACTACTTACCACAAATGTCATCATTTACTCTCGAAGAAAATATAATGACAGGAACATGTCCTGCTTTCCGACAATAAAATTTTCCATTTGGGCATGCTGATGTTCCTGCATTATTGAGTTAGAGAAAGTGAAGTTACAATTAGAAAAGTACGTAGCTCTAGTGGTGGACACTACAGGAAATCTGCAGACATACATGAGATGCTCCAAAGAAGGAAACAAAGCCGGGTGAAAGTAATAGTGTCATTTAGAATAGTCTATACATCAAAGCAGGTCCAGTTATGGACACTACTAGGTGTTTGCACACATACTATGTTCTATAAGAAGAAATGAAGCCTAGGATTAGTAACAGTCTTTTTTGGATAAGTAATATCTAAAACCAGTACAGTTTGTGATAAGCACAATACAACTGAACTAACATGAATCCAGCTGAGCATCTTGATGAACCATCATTACTAATATATCAATGGAGAGCATCGCTCAACTATGCCAGTTTATGGAAGTTGGCCAGACCATCCCATATAAATTGAATACACTTCTTTACTCTTCAAAAGCATTTATATCAAATAAAGCAATCCGCAGTTTTGCTGATCTATGATGCAAAACCGATTATTCATGACAATTACCAAGGAAAATATTAAGTCCTCATAATATACCCGCCAAGTTCGTAATATCTGGTGAAATTGCTTAAGGTAACAATTCATCTGCTTCGTTTGGCAAGAAAGAAAACTGGGAGTTCTTCGTATGCATCTCATCAAATGAACAAGACAGACATCAATGAAAAGAAGGGCGACAATGATTCATGAATTTACTTCTATCTCCTCCCAGTTTTGCCCCAGGGTGGTCTATGGCCCAAAAAGAAATATTTATTTTACTATTTCCATTATTTATCCTATTCATAATCTCTGTCTTTATTTCCCTTCCGTTGCATCAACTCATCCATCTAAACACAATGCAAGACGTGAGAACAACCAATAAGTTCAAGGACAACAGCAAACTAATTACTCAAAAAAATGGCTCAAAAAGGACCTGGCTCATCTGTTCCATCTGGGCAGTCGCAGAAATCGTCATTGACCTGGGCTCTGGTGAATTTCTTAGACCCATCCTTACACTTGATCCTGTTCGATGAACTGTAATATTTCACATCTGGGTATCACGCAGACTGTCATTAGTCACCCAACCACAGCCTCAAAAAGTCAAAACCCCTCACCCCATCCCACCCCACCCCACCCACTACAGCGAGCTCTGCCCAATAAAAAACACTTTACAAACGAGGCACCCAAAAGAAAGCGACGGGCTCGAACCTTCAGGAGCTATCCCGAGAAAGGGGTCTTTGGGCGGCGAAGTCGAGGACGACGCGGAGAGAACCGTTGGACAGCAGGACCAATGCGACGACGGAGATGAAAACGGTCGGCGAATTCATGTCCGGAGGAAGCGTTAGAAAAGAGCTGGAACCCAGAAGTAAATTCTTCGATGTGCCGGTGCCGATGCTCGACCGGAAGTTCACCGCTCGTGGTGAAACCCCAAAACTTAGCACCGCCACCAGTATAGCCTCGCAAACCTCTTTTGCTTCAAAATCCTTGGCTACGTACTCGAGACCGAAATCAGGACCGAATAAGGAGTACAAGACAAAGAAGCTCGAGAGGTCAATCGGCGGCTGGCAATTTCTGGAGCCACAGCTGGAAAGTCGATGACGGCGACGAGGACAGAGGCGAGGAGGGAAGCGCTTAGGGTGAGTGAGAGGACTCAAGATAGAGAGGAGGGGGGCGCTTGGGGTGAGTGAGAGGGCTTAGGACAGAGAGGAGAGGAGTGCTTGAGGAAGAGAGAGGCAGAAGCGGGAAGAAATAGCGCGCTCTGTTGAAAAAAAGAGAGAGAAAATGCAGCAGGCCTCTCCTTCTTCGCCGCACCGTCGACCCCGCCCAAGTCCGCCGAGATCTCCCTCGCGACCGAGCGGGCCAGCGTCAGGTACAGCGCCCGGTCAGCGGTGGGGAGCCTGGTGCCGCTCGGGAACGAGACCGAGATGCGAGGCTTTTGGGCAGGCCGAGGCGGAGGCGGAGACGGAGGCGGAGAAGGTGGGATGCGCGGAGAAGGAAACAGAGGAAGGCTCTTCTTTTTTCTTTTACGAGGAGAGAGAATCCGCCTATTCAAGTGAGGAGACAGAAATATTTTGAGCGGAGCTGACCGTCCTTTCTTCTGTAGTGGAGCGGAGTCGAGCCGAGCCAGCCGAAAATTCTCATTTTCCAAGGTCCCGCTCGGGACAGGTGTCGGTATCTGAATGGTATGTACACACCACATCAGCGGATGACATGACACAAATATACCACTGAATATTTTCTTTAAGAAGAGACATTGCTTGTTGACTTCTTGAGAGTCGATGCTGGAAATACGGAGTAAATTATCAAATTCAATTTAGTAATGGGGTGCACTCACTAGTATTCTCGCCTTCAACAACTCAAGCTCAAGCTTTGGTTTGGTTAGATCAGCAACTCAACCACGATCAATAAATGGAAAATATCTTATGAGTTTTCATCCAACAATGTATGAAATGCAAGAAAAAAAAGATTTAAGACATCTAGGAAGGTGATTGATGGTACCTACATGGATAAAGAAGCCCGTTCATTTGGAATGTTCCCATAAGCGGTCGTGTACTTGCTGTTACGTGCCTCAATGCCAAGATGATGAGAAATTGTTGCATACTTTCATTTTGTCAAGAGGTATTAGAGATGCGGGAAGAGGCATTTCAATAAGAATTATTAGAGATGCGAGTAGAGGCATTTCATTAATAAAATGGGATTTACAATGTGTCCAATAACTTCTTAACATTCCTTCCAAAAGAAAACAAATGTTGGTCTAAAAGATTATTCTCAGCAATACATTGTTGTTTGATTGCAATTTGCTCGTCGATCTCCGTTTGCTGTCGATCACATTCTTTTGAATCTTGTCATAGTCTTTGAAGTGCCTCTTCAAAAGTTGTCCTTTCTTTTCCTTGTTGGACCTTTTGATGGCATGTTGGCGATCGACTTCAGCTAGTTGTTCTTGAAGTTTCCTCTTCTCCTCCAGAAGTTTAGCCTCCTCATCGAGAACGACTTGGAAGAGTTGGCGACTTTCCTTTGTCACGGATTTTTGTTCCGTTAGCTGGATTTTCAAGGCATTATATGTTCTTTCCTTCATTGTCGACACAGCGATCTTGTCATAATTTTTCTTGAACTTAGTATTCCTTGCGTTGAAGAGAGTCAATAATTCTTCACACTCCAATTGGAATCCAAGGGTACTAGGAAAATATTCCTTGCCAGTATTCTATTCAATTCCAAGAGTAGAGCTTTAACTTTGGATTCCATGCTTGGTTCATAGATGATTTCCGAGAATCCACCCTTGGTGAGTGCATAGAACTCTACCCGTTTGGCTCTCACAACATCAGCAGCAGCAGGGGACAATGAACCAGAGTCAGTTCGAAGATTGTCACTAGGACATCTTGAATCTATCCAATTCAGAGCATTGTCGATCTTCTCCAATTCAGCCATATCAAAGTCAGAAGAAGCAGCAGAAGACTTCAATCTTATCTGGCTGTGCACTTAATGTATCAGTTGCCAATTCTGGTGCAAATCCAATGGTCGCTCTCGGTTGTGTCGCCATGTTGAAAAGAGGAAACCATTTTCCATAACTTCTTCCACTTGTTTTTTTTTTCACTAACATATTTATGCTTTCTTTTTCTTTTCTTTTTTTAAAATCGAGTTTTTTAATTTTTTTTTTTCCTTTTCTATTTTTCCATTTCATCTTCTTCCTTGGTATCTAGTTGTCGGCCATGGTGGCAGCCGGCGACTGGCTGCGAGCCAGCTCGAGCCTCGCCCCAAGTGGGTGGGCAGAGCCTCGCCGACCTAAGGCGGAGCTCGGGCCTGACCAAATCCGGCGAGTTGGGTAGGGCTCGGGCCTTGCCCGAGCTCGCTAGAGGTTCGCAAGGCTTTGGTGAGCTCACGACTCGCCGGATCCGGCGGCGGAGCTCTGGCTCCCAATCCAAGCGAGCCCGAGCTCCGCCGTCGGATCCGACAAGCCGCGAGCTCGCCAGAGCCCTACGAACCTCTGGCAAGCTTGGGCGAGGCTCAGGCCTCGCCCAGCTCGCCGGATCTGGCGACTAGGTCTTGGTCGGCTGCTAGGCAGCCGGCCATCATCAGGTATGTGATGGCGGAGGAAGGAGGAGGAAGAAGGAAGGAAAAGAAAAAGGAAAAAAGAAATAATAAAAATTTTGATTTTTAAAAATACAAATAATTAAAAATTCATTTTTAAAAAATATATAAAAAATAAAACTAATTTTTTGGTCAATTAAAAATATTAAAATTCAATTTCTGATAATTTTTTCCAAACAATTAAATTAGTTAACGAACGGTGGAAAATATTTTCTATTCGAAGTTTAGATTTCAGCCGAACACTAGAAAATATAGTCATTTTATTAGAAAATGACTTCTAGGAAAATGTTTTTTGGAAATATGATATTTTTTGCGAAACGAACGGATCCTTAATGCATAGTTACTATAATCACAACCATCATAATCATAGTCACTGCAATCATTGCCATCATAGTCACTATAATTGCAACCTTGTTCTGCTGGTACATGCGGCGGTTGAGCTTCTGGGGATTGGACCTGAGGAGTTGAATCGACATCAGCAGCAACACATTCTTCAGGCAAATTTTGCTTGGCATTGATATTGGCATTGATGTTAATATTCGATGAACCTGCTCCATGCCCATTAATCATACTGACGACGTCAACATTGATGTCTTCAAGTTTAGGCACGATATCTCTGTCTTTAACGTCTCTACTGATGTCGACTCCCGGTGAAGATAGCCCCACACCCTTCTTACCCCTGAAAAGGGGGCAGGATTTTCTTCTCTTTCTACTTCTCGCCTTCCAACAATCTTGATTCCTGTCAATCGTTTGCACGCCACTTAAGTAGGAGTCATCTTTGTACGTTTTACTACCACCGCATAAAATAAAACATGACGGGGAATTAGACCAAAAAGGGAAGGATGACATCGAAGCAAAAGGGTCCTTACTGGATTTCTTCTTCGCATGCATTTGTAAGGTTCCATTCTCTTTACCAATCAAGGAACTCTTTATGAGAATTTGTATCTCAATAGCCGCGTCAAAAATACAAACATTAAGAACTTTCTCTTTGTACTCTGAACTCCGCCTGCTGGGAAAAAATCTCCTTTGCATTTCTTAGCAAACTTTCCCGTTCATGTTCTGCTCTACCACATACGGAATAACCAAACATCTCAAGTGCTGAAGGAAGTCCTTTAGCATAGTGTAGAGCCCTGTCTATCAGATCTCTTCTTATTACTGTTTTATTTCGGTACTTGGAAAAGCATGCCGACAAAAAAGGTCAAGAGATTCGTCATGTCTGAGAGTTTTGACTTCATAGATATAATTACAATCCTCCCGAGCAGTTAGCAGATCAATTTCTCTTGTTGTGACAATTATTATACTTCCTTTACCGAACCACTCACAATCTCCGGCTAAAACATTTAATCGGTGTGCATCATAAACATCATCAAGAACAATGAAAACTTTCTTATTATGAAGTCTATCTTGAATCAACCGACTTCCACCATGAACATTGAAGATTATTAATTCCTTTCCGAGTAGCTCCCATAGCAAGTTTTCTGCAAACCAACCAAATCATTGGAATTTTTGGAATTTTCTCCGACAACCAAGAAACTAGAACCTTGATAGTCCCTAAAAACATCATTATAAATGGCTTTAGCAATGGTTGTCTTCCCTACACCTTCAAGTCCCCACAATCCTACCATAAGAACATCTTCCTTGGACCATAAATTTAAGATACTTTTAAGCTCATGTACTTGGCAATCTATCCCAAGCAGAAACTTGGCTACATTTAATGGCACTCGATCTAGCTGAGACGAGATCTCCTATACGATACGTTGTATAATCCCCGCTTCACAAATGGCAATGGTAAATTGGTAAATTCATTGAAATTGTTTTTAGAGCAATCCAAAGAAATGAATAAATATTCAAAGAAAATCACCGAGGAAGAAACTAGTCCACGATATATTTGAAGATTAATGTCCAAATATTTTTAGCTAGCAAAATGCCCGTGTTTGCACGAAAGACCCTCCAACTCACAGTAAATGGGGTGGAGCAGGGGAGCGCAAGCTTCGTATACTAATTGCTTGTCCGAATTGGAAAGCCAAAGTCCACGAAAATATACTTCTATAGATTTCTGAGTTAACCTTTTTTTCTAAGATTAAATTTTAATCTTCTTGCGCTATTGTTGATACTCCTGGTATTGGTCAGGTTACTGCAAAACGGCATGGAAATGCGCATGTGATTTAGCCAGAATGCTTGAACTCAAATGATGTAACTTGTCTGTTGTTTCAAATAAAAATGATCCTTGATTAATGGCATAAAAAATTAGGACATATTAGTATGGGCTCTATCTCAAAGCTTTCTAGGCTTAGTTCGGTCCATGGCTTACCTAATTTTAAATTTAATAAGGATCAAGTTTGTGATGCTTGGGTTAAAGAAAAATAAACAAGAATGTCTTTTAAATCTAAGAAGCACGTTAGCACCTCTTAACATTCGGAATTGCTACATATGATTTTTTTTTCATCCTTCAAAATCTTTCAATAGTTGGCCTTAACTCATAATTTTTTAAACTTTTAATGTCGATCTTGAGGTTGGGACTCCTAGAGTTCTAACCGACTGCCAATTTGAAAAACAAGGCTGGGTACCCTGCTAGCCAGATGCCCGGCCAATTTACCTCCAGACTCTGGGCTCCTATAGCTCTGTAACTTGGATTTGTCTGCTCAATCCAACAAGTCCAGGCCATTTTTAGTTGGACACCCGAAACTCTCGATTGAAGAACTTTTAGCCATTTGATGTGTTAATACCGACTAGTCGAGTCAGGTTCCTTCCACACCCCCCCCCCCCCCCCCCCCTCTCCCTCTAAGGTAGCTCATTGTTTAGGGTAATTATGTAAACTACCAATAGTCGCAAGATCCCTCTAGTATACGCTTCACAGTCAAATTCTTAAGAGATGAATCTTGTAAGAGTGTTTCTTTAGAAAAGAGGCACCGTACTTGTAAAGGAGTGATGGCTCCATTGTATACCAACTTTTGTATAAGGTTTCAACTGTAGTGGATGGAGCATAACTCTCGAATGGTCTTAGAGAGTGGAGTGGGCATCAGTTTAGGCTAAACCATTATATATCGGCTAAGCATTCCTCTATCTCTACCTCTTATTTACGTGCATATTATGAGTTTCACAAATTGCTATTGCCAAACTTAAATTTATGTGAATATACTGGATATTGCAGTGCATATTCTACATATTTGGGCCAAAAGTTGATACATCCCGTCAATACAATTCTTGTTTTTAACAACTTTTTGATTTTCTAAGTCATTAGCCTGATCATAATTTCATAAAAAGAATCATGCGACTCACCTATTGAGCCGTTTTTAAGGTATTAAGAAAGCAAATGGATATATATTTTCTATATAGCTTTCACATACTTGATCATGAAATGCTCACCACCAGAATCAAAGTGAAAAAATAATGTTGGGGAAAAGTTATATGGGGGCGTGTCAAAAAGAGGTTGACCCAAATTGATGTGTGCCAAGATGGTGGAAATTCAAATAATTGGAGAGCAATCAAGAGCTCCAGCCTCTTCAATGTTCTTTAGAAGAAAATGCACTATGTCTGTTCACTTTGCTTGAAGTTATCCTATTTTGGGTGTTGACACTCAAATTTTTGTCGACGTTTTTTATATCCATTTATTTTACAAAAATTAAAAAAGATAAAAATTAAAAAATTAAAAAAAATGGATGAATGAAAAATGAAATAAAAAAATTAAAAAATGAATAATAACAAAATCCAGCGGGCCGATGTTGTCCAGCCCACTTGGCAAAAATTTCGGTCTAATGAGCCCATCATTTTCGCCCCACCCTCATTTCCTTTTTTTTTAGCCCACCAGAGCTTTTAAAAAAAAAAAAAACAGAGAGAGAGAAGACCCAGCCCATGTCACTTCTTCCTCTTGCACGAACGCGCGTCCGTGGAGGGAGGGGAGTGTACAGCGACCACGACGGAAAGGCGTGAGCAGAGCGCCCGTGACTGAAAGAAGAGCGACGGACGAGTGACCCAAGCATGGCCAAACCTTCTAGAAGACTGCTGAGCTGGAGACAGCCATAACAGAAAAAAGATTCCATGCTGAGAGGCAAAAGGGGCATGCTCCACGTTCGCTGCGACACGTCCTCTGTCCTGTTTTCGGCGCTCCTCCCCTCCGCCCCTCGCCGGAGAAGATGACGGCCGGCCTCCTCGATCTTCATTCCTCCTTCGTCGTTCTCAGTCGGCCAGAGGCCGCCGTTCGTTCTTCGATGGCCGGCCACCGCGGTTCTTCGCATCTGAACTCCGGAAACAGAGCACACACCAAGAAAGCGAGCCGGCAATCAATCAATCTGTTGCGAGGAGGAAGCGATCATTATCGTCCCGCAAGCAGAAAGCGTAGCCGTCACGGATGCCTCCGTTCTCGCGTCGCTCGGGCATGGCGCTGAGGAATCAATTTTGTAAGAAAGTGATCGAGAAGCTCACTGATCGTGTTCAAACAGCGCCATGATCGTGACCACGGATTTTGGAACCTTTTTTCTCTCTCGGACGGTCTCACCAACGCCTTCTTCTCTTTGAAAGTTTCATCTTAACTTCTTTATATCTACGGAGCTTCGTCTCAGATGGGCTCACAGAGACGTACTCGTTCAATTACGGAGATTTCCACGCTAAGCCAATCCGCCGGTTACCGAACATTATTACTTGTCTTCTTCTTCACTGGTTGCTATCTTCAGCTGGAGCTAATTACAGACGAATACATCTGTCGACTAACTTCATCGCAGGATATCGTCGCTGTATTCTAACGAGAATTGATTCAGTCGCTGTCCTGCGTTGTTTAATCGAGAGAGTCTTATGGTTTGATTGTTTGCTATTAGTTTCAGATTCATTGATTTCCTTCTATTGATGCTTAGCTGAGCGTCTCATGTCATATTGCTCTTTCTTGTTTGGTATTTCTGTCTATCGAGCACTGCGCTCATTATGCTCGACACCTGTTTGACTAAGTTTCTAAACCGTAGAAGCATGATGGTTTCTTGCTTGACTTGGAAGTTTTTCATGGCATGTTATACTTGTTTGTTCTCGATTCACACATCATCGGATGTCATTCAGAAATTGCTAATCGTTCTTATTGTGCTCTTGGTTTACATGGATTAAAAGTGTTTTGGACTAGATCTAGGGACAGAGATGCTGATCGACTGTCTCGTTTCAATTCAATATCGAACTTGATTCGATGCCACTTTATTCATACATTTATGTATGGGGATGCAGGAGAATGTTGTAGTGAATTGATGATGAATTTTGATCACTCAGGCCATGTAACAGAATCTGAACTTGTGAGAATTGAGATCTTGTTTGATGCTGGATCACAGCCTTTTTGTGTCATTGGAAGTTTTTCATAGGATTCCATTTACCGAAAGGTTCTACTGATACTTGGTCTTAAAGTGGTTACGTGATTAATTGTCTGCACGTTGCAAGATGTATAATGAAATTCTACAACTGGACCTCGATTGTTTACAGGAACGTGTTAGAATTTGCTGAATTTTGTCCAGATTGAGACTCATTTCACCATGAATACAAATCCGAGCATGCCTTTTTGTACGTCTTTTTTTTCTATGTCTCTTCATTTCATATTCCAGTGGATGTTGGTGGTGCTCGTTGATGAGAAATTGCTGGATATAGAAGATGGATATCATTTGTCATCTGGTTCTCCAAAGCATTTCTTGAAGAGCTGGGTTCGACCATTCCTTGAAGTCTAGAGGTGTCCAGTTAGATCGTTTGAGTTCGACAAACAAGAAAACCAGGGTAATACTCTGTAAGCCTTTGATACGAGAAAGTGGGGCCACTTTTGGTGATTTTCCGATCTTCCACAAGTGGTCAGGGCTAGGTCATCATTTTGAATGCTCAATGATATTTCGAGATGGATACGTGTGGGTATAATGTTAATTAATGGCTGTTAAGGTATGGTTAGTGGATGTTGACAGTGTAAATGCGATTTTTGGACTGATTGCGCGATGTTGATGATATGATGTATATTGCTGATTTTCATGATGTGATCAACTAGAGAATGCTAGTAATCTTCATTAGCTCCATTTTAACATATCATACATCATCATATGATGTCGATTGCATGCTAAAATTGTGCTGCGGTCTTAGGTTTAGACTGGACTCTGAATGAGTTCTGTTCTGTCTGGCTTGGCTATTTTGTCGAATTTCTATGAACTTTTATGATGCGATTTATATGTTGATGGCCCACATGGAATTTTTTTTTCACATCTAGGTTTAGGTCATATAAAATTTTCATAAAAATTTGAGATGATTTAGTTGGTACGAACACCATTCAAAGAGACGTGCTGGTTTCTGGAATTTTAATTTCCAGTTTGACCGCACTCTCTGATCTTTACAAAATTCCGTGTTTATAATTTCATGATGCTTCCTCCATGAAAAATGTTCATCACATCTATATCTGTATTGACAAGATTTTTCAGAAAATAAAAAGTTCATTTGCTATTTTAGCCATCCTCCTAAAGTTGCAGTAATATTCTGGAATTTTGGTTCACAGTCAGACCTTCATGCATTCCCAAAATTTTATAAAATTATACATTCAAGATTTGAAAACATGTTCTTCATGAAATTTTTAGACAAGATTTCAAGCTTTGTTTTGACATTAATTCCATTGAATCCAAAGCACATTAGGGTATTCAAAAGGCTTGATCAGTGGGCCTGGTCAATTCGCGCCCAAGTCTTCCCTGAATACACGGTGTGACCTTGCATTTTTAATGAGATCAATGCCCTTTTCTTTTTCTTTTTTGAAAATCCTCAAAACATCAAAGTTGAAGCCAGCTTCCAAACCTTTCATTTGACGTTAGTTTCATTAAGATTGAAGCTAGTTTAGTCATTCTTAGGGTTTGATCAGCGTGCATGGTCAATTTTGACCCGAACCCTGAAGGTAATCTTCTTAGGACTTCTGAATTGGTTTCATCATTTTTAATGAAGCTAAAATTCCCATTTGCAAATTTACGAAACATGAAACTTGTTCATCTCCGTCTCAACTTGATGCATGCAATTTTTTGGATCTGTATTCCAAGGTTTGATGGCTACGAAATCACATTTGAATTGGGTCTGCCCCGTTTTCCATAATAGAGTTTGTTCTGACATCCATATGTAGATAGATTTTTCTGCATTAATCCATTGTTCATTACATAAAACTCAAAGCTGAGAATTTGTTTAGCACGTTTCTGTTCTACATGGACAAAAATTTTCATTAATTTTCAAAGTTGTTTGGCATTTCTTCCAAATTTCCTCATGTTCAGACCCGGATAGGGTCAAATCCTGAACTCCTTTCTGTGAAGCTTCCGTTTCGGGTCAAATGACTTAGAATCAGTTCAATTGGTCTTTTGAATATTTGTTATGCATCTCATTAGCTTTCCGGTGGCATATGGATTGTATCGTTTGATGATCATTTGGTTGCTATGGCATCAGTGAACATTTAATCAAGTTAGGGATACCGAAAGGGCATTAGTCTTAAGAATAATATAATCAATCTTTCGAGTCTAAAGTTTTTGGTTGCGCAAATAGTAAGATATCTTATCGTATCTTACTTGGTTTCTAGCTGACCAAAATAGACTAGGGTTGGCTCATTATTAAAAATTCATGTATGATTAATTGTTTAAAATTTGAATGCTCGATGTTGTGCGAGAGATGGGTTGGGAGAGCCCAAGTCAATGAAAGCTGTCAGCTGGAAGTTAGAAATACCCCTAAACCTAATTTCCTCCTTCCTTACTAAGGGGTTAGGTTGTGACATTGTGAGCAACCACTTGATCCATGATGTTTTGCCTCAATGCCCTCCAGATTACTCTGACTGCTCACCGGCTTACTTGCTAATAACGTCTTGCATCGCATGCCACTAGTCATCATGTGAAACCATCTTGCTTTTATTATTTTGTTTATCTTTTTTTGCAAAAAAATAAATGATTTGGATAATATTTTCTTTAAAAAAATCACTTGTATCGCTTATAAATAAATGAGCGTTGAATATTTTTTTATTGTCCATGAAAATATCTAAACAAAAATTGTTGTTGATAACGCAACTTTAAGTGACACAAATGATTATTTTAGAAAAATATTTTCTAGATCAATTATTTTTTTGCAAAACAAAAGAAACCTCCATAGTTATTGCTTCTCTACTTTCTCTTCAACACTATAACTCATCTTCATTGTGCAAAGTCATAGCATCATTGAATGGACAAGCTTAAAATACTTTAGAAGAAAGCATGTGCAAATTTGGTACAAACACGAGTATGTTCGATGGTTCTTTCAACATGGTATTCGTGATATAGGAAATTTAATAGATATAAAAATAATAATTCTACGGTGTTCGTGATATAGGAAATTTAAGAGATATAAAAATAATAATTCTATGGTTATAAATGCATTATTAGAAGTCTCTCGAAGAATTTTATCTATCTTTCCCTGTAATTAGAGATGTTACTAAAGTTTCCGCTAAATCGTCACGCATATTTAGCTGGTATAAATCGTCAATTCCAGCTTCTGTATTTTGCAGCCCCATCCTGCTTTTCTCTGCACTGGTTGGGCCACGCTCCTCTTGATCCGCTCGACTTGGCCCACTTTCCTCTTGATCCGCTCGACTTGGGCCATCCCAGCGTGCGATATCCTCCATAGCTCTTGATGCGAGACTGTTTCTATGGACTGAAGTTGGTTCTGGTGGCTTCTCCTGTAAATCTGCTTTCTCTTGAACTCTCTTCCTATGAATATGTTTGATACCTGAGCATGACAGACCTTGGAGAGTGTAAGTTTGTGACTAGCTGCGTAGAGGAAAGCTGGACCGAGTTAAGTCGCTGATCGTCTGGAATCATGGCCTTTTGGTTGTCCTCTAGCTACTCATATGTTATTCGGAACTCCCACTATACCAAGACTCCTCCCATTACTCTAAGGCTATAAAATAGACATGATTCAAAATCATGTTGACCAAAATCGACTTTTTCACAACGATGACGGTTTGGAATATGCAAGCCACATATGATTAGAATTTGCTTGATCATATGTGGTGTGTATGGAGCAATCCCTCTCCCTTCCTTGCCATTAATTTGTGGTAGGATCTGGACTATGGCAACCTCTTTTCTTCCTTCTGGTCGGAATATAGAAAGCTTATCCTAGAAACTTGTCATACAAGCGAGGTGAAGTTATAAACAACCACTCTAGTATCTCTCCTCCAGAAAAATAGGTGGAGCCTTTTCCCCAGCAACAAACTTCCCACAACATGGTGATCACGGCCGGTTAACTACACTCTAACAAAGAAACAAAAATATGAGTCTGTCCAAGCATTATGTGAACTACTTATGTGCCTAATTTTTATCTTCTTGCACTATGTTCCGACTAACGAAACATTAAAGAACCACCTTGGAGCCGAAGTCATGCTCTTCTTGAGGTGTTAGATTCCCGTCATGGGTGATCCCTATGATGTCATAAGCTTAAAAATGAATGAAATTCACGCCGTTTTTACTGGCTATTGCTGGATCATTGAAGAAATTATTGTAGTTGTATAGTTACTGTCTACATAAATATATTTGGTTATCTAAACTTTACATAATAGTTGCTACTTGTGAATGTTACCAACCCTTGATGTACTAGTGGGTATTTCATTATATCAAAATTATAAGCCATACCCACTAATTACTGATTAAGTTAAATTTATGAACTCTCAATGGATTGAAAATTATCTTTCCCTACTAAAGAGAAATTAATAATCAACCCTAGAAATTACTAGCTATTGAGAGAGGTAGATACTGCCTTTTTTCTGTATAAACGTTACTAAAGAAATGAAAAGTCACTCGTCCAATTACATATTTGCCAGTTGAAGCTTACTAATTAGATGGAAATATACCACTTACAATTATTTTGAAACTACTTAGTGGGGTAAAAAGTCGCTAAACTTGCGGAAAAATCACTGCTTTTGAAGATAAAAGAAGGGAGCTAACCTCTATGGCCCGTCTATGATAATGTCCCTGTGTTGGTCGAATCTTCAAGGGCCATTTTTGCCGCGTCTAAATAATCGTCTTTCATTCTAAGTAGCCAAAAAGGAGATTGTTGCTGACCATCGCTGACCCTACCATTTTTTCGTTAGCAATATCTTCCTCCACTTGCATATATCTCTCTATGTATTCTCCTATTCAAATACCCCAATTTTTCGACCAAAAAAAAAAAAAAACCCCAATTTTGTTATTGTCACACCCCGTCTTTGCAACTAGATTCCGACCAAGAAGAGAGTGTTTCGATCTTTCTCCAGCCAGCACTAGCAAAAAACACATGCTCACTTACTTTTCCAATATATAGATTCACTCTAATTGCGCAAAGAAGTTTTTTTTTTTTTTTTTGGTCCTACTCTAATCCTACTATAACATTCACTCTCAAACTTTTGCCTTGCCTTCTTACAGGGCGTGGGAATCGAAACCCACTCCTGAAATGTCGTCCCCACCCTAATCCCTCATGAGAAGGTGGGGATTTGAACCCCCCACCTCCCCATTCCAAGTTGGAAGGGTGGCCACTGGAGTGGACCCCCAGTGGTTCGCAAAGAAGTTACTGAGTGGCAATTACTTTGTGCATTAACACTTAGTATTTCAATATTAAAAAGTTACTTGCGAGAGATGAGGAGTTTATAATTACTGGGTCATTAAAAGTTGCTTGATGTATTGAAACATACTAATAAAATGGAGATGCTACTTATTGTTAATAGAAGCATACATGCTTTTTCAGTACAAGAAGTAACTAATAAGGATAAGAAAAGTTGCTGTAATATCTTTTGGTATTTTGGTACCAACTAAATTAGGTGAAAACTTACTCACCAAGTAGAGAAGTTAGGTAACAATAATAGCAAATAATTATGCACTTCAAGCTTTCGTGATTACGATTATACAATCTCATATTTATCATTTCATCTGAATCACAATTTAATGTAAAATAATCTATTGCTTAATGTGATTGTGTCATGCATGCCTCTTGAACCAGCCATTGAGTCAATCGAGCCTTGATCTGCTTTGGGTTTCACTCAGATTCGGGCTCTTAAATCCAATTGTTGCCTTGCTTTTTCCACACATCGAACTCAGTTCATGTCAAATTTTGGATAGATTGGGTCAAATGTTCGATAACGTGACTTATTTTTTTAACGAACTTGATGCCATCAAATCACAGAGATTTGCTTTGAGTTTCAGTCAAATTCGGACTCTAAAAGCGGGTGGTTGCTTCACTTCTTCGACAAAAATTGAATTCATTAGCATCAAGTTATGGACCGACCAGGTTAATTGTCCGACGATGCCAAGCCACTATTCTTAACGACGTCAGTGCTCAAACAGCAATCAGCAACGTCAAAACTCTTGCTAGGGAGCAGTGTCAAAACTGCAAAGGCAGTAGTAGCCCGGAAAAGGAGTGCACTTGCGCTGTTGTCCGCAGACCTTTTTCCTTTCTTTTTAACTCTCTTTCTCTAAACAAATGCAGTCGGTTCTTTACACGTACACCGTCTGTATTTCCCCTCTCTAGTCTACTGTAGCCAGCCGCACGAAGGAGCAATAAAGGAGAAGTGTGGGTTTTCCATCTCAGCTCTCGGGAATGGTCGCCACGCAGTAAGGTTCGAGTGGTTTTTAGCCGCACAGTGACTTCCTAGAGAGCCGCGCCGTGAAGAAAGGAAATCGAGAAGGCGTGCAAAGAGAGCTCCTATTCGTCGGGGGCAGAACTAGAACACTTATAAACACTCTGTACGTAAATGTTTAAACGTGCGAGCGATTATAAATTTTAATTCTTTCATTATAATGAATTATTTACTATTGACGCTCTCCATAAATGTAGGTACTAATATTCGGATCAAGCTAGGTAAATTTTTTTATACCCTTTATTATTCTTTATCTATTTCTTTGGTGATTTTGTATTGACTTAAATTACAATATCCTTATCAGCTTCCGCGTCAATATTACAACTTTCTTACACAATTGAGACCATAGGCTCCTATTTATAAGAAAAAAAGGTACAAATTGTTTTTAATAGATTAGCTATGGTGTTTGTTTATGGTTAGACAAATAAGCAACTATACTATCATTTATTTAGAAAAATCACCAGTAATAATCTTCATAGTATCAATATCACTAATTAATTGTCATAATAAAAGTTTTGTTTTTTGTTATTTTAGCAAACACAAGAAGAACTAACGTCAACACTAGAAGTGCAGAATAGTGTCACGTTATCTGACGATGAAGAGCGTGAAAGAGAAGCTGCCGCAGATGAGCTGAAAAGAAATCAAATCGATGAAGATATTGTAATAAAACCGAGGCAAGGAATGGTACTCGATTCCGTAGAGGAACTCTTAAGAGTACTACAAAATATAGGCTAAACAAGTGGGACTTGGTGTCCCAAGGAGGAGCTCGCAAAATTAGGAGATGACGGCAAGATCTAATACTTGACTTTTGCATGTTCTCGTCGTGGAAAGAGTACGTGTAGATTGGTTAACGTTGTCAAGCCAAGGCCTGTGTCAGGAACAATGTGAAAGCAAAGATTAGTGCTTGTTTTATGTCCAGATGGAAAGTACAGAGTATCATCTTCCCAACTTGACCACAATCGTAACTTGAATCCTGGGAAAGATCGTGATCAAAGATGTTCCAAGAAGATATATGCTCATGTGAAAAGGCTTGAATTGAAATGATAGAGCTGGTATAAGAATCGACAAGAATTTCTTTTATAGCCTGTTGTTGAGGCAAGAGGTTATGCAAATCTTAAATTTGGTGAGAAAGAACGTCAAATTTCATTGAAAATGCAAGAAAGTTAAGATTTGGAACTGGAGATGGCGAAGCCATTCATAACTATTTTGGTCAGATGCAGAGTAGAAATGACAGTTTTTCTAGAGATGGGTTTGGATGACAGTTCTAGAACATTCAGCAACACCGAGTGTCAGCACCAATCCTCCCAAAAATTTATACATGGAATTGTGTATACATGGAATATCCTTATACATCTACTCAGGCAATATAGAACAAATTGAAGGTCAATCTACTTTTGAATAAACTACTATATATTAGGGGAAAAAATAAACTAGACAAAAAAGAGAGAACTAATTTCAAACTCAAGTATGGACAGGCTCAGAGGGGGGTCATAAAATGGAGGGAGGCTCTCTCTGAATCTGCCAATGTTTTGGGAACGCATATGTATAATGGTCAATCCCCAATTTCGAACTCATTTATCTTCTCTTGTCAAAAATAATTTTAACTACTTGGGAGAGGAAGTGCCAAGACTTGACTAGCTTAACACCAACACCAATCGATTGAGTCGACCTAACCTTTGACATCGATTTTTGCCTTGCTTTTGTCAGGTATAAGTAAAAGGCAACCATATTAAAGTATGGAAGTTCTATCCTCATTTCTGACATATGCTTCGAATGGGAAAGAGAACTTGAAATGAGAAAGCTGCGCTCTAAAGTTGAGTCCAACGTAGCCTTTCATAATTTTTTGCATTCCGTCCATAAGATATATTGATTGAATAAAATGATCTGTATTCAACAGTGCCAATATGTAAAATTATCCGGCAATATCTAATATGAATTGAAGAATATATATCAAAACTTGGCATTCTTCGCTCTACTCAATAAGAGCATATGCTTTAGTAGAGCATATGCTTTGTGTATGTCCACCGTAAATTTCATCGCTACCGAAGCCATTATTGACTAGAAAAGACTGAACTTAATAAGAAATTATTGGCCCGTTTAAAATTCCTCTTCCTAGATTATGCTGTTCACTTCATGCTAGATAATGGCTATACTTGGTAATTATCCATAACTCTCTCCCTCTTCTGTTCGACAGGGATGAATATGATTGGATCCATGGCATTGTTGAAGAGAGAGAAAATTATAGGAGAGATCAGATGTTAACTAGAATGAAGATCCTTGTAGTTACAGTTAAATCAGACGGAATAGCTATTTCACCAGAGAGATTGGTGTGCCATTGCTGCTTCAGCTAAAGGTCAAGAACATAAGTTTTCAATGTGAATATTTTAGTTGCTTAAAACTATTGTTAGAAACTTGAGAATTAGCACAGACAAGGGAGGACACTTCACAGCGAAAACTATGTAAAGTAAATTGTTGGTTAAAGTAAGTGGCAGTGAATGGAGTTCCTCTTACATAAGTATAGCCATACTCTATCACAGAAACAGATACAAAGGCAAGAAAATGGCACATTGAAGGGTAATTGTTTGGATGCATAGCGAAATACTATGATGAAAAATAGGAAGGAATTTGAATTTATTTCTGAGCATTTTAAGGAATATACACCATGAATTTGCTAAAAACCAGAGAGATTTCGACCAATTGATGCCTGTGCCATAAAACATATGGAGCTACTTGCTTGTTCAACCTTGCACAAAGACGGAACATCCAAGAGCTCTGCAGAAGAGTAAAATTAACACCAGCCAGCTTAATTTGGTTAAAGGCAGAAACAGAGCTGCATCTGAGAAACTTGGAAAAGCTAACCTTCACATCAAATTGTATTGCTACTACAATCTTGCATGATAAGCATTCCAACTAGCATAAAAGGGGGAAACTTAAAGAGATTAATAGACACATAAACATGAAAGAGGGAGCAAAGAGCCAGAACTTAGTCTCCTTGTATTGACACTGATACTTCGTATTGTGATACAATAAGTAATATGGGAAAAAAAAAAGGGATCCACAAGAGTGAAGCGCAAAAAAGCAATACAAATCTAGCAAATTTTAGAGCACAAGATCATAGTGACTCAAACAATACTTACATTGAGGCCAAAAAACAAGATTTACATAACTTCTTTCAAAATCCATTTATATTTCAGCATTTGGATAACTCCCAATTGCCTAAAGCTAAATTTGGCTGCAAAATTTTGAATTCGCAGCTTCGAAATAATAGGACTGGCACATGGACATCTGCAAATTAGTCCCTTACAATTTAATTTTCACAATTTAGAATTAGAACTAGCCAAATCAACAAATATCCCATCCATTTATCTTTTGTCACAAACCTAGATGAAGTTTCTTCATGTGACAGCCAATGTAATCGTCACATATCCATAGAGACACATCAGAAAATAAACAAGAGGGTCATAATGATCTCACCAAGAAACAGCACGACTACTAAAGTTGTTGAAAGTGAAGTACAAAAAATCATTTAGCAAATGCGACAGGTTACATTAAGCAGTATATCAAATATTCTAAATTAAATGCAATCCATAGGTGGACTTTTCTACCATGAATTGGGAATATCTCCGATAACCGAGATTATCTCTAACAACTTGAGGTGCTTCCTAAGGGCAATTCATGTCGGTAGAGAAACCTTATATCATTCTCCGCTTGAATGCATATAAGGTGAAACCTACACCTCCTTAGTGTTGCTTTCGATACCTCAAATGAAACCTCAAAGAGACTCTACTCAATCTGTAGCATCTCATCCAGCTCATCAAATGAATGGCGTGTAATATAGTTAAACCATGAGTGATGAAACTGTAATGAAGAGAATGTTCTTGTATCATAATTACTATGAACATGATTCACCATTACCCGAACCTCACACGAAATGCTAGCCTCACCTTGCTCCAATCCAAAAGCAACACACAAAGCTAATCCAAAGATACTCCCATGCAAATCTCGGGACACCAAGGAAGAGAAAGAACGTTCTTAGACTTTGGATAAACCAACATGCTATCTCTCTTCTAGGAAGTATAGCATCCGTGTAGTGACCCATCTCACAAACATCCTGCTATAGCAAATCTATTAAATCAGAATCCCACCAGCTCATGCATACGTGTAATATTAGCCAGGCTAATACCTTCACGAACCAATCCATGACATGAATCTAAGTGAACATACACTGACATGGAGTACTGAATGCACTGAATAGGCAACTTTGGAAATCTGGACAATTCATTGCAGCCATTTGCTTCTAGGCTACAAATGTTTGGTGAAAGCTCTAGGATCTCCTGCTTGCAATCATCTAATTTTTTAAGAACCATCAACTCATCAAACTTGCAAATGCATGTAGGAACTCTAACAAAGTTATTTCCTAAGAGATGCAAAATATTTATGGAAGAAAAGCAAGTACGACTCTGAAGGAATTCTGCCTCTGATAGATTGCACCCACAAGGAGACCAGATTTGGAAATCCAAGTCTACCATTAGAGAGATTGGATTTCTCACCACTCTTTGGAAACAAGCCAAATAATGAACAACCATCAAGAGAAAGGTGCTCTAGACTTTGCATCTCGCATTGCACGAATTCAAAAGCAAAAACTTAACAGAGATTAGGTTTTCAATTAATGCAAGAAGTTAGTTTATAGAGGTCTAAGATAAATAAAGTTTTGTTAAGCTCTCCATATCCTTAATATCAGGAAACTTATTAGCTAAGAGCAGCCAATTACATCAACTGTTTATTCAGCTTCAGTTTGCTTGAAAGCTCCTTGAGTTTCAAGCACCTACTTAAGTTCAGTGTCTCCAAATTTGGCACCTCTGAGAATTTTGGAACACTAATCAACGACTTACAGCAGCTGAAATTTAGGAAATTCAAATTTCTATAAAGCATCAACAAATTAAGAATAACATGCTTTTATCAAATTAAACGAAGAGAATGCTCGTGTCATAATTACTATGAGCATGTAAGACATACCTTTAAGTTGTCTCCCAATTATTTAATCCAGTTGTTATGCACATCGAACCAAACAAGTTTCTTTAGACCAGCACTAAACTTCAGAGTTGATAAAGGATATTCCGTTCAAGCCACCTTAAGTCATTGGGAGGACATATGGGACCACCGCTGACCTGTGCATTCAGAACTAGGAGCAATATGAGTCTCCTCATACGTGTGAAAACACTGGGATTGATGTCTAGCTCTTCCTGTGTTGGCAAGTCCAGCACTATGCCTTTAACAACATTGGTTATCTATCAAGGAAAAAAAAAAAATCATCGTTACCCAACCCGAATTAGATAATAGTGTGTAAATTAAAGAAGATAAGATTATCAATGGTTTCATGAGAAACACTCTCTGTATCCTCTGACAACACTTCAGAAACATCATCGTAGCACCATAATCTACTCTATTTGCCAGGCTCATCTGGACACCCTTGTTTCACAATATCCTATATCAGCCGAATCAAGTCATGCTTTTGCATTGTTCTCTGATTCTCAACGGTTGGTAAAGATCTATCTATCAAACTGTGAATCCAAATTAATGTCTTTAAACCACAACTATCAAGAACTTTGGTTACATAATCACTATTCCTCCCCTTAAAGAAGCAAGCAATCTCAAGAAAAATGTCCTTGTTATTGTCCTCCAATGCATCAAAACTTATCTTCGGAACACTGTCTGTATCTTTATTAGGAATTTCAGCAAGTTAACCCAACACAGTGTCCCATTCCCTTTTGATCCTATGACATAAAAATGGACCCGACACCACAATTGCTAAAGGAAGGTCATTAGCATAGCCCAAAATACTATCTATGATATCTCCTTGCTTATTCTTTTTTCTTTTATCTTGGAAGAGCATATGAACCAAAACTTTCAAAAACTTCACCTTGATCAATGCTTTAACTTCACATACCTGATTTATCCCGTGAGAAGTCAGTACATGTTTATCTCTTGTCATAATAATGATCGCGCTCTCTTTTCCAAACCATTCACACTCTCTACCTAACACATTCAACTGGTCCCCATGCTCCACATCATCAAGCACAAGTAGAATCTTCCTACAGCAAAGTCTATCTCGTATCAGGTTAAAGCCTCCATCCGCACTGAAGTGAAGACCACTAAATTTTTTTTCCACAGTATCTCAGATAAGAGTGCTTTCTGTAAATGAACCAGGTCGTCAGGTTTACTGGAAGTTTCTCTAACATTTGCAAGAAGGCCACGCCCACCAAACTGACTAGTAATACTGTTATAGACAACTTTAGCGATAGCGCTCTTCCCTATACCTCCGGCTCCCCATATTCCTATCATCCGAACCTCATCCAAGCCCGTACTTAACAACGATCTTACATTCTCTACCCAGCAACCTACACCAAACCAAAGTAGCAAAGGGAGTGGGAATAAATGGCAATATACGATCCATTGAACTAAATAAAAACCAACACGAAGAAAACAATCACTCTGTAACATTCCGAAACACGACTCTTAACACACTAATCGATCCCATCAAGTATCAACAGATTAGTGAATTCAATATTATTTTATAGGGTCGAACAGGAATACCGTGATTACACATGGTCATAATAATGCCAATCGGACAAATCAGTGACTGGCCAATGCCTTGCCATATCCCCCTCTCTCTGCCATCGAATCTCCCCCGACTCCACTCCGTAGAACAGAGGCAACACCAGCTGTCCCCTTGAGCTTCTTCCACTCCATCACCTTCCTTCACCGAGCTCATCAAATCACCACCAAGACGAAGCGTGGTCCTCAGACAAGATGAGCACGGCGATCCGCGACTCCTCGACGGCCTTCGTGACCTCCCAGCGGGATCTCGCGCCTCGAGCCCTCACCGTTGATGCAGATGTCGATGCCGCCGTGAAGGGAGGAAGCCGGTGCGGACATCCTCGCCTCTGAAGCGGAGGAAGACACCGAACCGCCATCTTGCTTTGGAAGAGGAAGGAGACGACGACAACGACGACGTTGGAAGATAAACTGTGATGCTTTTTCCTCTTCAATTTTTTTTCCAAAAACGACGACGATTAAATTTTGAGTTGAATTGTTTGTTTTATGATTTACGAAAAAACTGGAAAAAAAAAAATACCCTAGAGATGTCATTAGGAATTCTTATTTGGAGCACTATGATAGTGGATCATGCAGTCGCTCCCTTAGGATTTGCTTGCCGGCTATCAACTTACGGAATTCCTTGAGTTACCAAAAAAAAAAAAACTGAAAAATGATTTCTTTATTTGCCCAAAATTGTAATTATTCAAATCACATAGCAAAATCAATCATGGGTCTTCACTAGAATTTCACCAACACGTATCTCTCATAAGCCTATCTCACTAGAATTGTTTCTTATATGTAAATGCTAGTTTTTTTTTTTTTTTTGGTCAGTTCTACTCTATTCCTACTCTACACTCACTCGCAGACATAAGCCTATCTCACTAGAATTGTTTCTTATATGTAAATGCTAGTTTTTTTTTTTTGTCAGTTCTACTCTATTCCTACTCTACACTCACTCGCAGACTTGTGCCCTGCCTCTTGCAGGGCGTGGGAGTCGCAACCCACTCTCGAAACTTACGCGTCCCTACCCCTCATCCCTCCCTAAGAAGGTGGGGATTTGAACCTCCCACCTCCCCCTTCCATGTTGGAAGGGTGCCCAGTGGTTTGTAAATGAATTTAGTTATGGGTGCATTATATGGAAGGTTATGGCAATTGTGACGAAAGCTATAGTTGATAATACAAAGCCTTCAAACTTGTTCTCATCCCTTTGATAGATCTGCAATTGACTTGGAACATTGGAGATTTCATATAATCTTTTAGAACAAATGCACTCAATTAATATATAGTGATATATTGACCAATATATATATATATAGTGATATCATCTTTTAATTTTTTTTTTCCAGAGGGGAACACAATCCATCATATATATATCGGCTAACAGCAGATTATTTATTTGACAGATGACCTGGTGCTGCACAGGAAAATTGCTCTGGTCAATTGAGTTAAAAATTGATCATTATCAAGTAAGTAGTTTTACAATTCTTCACTGCGATCCTTTCATTTGTATTGCCTGGGAGTTTAGTGAGGTTGCTTGCCACTGGTGACTTGAGCTAATGCTAGACGTCTCAGTGTGGATTTAGATGGCGAGTGATTAGGCCTTCCATCAGCTTCTATGTTTGAGAGCCGCTCATGTACTCATTTTCATTGCTTAAATTGCTTAAACATACGTGTATACAAGAGATTCTCTCTCCTCGCCTCTGCGAGATGCTCTCTACCGCTTGGTAGCGTCAACCCTCCTTTTTCAAACCCTAATCTACAGGTTGTGTCCCGATTCCTGTTCCTTTCCGTAGTGTTTCACCATAAATCCTAATTTACAGGAGTTTGTCCAGATTCCCGTGTCCTTTCCATAGTGTTTTCTTCCTCCCAGTTTTCAAAAAAAAAAAAAAAAATCACGAACAATATGTTGGAGCCCATTCTCAAAGATCTGGGGCCTGCTCGCATCCTTCAACCGGGATGACCATGGAGGGAAAAATTCACCAGGAAGAGTACTCCTTGCCTCATTAAGCACCGATCTAAGTATCAGCCTCGCTTTTCCCGAAGTTCAGTGTATGGCAGATCCGTTTGGCGTGGCAGAAGGCCGGATCCAGACAATCTTGGAGCTGGTTGATGGTAAGTCTAGACCTGAGCCCTAAACAAGTTTCTAAAGATTAGTGTAAATGGAGAGTAAAGAAGAAAATGAAATGAGAGTGGCTGCTTTATGTAAAAGGCTTGGGCACCTGTGGTCTGAGGATGACGTAGTTGAAGTGTCTGATGATATTCCCCAACAGAAACGGGAGGAATGTAGACGTACTCTTTTTGGAAAATTGTTCTCCAAACCAAATGTGAACTATCCTGCTTTCATAACTACAATGAAGAAAGCATGGAAATCAGAAGGGGTTATCTGTTCACAAAAGGAACCAGGGCACTTTACATTTGTATTTCCAACGGAGGAGGAAAAACAACGAGTAATGAGGAATTCACCTTGGTCATACTCAACTAATTTGCTTGTTCTACAGCAGTGTATCCCAGAAGTCCCTGAACATTGCCATGATTTTACTAAGGCCGCCTTTTGGGTACGCATTGGAGGAGTTCCCCCTGGTTGGAGAATAGATACAGTGTTCAATGACCTGGGGAAAAGGATAGGAAAAGTAATAGAAGTCCAACCGGATGCAACAGCAAATGCACAGAACAGGGGAGGTCGAGTCAGAGTTGAGATTGACTTGGCTTTACCTTTGAAATCAGGAGCTATCCTCGATATCGGCAACAAATGGCTTTAGGTGGAGTTCAAATACGAGCGGCTCCCACATTACTGCTTCTCTTGTGGTAGAATCGGGCACTATGCAATTGACTGTTTAGAAATACCATATGCAGTATCGCCCTGGGCAATGAATAAAAAAGGATCATATGGTCCCTGGTTGAAGGCTGAAACCAGTGATCACAGTCCATATTGGGACGCTTTCTACGGAAAAATGGAGGAGGAGCATGTAGTGCAGGAAACAGTACCTGAACCATCACTTAAAACGAATGAAGTGAACCCCATTGAGATTGATCCAGCCCTAAACATGCAAATAGTAGCCTGCACAAAAAAGAGATCAGAAAGCAGCTCAGAACAAATGTTAATTTCAGAATCTGTATCTACGACAGCACAAGACCGAGATCGAGGCAAACAGGTGATATGCCATGAAACTCAAAACCTTTTGCCTTTAAAAGTAGGAAAAAGCAGTAAGAAGACAATGAAAGTACAGAAGGCCAAAAAACAGAAATGTATGCCAGAAAAATCATCTCTCCTCCTAGATGAAGTAGACCTATTGGAGACACCAGTGAATCTGATGAAGGATGACAAATCATGGGCTTTGGTGGCTAGCCCTAATAAGCCACCACAAAAACCATGAAAGTTGTGAGCTGGAATTGTCAGGGGCTGGGCAACCCCCTGACAATTCAGGAATTAAGAGCTTTAACAGCTCAGGAAAGGCCTAACTTACTTTTTTATCATGGAGACGAAAAATAAAGCAACGATGGTAGAAAGGATACGTAGAAAACTCAAATTCCAGAAACTTTATTTGGTGGATCCAACAGGCATAGCAGGGGGATTGGCAATCATGTGGCAAGAGGAAATTGACTTGAAGGTGCAAGCAAGCTCAAAGCAATTTATAGATGTGCAGTGTATTGACCCTGATAGTAAACAAGGTATGCAGATTACCTTCGTCCACGCATCTACAGTTTTTGGAGAGCGTCTGGCTTTATGGCAAGAGCTGGGAACCCTGAAACCTCCAGCTTCTCAACCATGGATCTGCATGGGAGATTTCAATGAGATACTATATGTTTGGGAGAAAGTTGGGAAAAAAGAAGCAGATAATAGACGAATCACAGCTTTCAGAAACATGATTAATGATCTATCTCTGATGGATGTCGATAGTCATGGATGCGCATATACATGGACAAATAAAAGAGAAGGGGCTGAATTAGTAAAGAAACGACTCGATCGAGTGCTTTGTTCCCTCGAGTGGAGAGTTACCTTTCATGCAGCAGAAGTACAAGCCCTTCCAGCAATCGGTTCAGACCATAGCCCCCTAATCCTTCGAATGCACCCTGGAGTAAAGAAAAGGAAGAAACAGTTCAAACTGGAAGCTTTCTGGACAGAACATGCCGAGTATCACGAACTCATCCAGCAAGTATGGGCAGAAAAAACAACTCCAACCTCCCCTTTTGCAGAGAAACTGTTGAGGACATCACAACAATTAACAAAATGGAGCAGAGAGAAGTTCACAAATGCTTATACACAAATCAAACAGCTTCACCAAACACTCACAACACTAACGAATCAAACAGAACAGCACACGACAAAGCAGAAGGAGCAGCAGATCATCAATCAAATCGATACATTGAGAAGGCAGGAAGAACAGTTTTGGGGAATGAGGTCACGCATCAAATGGTTGCATTGGGGAGACCAGAACACTCGGTTTTTCCATGCTACAACAGTCAACAGGAGGCAACAAAATCGAATCACAATGCTGCAATTAGAGGATAAAAGTTGGTGTAGAGAACCCCAGATGTTACAGCAACATATTCAATCTTACTACGAGAACCTATACAAGACTGAAGGTTCCCGATACTACCAACCTATCCTATATCAATGCCCCTCCCCGATAACAGAGAATATTAATGATGAACTGGTGGCAGTACCTTCATTGGAAGAAATACATGGTGCTGTTTTTCAACTGGGAGCTTTCAAGGCCCCTGGCCCTGATGGTTTCAATGGCTCCTTCTACCAACAATCCTGGGAAAGCATCAAAGATGATCTGGCTCAACTTGTACAGGAGTTTTTCCAGAAGGGTGTCCTCGACAATCGACTAAATCAGACCCATATTGTGCTGATCCCAAAAGTTAAAAGCCCTGAAAATATCAGCCAATTCAGACCCATTAGCCTGTGCAACTTCAGCTATAAAGTCATCTCAAAAATATTGGCAAACAGACTTAAAAAGTGGCTGCCACTTATCATTGAACCAGAGCAGGGCGCATTCGTTCCAGGAAGGCAAATTCAGGACAACATCTTCATTGTCCAGGAAGTTCTGCATCACCTGCGCACCACAAAAAACAGGAAAAAATATCAGGCTATTCTGAAGCTTGATATGCAGAAAGCATACGATAGAATAGAATGGGATTTTGTGAGGGATGTCATGCTGCAAATGGGGTTTCATGCCAAGTGGGTCTCCCTAATCATGCAATGCATATCTACAGTCACTTATAGTGTGAAAATCAATGGAGAACCTACCTCTTTTTTCCATCCTTCGCGAGGCCTCAGACAAGGTGACCCACTCTCACCTTATATATTCATTTTGATATCCAATGTGTTAACCTGGATGATGAAAAAAGCATTAGCAGACGGAACACTCAAAGGCATTCAGATAACCAGAAATTGTCCCAAACTATCACATCTAATGTTTGCCGATGATGCGATATTCTTTCTGGATGGAAACTTGACAGAGTGTCAGAATCTTGCCCAAATACTCAGCCAATATTGCTACGCTACAGGACAGGCAATTAACCTAAATAAATCAGGGGTTGTTTTCAGTGGCAATTGTCCAGAAGCTTTGAAACACAACTTGGCAACACAACTGAGAGTACCTATTCTACAGAAAATAGGGAAGTACCTGGGTATACCTACCGAGTGGGGTCATTCCAAGAAAGAGCTGTTTGCGTGGATCCTGGCCAGAGTCAATGCAAAGTTAGCGGGTTGGAAGGAAAAATTATTGACAAAAGCAGGAAAGGAAGTGCTAATCAAGAGTGTTGTGCAATCTATACCTACCTACGCAATGTCTATCTTCAAGCTGCCAGTGTTCATCTGCAGAGCCATAGAACAACGCATTGCGTCATTTTGGTGGCAGAACGGAGATGCTAAGAGAGGGATGCATTGGAAAAGATGGGAAGTCTTGAAAACTCGAAAAGATGAAGGCGGCCTCGGGTTCAAAGATCTGCTCACCTTTAATAGGGCCATGTTAGGCAAGCAAGTATGGCGACTTGCTACCTCTCCATCAGCTCTATGGAGCAAAGTGATGAAAGGGATTTATTTCCCCCACGGTGACGTCTGGATAGCGTCAAAGGGACACCGACCCTCATGGGGTTGGCATAGTCTAATCCTTGGCAGAGACACCATAAAGGAAAACACGAAATGGTCAGTAGGAGATGGCAAATCTATTCGAATCAGAGAAGACATATGGCTATCACAAGGAGTAATTGGCGGGGAAGTAAATCAAACAGAACCTAGTTTAGTATCGGAATTGATCAATGCAGAATCCAGAGAATGGAAGCAACAACTCATACATCAACTGTACGAAGAAAGAGTTGCAAAAGAAATTCTAGCAGTTCCCCTAAGCCATCAACCACAGCCAGACATGCTCATATGGACGGGTAACAGAACAGGACAATACTCCGTCAAAAGTGGATATAACAGAGCAATCATAAACACAAATAAAACAGATCACAACCGTCCCTCATGCTCATATCAACCACCTCGCACCTTATGGACGCAAATCTGGAGTCTTGACGTGCCACCAAAGATCCGATCTTTCCTCTGGAGTATATGTCAAAACGCCCTCCCAACGCGTGAAAACCTATACACAAGGAAAATAGTCAGCGATCCCCTCTGTCCGCTCTGCAGTAAAAGACCAGAAACCATAGAGCATCTTCTGTTTTTATGCAAATGGACCAAGAAAATCTGGGAAGACCCGGCTTTTATCACAATCAGACCAACACACAACATTAACCGAACAGATCAGTGGTTGGTTAACGCTTTCCGAAAAGATCAAGACTCACCTGAACCAGAACTTACGGGTATGGTCTTGTGGAACATCTGGAAGATGAGAAATTGCTAGATCTTTCGACAGCAAGCACCCAGACCAGCAGATCTGGTGATCACAGCACAAGACCAGCATCTTTCTTTCAGTAGAAGAAAATCAAATCGCAGCAAAAAGAAACCCAACCGAGACAAACCCGCTCACTGGAAGCCTCCTGCAGGGAAGGATCTGAAACTCAACGTGGATGCGGCTTGGCGAGAAGGCGAATTCCTCTGCTCGGTTGCGGGCTTGATGCGCGATTTCGAAGGAAGAACCCTTAACGGCTTCGCGGCTACCGCTAGGGTTTCTTCTGCAAGTGAAGCTGAGGCAGAGGCGATTTTACACGGGATTAGGCGCACACACGAACTAAAGAAGCCGCACGTGGAGAACTCTGGAAGTCGAACTGCTAAGTGCTTCATTGAAAGCGACTGTTCCGGGATAGTTGAAATGGTGATGGGCCGGGCCGAACCTCCATGGAACCTAAAAGAAGTCGTCCAGCGATGCAGGAATGGGCTAGCCCAAAACAAAAACATTACGGTTATCCATTGCCCACGACAAGCAAACGCCGCAGCGGATTGGATCGTCCGGAATCATCGTCTCAACAACCTACCATCTAATTGGTTGTTTTCTATTCCTTTTCCTCTCTAGAATATCTTGTGCACCGATCTTTCTCCATCGGTATTATGTAAGACTCCGAGTTAATCTTAGTAAATGTCAGTTCTTTTCGACCAAAAAAAAAAAAAAAACATACGTGTATACATGTTTGGTTACATCTCTAGGATCGTCATTCAATTATTGTACCCTTGCTATATAGCTAGGGAGACAGAACTTAGGGACATGACTGAGTTCCCTAGAAGGCAAGAAAGCCCCCACAGACTGGTATAGACTCCACTGTGATTGATCCGTTCCTGTGTCTATCATGCATTAATAAAGTTTATTAGTTCTCTAGTAGCTTGCTATGTAGAAAAGTGACAGTCCTATCTCTTGAGTTTAGATGTCGATGTTTGAGGAGGGAGCCGCCAGAACAACAAAAGTCTTGGCTTTGATGAATATTTGGAATCTTGTCATCGTTTTCCTTTCAAATATTCATCGATTGAATTGTTTACATAACCACTGGGGGGTTCACCCCAGTGGCCACATTTCCAACTTAGAAGAGGGGGGGGGGTTGGGGGTTCAAATCCCCACCTTCTTAAAGGGGATTGGGGTGGGGGCGATTTCATTTCAGAAGTGGGTTCGACTCTCACGCCCTGCAAGGAGACAGGGCAAAAGTCTGAGAGTGTGTTTGAGAGTGTCTTAGAGTAAGATTAGAGTAGGATCGACCAAAAAAAAATTGTTTACATCAGCATATATCCTTTTGTTTCACAATTTTTTTCATGCTATTAGTTGATCGTTTTCAAGCATAATAAAGGAAGGTATAAGTCCGTCATGAAGAAAGGGATATGGGAAAAATCATCACCCTTTAAGTTCTCACATCATTTGATTGTTTGTCTACTCCTCTCTTACTCTGGTCATCACACCAAAATATAAGAGACCTGTGAATGATAGTGGTTCGATCTTACTCCCCTCCAGAAGTGCTTCGTGGTCAAAATTTTCACCAAGGATAGCCCTAAAGTGGCATAAAAGGAGAAATCGGCCTTTTTTTTTTGAATAATCTGTCATTGGAAGGAGCATTGGTACCGTCTACAAGGATCATATAAAAGGTGAAGTTGGCCTACTCTACAAGTCACCAAAGACGGGAAATTTAGAGAGGGGGTTTTGTCCAAAGAAAGAGTAAACGGTGTAATAATTTAAAAACCTCGAGGAAGGTTTGTCTCAATTTTTGTGATCTTTAATGGTTTGCAGCTGGAAATCTGTAATAGAGATGTTGAAAGGGAGTCACTTTTGTGATTCTTTACATGGTAGAGACTGAGAGTTGTTATTTGAAAGATAGTAAACCTTTCATGGCTGATTTTCTGGAAATATGTTATCCTGCATTTTGTGATCGTGCTCTATTAATATTCTGTACGGATTTTTAGCAAGACGACATGATACCTGAGGACCCTTTCTTTAATCGATGTTTGAGGGTTGCATGATTTTCCCCTTGGCTAAACCGAAATCATTCCAAGGCTTCACTCGAAGGATCGGAGTCCCCAACTTCCAAATGTAACGTTGGTGATCTAGACTCATCGATACACGCACTTAATAGTCAGATCTCACTTTGTTCGCTGGCGAAGGTCGCTGGATGCGCCGCCCCACAGCCCAACTCAAGCCTTCTCTCTCTAGAGTCCCGAGCCCTCACTTTTCTATCAATGGGGTCTTTTTCTTCTCTCTCTTTTTTTTTTTTTTTTTTTGGCTTGTTTCTTTTCTTTTATATTAATATTCATTTATTTTGAATTAATGATGAGTTTGGAAAAGTGCATTAATGTTGTGCTGATGTGGCTTTCCGTATATCAATATTTCCGTCCATATACACGACATGGACTAAATTGAAAAGAAAAAATGGGTAATATTAGAGTTATTGGTATATGGATACACAAATTTCTGAAGCCTAGGAATTTTATAAGAATAGCCCTATTTTTTGTTTTGTTTTCTCTTTCCGTTTCATTTTGTTATTAAATTGTGATATTTGGCGTTTAAGATTCCAAAGTGTGATTTTGATTGATGACGTGTTAGGTTTGTCATCTTTTATTGTTTTTTATGATTTCTATTCGTTCTATGTATCTGATTTGTGCTTGCCTGCGATGGGTTGTACCTATTTCGTCTCATCCACCCACCAATCAATAACAGTTTGATTATCTAGAAGACACGGTTGAAGGACTTTGATTTGCAGATAGCACAAGCTGTTATTAATAGATTGCTACCACGTTGGTTTACGATTATACCAATAAACTACTTTAGCATCATATTCTTATTTAGAAAAATCACCTGTTATAATCTTCAACATATCGACATTTTTAATTAATTGTTGTACTGACATTTTTGTTTTCCATAATTTTAGTAAACAATGGCATACTATCTAATGACGAAGAATGTGAAATAGAGGCTACTGGTGATGAGCCAAAAGGAAATCAAATTGGTGAAGAAAATGCGATAAAACCAGAGAAGAAATGGTATTTAAATTCGTATGTTGTTGAGGTAGGAGCGTATGAAAATCTTTGTTGAGAAGGATTGGAAAGGCAAGAAGTTAAGGCTTGACTTTCTTTGATGGGAGGAACTATCATCACCAACCAGGACAAGGCAATTCAAAATGCAGTTGAGCATGTGTCCCGCAATTCTAAGCATCGATGGTGGTTATGACATATCATGAAAAGAGATCCTAGAAAATTAGGTAGATATACTGACTTTTCAACTTATCAAGGTGACTTCACATACTATTGCCTATGATCCTTAACCGTTGAAGAATCTAAAATAGCTTGGGGATGTATGTTTGAGCAATTGATCTTCGTGAATATGAATGATGTGGCTACTTATATAATGAGCGATATCGTTGGGTTCCTATTTATGTGAAAGACAGTTTTTGGACGGGAATGTCTACCATGCAAATAAGTGAAAGTATGAACTCTATCTTTGATGGGTACATGACCGCTAATTGGGAAAAGGTGTAAAAGTAAAACTTAGAGGAACATAACTCTTTTGACCCCAGAACCCTCCTCAGAACACAACATGGCATTGATAAGCAATTTCAAGATGTTTGCACGAATAGCAAGTTCAGATAATTTGTTGAAAAGGAATACATGTTAGTTATTCAACTCTGACAAAAAATTGAAGGTTCCATTTCCACCGATAATGTTCCCCATGAAATTGAACTTGGTGATGGAAAAATGTTATGTTAATTACGAAGTGTACTTTAATGACGAGGAGTGAGAGATGGAGCACAAGTACTACTTTTTTGAATCCTGAATTCGATGATGGGCTTGCTTCTTTTTGGGGAGGAGGGGGTGGCTTAAAGCTAAATTCAGTTAGGTAGAATCACAGAAACCTGGTCGACGAAACAGGGAGTTTTTACAGACGAAAGAGATGGGACAAGCACTAGCTGTAGGAGATAATCTCATTCACTCAGATGTCAATGGCTTTGGAAGCTCTAAACTCTCATTCTATGGTTAAGCCATCATTCAAATTTATGCATGATCTTGTCCATTCTCACCTCAGTGGAATTTTGGACCGAACAAAGCAGTCCAAGGGACTCTCATCGCCCTCGCTCTCTGCCTATCAATCATCAATGGCTACATTAACTAGATAGATCGGTGCACGACGTTACTGTTTCAGCTGTAGGAATTTGTCTTTCCATGTACGAGATTTTAGTTGCTTAAAACTGTTTATTGTAAATTGAGACACTTCACAGTAAAAACCATGTAAAGTACTGTGTCTAAATAATGTTAAAGAAAGTGGGAGGCTATAGAGCTTTAAGATAACGTGGTACAAAAACAGGCAAGCGACCTGCTACAAGCTCGAAACCTTTCAGCTCAAAGAAGCCTCCAGTTATGACACAAGACTAGTGCACCTATTTCATGCAATCTGTTTAGTAACAGCAGAGGAATTAACTAGATCACAACATAAAACTAACAACTTTGTAGGTTTGAGAAGAAAAACGAACAGAACCTACCAATTGGGTGAGATTAAAAAACTCGCCTCCCAAACTAACTATGAACAGTTTTCATCCACAGCAGTTAACAAGACCCAAAAATAGCACGCCAGTTTTATTCCGGCATTACACTGATGGACAACAGCAATACTCTCAGAAAATTTTACACGAAATGGTGTGACAATGGAATAAAATTGTCTATCTAAATTGACTTGGACATCTCATATAATAGGAAAACGGTAAAACTAATTTCAGAAAACTAGTAGTCAAACAATTAAATCCGTGAATTATACAATGCTAACAGTTAACAAAATCACAAACACCCAGTCGACGTTACAGAGGGGGTTTTTTTTCATACAGAAGAGAGAAGGGACAAGCACTAACTACAAGAGATAATCTTGTTCCCACAGTTGTCACTAGCTTTGGAAGCTTTGAACTCTCGCTCTATGGCTAAGCCATCAGTCAAAGTCATGGATGATTTTGCTCATTCTTACCTAGTGAAATTTGGACTGAAAAAGCAGTCCAAGGGGCTCGGTCACCCTCGCTCTCTGCCTCATTAATCATCAATCACTAGAGAGATTCTTGTATGACATCCTTGATTTAGCTAAAGTTCATGAATCTGTAGGAAGTTGTTTTTCAGTGCACAAGACGGACATGGTAAATTATTGTGGAAACTTGAGACTCAACACGGACATGGTAAGACGGGATTCCAACCAGACTCGTCCAAAAACGAAAATTTGCTATGACATCAGTAAATTATATGTAAATGACACATAACTAAGCCTGTTGTGCAGAACATGACATTTATCAAGGAGAAAAGGATCCAATTCAGAAGGAATCAATAAGAAACAACATATCCGTGAGTAATCTCTTCGAGGCCCCTACCCCTTCCCGCTTAATCTGTTTCACTGTCGCTGGCTTCCCGTTCCTCTATATGAATGTGACATTTGCGTAAGTACTCTTCTTGATAATGTTCCGACAGAAAACGCAGGTCTATCCCTAAATCTGCTGGATCAAGAGAATCCTCACAGAGGAAAGCTAAATTTACAAATTGATTGTCTCCTAGCACAACTTTCAAATCATCCTCTAATTCCTTGCATCTTATCACATATCCAAACTTTTTCACGGTTCCACCCAATACTTTAAGTTTAAGGCTGAATCGTAAATCTCTCTCGTCAAATTGATCAAAATCAATTCCTCCCTCCAACAATCCCCACAACACATTTGGTTTGAGATATTGAATCCACATATGATCTGAATCAAATGAACTGAGAGTTCCTGATAGCACATTCCGCCTTTCGCCATTAACATTTGGCACAATGTCGAAAGATATTTCCTTTTTTCCATCTTCTACACTAAAAACAGCACATAGAACCAATCCGAGGAACTTGTCATATAAGTCTTGTGAAGCCATGAAAGATATGGTACCGTCTTCAACAAGCACAAACTCCTCTGGCATCTCTCCTCTAGGGACAACATTTTGATAAGCACGATCAATTAGGGAATAGCGATAGTTCTGTTAAATGAGTAAATAGTTAGAAGAACTCAAGTTTGTAATTAAGTACAAGTAGAAGAGATTGATTTGAGCACATTCCTTGTAATTCAACCTAAGCTGGTGTTCTATAATAATTAGATGCATTGATCCTTGCTTTCGTTATAATACATATAGGGTGCATGATCACCCTAGATTATTTGTTTATCTAGCATTTTCTGCTTTTGCATTATAAAACACACAAAGCACTAAACATAGACTCTGTATGTTTCTCTCTCACCCACACACAGACACAACCACGCACAAAGAGAGCGGCGAGAAAGTGGGGGAGGGGGGTTACGGGGAGTAAGAGGGGAGAGAGGAACCTGGAGTGGGAAGTCAGTCACGCTGGATCCTTCGAGTATTAAATCAATTGAACTATCTTCCTCTCTACTGGTTTCATTATCTAGTGAATCTTTTGTTTCACTTAAACTTTCTTCCACCATGCTCGTCCAATTATCTTCATGTCGAACCTCATACAATAAAGCTTGATCCAGGGACTGATTATGTTGAAGAAAAATCTCCAAATCATTCTCTAATGGCTTGCATATTAGTCGAAATCCACATATTTTCACAATTGCATTACCTAATGCTCTAATGGTTAACATGAAACGATTCCAGCCATTTGGAGCAATAGAGACTCGGTTCCACAGTAGCCTTGGTTCGTAACACTGAAGCCACACATGATTGAAATCTGGTAGGGAAGCACTTGTCACATGCATGTTCTTTTGACCATTAATGGCTGGGATAATGTCCAATTTTCCATTCTCTTTTCCACATTTTGCTCGGACTACAACACAGAAAGCTAATCCTACGAATTTTTCAAACAAGTCTTTTGAAGCCATGAAAGAAATATGACCCTCATTATTAGGAAGCAACCATTCTGGCATCTCTCCTCCAGGCATAATAAGTTTTCGGCTACCAAAGAAATTATGAAACCCTGTCACAATGCACACTGTTAGATATTTTTTTTCAAAATTGGCACCTAAAAAGAGGAGTTTCAATGAGTTAAGTGGGCAGTCTTATAGTTTAGCCATAGTTAGCAATAGTTATACAAAGATTTTTTGTACTTAATTGATGGAAACGGGATACGTACTGTTGAAGATTTTGTAACTGGATGAGCACATATTGTTGAAGTTTTTCATTGGGTGATCCTTGTAATGACACAAAGAACTAGAGTTCTATAGATAGAGAGGATATCATTCGCGTTGCCTTATAGCCACCTCCACTACATATACACGCATAATCACTTTCGAAATTTTTGTTTTTGTTAATTAGCCCACCAGTTCAGGATTTTCGGCCTTTTACAGTATATAAAACACTCGGTGCAGCCAACATGTACACGGTCTCATATCAATCAAAGAGAGAGGGAGAGTCTAACCTTATGCTTCAACATATCATCATAGCGGAACGCTTCACAGGCCCTTTCATGATATGAAGATAAGTCAACATTGTCAAAGTCACATATGTTTGAGGGCCTTTCACTCAAAGATTCGCAACCAATTGCCCATTGACGTTGAAATTGCGCTGGAATATCGAGGATCTCTTGTATTCTGTGACAATACGAGACAGGTAGATTGGGCAACTTATGTTGTTGCTCGCATGTAGGAAGGTTAGTAAAATTGTTTCCTGCCAAAGACAAATAATTTAAAGAGGGAAAACAGGAAGGATTCTCCAAGAATTCTACTTCTGATAAATTGCATCTGTTAAGGCTTAGCCACCACAACTTAGGAAATCCCATTTTCATGTGGGGATCATTCGAATCTCCCTCCCACTTTGGAAATTTAACTAGTTTTGAGCAGCCACTAAGCCGTAGAAATTTAAGATTTTGCATCTTGTAAATACTGGATGGAAGTATTGCCAATTTCTTGCACTCATATAAATCCATTTCCCCCAAAGAGACAAGTTTTTCTATGGATGCAGGAAGTCCCTTAATTGAAGTTCCTTGTAAATGAAGTCCTCGCAAGGCTTTCATTTCATCCAAAAAATCAGGCAGTCTTTGCAACTTTGAGCAATCTTTAAGATTGAGAAGTTGAAGATTCTTGGACTGGAGCACATCAGGGAGATAGTGGAGTTTTGAGCACCCACCTAAATTCAAAAACTGTAACTTGTTGTGATATGAAACTGATTCGTGGGCACGCTCCAAGTTTTTGCACCCACAGAGATCCAATATCTCAAGATTTGGAGTACAATCAAGGTCCGGCATACAAACCAATGATTGGCATCCACTGAAGTTCATTAACTTCAGTTTTATGAAGTCCTGCAAGAACAAAGAAACCAACTTGGGTAGACATTCCAGATGAAAAAAAAATGAGATAAGTATTTAATTCAAAATTTGGCTTTAATGAACAAGTAATTATTTCTATCTGTCTAGAGGCAAATAAATGGTTCTTATAGTTTTCCTAAACAAATTACATAGGGACGATTCTATTATCCCATTGTGTAAAATTGGAACACCGTTCCATGCTGGTAAAATTTGAAAGACATTGTTAATTGTCAAATTCTATTGCCAACAAAATTTTGATTGAAAACTTGTTTAACAATAATGCTTTGGTAAGTAACCAATACTTTTAAATTACCATATAGTTTTAAATTACAAACTATCTCATTACGTAGCTTACCAATAAGTTAATGGCATTGACTTTTATAAAAAAAAAACAAGTATGATGCCCGTGCATCGCATGGATAAGACTATATTTACTATTTTGAATGTTGATATCGACGTGACTTTTTCGCAAGGGAGATAAAATATGCGCAGAAAATTATAACAAAATTAATATACACATCAATGAAATTCTTTCTAGAGCTTATATGGAATTAGCATATTTATCCTCTGATTAATAGAGAGGGTTAAGATCATTAAAGATCCCAAACTGGTCCCCCATGACACATTTAGGACTAATTTCCACCTCACAAAAATCTCAAATTGATACCCCAGCCCAAATTGACCCTCCGTTACTACAATACATGTATGTCAACACACGTGGTAGATGGTTGCAAGATGGATTTGATGTAGATAATGACAGATTCGACACAAAAAATTTACTTGTGACGATATTAAATCCAAACATAAAATAGTATTGGAAAAACTAAGACAGACTTCGGTTTTTGGCACATAATGAGTACTACTCCCAATTCTTCATACCCCGAAGGAGTCGTCTATTGCTTGGATGCCCTTGGGCAATAACCTTTGCCCAACGTGCATGGCCTGAAAAAATGAGGAACACGTTGATTTGGATCTACCTTAATGGAATCTGACCAAAGCCCCAAAACATGTATCTTCTTTAATAGTCTTTATGTGCAAAATCCCCCATCAAAATGAAAAGCACTAATCGAGGAATTACATTGAATGATTTTCACCATTAATAACTTTAGTATCAGTATATAGTGTCTTCCTCACGCGTTCTAACCGGACGGACCAGTTGCCCATTTCTTTTGTTTTGACATGACCCGCGTTCTAACCGGACTGACCAATTGCCCATTTCTTTTGTTTTGACATGACCCGCCTATGAGTAAATCCGACAAGCCTAGATTCTCGGATGGATTTTCATTTTTTAGGGCACTTTTCTTTGTTAGGTCCAACAACATGTAAAAGGCCGTGGGCTGTAGTTAGGATTAACTACCAAATCCAAGACGGACCAAAAGTGGGCCTTGGGATCACTAACTGGAAGGCCATGGAATGGCCGAAGTGATTGGGCGAAGAAAGTGGTCATGGTAGACTCATCCCCAAGATCAATAAAATTGGGCAATCAGTTTCTGCCCAACATGAACCCCATAGGGAGCTTGGACGGATGATCCCCTAAACTTCCGGGGCCTTACGATTATTTCTCAAACATGATTTAAATGATTTATTTGTAAAATATGAGCCAAATATGAATTTGATTTTTTTTCATTTATTATTGTTTGTCAAATGTAAGTCAAATACGAGATGGGTTAGTTTCTTTTCAGAGCTCATCATGGACAATCATATTTAAGCATAATATATATATATATATATATATTTCTAAATAGACTCTATATATACATAAAAAAAAAATATTTTTCAACATTCATTACCAAATTTTGCATTACTCTATTAGAGAATTATGCAATAGAATATAAATTTATATCAATTATTATCGAAATATGGGTAACAATTAGACACGTAGGATAAAGATTACTAAATTGACCATAAAAACCGAATTATTTAGCAAAGCTCATGCGTAAGCATGCCACGTGGCTCAACCTTGCACAAGCTTCACCTATTTATTTATATATTATGACTCTTATTTGAGTCCATTTACTAACTTCTATTTGATTGTTTTGAAATTATTAATTACTCTAACAATTAGCAACATTTATTTTAATGGTTGCCAACTTGTTAAAGTTATTAAATCATATAGGAAACTACCAACTTTGATTTTGGTGGTTTACCAATTTTTCACGAGTTAAATTATCATCTACTTTTAGCTTAGGGTGTTTGATAACTATATTAATTGCTGAAAATTAAACCTTTCTTTCGATAGTTGATATCATTAAGTGCATTTGATAAACTCTACCTACACACCACTTTATTAATTGCTTTAAGTTGAAAATCACTTAATGTGATTAGCAAAAGATGGGCTAACTTAATTGGTTAAATGCAAAAGATATTCAATAAAATTAAAATCTTACTAATTATATTGTCAAGATCTTCCAATAATGTTCACTATTTTATATTTGGTAAGAAATTAATCTAATATCAGACGGATAAAATCCTTTTTTGAAATTTTCTAACATGAGATGGATAAAAACTTCCTGGGTTTAGCATGAAAAATAAAAGCCTTCATCAAGCTCCGTCACATTGATAAAATTGTTAATTCTCTATGAATTAGTTAAATTTCATTTAGACATTCTAATATGTTATCAATTGAATCTTAACAAGTACCATCCAAAGAGTAATGAGTACATGGCTTCACAATTCTCTCATGGGAAGGGTCTTTACAGATATTGGGACTATTGCATTAAAAGTCTACAAATCAAATAAAAAGTCTCATCGTATTGCTTAAGCACATTCTATATTCAAACATTAAATTACATAGCGAGAAGTTTTTGTTTGATTTTCAGCTCAAAGTCATGATGGTCTAAGCTCACTGTTGTTGTTGTCTTTTTTCTTTTTTCTTATTTTGTAAATGTACGGAAAACTTCTACTTTTCGTCCCTATACTTTCATTACCCTTTTAATCAAGTCCTTCTACTTAAATAAATTGTCTAATCAAATCTCTCCCGTACCAAATCTAGCCAATTCTAGCAGATGTGGCCGTCAGACTGACCTCGCAATATAATGTGGATTAAATATCACACATACGTCAACAATTATAGAATTAGCTTGAAGCTAGTTAAATAGGTTAAGGCATCTACCACCAATCACTATTTATGAGAGCAACCGTGTAGGCAATATTTAATCTGCATCATACTCCAACACCCTTTGATGATCATGTAGGCTGAATTTGATCAGATTTGATGCTGGTGAAACTTGATTAAACAATTTGCGTAAATAGAATGACTCGGTTAGAAAAATTAAAGACACATGGACGTGGTTAGGAAAGCAGTTAAAGTACACTAATAAGAAATGAAGACTTTGTTACATGTATTTCAACTATAATCAACAAGTTGTTAGTTACAAGAAAGACTATTTACAAACGGAAGATTTTAACTGCATTGGATCTATGTACTAGATTGACAACCTACATTTGATGCTTTAATATGTCTAAAGAATATTGTAATTGTAGATGTTTTCCTTAGGATAATAAATATCATTTGATTTAATACATACTGGAATAAGTAATGAAAAAGGACCAAGTAAATGCGCACCTTAAATTGTTTTGGCACTTCCTTGATCTTGCTATTCCGCATATCAAGTCCAACTAACTTCTTTGGACCATAGCCAAATTCTGGAATCAAGGCACAATTAGGCCATTCAAACCACCTTAACTGATTAGGGAGATGGATGGGACCTTGAAAAGGATTATCTACATTATGCAAGATGAGCAACCTCAACTTTTTTATGTTCATGAAAGCATTAGGACCAATATACATCTCTTTTGGCTTTGGTAGCTTCAAAACTATGGCTTTAATTGCATCTGTTCCCTGTATATTATTCCAATATGTTTAGGTTACTTTGTAACTACAGTAAAAAAGTCAAGGATAAGAATAGAATATGAATTCTTATGCACTAATAAATCTTACCGCATCTCCTGATAGAACATCAAGAACATCATCATAAAGCCATAATCTACTACGTTTGCCAAAATCATCACGACATTCTTCTTTAACAATATCCATACCCATCAATTGTATCAAGTCATGCATTTGTAAGGCCCCCCTCTCTTCACTAATCAATGAGCGCTCAATGAGAATTTGTAACCCAATAGTGGTGTCAAAATCACAACTATCAAGAACACTCTTAATGTATTCTATATTCAGCCCCTTAAAGAAACAAGCAATGTCAAGAAAAATCTCCTTTACATGGTCCTCCAATCCTTCATAACTTACCTTTAACACGTCATTGATTTTTTTGTGAGGACTTTTGGCCAGTTTTCCTAGGGTACTTTCCCATTGATGTTCTCCTCTACCGCACAAGAAAGAACCCAACACCTCAAGTGCCAAAGGAAGGCCTCTGGCATAATGTAAAACACTATCAACAAGATTGCTCCTTATTTTTATTTTTTGACTTCTTAGAAAAGCATGCTTTCCAAAAAGTTCAAGAGCTTCACCATCCTTGAGAGCTTTAACTTTATACAAATGATCCGAATCTACTCCATGAGACGTTAGCAGATGCTTGTTTCTTGTCGTGATAATTATTCTACTTCCATTACCGAACCATTCACAATCTCCGGCTAAAGCATTTAACTGGCGTTCATCATCCACATCATCAAGAATAATGAGAACTTTCTTGTTGCAAAGTCTATCTTGAATCAATTGACTTCCTTCATCGACACTAAAGATCGTTAATTCTTTCTGTAGTACCTGCGATAGCAATTTTTTCTGCAAATGAACCAAATCAATGGAAGTTTTGGAATTCTTGCTAACTTGATCCAAGAAACTGAAACCTTGAAACTCTCTTAAAATAGTGTTATAAATGGCTTTAGCGATGGTTGTCTTCCCTACACCACCTTGTCCCCATAATCCTACCATAAGAATATCATCCTTGAACTGTAGATTTAGGATTCTTTGAAGCTCTTGTACTCGGGAATCTATCCCAACCGGATATTTGGCCACATATAATGGTGTTCGATCTAGTTGGGTTGAGATCTCCTGTATAATATGTCGTATAAGCCCCGCTTCAAATCTGAGACGGGAAAATTAGTTGAAAGTGCTTTTAGAGCAAACCAAAAAAATGAATAAGTAGTCAATGAGAATTGCTGAGTAAGAAGCTAGTCCGCAATATATTTGGAAATGAATGTCCAAATATGTTTAACTAGCAAGATGCCTGAGTCTTAACAGATTTAAAACTATATTCTTTACGTTATTCTAAATGTTGTATGTTAATCTATTTCGCATATTAATAATTCAAGTTAATTGCTGGATATACTATATTATTGATAGGCCTTGTTTTGATCTCTTTACAAAGTTCGTTGAAACTTACTTGTCTTTCCTTTAATTGTCCAAATGCCTACCCATTTATCTGGTATATTCCTTTTTCTTTTTTTGGCCATATCTGGTAATTCTTTGCGAAGCAAATATCTGTGATAAAAATACCAACGTGAAAGTCCAAATTAGCATTGCCAATGGGGTAAATCAAGCATTATACCCTTTGGAACGATTTTAGGTGCACTTCTGAAAGTGGACAAATAAAGGCAGGTTCTTCGGCCGTTCGGACAAACACGGCCTATTGGTTCCTGTAGAAACCTATCTTCTTATTACCTTTTTGCTCTTTACAGCTTCAAGTATTTACAAAAATGCCATTAGGCCTTTTTATTATCTTTAAAAGGAAAAAAAAAAACACCCAGCTTTTCGTTCTTTCTTCTTTTAAAAATAAATAAATATACATTTCTAATTAATAAAATAGGCTGATAGAATACCAGATATCTTCTCTAATGCATAATGGCTTACATTATGAAGTAAATATTCTCTTGACAAAATTTCTCTTTCAAGAAAATGACTATGTAGAAAGGGAGGTGTCTTTAATGAAAAGGCTTGATGTAATTGAATAAGAGACTAATATAAAGAATCCTGAGGGACAAGCTTCAGATCTACTCCATTCATTTTAGGTCCTGCAAAAAGAGCAGCCAACTCGGCAGTACCAATTCAGGAGGGAGTAGTTTAAGGACTAGGGACAAGCTTCAGATCTACTCCATTCATTTTAGGTCCTGCAAAAAGAGCAGCCAACTCGGCAGTCTTTAGAGGCTGAAGAATCTCAAATGATGTTAGAATATCTTATTAGCTCTTAACAGGAAAAAGGACTTTATGTAAGCCCAATTATCCTCATAAAACAAAATTGTAATTTGTTCAGAGGATATTCATTAAGGCCTATAGTTAGGCCTTGGTGCTTTTCTTTATCTTGATACTGAAAAACATGTGCATGAAAGGAAAGATGAATGGATCACAATCATTTGTATGATAACAAATGTAGGAGAATATAGACCAAGTAACATGTGAAGTATGTGGAGCCATTCTTGTAAGTAAGTTCTTATGATCTCAAACAAATTTTAGGTATATAATAGCTAAGAGCTTAGCCATAGCTTCTCTGTCATTATGAACCTATTTATTGAAGATGATAGTGTTCAATAAAAATACCTAAGATGAAAGTCCATAAGGCTCATGCTTGTCCATAAACATATCCACAAAAAGAGAATCTTTGCAGGGTACTTAATGAAGACGACAATTTTCATTACGAACCTGCTTATAAACCAATGGATGGGTAGGAACTCGCAAGTTTAGACTCTAACTTTGAATCTTGATATTATTGCCAGTTTTGAATACACAAATTTTCGATGCTCGAGAAAAGAGATGCAAACCTTAAGGTAGTGAATGATCCTTATGCTTTATTAGTATCAAATTTTATTAAGGAGTTTCTTATCATCTTATGAATCTCTTTTGATCATTTTTTTTATGGTGGCGCATATTGTTACTTGGTATAACTCAAATGTTTTAATAGTGAATATGATCTATATCGGTTGCGCTGCTTTTCCACTTCCATTAGCTCACGAAGTTAAAATTTTCCTTCTTCCCTCAATTTAGATTGGCATGCTTCATTTAATAAAATTAATTAACAGAAGATTGGATTCTTAAGAATATTCTGTTTCATTTAGAGAACAAAAACAAAAAAAGAAAAAGAGCCCCATGGATACGCATCACGAGGAAGGGCAAAACTGGAAAAATATGGGGGTATCTAATTGGAATATTCTCAACTTTTAACGGTGTTAGTGAAGCACGATGGCTAGGTTTGTACCTCTGCTCCCCTCCGCCTTCGCCACTGCCCCACGGCCGTCGTCATTGCGTTCCCCCCGCCGTCGTACCGTACTGGTCACTGTCGCAACTCTCTCTCTCTATTTTTGTCCCGTCTCAGCCATCGCCGCCAGCCTCAGGCGACCATGGCCAACGGCTAACGACCGTCGATCCGGGCTTGACACCTAGATCTGAGGTCGCGAGCTTAGAGTCGTCGAGGCCGCTTGACGCAGAGAGACGTAGAGGGGCTGAGGTGACGCGGCTGGGGTGGCGTGGGGATGTGCGCACTCGGGCGGCAGCGTGTCGAGAATCAGCGGAGGGTCGGAGAAGACAAACGGCTTGCATATGGTGCTCTGGTTCGTGCGCTCCGAACGTGTGCTCTGTGCTGTGTGTCTGACGAGAGTGTGTTCTTGAGAGAGAAAATAGTATCGAAAGATTTAGACCAACTGAAGTAGTAGAAGTGATGTACGTACCCATCGGTATGATGCCAGCCAGACAAGCTACCAGCTTCAAGAAGAGCTTTTTGCCATCTCTTTACTTTTTCTGAATCCTTCCCGAACTTCACCTTATGCTCAGCAATAGCTTCTCCATAACTCTGTCTCTCCCCTTTACCTTTCCCCGGCGTTCTCACTTCTCTGGGTTCCACTTTGTAAAACACCGGAAAAACCACGAGGCCTCTTTGCTCCTTGCACTCCATGATTTTCACCACCTCTTCCAAACACCATGGTGAAGAGGCATAGTTCTCCGAGAAAACGATGATCGCAATTTTTGATTCCTTGATTGCCTCCATAAGCGTGGTTGATATCTGCTCTCCCTTACCAAGTTCTTCACTGTCAATGTAAGTGTTTATTCCTGCATGGTCTAGAGCTGTGTAGAGATGATCGACAAAGTTATTGCGGACATCTGTGCCTCTGAAACTGAGAAAGACATCGTAACTCCTTCTACGCTTGGAAGAAGAAGAAGAAGAAGAAGAATCCATTAGAATTAGGAGGATGTAAACAGAAAGCAATGAGCTGCCTGTAAAGAAACGAAGAACAGAGAAAACAAAGAACAGAGAACAGAGAACGAAGAACAAAGAACAGAGAACGAAGAACAAAGAACATAGAACACAAGATGAAGAGGAAGGATTTCTTTTCTTCTTGAATCAACGGGAACCAAACTCATACATTCAACTGAGAGCTTTCTCTATCTATTCTGCAATTTTCCTTCTCGCTTTTCTCCCCACATTCTATCTATTCTCTCCTCTGTAGTTTTATATTCAAGGAAGATGATGAAAAACGAATCAACCGACTCAACACCGGTTTAACAACTTTGGTTTTACATCTAACAGACTAACCGCTCTAATGAATTACAACACGTGTATTTACTTTTGTTTTAAGTCTTCCAGCTCTGCAAACACGTGTGATGAGCAATCTTCAAGTCAGTCTTGAGTTCTCTTCAAATGTTTCTTCGATTCTTTATGCATTGTCACAGATACAGTCTTCGAGTCAGCTTCTTTAACATCTGTCTTCAAGTCAACTTCTTTAACATCCCCCCGCAAATTGGGAGGGAGTAAATACCCCAAGCCCAATTTGGTTCGAAGACTAAAATGTAGGTAGCGAGGTAAAGATTTTGTAAAAATATCTGCAAGTTGACAAGCACTGGGAATATACGAGACAATCAAGGATCCAGAAGCAACCTTTTCACGGACAAAATGAAAATCTACTTCAATATGCTTTGTGCGAGCATGTAGAACAGGGTTAAGTGAGAGAGCAATAGCTGACTTGTTGTCACAAAAGAGAGATGTTGGAGCAGATAAGCCAATGCCGATGTCCCGAAGGACAAAACTAACCCATGTAAGATCAGCTGTTGCTGAGGCTAAGGCTCGATATTCAGCTTCTGTCGATGAACGAGAGATTGTAGATTGCCGTTTTGCTGACCAAGAAATGAGGTTGGAGCCAAGATATGTACAAAAACCAGTAGTAGATCGCCTGGTAGTACTACATCCTGCCCAATCCGCATCAGCAAAACCATACAAATGCATGAAGCTATTGGAGTGAATGGTTAGTCCAAGAGTAACAGTGCCTTTCACGTATCGAAGAACTCTTTTGAGCTTGTGAAAATCACCTAATGTAGGCTGCTGCATCTTTTGACAGAGAAGATTAGTGGCATAAGCAATATCTGGACGAGTTATAGTGAGATACTGAAGTCCACCCACAAGACTTCGATACTCAAGGGGATGTTGTAATAGGATATCATCAGTTATCATGGCTGCAGGCCGTAATGAGAGAGGAGTAGAAACAGGTCTGCAATCTTTCATATTAGCTCGAGTGAGTAAGTCAAGAGCATATTTGGTCTGAGAAAGAAATAAATCTTGTGTGGTTTGTTTAACCTCAATTCCTAAAAAATAATGCAGAAGCCCAAGATCCTTCATATGAAATTGAAGGCTGAGTAAATGAATTAAGTTGGAAAGTAAGTGAGGTGAACTTCCAGTGAGCACAATATCATCTACATAGAGCAATAACAATATTGTGTCTGAGCCATGGTGAAAGACAAATAATGAAGGATCCGTGGTGCTGCAAGAAAAGCCATTTTCAAGAAGAAAGATACTGAATTTATCAAACCAGGCTCGAGGTGCTTGACGAAGTCCATACAAGGATTTCTTAAGCAGACATACATGATGAGGCTTCTGAGGGTGTATAAAACCTGGTGGCTGCTGCATATACACGGTTTCATTTAAAGTGCCATGTAGAAAGGCATTCTTAACATCAAGCTGATGGATTGGCCAATGCTTTGTCATTGCCACAGAAAGAATAATTCGAATAGTAGCATGTTTAATGACAGGGCTGAAGGTTTCTGTAAAATCAATACCTTCTTCTTGATGAAACCCCTTAGCTACTAATCTTGCTTTAAGTCTATCAAGCTTACCATCTGCAGTAAGTTTAGTCTTAAACACCCACTTGCACCCTATAACATTCATGTGATCAGTTTGAGGCACTAATTCCCATGTCTGGTTTGTGTATAAGGCATCCATTTCATCCTGCATTGCTTGATACCATCCTCTGTCTGCCAGTGCAGATTTGACTGTTTTTGGTTCAAGAGGAACTTTATACTCGGCCAAGCATGCATATTTAGGATTAGGTTTGGCTATTCCAGATTTTAATCTGGTTTGCATAGGATGAACAGACAAAATACCTTGTGTAATGTCTGAAGAACTGCTTTGTGGTTGATCGGTATTAACCTCTGTCAGTGTTGGCATAGAACACATTTGTTCCTCAGTATGCACTTGTAGTAGTTCAGTAGAGTGTGTATTGTCTGGAGAACTACCTTGTACTTGATCAGTATCAACCTCTGGCAATGTTGGCATAGAACCTATTGGTTCCTCAGCATGCATTTGTGATGCATGAGTGTGAGAATTCTGTATTAATCCAGTATCTTGCAAATACCCCATCTGTTCATTGGACATAGACTGAACTTGTTTTGTAGTTATAGAGTCTAGAAAGGTTACTCCATTTATCCACTGTTTGTACAAGTTTGTACCTTGATGATACTCAGTTGGTAGTCGACTAGTGAAGGGAAAAACTGATTCATCAAACACCACATGACGACTTACATAGATATGTCCATTAGTGGGTAGAAGACATCGATATCCTTTATGTTTTTCACTATATCCCAAAAAAATACATATAAGAGACCTTGGATCAAGCTTATGCTGTGCATATGGTCTGAGACAGGGATAACAAGCACATCCAAAGACCCTTAGATGTATATAGCTTGGTTTTTGTTGATACAATTTTCTGTAGGGTGAATCCATATGGAGCTTTGAAGCAGGAAGCAGATTAATGATGTAATTTGCTGTGATGAAAGCATCTACCCAGTATTTTAAGGGTACTTTGGCATGATATAGCATAGCTAGTCCTAACTCCACCACATGTCGATGTTTTCTTTCAGATAGACCATTCTGTTCTGGTGTATAAGGACAGGAAATGTGTTGTTTAATTCCACATTGTTGTAGATAATTTTGAACTTTGTTGCTGGTGAACTCACCTCCTCCATCACACTGAAAGATTTTTATCTTATGATCAAACTGATTCTCGACTTGCTTTTGAAACATGATAAAGATGTCATAGAATTCAGACTTCTGTTTCATTGGATACAGCCAACTGTATCGAGAGAAATCATCCACAAAAATGACATAGTATCGAAATTTTTGAAAGGATTGAACTGGTGAGGGTCCCCAAACATCACAATGTATCTTTTCTAGAGGAGTATTAGATGTATAGTCTGACATAGGAAAGGGTAAGGCTGAACTCTTAGCAATCTGGCAACTACTACATAGGCCTTGAGTTCTTGAATTACATTGAATTAGGTGCTGACTCTGCAGATACTTCACTGTTTTTAAACTGGTATGTGCCAGCCTCTGATGCCATAAGTCTTCTCCTACTTCTTTTTGAATTTGAGTGAAGAAAACTTCTTTGACTTTAGGATCAACTTGATATAGTCCCTTGACTTTGCTTCCTAGCCTCACTGTTGTATTGTTGCAGTTGTCCTTCAGATATACCCCATGTTTGTCAAAAATAAAAGCACAGGGATAATCATCTGTTAACTTTGAAACAGACAATAGGTTTTTCTTTATTTCTGGTACTAGCAAAACATCATTTAGTGGTAATGAGCTAGTTGTAGTATGCAATAAGCCATCACCAACATAGGAGATTGATAAACAAGAACCGTCTCCTATCATAACAGTATCAGTACCATTATATAAAGAACAATATTGAAGCATACCAGGGTCTGCAGTGATATGAGCTGAGGCTCCTGTATCTGGATACCATTCAGTGCCATGTGAGTCTTCAATATGCATTGCTGCTAGTGCAGTTGGTATTTCATCCGCTTGATATGAATTATCAAAGCGATACCAGCATCGAAGTGCTGTATGACCTGGCCTTTTACAGATTTGGCATTCTAATGGACTATTACTTGCTATTTTCACATTCTGCATATTCTGACCAGATGCTACACTTTGTGGTGGATAAGACTTAGTGGCTTGATACTTTTGGGAAGAATTTACATATGGTCTGAACCCTTGTCCATAGTTAGACCAGTTGTGTGACAACTTGTTAACCTGATCTTCTTGATTTAGATTCGGGTTATTCATCCTGTAGTGTTGATTTCTTCCTGTTTCAACATAGTCATTACCATGATTTCTAATATTCACTGCACGTCCCCTGCCATAACCATATCCACCTCGACTATTTCCTCTTTGATTTCTGAAGTTAGAGTTTTGCACAATTCCAGCCGACTTTCTTTGGCCATAGTAGGCTAGATTAGGATTATATTGATTCACAGAATATGTCTGTAGCCTGGTTTCAAACCTCTCGAGCTGAGATATAACCTCATCATAATCTGGTTGAGGTTTTAAGCAATACATTGTTGTTCTGAAGCTTTCATATTCTGAACCTAATCCCTCGAGAACACCAAACATCTTGGTTATCTCATCAACAGGTTTCCCAATGGCATTAAGTTGATCACAAATAGACTTAAACTCTCGAAGATACACATTCAACGATCTATCTCTTTTCTGACATGCTTGCAATTTTCCCCTAAGTTCGAATTCTTTTGCTACTGACTTCTGTGTAAACCGATTAAGAAGAGTCTGCCATACCTCATATGATGTCTCTAGCCCAATGATCAAGCTTAAGATGTTCTCAGATACTGCTCCACTTATCCAAGATGAAATTAGCTGATCGGTCTTCATCCAATCTGTATGATCAGGATTCACCACTTCTGTTTCACTTCCTTCAATCTCAATATGCATCATTTGAGCTGGTGGTGGCGTTTCGCCATTGATGAATCCAAAAAGATCCTGACTGCGCAGGAACCTATGAAATTGCGCTTGCCAAAGCAGAAAATTATCTTCAGCTAGTTTTATTGTAACAAAGTTTGCTATATTGACATGAATTGGAAATGGATACTTCTGTATCCTTGCTGCCATTCTGTATTTCCAGAAACTCTTGAAAATACGATTTCTCGACTACTCTTCAAACAGAAACCAGATTCTGTTCTTGATCTTCTTACTATCTTCTGGATCATACGAACTTTACAGGATTTCGAACAGTATAGCAGAGAAATCCGGAGCTCTCAGGAAAGCTCTGATACCATGTAAAGAAACGAAGAACAGAGAAAACAAAGAACAGAGAACAGAGAACGAAGAACAAAGAACAGAGAACGAAGAACAAAGAACATAGAACACAAGATGAAGAGGAAGGATTTCTTTTCTTCTTGAATCAACGGGAACCAAACTCATACATTCAACTGAGAGCTTTCTCTATCTATTCTGCAATTTTCCTTCTCGCTTTTCTCCCCACATTCTATCTATTCTCTCCTCTGTAGTTTTATATTCAAGGAAGATGATGAAAAACAAATCAACCGACTCAACACCGGTTTAACAACTTTGGTTTTACATCTAACAGACTAACCGCTCTAATGAATTACAACACGTGTATTTACTTTTGTTTTAAGTCTTCCAGCTCTGCAAACACGTGTGATGAGCAATCTTCAAGTCAGTCTTGAGTTCTCTTCAAATGTTTCTTCGATTCTTTATGCATTGTCACAGATACAGTCTTCGAGTCAGCTTCTTTAACATCTGTCTTCAAGTCAACTTCTTTAACACTGCCAAGTTCTGGTACTTTGTTTGAGGTAGTTTGTTCACCACTTGATTGTCTCGATATATTCTTTATAGGCAGATGTTTAACTTTATTTTTCGTGGGTCAACAAAGACATATGTTTTGGTCTTTTAATATTATTATTGTGCGCCTTAGCCGCCTGAAAGTATTGAAAATTTGCGCGTGCGACTTTTCTTCATCGAAGATAGCATTTGCCGCGTCAGTAATTGTTGAGTTTGTTAATAATTGATTTGATAAATAATTTGCCCCGTCAACATAACATAATTTTTTGTGACAATAAGTTCATCCCGTCCTGGTTGGAGGCCCGTTTGATTGGTTGCTTTCTAGAAAGAAAGCCCTTGAATAGTGTTCAAAGGCGTATTAGGTAAATCCAATGGAAATTTCCCTGATGACCTCCACAAAGCTATAAGCCACACGACTCAATCAGACATATAGTTTCGACATAAGTTGTTTTGATTTCACATCTCATCCAATGTGCGTTGCCAAAGGTAAACGACATGAAGCCTCCGTGTCATTACCATTCAATGCATGTGAAAATGACGAGGCCAAATAAACAAAAAAAGTTAGAAGCATGACAACAAGATTAGGGAGACGGCAAGTAGATAGGCCTTGGCAAATAATAGGCTAACACGTAGTAAAACCCAATATGGGCAGAGACTCAAGTGTAGAAAGAGACAATGAATTTTGAGGGCACGTTAATGATAAGGGAAAAATTACAAAAAACACTAAATTATGCCTAATATGGTATATTTACCTTGAATTTTTTTTTGTGACTTTAAAAACCCTACATTATGTCAACTGTGATATATTTATCCTAAACTTTCTCTTGTGACAAAAAAAATCCAAATTTGTACATATATGACACATTTACTAACATGTGAAGGTTCTATTATATGAATTTTCAGTTAAAATAACGTCAAATTTATTTCATTTAAGTCACATAGGTGTCATGTCAATGTATTTTGCTTCTTGATATTCATGTAGGCAGATTTTTAATAGTTCCCATTAATAGAATTTTGACAGAAGATTAATGAGTCACATCGATAGAAGTTTGGAATTTTTCGTATCATACACAAAAAGTTTAGATTAGTTTAGATTAGACATGTCATGATGAGAATAGTTTCCTGTGACTTTTGCCTAACAATAATAGAGAGCGATGCAGTGGGATGGAAAAAGGGGAGGGGTCCATCCAATGGCACAAACGGACACTGCCAAAAAGATTAGCCTAACCCGCGCTGCCGTCTCAGCCTTTTTTTCCTTAACTTCTTTCCAATAGCCTCCGCCGTCAAGTTTTTAGCTCTACACTTCGGCATCAACAAACGTTGATTTATAATAAATAGAAAAGAGCTTTAGCCCTTTGCTTTTCTTTTTATTATATGGAAAACAGAATATCTCATTTCTTTTTTCTTTTTCTTTTAAAGTGACCAAAAAGTGAAATCGTTTGACGCATATTGAACAATTGAATTCTTATCTCACACAAAAGAAAAAGAAAAACTAATCAATTAAAAACGAAATAATCTTGAAATTACAAAAAATACATCAGTGTAAAATCAGAATAAAATGTATAAGGCTCCATGAAAGAATCCAATTAGAATGCAAGAAGACAATCGCTAAAGACCAAAGTACAAACAAACGAAACGCAATCCAAATTCTAGGAGTGGAATCTTTCATCGACATCCCTAGAAACACATCCAAGACGAATGACATTCTTATGACAAAAAAAGAAAATGATGAATGACTTTCTTCATAGTAGGTCAACAAAATATTGTTATTGGTCATTTTCAAATGCATGACCTGCGTTGCTTCCCATTTGAAAAACTTTTCCGTGGCTTCCAGGAAATGGCGTTTGCAACCGCTTGAGTATGCCTGCCCTTTTTTATTATATTTTATTTTTGCAAATTATAAATAACAGTTTGCGACTACTCGAAAGATATTTCAATTGGAGCTCTTTTTTTTTTTACTTATGTGTACGTTAAAGTATACTAGCCCTCACGTGCTCTTGCTTCAAAAGTTGGTCAATCATATTTATTAGATTTTTAAGATAATCAAAAATTGGAATTCCTCCACGCATTTTGAACAAATGAATTCTTACCTGCCCAAATCTATCAGTAACTTAGCAAATGAAATTACAATTTGTCGCACCACATTTTACTCGAAACCACAGTCACTATGGAGAGATTGGATTAATTAAGGATATGAGGTTAAACTAATTTTCTGCTTTTCGGGTTAAGCAGAATAGAGAGATTGATGAGGGAATTGGAGAGAAGGAAGCGGTGGGGCCCGCAGGGCTCGATCAGCTCTGCTTGACCTCCGTCGCCAGGGAGCCGTGGTATTGCAGCACCGGGAACAACAAGTGGATGCCACCGGCAAGCATGTCGATTGTGATCAAGTCGAGTTGAGTTAAGTTTAAGCATCTCATTTTTCTACTCTAGTCAAGCTGAAGTAAGAAATTTGATACTTGATCGAGCTCGAGTCGAGCTTGGAGTACCAAGTCTGTGGGTGGAATTGGGCTTGAGCTTACCAGTGTATTGACTTGACTCAACTTAATTACAATTCCGAGTACTCATAAAAAGAAGAAAATTACACGACGATCCACTATTTGGAAATTTACAAGGATTTATTATAACTAAGAACAAAACATCATAAATTTAGATTTTTTTTAATTGCAACAATTTACAAAGGGTTGGGACACATGTTTGTAACAAACAACATAAAGTCTTAAATAGGGATGGTAATTATGAGGATTTACAATTCCATCGTAATCAAGAGTAAAGTGTTGTAAATTCGAAAATTTAAAATTTCGAAAGAGCACAAATATTTATGACGGCACGTTGTGACAAAGAATAGATCGATGTGAATTTCGATTTTTTTAAATTGCAACGGTTCACAATGAAGATTATCCGTGAAGAATCACGAAAATTATAAGAAAGAAAACACAATCCACAATTATGCCCTGTTTCACAAAAAATATTTTTCAGAAAAATATTTTCTTCATTTTATAGCATTTGAATCGCTTAAGAAAATGAGTCAATAGAAAATATTTACTTAAATTTAGGAAAATGATTTCCTCAATAAAAAATAAAAAACCATTTTCCAAAAAATAAATATATATTGGCACGTGAACCATAAACTCTACGTTTGGGCATAAAACCCACACTTGTTCTTGGGCCCTTGCCAATGAACTTGGGTGTAGAGGATAGGGTGGGGTCTGTTGGGATCCATCAAGGCCAAGCTTGGGCATAGGAAGCATCCAAGACCTCAACGCTCACACTTGGGTGAATCAAGGCCAGATGCCGGCACCCAGGGCCATCAAGGTCGGGCTTAGGACCAACCAGGTTGGGGGCTGGAGCCTTGGTGCTTGAGCTCGAGTCCTTCACACCGGCACTCAGGTCCATCAAGGCTGAGATTGGGACTCTAGAGCCCATGCCTTGTCCTCAACATCTAGGTCCATCGAGGTTGGGCCCAGGTCCATGGCACTTGCGCTTGAGTCCATCGGGGCTTGGCTCAGGACCTTGGTGCGTAGGTCCATCAAGGTCAGACCTAGGATCAATGCTCGTGCTTATGCTCAAGTCCTCGGCACCGAAGTCGGGGTCCATCGAGATCAAACTAGGGACTTTGATGCTTGTACTCAATTCCCTAGCGGCTCATGTGTAAATCAGTAGTACCTGATTTTCCTTACCAAACGATGAAAAATATTTTTTGGTTCATTTCAAATTTCAGCCAAACATATGAAAATCATTTTCCTGAACAAGAAATGTTACGTTATCCACAAAACAAACGAAGCTTTGACAATCAAAGAGGCTTACACTCCGGTGTAATTGAAAATATTTGTACATTTTCTGTTTTCCCTTTTGTAATTATTTAACGTTGTAGTAGTACAAAAGTAACAAGATCTATTTGTCTCAATATTACTCTCAGAAGTTATTTTCTCCAAAAAAAAAAAGAAAGAAGAAGAAGAAGAAGAGCATTATGTTCATGAAATTATTCCACGACTGATTGATTAACATACACAATCACCATCAAATTTTAAAAAATAATCGATGTTGTTTACGAACCCCAACCGGACAAGACCAATCTCTTTTTTGCTCATTCATCATAACATCCAACTACACGTATATCCACACATGCACAAAATGAGAACTGACATGCGTGGATGCAGAAAATATTCGACAAAATAATTGAAAGAAAAACTTGGTTGGTCTGTAGAAGGCGAAATTTTGCAAAGTTGGATTTGAATAAGAAGTTAATGTGGAAGATAGACAGGGACGTCCCGTTCCAGTGGCCTCACCTGCTCCCCTTTCATTGTCATCACCTCCTACTCTGCACTTTCTTTAATCGCTATCGTTCTTTCAAGTCCTGAGGTCACGGGAGTCTAGAGTGTTGGGTAGGGAAGCCTCTAACTTAGGCACCATTTAACTGCAATTATTTAAGTCAAAATCATATTTTCTTATGGGTAAGTATGAATGAATTCCACTGGAAAAAGCAGGCTCAACAATAAATCAAAGAGTGAATTCATACTAACCGTAAGAAGGACAATAAACAGCATAAGATAGTCTGTCGTTTGATCTGTTCAACATCAAAAGACTTGGGTTGATGAAGCTTCATATCGTGGAATGCTTTGCCCTTCAGATGATATGTGGCCTAGGGCCTGTGGAACTCCGAACACCAACTTTGTAATTGCCTGCCGATATGGAAGCCATGGAGAATACCTAGCCAACAAGCAGAAACAGCGTGACATCCAAAGAAAAGGTGCCAAGCTCTCATCTGCCCCTACTATAAGTTATATCCGTTTCTATTAGATTTTGTTTAATTAAATTATGAAATGAATTCAAAACGAGCACGGTTCAATGAGCTTACAAGGAAATATTTACTCATGAGCGAGACAAGCTCTTATTCCCGTTCATGGTTTCTCTTGATCTTGATCAATCTATTTGTCTGCTCTTGCCCGAAATTTCTGGTCATCATGCGCATGCAGAGCATCATGTATAGTTCAGTCAATCAAAGAAGCACATCAGTGTCGGGAAACAAAACTTGTAGATCATTTGATCAAAAAGATTCCCAAGAAATTCCGATAGTCAAACTTCTCTCTCTCAAACTGTTTGCACTTTGAATAACAGTATCCCAAATTCCGAAAATGAGCTTTTACAGTTTAATGGGCGTATTCTCACCAAGAAGCATCCTTTAAGATAAGAAAGTAAATAAGTGCAAATCGCGGCAGTCTTTTGTCATTGAGAGTGGACAAGTTCTTCCCACAAATTGGACAGTGTTAACGAGGTCGCAGAGATGGGTGTCTCAATGCGAACCAGGCTCCAATTCATTTCAAAAAAAAGAAAAGCTGCTTTCCTCAACCAAGGTGATCATAAAAAAAGAAGAAAAATTTCCTTGAATACCTTCTGGCGGATACGCGCTTCATGAGGGAAGCAGGAATCCATAGATGAGTTACCGAAAAGCAGAAGGATCGATAAGTTCGTGAAGAAGTCCACGCGAATTGATTCTTCTTCGGTAAGTTCAAACACTCGGTCAATTTATAATCCATCCGAGTGAGCTGGACAGCCTCTAGAGTTTAGACTCCAGCTTTTCATAGAAACAAGTTCGATGATAATGTTCCCGTTTTTTTTATAGTTTTGGTGGAATTTAAATAATTTCTACAACTGAATGTGCCTTCCTGTGATAGTAAATAGGGGTGACCGGTTGATCCGGTTTCCACCCCAGAATCGGACCGACAGTATCGGTTCCTCATTTTCAGAACCAAGGACCGGACCGATAGAGGGCGGAACTGAGGACCGACCAAAAGAATCGGTCCAGGTTGGTTCTGGGGAAGTATCGGGTCCGATTCAGTTCTCGGGCAAAACCCATAAACAGATCAGTCAGGCTTTAAGAACTTCAACTAAACTTGAGAGAGCATTATATCCGCTTCCATTAGTCTACTCACTTGGCTTTTGCCGAGAAACCAAGAATCAACGGTTTACCGAAAAAGCATGACTTGTTTTTTTATAGGCAAGCACTTTGAGTAATTCAATGTGGGACTCTTGGAGGCTTAAAGAAGACTGATCCGTGAGGGGCAGAGAGAGAGAGAGAAGGGGAGAGGGAGAGGGAGAGGGAGAGGGTGGCTTAGTCCCACATCCGGTTTACGGAAGAGACGAAGAAGCCATGGTTCTTAATAAATAGCGATGGACGAGACTTGACTAAGTTTCTTGCGCCCATTGTCGTTAGTGATGTTGCGCTTACGACAGCATCTGAGGAGGATTTTTATGAATGGCTTTTAAGTTATATTAAGCATTCAAAATTAAAACATGGTTTGTGGAAAAAAATTGAAGTTAGGTCGGTTCGGTCTGGGCGGTTGGTTTGATCATTAGAACCGGGGACCATCGGTTCCTTTCATTGGTTCGATTTTCAGGGTACCGGGAACCGAAAAGTGGACCAAAGGTGCCAGAATCGGACCAAATTATCGGTTCGGTACAGTCGGGCGTTTTTCGGTTGGGCAGTGCGGTTCGCTTTGCTCCCTAATAGAAAAGTCTATATATGTGCCAGATTTTTCGTGGAAAGATGCGTTATACTAATCTATTTGAAGACTAAAGGCATGGCATATAATTTTCTCGAAATGAATGTGTTTGTAATTACATAGATCTCAAATTTTTATTTTTTTTTAGCAATTAAGTGGTGTAGGGGTCAGTTTTTGCTAGGGATGTGCATGGTCTGGGCGGGCGGTTCCTGACCTAGAACTAGGAACCGTCTACGAAGGACCGATTCCGAAAAATTGGAATCGGGATCCACCCATTTGTTGCATGGATCCACCCGGGAACCGGACCATCGGTCCGGTCCGGTTCTTGGATGGATCCATGGAACCGGTTAGCTCGATTGGTCACGGCAAGGCCATCGATAGTAGCAACGCCCCCAAAGCAAGGAGTTATTGCTACACGAAGGAAAAACAGAACAAGCTTGGCATCCCTGCTATTGGGCTTCCCGAATTAGGGCGGCGGTGAAATCGACGTCATCGTCAGAGGCACCCACACGGTGAAGGAGAGTAGAGGCTTGTCAGGGCAAAGACTTTCGCTGTGCGGGGTAGCAATTCATTGGTTGGTGTCGCAATTTGGTGAGGTGGAAAAACGGCGGTGAGGTGCTGGATGGACGCCAGTGTAGAGCTCTGTCGAGAAGACCGATGGAGGTATGGCATTAGTAGCAAGGCGAACTAGCAACGGATAGGGGAAATTGGAGTTGTAGGGGCTGCAAGGATCGCACGGAGGGGCGGTGAAGCAGCAACAGAGGTGCAGCGACCTGTTCGGGATCTACTGGCGTCGATCGTTGCGGCTGTAGGGGCTGCAACGACGTCGGATTGCTGGCAGAGGGGCCCAGAGTAGAAGCAACGGCGATGGTGCTCGGACGGAAAGCAGCAGAAGCGAAGGCGATCGCGGTGACGGGCGAGCGGGCGAAGGGCGCTCACGGCTGCTGGCGCGGTGGTCGGCGCGGAGGAGAGCTGTGGCATCACAGGTCATTGCTAGGTGAAGCAAAGGTTGTCAAGGCTAGCACGAGGGGGTGGACAATAGCGGCGGAGGAGTAGCGGCGGTGGCGTCGACGCTCGGGGAGGAATCGAAATGGCAATAGGAAGAGAGAGAGAGAGAGAGAGAACCGAAGACGAAGAGATAGTGAGATGAGATCTATGGTTTGTTTTAGTAATTTTTTTTTAATATTAAAAATTAATCGGTCCGGTCCGGGTGGGCGGGCAGATCCGCCCATGGAACTAGGAACCGGACCGGTACCCACCGGTTTCCATAAATTGGAACCGGGAACCGGACCGGTTCCCTCAAGAACTGCCAGTTCCAAGTGGTTCCAGTCTGGTTTCGGGCGGTCCGGGCGGATCCCGGTTCTTTTGCACACCCCTAGTTTTTGCACATCTTAACCAGTCCACCTCCCTGGTGATCTGAGGACGCTCTCTTCCACATAGATGCCACGCTTTTCTAAAAACATGTTTATAAAAAATCCCATTAAACTGTTAGTTTCTTTCAATTATTTTAAGCACGCTTTTGCATGGGAAGATTTTATTATGCACTTTCTGTTATATAAATGGATCTTTGGAACATGAATGGACAAAGGCTACTTGCATTAACAATCCATTTTCTGTTGATACTGATTGAATTGATGACAGTCTGAATAAGTTTGTACATGGCATTATTCTAACTTTTAGTTCGAACGTTTTGAAGCTGCCCACTTTCTTTTTGAATTTTCTCATGGTTAATGCATCAAATATACATGAACGAGAGATAATAATATGTTAATGTGATAGTTGGATCTTTAAGAGTCGTACAAGGGACATGCGTCTGCCATGCATGGGAAAATTTTAATATTAAGGACTCAAATACTTTTGAAGAAGAAAAAGAAAATTAATATTAAGATGTTTTGGAAAAAATTCATAAACAGCGTGGATTGAAAAATTTATAATCTATGAAGTTCTATAAATTGACCTTTTAGCTGAGCATCTATCTATCTATGCAATAAATGGCGAAAACTAACCAATTATCTGTCACATATGGGCGAGATGGATTGCCTTCATACATAAAGTTTTATAACTCTTTACCTTTTTTCATAGCATTTAGAAGTCGACACTATCTATGGTGAAAATTATATATATAATTAAAGAGACTTCTCCTTCGAGTATCAACATGACGCCATCTGACATCACGGATCCTAATTACTGCTACCCAAACAAAAAAATAAAAGTTGGTTGATGAAAAGTTACACCTGAAATGTGATAGCATGCATGTTGATCAAAGCCAAATAATTGTCCATTCAAAGCTTTGCACTAAAAATAAAATACCGGTGCACTTCCAATAAACTTCAATGCGTTGGGGAGTTTCTTCCTTGGACACCGTCTGTTAGATCGAGTGAATCATAACAGCTGATTATGTGCACCTTAGAGCGTCATTTGTAAGTCTCATAAAATAAATGGTCGTGTCACGCATTTGATTCACTAAACACGGATTCACATAAGTATTTTTCATTGTATTGAGAAGGTTGACAGCGAGCCTAACGAGATCTCGGCATAAACATTATGTATCACGCTTTACAATCTGCTACTACAAATGTTTGTGTGCACAATCAAAATTAAAAGTTTTATCAAGAAATTCAAACGGCAGAGGTTGAGCAGTAAAAGCAACTCCTAGTCCGAGCAATGTGGGCAAATCTGAGCACCGGAGGACTGTCCCTTCCATCGCTATTTTTCCATTAATTTTATCTTCTTCTATTTTCCAGGCTCCTGCTAACCTGACCCAACCAGGGCTTTCCGGGACTGGTTAATGCGTGCCCGGCTCGAGCTAACTCATTGACGCCCCTTTATGCACTATTGATATCTTGTGTCAATATCCAAAAATAAAAGAAAACGCGCAAGAAATTTCGAACTAAAGAAGAGAAGGCACGAATTGACCTGCGCGCCATTGGACCAGGTGTGTCTAGATCTGTCTATCATTTTTCATAGGTCTGTTTTCCTGATGCCGCCCCGACAAATTAGAAGCTTCAACGAGAGCTTCCTTCCATTTCTTGACTTGACTCCATGCTTTGCTGCCCATGATTTCCCGTGCCTTCCTCTTACTTTCCTTGATTCCACTTTGTAAAATACAGGCATCACATTGTTGTAATTATGGTTATAATTATGGTTAATGGATCAACAAAAACAAATAAATTAAGATACGTCTTTTCTATTCACCTATCTCTTTTGGATTTATGAATTTCCTAATCTTTTATGTTCACGTATTTATTGAGTTCATGAATTTTCTAGATTCATGTATCTTTTAGTTCATGTATTTATAAAGTTCACGAATCTTTTGAATTCACGTATCTCTGGATTCGTGAATCTCTCGAATTCATGTATATCTTGATTCATGAATTTCGTAGATACATACGTTTATTTAATTCATGTATCTCTTCTGTACATGAACTAAATCTCTACAAAATAGATGGGAGCATAGAGCTTCATTACTTTCAGTTTTGGTTTTTCCGACTCTATTCCAAAAAGACTTTGATATACTCTGAGTGTGCTGGTTCAATTGAACGGATTTTTCTGAGTGTGCTGGTTCAATTAAACAGTTCGATAGAGTCATGTTTGCATAGTGCTAATCCAAATAGGTTTGAGGTGTTGTATCTTGGGAGGTATAGTTCGTGAATCTGCGGAGCACCATTGGCAGGAACTAATCGCCTTAAGGAGATTCGGATATCCGTACCTCACCTTCAATTTTATGTTATTTTTCAATGATATCTTATTTTCTTCTTCTCCAAGATTGGTAAAAGGAAGGATATTATAAAGTTGTTATCATATTCTTTACATTGATGTTCTAACTACAACAAATAGTGTGTTTTCTCTGGATTAATTTCCAACACACATCCTGTTCATTCATCTTCTTGCACTCCAATATCTTGGCCAGCTCTTCTAAACATCACGACGACGAAGCGTAACTCTCCGAGAAGATGATGATTGCAATGAGCAATATGAGGGCGATATTGCCTCTCGCTTCCTTAGTTCCTTGCTATCCCACGAACGTCCTTAAGCCGGCCCGATACAAGGCCTTGCATAGATGACCCACGAAGTTATTGCCAATGTCTTTGCCTCTGAAATTAAGGAAGACATCGTAATTTCGTCTGGGCCGTGAAGAAGAAGCCATTAGAGTTGAGAGTCTTGAGACCTGGAAATTCACTTTGTCTCAGCCATGAAGTCTAAATGCCACAACTAAATGGAAATTCATACCTAGATTATTATAACAGCAGCAACACCACAGGTTCTGATCATCCGTATTCCATAGAACTTCAATCGCAGTTGAATCTGTCACAAACAGAAGCTAGGATTTTCGGCCTCTGTTTTTGCTCATAAAAGAACCGAAACAGAGCATGTATTCTTACCTTGGCGAGATCGGAACTCTAGCCTCGGCGAATGGGCAAATCAGAAACTGGACGTCCCACACACGCTGGAGATGAATATCGGCGTTGGAGGAGGAGTCTCAAGCAATAACTGAACACTTCGGACTCCTTCGCTGAGAAACAGGGGCAAAGAGAGCTAGTCCGACTTCGGCTAGGCAATGTGGAACGGCGATGGCGATGATTGTTAGTGAACTGAGAACGTCGGAGAAGGTGAATTAGGCTAAGAAAACGCTTATAGACCTGCTCTGTTTCGGTTTTTTTTCTGATCAATGGTGGCCAGCACCTGTAAAACATGGAAGTCTGCAGCGATTGGAGGTGGTGAGCGGTGAATGCAAGCGACGATTCGTGGTCCGGAAGCTAAGGAATCCTCTTGATCAGAGATAATGAAATTTTTCGTGTCCTCCTCTTTGCTCCGGTATTCTCGATTCTCCGTCGGCCAGCGACCGGAGGGAACGGCGGGTGTTGGCGTCGATTCGCGGCCGGCGAAGGGCAGGGTACCGGATAGAGGATTCTACCTTTCCAAGTGTCATGGGCATTTTTTATGGGCTGCTGTGGACTTTTAAATGATCTTGTGGGCTTATGCTGGTGGTGAATTGGATTGAATTTCTGGGCCCCACAAATTGATTGGCCGGGCTTGGGTTACTTGGATCAGGGCTTTTCCATTTTTACCAAATTGGAGCCCTTTCTTTTTAGTTCTTTTCTTTCTTCTTTTTATTTATTATTTTTTTCTTTACAAAAATTTATGCTTGTTGGGTCGACAAAACTTCAGATGTTGACATGCAATAACATAAATACATTATCTCCAAAAAGACCAGATTTTCTATGAACGCAAGAAAAATTCCTCAGTTGAAGTCTCCATTAAAAAAAGTCTGCACAAGCCTTTTATTTTATACGGAGTATCGGGTATCTTTACAATTTTGAGCGATCACTAAGATAGAGAAGTTGAAGATTCTTGGAATGGAGCACATTGGGGAGAATGGTAAATGGCTACCTTTAAGTTGTTGAATATCCACAAGTAGATCGAGAAGAGAGTGATTTCATGGTGTACCAATAATAATTATGATATGCCACGCAGCTTTCTTAAAATAAGAAAACAAAAGTTATACTCGTAGATAGTTAATAAAAAAAAATATGGAATTTGGTGAACAATAAGAAATACACTGGTAAAGTAAACATAGTAGATAATATAGATAAAGTACAAAATAAAATAAAATAAAAAACTTTGGTTAGTACTTGCATGATACAAATGAAAGATCTTACTTCACTAATGAATTTAGAATTTTGCGTTTGTTTTTTGATATTATGTAATATGAATTGACCAAAAGAAAAAAAATGATTAGAATCTCCAACCTCTTGCACTTCAAATGGTGTATAGAACCAAGGTTAGAAATCAAGTTTGACAATTAAAAGAGATGCTAATATAAGCATTAGATTGATATAAAATAAGAAAAAAATTGTAATAGCATGATTGGTTGACAAACCGGGCATTATTATACTCATACATTGATAAACAAATTTTGCACTCTATGCTTATGCCATTGGTGTGCCATAAATATGTTCATCTACTTAAAACACAAACTATTGAATTGTTTGGGTCAGGCCTCCGTTAATCATCCTTTCGTGGGGGGTGTCCAAACCTCTCTACAAGTTGCACACTTGAAAAGTGAAAATCTCAAGAGAAAATATTCATCATTAATGAGTCTCTTCAGAGACATTAGATGGGGGCTAAAGAAAAGCCTCGCCGTCGCTACTTATAAAATGAATAAACGCACTTAATTAGAAAACATAATTGTAAGCTAAAACCTGGCATATATAAATCAGTTTATCATTTGCCGGGGAATAAATCAGATAATGAGAGGACTTCTCGCATTTGCTTAGAATCGCTTAAGGGAAGCCCATTTCGAACTTGCATTTGCTTACAATTTTGAGCTATCACTATCCATCGCTAGGTTTGTAAAATTGTTCCTCCACATGCAAAGAAGTGAAGAAGATAAAACAGGCTCCAAGAACTCTACTTCTGACTCAGACCAAAAACAAAAAAAACAAAAAAAATAACTCTACTTCTGACAGATTGCATGCTCCAAGTTCTAAAAACTTTAACTTAGTAAATCCTGTCTTTGTATGGGGATCAATCCAATCCTCCTCATATTTTGCCAAGCCAATCAAATATTGAGTCTTGGTTAGCGGACAAATCCTCGAGATTTGGAGGCCAATCGAAGATTGGCATATAAACCAGCGATGGGAATTCACTGAAGTTATTGGACACCAATTTTTTAGGGACCTGCAAGAACAATAAAACAATAAGGATAGACATTTTGGACGAAAAGAAAAATCTGAGACAAATATCCAATTAACTGTCTCTGGTTTTCAACAAAAATGATAAGGGAAAATTACAAAAAAAAATTCATAAACCTATTGCAATTGTGTCAATTCAGTCATAAATTTTTTTTTTGACCAATTGAGTTCTAAACCTTTTTACAATTATTCTCAATTAGTCCATTCAGCCAAAATTGGCCGGTTGGCGCTGACACTGTAGCAGGAGACCTTTTTTTAATAATATTTTATTTTTTGAATTATTTTATTAATTTTTATCCTTTCTTTCTTTCTCTTTTTCCCCCTCTCCCTCCTTCCTCCTCCTCTCTCCTCCTCCCTCTTTCTTTCTTTGGCTCCGGTGACCGGCCAGAGGGGAGGGCTAGCCCGTTGCCAGACTGAGGTAGCTAGGCGAGCCCTCACCAAATTCGGCAAGGGGGGCCTTGCGCTGGGTTTGGCAAGGGCTCGCCTTGCCAGTCAATGAGCTCGCGCCCAGTGATGGCAAGCCCAATGACAATGGGGCAAGCTCTCGCTAGATTCGGGGTGGGGGGGGGGGCCGCTAGCCACCTCCTCACCAAATTTGACGAGGGCTCACCCCGCCGTCGCTACGTGCTAGCTGGTTGCCGAAGCCAAAGGAAGAAGGAGAGAGGAGGAGGAAAAAAAAAAAAAAAGAGAAAAAAAAGGAAAAAAAGAGAAAAAAATTAACAAAATATTATAAAAAAGGGTCAACGGCGCCAACCGGCTGCCACGTTAGCGTCACCCGGCCAATTTTGGCTGGATGGACTGATCGGGAATAATTGTAAAAGGTTTATGACTTAATTGATCAAAAAAATAAGTTTATGAACAAATTGGCACAATTATAATAGGTTTATGATTTTTTTGATAATTTTCCCAAAAGATAGTTGCTTGTTTGATTATTGGGAACCTACATACAAAAATTTTTAGGCATCATAACTCAAAAGCATTTTCGGAAAACTTGATGAACAAGGATCAACTTCTATTTGTCCACAACCAAATAGATTGTCCTTATAGTTTTTCTAAACAAATTACAGAAGGACAATTCTGCTATTCCGTAGAGTAAAAATTGGATCACTGTTACATGCTGGTAAAAGGTGAAAGACGTTTCTAACTATCAAATTATGTTGCTAACAAAACTTTGACCGGAAGTAATGCATTGGTAAATTAACTACAACATTTGAGAAAGTATCTACAGTTACTAGATAGTTTTAGATTACCAACTAATTTAATAATTTACCAAAATTTTTAAGTAACTTACCTATAAGTTAAACTTACGAATGTTTTATAGAAAACTAGTAAGATGCCCATGCATTTGTATTGTTTTAAATGTTGATACCAAAGTGAATTTTCACAAGAGAAATATGATATATGAAGAAAATAATAACAAAATAAATATCCACATAAATCAAATTCTGCACTGAAGATTATGTGAAACTTTATATAGTTAATCCAAACCTCATAATGTAGATTTATCTTCTAATTAAAAGTAATCATAAGACATAATATTGTAATTTTTATTTAATAGTAATATATATATATGCAATATTTCGAGCATGTGAAACAATACGATTTGAAAAAAAATGAAAGCATCAGCTAATGATGTAAACGCCTCTCTCTTAATAACTTTCCTTGATTTTGTTGAATTCTTCACCCCTGTGCCATCGATTGCTGTGGAAAAGGCGAGCAAGCTTTTGTGTGGAATTTTCATGAGAAGAAGGCTCAAGTGCTAGACCTAGCGGCCCTAGCATATCTATAGAGTCAAGGCTCTTCAATGGAATCGCACTCCCCAAGCCTGTTTTTCTAAAACCAGAGATAGAATTGGATGATCAATCTATTTCCTTAATGCTAGGCGAGAGGACGCCCCAAAAAGGGGATGAGAAGAGTCACTTTCTGTCCCGTGATTTCTTACTTCATGATGAAATAGACTGAAGGCACTAACCGATGTCTCAATTGAAAGGAAATGAGGGGAACAAGTTACATATTGAGAACTAAAAGGAGAGATTCCTTGGATGAAAAGTCCCAACTATATTTGAAATTGAACTTGTCATCCATTAAAATTCCCGCAGTTTTGCTTCTTTCTTCCCTCTAGATATAAAGAAATACTTGCTGGAAATCGACGCCCTGATCGAAAGAGACATTGGACCTTTTTGTCATTGTTTGAGAGTTGTCAAGCCTAGACCAATTTAAGAGTAGCTTCCTATAGAAATTAGAAATTCTTCATTATACACTTTCCACATGTCATTTCATTCTCGGCCACATACTATTGGAGAGAACAATGGGAGGTTCAATCAAAAGCATTTAATGCAAACTCACTTCAATGATTAGGCAAATAAGCAAGACAAATCTTTTTCTCTTTCCACACACTTTTGAAAAGAATCTAGTCAGCCCATCTTTACTATACAATATAGAATCTTGAAAAACATTTTCAGAGTCTATCATTTCAAAAAAATAATAATAATAAATAAATCGCCCTTTATGTTTATTAAAAATGTAAGCACATTCATCATTCAATAGCCAAATTATATCACCTGCAAATTTTTCTTCCAAATTTCAGTACTCAAGAGTTACCGATGCTTTCAGTTCATTGTTCTTTCAAGTTTCAGCACTTGTAAAAACGAGATTGGACTTTTTTCTTGAATAAATTTTGTACGAATCAACATCAAGATTCTCATGGGAAAGTGCTTAATACTCCCCTAAAATGGGAGGATTTAACTTATGTTGGTTCATGTAGTAGATCAACATCTTGTAATTAATGCTTTAATCAAATATAAACAATTAAATAGATGCGGATGTTTCTTAAGCACATTAACGAGCATCATCAGAGTTAGTAATTCTTGCATTCAAAGTTCTCAGTAATACACATGCATATTCATATTCATATGCAAATAGATATGGATATGTAAAACATAAGGAAATAAAGAATATATTTAAATGCGCACCTCAAATGGCTCACCGAATGCTTGCTTAACGAGTGCTTTGATGTTGCTTTCATGCAAATCAAGTTGAGTTGACTCTGCAGGACCAGAGGAAAATTCTGGGATGCGAAGATGACATTCAGGCCATTCAAACCATTTTAGTTCATTAGGAAGATAGATAGGATCTTGGAAAGAGTTATACACATTCTTCATGATGAGCTTCTTCAACCTTCTAAAATTTGCAAGAGCATCAGGCCCTATATTTATCTTCTTTGGCTCAGGTAAAATTAAAACTATTGACTGTAATGCATCTGTTACCTATATTTATAGAATTTGTAGTGCAATTAATATACAAAATTAAAAAATGAGAGCAAAATCAATATCAATACCAGCAAATCTTACCAAATGCCTTGACAGAACATTACGAAAATCATCAAAAAGCCATAACCTGCTACGTCTTCCAGGATCATTAGGACATTCTTGTCTAATGATATCCATGGCCATCAATTGAATCAAGTTACGCATTTGTAGGATCTCTCTCTCTTCAATTATCAAGGACTTCTCAACAAGAACTTGCACTACAATTGTAGGGTCAAAGTTGCAAGAGTCAAGAACTTTCATAATATACTCTTTAGATTGCCCCGTGAAGAAACAAGCAATATCAAGGAAGATTTCCTGTGCATAGTCCTCTAGTCCATCATAACTCCACTTAAGAGCATCATTGATGATTTTGTTAGGAAACTTGGCGAGATTATGCAATGTACTTTCCCACTCACGTTCTCCCCTACAACACAAGGAACAACCCAATACCTCAAGTGCTAAAGGAAGTCCATTAGCATAATACAAAACGCTATCCACAAGATCGTTCCTTATTATTTTTTTGTTGTTTCTTCGAAAAGCGTGTCCATTGAGAAGTTCAAGAGCATCACAATGCTCTAGAGGCTCAACTTCATATATGTGATCTTCATCTATCCCATGAGAAGTTAGCAAATGCTTATCTCTTGTAGTAATGATGATCCTACTTCCTTCACCAAACCCCTCCAGCTCTCCAGCTAAAGCATATAACTGTCTTACGTCATTGACATCATCGAGGACAAGGAGGACTTTCTTGTGGGAAAATCTATCTCTCATTAAATTAATACCTTCATCAACACTAGATACCACTACTCTTTGTCTCGGTAATATCTTGGACAACAATTTTTTCTGCAAAGGAACTAAATCCTTGGAATCTTTTGAAGTTTTATGAACATCTGCCAAAAAACATGAACCCTCAAATTGTCTAAATATAGTATTGTAAAGGGCTTTACTTAATGTTGTCTTCCCTATGCCTACCGCTCCCCATAATCCTATCATGAGAACATCATTATCAGACTCAAGTTTTAACATTGATTCCAATTCTACCACTCGAGGATGTATCCCAACCGGATGCCTAGCAACATGTAAGGGTCTTCGGTCTAACTGGTTAGAGATCTCCTTCACAATTCTCTCTATAAGCTCCGCTTCAACTCTGAAAAAAGAAGAAGGGAAAAGTACTTGACATATTTGATTCAGTGGTTCAAAGAAATTATTAAATCTCATAAAAATAAAGTGAAGATGTGATTCAGCAAATATAAAACAGGGACAAAGTAGTGCATCACATCAATTAACACTTACTCATTATTAAAGTGCCATCCAGACAAGTTACCGGCATCAAAAAGAGCCTTCTTCCATCGATTCAATTTGTCCGAATCCTTCCCAAATTCAGACTCATGTTTAGCCATGGCTGTCCCATAACTCCCTTTCCTCTCTCTCACCTCTCTTGGTTTCACTTTGTAAAACACTGGCAACACAATCAGGTCCTTTTGTGCCTTGCACTTCATGATTTTTGCCACCTCTTCCAAACACCATGACGAGGAAGCATAGTCCTCAGAGAATACGATGATCGCAACTTGCGCTTCCTCAATTGCCTTCATAAGCGCTGGCCATATTTGCTCTCCTTTCCTCATTTCCTCGTTGTCGATGTAAGTGAATATACCATTTTGGTTTAAAGCTGTATAGAGATGACCGAGAAAGTTCTTACGAACGTTAGTGCCCCGGAAACTTAAAAAGACATCATAACTCTTTTTACGTTTCGAAGAAGAAGAAGAAGACGAAGAAGAAGAAGAAGAAGAAGCCATTAGAATTTGGTGAAACGGTAAAACAAGAGAAGTGCTGGTGTATTTGGCTGGAATTTTGGAAAATGAAGGTCCGAGATCTTAAAAGGAAAGCTACTCCATTGGCTCCCCCAATAGAATACTTGGCTGTGGCTTCCAGGAAATGGTAATTCGCAACCAGTGAGACTTTGTTCCCCATTGGACCTTCTCGGCATCTTCGTCATACCCAGAGGCATGACTTTCTTTTTCGTGGATCGACAAAGATTATTATTTTAACTTTGGGCTTTGTCGGCAAAGCAAATGGGAGGGACGACGGAATTGGAGAGAAGGAGACAGTGGGGCCCGCCGGCCTCAACGAGCTCTGCTCGGGCTTCAGCGTCGTGAAGAACAAGCGGATGCTGCTGGTCAACATGAGATAAATTTTTACCATCATAATTTCATCGGATTAATATCAACAAAAACTCTAAATTAGTATTTATATATATGATAAATTTACTATAAATTAATTTTTTTATCACAAAAAAATCAAATTAGTACATTTATGATAAATTTATCATCAAAAACTCAAAATGGATACATTTGTGATAAATTTACTATTTATTATTTTCATTAAATTAAATAATTATCATGAAAAATCACAATTGATACAATAATGACAAACGGAGAATAAAATTCAAGCTAGTCACGTGTCTTCTATCTCAGTAATTTGGTGATAAAATTTAATGTAAACTAATTGATGATAAATTTATTACACATATATCACTTTAGAGTTTTTGGTGATTACAAAATTAATTTAAGATAAAATTTATCATAAATATACTAACTTTGAAATTTTCGTTACATTAATCCAATTTCATACGTTCCTGATCTGAGGCTCCCAGGAAATGGCTTCCATCTCCTTAATTATTGTTTTTCTTTTTCTTAATACGAAAAATGAAGTATCTCATCTCTTTAGTCCCATTCTTTTCTCTTTGGCGGCACCGCGTGCACCAGTATCGTAGGTTTGACGGTCAAAGATTTTCGGTGTCGAGCACAATGATCTTTCTTAGGGCCGCTTGTCTGTTCTCTTCCAGCCTTTACTGTCGAGCATCTTTCGGCTTGGTGCTGATTAAACAGAGATTTCAAGTTTCTTCTTCATTTCTTTTTTTAATTATTTGTGGACGTGGCGGTGCCCAAAATAATAGAGAAGACAATGGGGAATTCCTATAATAGATTGTTGTATCGTGCCCCAGGTTTTCAAACCGGCAAATGCCCATTGCCTTAATTGTTTTGGAAAGATTTTACGGCATTAGGACAAACCCATTGTAAACATGATGAGAACGTTGTAAAAATCATCAGATTTATGATAAATTTGTCCTTCATTACGACATAGCATTGTAAAATTTTGTTAATTTGTTATTTCATAAACGTGCTATGGATAGTTTCCGTCTAATTGAAAGATGACGCATTTATTGAATGTGATATATGATTGAACACGTTTAACATGTTTAAATTAAATATTGTTATGTACGGAAATTTTGCAGTAAGTTGTTACGTATACTTACCTATATGTGTCACGTGGACTAACATTAGCTCGCATGATTAATTAACATATGTAGGTGCGTGTCATAAATTTGTGAAAATGGTTAACCTGGATAAGTCACAATTGTTGTGTAAAAAAGGTCCGAACTATTCATTGGAAAATCCTGAGTTATATTATTTCATTCATCCACGAAGTGTACTTATGAACATCTATGAACATCTTGCAGTAGTACATAAGGAGATTGTTAGCTCGGGAGTTGCTTGGGCTCGACTTGATGACTACTTGAAATTAGTTCACTTAATCCTAAGTCAAGCTCGAGTGCGAGCTACTCAAGTTTTTTTGTCGAGGTGAGTTCAAGCTTATAAATATTTAGTTCAATAGGCACATGAGCCTAATTGAGCTTTCATTATCTTTTAAAAAATATTTAATAATTAGAAATATAGATAGAAAAATACTAAAAATCACATAATATTCAAGCTTATAAAAGCCGAGACTGAGTCTTATGTATATGTTGATTGTGATTGAGTGAAGTCAAGTTGAGTTCGAGTATCTCGATTTTCTACTCTAGTCGAGCTCGAGTAGGAAAATTTGATACTCGATTGAGCATGACTCAAGTTTCAAGCACCAAGTGTTTTAGTTGAGTTGAATCAAGCTTAAGCTTAGTAGTGCTTCAACCTAGCTCTGCTTAATTACACCTCTAGATACTCATAAAAAATTGTAAAATATACGACATTTCACTATTTTGAAATTTAGGACGGTAATTGTAACTAAGAACCAAGTATCGTAAATTTGAAATAATTTTAATTGTAATAATTTACAACAGGTTGGGACACACGGTTGTAACCAATAACATGAATTGTGAATATGGAAAATTTTGAATGACAACGATTTATAAAGAGTTATAAAGTTCCATCGTAATCAAGAGCAAAGCATCACATGTTTGAATTTTTTTTCTAAATTATGCTTGTTCAAAATGTTTACGACATCTCATTGGAACGAAGAATAGAATGTCCTAAAAGTCCTTTTTTTTAAAAAAAAAAAAGGCAACGGTTTATAGATGTTTACGATAGTCTATCATAATAAAAAAAAAGAATATTAATAATTGAGTGATAGTCTTAATCTATTGTGAGAATAATTGTACATTCTAGAACACAAAAAATCAAATTATAAATTATTTTGAGGTTTACTCCTTTGAAATTTGTGACTCATAATAAATGGTTATTCACAATAGCTCAAAAAACTATTATATTAGTAAAGCCTTTCTTCTAATAAAACAAGCCAAACCACTTCGGAAATAACAATGACTCGGGAGATTTTTATGGCCAAGTGGTCCCCACTGCATTGTTCTTACTTTTAGAACAAAACACACTTATATCTAGGCTACGTTTGGTCATCCAGATTTCTAACGATGATATGATTGGATAGGGTATGATATGAAATCCAAGAGATTTCGCTATATTATATCCACTGTTTAGTGACTGTAATAATAAAATCGGATATATTTAAATCGTATTATATATATATATATATATATATATAATACGATTTAAATATATCCGATTTTATTATTATTGTTTGGTGGAAACGTCACATCAATATAAATTAATCACAAATTTTACAGATAGAGATGGTAAAAATCTATCGTAACACTCTTCTCAACTTTATTTCTATTTTTATTTTCCCCTCTTTTAATTAATTTTTTTATGACTTTCTTCCCCTTCCATCATTCTCTAATAAAATTTTATTAATAGAAAACTATACTAATATACCTAAAATACGTAATAAATATAAATATAAATATAAATATATTGAATTTTATATTATAAGATAGAATTAAATTAAATTATAAATAAAAATTAAATTAAATTTAAAAATATAATTTTTTAGTTTTTTGTTATTTTGAATTTCTTATATTAGAAATCATATATTATTTATATTGAAATATAATTTTAAATTTGTTAATTTAAGAAGTTTTTTATTTGAGAAAAAAACTTTTATATTATGAATATTAGAAATCATATCCACCTTTATCACCTCTCCTCCGTGAGATAATTTTACCCGGCCTATATTTTCTTTATATCCGACTTTATCCTATCTTGAATAGGCACCTAATGCAGGATATGATAAATTTGATCATATCCTGAATTTTATCCTAACCGCCAAATGCAGCCTCAAGTGTCAACCCACTCTCATCAGTCGTCCATGCTATGACACTGAGTAAGACCACAAACTAGATGTCATTAGTCGAAACTATGAGGTTATTGCGCTTCGAATCTTCATTAAAGAAGAGTTGATTTTTCGCTACGTTTCATATTCTCTTCCACAAAATCAATGGATTTACTATAGAAATATTGCACTTTGATAATCATAAATATTTACCTCCTTAAAAGAGGAAGAAGAAGTAGTAGTAGAAGAAGACGACGGCATTGGAAGATAGAATCTGAGCTTAGTTTGGATTTGTGTCAAGCAATGAGTGATGCTTTTATCGTGGAGCTGATCAAGAAATCGATGCGGATTGAGAAACAACAAACGTCACACCATGTCAGGAAAAGCGCCTTTTTCATTCTTTTTTTCTTTTCATTTTTCGCAAATGGATGAGAAGTTTTTTTTTTCGTTCATTTTTATATTAAAATTGTTTGTTTTTGTCTTCCAAAAGCCCGGAAAGTGACTTTATTTTACAGGTGTTCAAAGTGAAGCGTATGAATTGGGAACCGCCTGGATTGAGCCGAATCAGCCAACTGGGTCCGATTCTCAAGAATGTCTATCTAATTCCTAATTCTTAATAGTGAAAATTGGATTGGACTAGACTAACCGAATACGCTTTTGTTTCTTCAAAAAATTTTGTCAAATGTGAACTAAGTACTATCTTATCCAGCAGCATCGCAAGTTACGACACAATGACTTTTCATTCATCATTACTTTCATCAATATTTTAAGATTTATCACTTTCTCATTGTGCATGGATACTCTTTAGTGATTTTTTTTTTATTTTAAAAAGTCATCGATTTCATTGGATTAGATCGGGAATTGAACATTCCTACTTTATTTTATTTGCCAAAGTTCAATATTATTCAAAGCATATAAAAAAAATTAGGTATAAATTTATGTATGCAATAAAAAAATTATCATTCTCAACCCAAATCCGATATATTCCATTCCAATATTTTGTCTTCTATGAGTGGCAACATATCTTTCACATTATTAGGTAGGAAATTGTTTAGATTTTTTGCTTATTCAACTCATTGTGTCTCCAAAAAATAAGTCATGAAATAGATTTTTTAACGTGTATTGGATACAATTTTGTTTTTTCCCCATTAATTGATTTTCATATTTTTAAGTAGCCATCTTTTGCTTAAGAATGGAATGAGGGAGTCATGTGCATGTTTACATCATTCAACTCATCGTGTCCCCAGAAAATTCTCTTTTCTATTTTATTTTATTACTTTAAAAAAAAAGGAAATATGCACCGGGCTTAACCTATGCGCTTTGTCTGTTATTTACACATGATACGTACGGAAGATCCCAACTTGGTAAAATACAAGTAGTGTTGTTTGAAATCGAGGCTTTACCTTTTCCAATTATTTTAACTACAACCCACTTTGAACGATGTAACAAGCCGTGATCTCAATCGAATATTTTTTTGTTAATTCCTTTGGCGAGCTTTTTGAGAACAAGCCTCAATGCCAATGTCACTTCTTTGGTCACGAAATAATTAACACAGAAGAAGAAGAAGAAGAAGAAGAAGATGCCATTAGAATTTGGTAAAATGAGGCAGGTGCTGGTGTGTTTGCTTGGAAAATGAAGGTGCTGAAGGATGAAGTGAGATCATAAAAGGTAAGCTACTCCATATGTGACATCCCAGATTTTCAACCTTATTTTCTACTGAATAAATCGGGCATTTTATTGACGCGCCTATAGGGCTATTCTTAGAGCTGATTATTCTCAAGATAACTAGACTATTTGGAGAAGCCATTAAGGAATTTTAAGGCAAAAAACTTAAGAATTCGATTATGAATCGGCTTCTCGACCGTGTCCATCTTTAGAGGCCATTACGGCACAGTAGAAAATATATTTGAAATCAAAGATAGGCTGGTTCGACCGAGATGTGTGGTTAATCGTGGGTGACACCACTAAATTAGAAAATTCTCGTCAGCCGGCACTAGACTGATTTTCTTATTGTTTTGGTACCCTGTGTCCGTATTTGAATTCTCGAGATTTTCACGACAACCGAGAGTCACCAATGAATCAAGTGAGTTCATTGTGGCTTGAAGAAAATCGACCACGGGTCATTTGCACAAAAAATTTCTGAAAGTTACCCGATAGCCTAGGTTACGCTTAAAACGCACCGAATTGAAACTAATTGTGAATTTAAGTCCGATCATGTCACAATAAATTCTAGGAGTGTCGACTCAGTTTCAGAAGATTTTTCTGCAACCCGAAACATTTTGGGAAAAAGTTGTCGTAGGGTTATTTTTGTTCAGAAAATGCCAGGGATCATTTTTATCGCAAAATTGGGATGCAAGATTGTTCAAGGAGTGAGGAAAAATACTAATTTGAGTATTGACCCAACAACGAAATTTATAAAGGCCAATTAAGGTTTATTTGAGAAGAAATAAGTATCTAATTGAAACAATTCCCTTGCAATTTCGTAGCTTCCCCATTTCCTAGCTAATTTGGACCTTTTCACAGATTGTTGGGTGTGCTTTGGTGGCCTAAGGACAGCCAAGGAACCATGCATGGCCATGAATGGTCAAGGAGACCATGGTGTGGAAGAAATAGCCATGGTGGAGCCCTTGTCCCCTAGATTTTTTCTCTCTCCCTTCCTCCCCAAGCTTGGCCACCATTCCCCCTCCATCCCCTTCATTTTCGTACACCAGCAAGCCAAGGAAGACCAGCCGGAGTAGCCACACCATTGCTGAACCATTTTCCCTCCCCTGTTTTCAATACTGCCAGTTTCTGCTCCAGCCAACGATCCACCCATCATCGTGACCAGGAGAGACAGCCCGTCCTAGCAAACCCGACTTCTCCTCGAACGGAGCCGCCGGCCGTCCCGTACGGCCGTCGCAAGTTGCCAGATCACTGGTCCGCGTGGTAGCCTGCACGGTTTCACCTGTTTCGCATTTTCTTCGTGTTTTCTCCCATTCCAACCCTTTCTCCACCTATACCAACCACCAGCAAGTCCCCCTTGAATAGTGTATGAACAGTGTATGCCTATTACGCTACGGTGTATAGCCTTTTGCACCGCTTGCCACCGGTTTTCGACCACCCGCTCGCCGGAGCTTCCTCCATCGCCGGTTTGTCCCGATTTAGACCCGAGATCACCCCCGTTGCCTTTCCCGAGCCTTGCCGCCCTAACCAACCCCATTTCCTCTATGTTTGCAGCCAAGAACAGAGGTTGATCTAGTGGGTATCACGATGATTTCAAGGCCCATTTTGAGGTCGATCCCGACCCTGAAACCTAGGCCCGCTTTGGAGAAAAATGACCCTCGCGACGTTCCCATCGGTTTGATCCGAACAGCTCACTATATAAGTGAGTTTTACTCACTAATCATTGCTTAGTAGACTAATGATGTTTAGGGGTTAATTATATTTAATTAAGCATGTTTAGGTTGATAATTTAGAGTATATTAGTTAATTTAAGGATTTACCTATGCATGTTAGGCAAATGGTTAGTGCAATTAACAAGTAAACAAGTCCTACTATTTATTGAATGAACCTTGAAATTTTTCTGGGTTTGTTTCGGCTTCCAATTAGGCATTACGGGCCTAAGTTGAATTTATTGCTATTTAATAATTAATTTTTGTAATTATTTAATTATTTATTTATTTTCCGAAAATTAGACTGGGATAGCTGACGATCGAAAGTTTATGCTGATTATTGTGATGCAGTTCGTTTATTTAATTGAGCATTAATTTGTGCTGAATTGATCTATTGGTGATTTAAGAATTATTTTCCTAAATTAATTAATTTTGATAATTAATTGAAAAATAACCGGGCATCAGTTGACAGCGCCAAATTTTTTTTGGTGGACTACAAAAAATGGTGGGATTTGTGAAAAAGAAATTATCATATTTTGGTTAAAACCGACCGTATACCCACACACGACTATTTTATTGGAAATGACAAAATTATGGAATTAATTGTATATTGGAATGGTATACTATATCAATCTATGGACTCTGATATGATAACTTAGTAGAGAGCAGTATATCGGTATATTATATCAACCTACGGGCTTTGATATGACAGCTTAGCAGAGAGTAGTATATCTTGTCAGTTTAGATTGAGTATGTCGGTATACTATATCAACCTACGGGCTTTGATATAATAGCTTAGCAGAGAGCAATATACCTTATCAACTTATATTGAGTAATGTCGGGATACTATATCAGCTTAAGAACGATATGGCAACTTAGCAAAGAGCAGTATACTCGAGTATCTCATAAGCGAGCTATGCTATCTATTTATTAGCTTAATAGTGAACAGTCTTAATATGAATGGACTTTATAGATAGTATGTGATGAACCGACCAAGAAAGGGTCGTGGTGACATGTAATCGACTAGGTCGATTGATCGATGATTTGATCTGATGTGATAACTTGATTGATTTGGTGCCTATTTGAACTGTACTGAATTACAGGTGGAATCTGAGATCAAGGTAAGTCCTCTGACCTGTGTTGTGCATAGGCAGCCCTTATGATGTATTGGCCTTCTAATTAAGTCTTAGGGGGGTAGAACTCGCTTAGACATTGTCTCACTAGTTATTGTATAACCATTTTCATGTCCTTAGAAGGTGTTAGTGGAGGACCGGGAACCCCAAAGTCTGGGAAGATGGAAGAAACAAAATCGGCAAATCTCTCTAGTTAATTAGTCATAGGACAATTCATTTTTGGTTAAGCCATTATTTTGTAAACAGCCTGTTATTGTATATAAACTTGTTTATTTATAAAAGGCCATTTTGATTGGAAAAACTTGTAACCCTACTTTTCTATCTTATTGTTTTATTGTATGAGAATTTATTTATATGCTTCCACTTGCGTATTAAAAAAAAAATGGGTCGGTGATGCGTCCTGGGACGTTGCTATTAATCGACCAGATTAGGGATGGGCGCGTACTCGAGGATCGGGGCGTGACACCATTGGCCACTCGATAAAGTACTTGGCTGTGGCTTCTAAGAAATGGCATTCGCAAATCAGTGAGATTTGTTCCCCATTGGATCTTCTCGGTATTTTCTTTGCACGGAGAGGCATGACTTTCTTTTTTGAAGGTCAACAAAGAATATTATATTAATTTCCAGCTTTGTGGGCAAGGCAAATGAGAGGATGTGGTAGGAAATTGGAGAGAGGGAAGCGTTGCCCGGTGGGCTCATCAAGCTCAGCTTGGGATCCTACTCTTGAGAAGTGATGTGTTGTGGCACGGGGAAATGTCACTAGTGTGATTTGTTGCATACTACTATTTTGGCAGCTAAGCTTCGCATAATTTTTTGCCATGCCTTCCAATAAATCAATATATAATGGGAATGAAGAAATCCAAATTTAGAGTGCGGACCTACTGGTAACTCGAGAGGATAGCTTTGACATGTAAATCAATTGTAATATCCTACACAAGATGTATTAGTCATCCATGTATGTAGATACTTGTGTCGATTTGAGAGAATGGCTTTGATATGAGCACGTCTTCACCAACAATCGGTTTCACATTTTCTATGCATTAGGCAATTTAATTACAAATTGGATAAGGATTACCTTTTTCCTTTTCATAGCTCGGGCATGAGAATAGATCAAGCTTTTTGTTCAATTGAAGGTAATGCGGTAGGTTCTAATGTATAAATTCAAAGACATGAGAAATTTTCTAGAAGAACACCTCTATATGATAAATTGGTACACCAATAGCTTATCTTCTACTACTTTGGAGTGATAGATCTTTCGCTCAACTAGGGCATTATTCATTGGATGCTTTTTTGGAATTCATATGCTTAGTGATGTCATTCCCTGTTAAATCAAAGTGTTAGTCATTTTCAAAAGCATTGGATACTTGGTATGAAAATTTGTAAGAAAGACTTTGACTAGGTGTAAAAGAACTCGTCCTGTTCAGATTATTTAGTCCAAAAGAGGATTTTTACATTTAGACTTTAACGAAAAATGGTATTTCAAAAGTGTAAAGCATCCACTAACATGGGATGCATTACATATAGAGTTTAGCTTATTTTGTTATTATCTAAATTTATGCTACATATAAACGTCACTAATGTCAACTGAGTGCAATAATTATACCAATCATAATGAGTTTAATGTGATTTGATGATATCTCACGTTTTTTCTTTGTCTTTGTTGCTTAGTCAAAAGCGCAAGGAAATGTTTGCTCTATCAGTTTCGTGTGAGCTTCCCTCCACGCTGCTTTGCTTAGAAAAGAAAAAAAGATCAAGTTGATTTTGATTGGCAGGTGGTCCCCACCACTTGTTCCTTCTACGTGCTCATATATAGAGCGATTCCAAGGCTCGACTCCAGTGGCTCATTCCCATTGCATATTTTATTCTTTCTTTCTTTCTTTTTTTGTTATAAACAGAAACGGCTTGGTTGTTATTATTCGGGAAAATGTTAAACAAGGAGATGGATTAGACTCGTTTTACAAAAAAGGCCTAAACTAAATTTAATCAAATAATTGCCTAAAATGATTAAATCAATTTCACATAGGAGCCAAAGCTTGCTAATCAGCCAATTTTTTGATAATCGGCAGGTAGGTGTATGATTGGTCCAACAGACGAGGCCTAGATATTTTTATCTAAAAAAATTTGGTAAAAATTGTAACTCCCAAAAACAAAACACCACCACCATCCCCACACATCACGCCCGAAGGTTTCTTCCTTCATTTCTTCGCATCTACTCCTTTGCTTCCAGTCTTCATTTCTTTCCATAGATGAAGACAAAGTTCATGCAAGGCCCACCTCTTCATTAGTCACACATTCGCATGTAACAAAAGGGCCCACCCCCCCCCCCCCCACCCCCGCCCAAAAAAAAAAAAACCAAACAAAAGGTTTCTCCCTTCATTTCTTGACATCTTCCTTTCCTTGCGGTCTTCGTTTCTTTCTAAAGGTGAAAACAAAGCTCAAGCAAGGCCTACCTCTTCGCTCGTCAAGCACTCACATGTAACACAACACCCCCCCCCCCCCCCCGCCCAAAAAAAAAAAAACAAAAGAAAGAAAAAAAAAAGGTTTTTTCCTTCATTTCTTCACATCTTCCTTTCCTACCGGTCTTCATTTCTTTCCAAAGACGAAGACAAAGCTCAAGCAAGGCCTACCTCTTCATTAGTCAGACACTCACACATGACACAAGGGCCTCAATTCTCCATCTCCTTTTTCAAGTTTGTGCTTTACTTTGATCTCCACTCAAATTTGATTTCGTTCAAATTGGTGCAACCGGTCCTTCATTTGTCCAAGAGAAAGTGATTGCATCTTGTTGAAACAACAAGTGATCAAAATGTTAAGGTACTCAAGTGATTAAAAAAAAAAATGGAAATGGAGTAGGCACCCATTTGGACCGGACAACTATAAAATGATTCCGCATTCCTATGTCGTTACTCCTTTTTATTTATATGCATATAATATATTTGAAAATTTCTTAATTTATATCTGTTCATAAATACTTAATACTATGGAACATATTCAATATTTGGGCCAAAATACTGCTCGTGTTTTTTTTTTTTTTGAAATTTTTAGAGCAAAGTATCATATCATCACATGTTGATAAATTAAGAGAGTTGATGATATATTTTCATCACAATACATAATTAAACAATACCATGATCAACAAGTGTCAAAGGAGGAATTTGATACATTCACTCACCAAATGCAGAGAAGCATATGTATCCTTTTGCACTTTTCCCCACATTTCATATAGCAATAGTCGTCAGACAATTTTATAACCTTTTGTGATGGAAATAGATCGAGCTTTTCATCCAATTGAATGTAATGCAATTGGTTCTAGTATATAAATTCAAATAAATGAGAAATTTTCTAGAAGAACACCTTTAAATGATTAATTGGTGCGTTAATGGCTTATTTTCTACTACTTTGGAGCAAAGAATCTTTTCCTGATGTGGGGCCTTTTTAGGGGCACTTTTTTTGGGAACCACTTTTAGAGGTGCTACTCCTAGTTAAGTCAAAATGTAAGTCAATTCCAAACAATTGGATACTTCATGTAGAAGTTTATAAAAAAGACTTCATCTAACTTAGATATTCCATGTGATTTGATGATACATATTCAAATTATTTAGTCCAAAAGAGAATTTTTCATGTTTGGACTTTAATGAAGAATTACACTTTAAAAGTATAAAGCGTCCACTAACTTAGATATTCCATGTGATTTGATGATATCTCACCTTTTTTCTATCTTTTTTGCCTAGTTAAAAGTGCAAGGAAATATTTGCTCATCACTTTCGTGCTAGATTCCCCCCACACAACTCTAGTCTGGAAAGAAAAATGATCAAAGTTGATTTTGATGGCAGGTGGCCCCCCACCACCTCGTTCCTTCTACATGCTTAAATCTAGAGCGAATCAAAGGCTTGACTCCATCGGTTCATTTCCATTACATTTTTTATTTTATTTATTATTAACAGAAAGGCTTGATAGTTATTATTCGATAATATTCTAAAAAAGAGTATAGAGTAAAGTCATTTCCTCAGAGTAGATTTAATTTAAATAATAATTTAAAATAACTAAATCCATATCACATGAGGACCTAAACTCATCAGTCGGCCAAATGTTTACCGGCTAGCAAGTATGTGATTTTTTCAATGGTCATATGTGTCCTCCCATTTTCTTCCTTTGCTTTTGGTCTTTTTCTTTCGAGAGTAGACAAAGCTCGAACAAGGACCACCTCTTTTTTCATCAGACGCTCACACGCAATAGCAGGAAAAAGGCTATTAGATTGATAAAGCTGACAATGTACGGACGCTCCACTTTCCACGAACCACATGCATGGACCCCACCCCTGATTTCAAACAAAAAACAAACAGATGATGTTCACACTGCATTCTTGACTTATGAAAGTTGCGGTTTTTTTTTCTGTTAAATAATCTATTGACTGTAATTTGTGGTCCCACTGAATTCTCGACTTGGGAGGAAAGGTGTTATTACTATTCCTAGCTATCCTATAATTGTTGGTGTGGAGCTATAAGAGTAAATTTCACTTTAGTGAATTTACCACTCCTAGCTACTCTATAGTTGTTGACTGGAATCGAGTCATTGGACTGCTGATGAATTGATCATGCTGGTCAATTACGACTTATTACCTACTCTATAATTGTGATCTATTGCTGCAATATTTTCATTCTGCCCAAGAGAACTAATAGAACAAAACGTGCAAAGCGTGATGCTTTCTTTTGGATAATCTCTACTGTGCACGGAACAAAAGGTCTATCTACCTACGTAGCAAGTATGCTTGGGATTAAATGATATTATTGGAATGGAATACTACTTGTATCCTCATGCATAATTTGAGCATTTTCTTGAAATCCAAGTACTTCTGAACATCATGGATTGAAATTCATAAACAAAAAGGGAAAAGTTTTTTATCTTTAAAGTTGCGCTTTGAGTCCTATTGCTGAATTAAGTGTTGAAGCTATGTAAAATAGCCAAGCAGCTAATGAAGTACACATTGAGTAGGGGAGTACATTTTTCTTATGGTTTGATCGTGGCATCTTATGGCCCTTTGCTTGATAAATATCCAACAAGAAATTGTCTATGGTTCAAGTCCATCTCTTGATCTTAATCAGCAGTTGTTTGGGAAGCATGGATTCAAGATCTGACGATTTGGTGCAAGTGTTGGTTGCTTTATGCAAGATCCCTTTTCTTGCATCCTGCCATTGCTGCTCTGATGGAAGGTGTAGTCCTGCTTCCAAATGGAATGCAATTAGAGAGAAGCATCTTGTCAACTGGCATAAATGTGTTTGGTATAACCCATGTAATCGTAAGCATTATTTTATAACCTGGCTGCTGAACTTGAACGGGTTGGGCCATATTTTTCACAAATGTAGAACCAACAAATACAGATTTGAGCACACTCCCTATTGGGCCCTTATAATTCCCACCATCTACAAGAACACCGGAATGTGCCCTTTTTGCCAGTTATGGCCCTTCACCTTTCTCAGTTTAAGTTGCATGTGCCAATACTAGGATGGCATACCAACTAAGATAATTAGACAAATTAGAATGCAAGATGCTGAATTCAATATGCAAAACCTCAGTAATAGAACTTTAAGGCAATATGAGAGGACACTCAGTTGCATTATAGCTCAAACTTCATGACACAAAAGATAATTGAAAAAACTAAAAGAACTTGGATACAAACATTGATGGGATTCTACCCAGGAATCTAACTTGCAAATGCAACTAAAATGTCAACTCTGTTCTAGATGCCTCTTACCTTCATAAGATATCCTCTAACATAAGTAATGCCACCCTCTATCACAGAAACAGAAACAAGGCAAGAAAATGGACCTTTTTGCCACGAATCAAGAATATATCTGACAATTGAGATTATCTTCTCCGCTTGCTTGCATATAAGGACAAACCTACACCTTCTTAGTGTTGCTTCTAATACTTCAAATGAAACCTAGAAGAGACTCCACTCAGTCTCTAGCATCTCATCCAGCTCATCAAATGAACGGCGTGTAATATATTTAATCCACAAGTGATCAAATTGTAAAAAGAGAATGTTCATGTATCATAATTACTATGAACATGATTCACCAGTACCCGAACCTCAAACAAAAAACTAGCCTCATTTCCTTCCTCCAATCCAAAAGCAACACACAAAGCCCAAGGTTACTCCCATGCAAATCTCGGGGTACCTAGAATGAGAAGGAATGCTCTTGCTTTTGGATAAACCAACATGCTATCTCTCTTCCAGGAAATATAGTATCCATGTAGTGACCCATCTCACCAACATCCGGCTATCGCAAATCTATTAAATCAGAAATCACATCAGCTCATGCACATGTGTAATGTTAGCCGAGTCGATACCTTCATGAATCAATCCATGACAAGAATCTAAGTGAACATACACTGACATGGAGGATTGAATGCACTGAATAGGCAATTTTGGAAATATGGACAATGCATTGCATCCATTTGCTTCAAGGGTGCAAATGTTTGGTGGAAACTCCAACATCTCCTATAGCTGCTTACAATCATCTAATTTTTAATGGACCATCAACTCCTCAAACTTGCTAATGCATGTAGAAAGACCAACAAAATTATTTCCATAGAGATGCAAAATATTTACAAAAGAGAAGCAGGTAAGACTAAAGGAATTCCTCCTTTGACAGCTTGCACCCACTAAGCTTTAGGGAGACCAAATTTGGAATCCAAATCTACCATTAGGGAGATCGAAGCTCTCACTGCTCCCTGGAAACAAGCCAAATAGTGAACAACCCTTCAAGAGAAAGGTGCTCTAGACTTTGCATCTCGTAAATGCTACTAGGAAGAATGATAGACTTTTCCACAATCCTCAACCGAGATAAGGTTTCCAATTGACGCAAGAAATTATTTAATGGAGGTATGAGATATATGAAATTTTGTTAAGCTCTCCATATCCTTAATATCAAGAAATTTATTAAGCTTAGAGTAGCCAGTTACATCAAGTTTTGAAGATATTTCAACTTCAGTTTGCTTGGAAGATCCTTGAGGTTCGAGCACCTACTTAAGTTCACTGTCTCCAAATTTGGTACCTATGAGATGTCTAGAACACTAATCAGAGACTCACAGCAACTGTGAATAAGGAACTTGAAATTCCTAAAATGCTGCAAATTAAAAAGAACAGCCGAACAAGGTTTTGATAAATTTTCACTTTGTGAAAGGTACGAAAATGAAAACTGTCAATAAAAGAATGTATGATATACCTTTAAGTTATCTCCTAATTCTTTAATCCAGCTATTATGCACGTCAAACCAAATGAGTTTCTTTAGACCAGCACTAAACTTCAGAGTTGATAAAGGATATTTAGGCCATTTAAGCCACCTTAAATCGTTCAGAAGACATAGGAGACCTCTGCTGAGCTATGCATTCAGGACTAGGAGCAAACTCGGTCCCCTCATATATATGAAAGCACTGGGATTGATGTCTAGCTCTTCTTGTGTTGGTAAGTCCAGCACTATGCCTCTACAACATTGGTTTCCCATCAAGGAAAACAAAATAATCATTATTACCCAACCCGAATTAGGAATGATTTCATGAGAAGCCCTCACAATATCCTCCGAAAATACCTCAAAAAATCATCATAGCACCATAATCTACCCCATTCCCAGGGTCGTCTGGACACTCTTGTTTCATGATATCCTAATCCATCAACCAAATCAAGTCATGCATTTATACCGTTCTCTGATTCTCAATGTTTATTAAAGATCTCTCTATTAAAGTTTGAATCCCAATTAATGTCTTTAAACTGCGACTATCAAGAACTCTGATTACATAATCACTATCCATCTGGTTACATAATCACTATTCATCCCTTTAAATAATCAAGCAATGTCAAGAAAAATGTCATTCTCATTGTCCTCCTATGTATCAAAACTTATTTTCAGAAAACTATTTATATTTTTATTAGGACTTTCGACAAGTTTACCCAATGTACTCTCCCATTCCCCTCTGCTTCTACCACATAAAAAGGGACCCGAGACCCCAACCGCTAAGGGATGGCCATTATTTTAGCCCAAAATATTATGTATGAGATCACAATATATGTCTTCCGTCTAGTTTCTTGGAAAATCATATGAACTCAGAAGTTCAAAAGCTTCACCTTGATCTAATGATTTAACGTAATATACCCGTGAGAAGTCAGTACATGTTTATCTCTTGTTGTAATAATGATCGTGCTCCATTTTCCAAACCATTCACATTCTCTAGCCAACGCATTCAACCGGTCCCCATGATCCATATCATCAGGCACATGCAGAATCTTACTACAGCAAATCTATCTCGTATCAGCTTAACGCCTCCATCTACACTGAAGACCACTAAAGCTTCTTTCCACAAAATCTCGGAAAAGAGTGCTTTCTGTAAATGAACTAGGTCATCAGGTTTATTGGAAGTTTCTCTAACATTTGCAAGAAAGAAAGACCCACCAAACTGACTAGCGATACTGCTATAGACAGCTTTAGCGATAGTGCTCTTCCCTATACCTCCTGCTCCCCATATTCCTATCACCCGAACCTCATCCAAGCCCATACTTAACAATGATCTTACTTTCTCTACCTGGCAACCTGCACTGACAGGATGCTTGGCAACGCTCAAGGGTACTCGTCCTACTATAGTCGAGATCTCTTTGACAATGCCCTTGATGAACTTGATCTCATCTTTGCCAAAACAAAGTAGCAAAGGGAGTGGGAATTAATAGTAATGTATGATCCATTAAGCTAAATAAAAACCAACACGAAAGAAACAATCACTCCGTGACATTCCAAAGCAAGACTCTTAACGCACTAATCGATCCCATCAAGTATCAACATATTAGTGAATCCTATATTCTTTTACAGGGTCGAACAGGAATACTGTGATTATGTGACATCCTGAATTTTCGACCCATCCCAAATATATGAAATGGGTATCTCGTCGGCGCGCCTATGGTCCTTTTTCTCTGAGCTGATCACTCATGAGTTAACCAATCTATTGGGTGAAGCCGTTAAGGGATATAACCACGGTAAAATCCCTAAAAGCTACTCAGTAGGTCGGATCAGACTAAAATCGCGTTCGATCGATTTTAACCACGAAATTGAATTCGGTTTCGGAATTCGGATGTTCGAGTATGTCACGGTTCATTTATAGGACGCCGTCTTGTCTTTCGGAGATTCTGAGATTTTTACGGAAAATCTATTCGGATGTCGTGGAAATTAATGGAAATTCAGATGGACTCATTTGAAGGAAATTTGGACTTCTGAGCTGAACCTTTGGGTATTGGGGATTTGTAGAAATTTTGTGGGCATTTTCCTTGGCGAAATTGGAAGTCGATTTGGGAAATTTCATGAAAAAATTGAAGCTCATTTTTAAGAAATTCGGAGCTAGGTGGGGGCTTCAATATTTGACATCAAAAAATTGTTAATTGAGGATATTGTTGCAAGAAAGTATTAGGGGGCAAGGTTTTAATTGAAAGGATAAGCTTGAAGACTACTTGGACCAACTAATGATGCTACTAGATATTTAATTTGACTTTTCTCCTCCCCATCCGTGGCTTCCCCAGCAAACGTCGACGGCTGCTTCCTCCTTCGGTCTCCTCTCCATCTTTCTCTTTCATGCTCATTCTTCCACCGCCCGCAGCTTCTCTCTTTCTCTCCTGCTGCCCCCTATCTACGACCGACCAACCCTGCTCCATCTTCTCATGCAGCCCAACAAAGCAACGCCGCTTGATCTCCTCTCAAGCTGCCAGCTGCACGAAGCCAGCCTCTGCAGCCGTCCCACACGAAGCCAGCTGCAGCCGAAGTCAACAAACCAGCTAAATCTTCCCCTTAGTTGACCGAAGCATTCCACCGAATCGATCCAAGCTGCCGTCCACTTCCTTCGGTCTTCACTCCAAGCTGCCAGGCGTCCACCGAAGTCCAAACTCCACCAAGCTCACACGCGTCTTCCACCAGCGAAACTTGTTCCCCACCAAGCGAGGTCAGCGAAGCCAGCGAACCGCTGCTGCTCCATCGTTCTCTCCACCGAAGCCGAAGCTGCTCCTCTCCGCTGCTCTGCTCGTTCGGCTCAGCCCACAAGTTCACCCCGAAGCCCGCATCAGTAGCCCAGCCGCAAGTTAGCCTGTGAATTTGAGCTGCCCACCGAGCAGCCACTTGAAACCCACGTGAAGTTCGGCCCAAGCCCAGCTCAGTCCATGCATCTTCATTTCCAAGCCCACGCAAGTCAGCAACCTGCAGCAGCCCATTTGAAGTTCAGCCCAGCTTTGAAGCCCAGCAAATTTAGTAGTTCAGCCCATCTTGGGCCCGCAAAGCAGGCCCAGTCCGTAGCCAAGCCCATCAATCGCTGTGGGCTTGCAAGGCCTTTGGGCCCGGCCCGGGTGTCCGCCGACACCGCCAAAAATTTAGATTTCGGCCGCTGTCGCGTCGTCGTCGCAGTGTTTTGGTCTTTGCTTTGCATAAGTGAATTTTGCTCACTAATGCCTTCTTAGTAGTCTAATAATGCTTAGTGGCTAATTAGATTTAATTAAGTGCAATTAGGTGGTTATATTAGATGCCTATGCATATTAGGCAAATGGTTAGTGTACTTAGCAAGTAGACATGCTCTTTTATTTATTGAACGAGTCTCGGTAATTTTCCGGGCTCGTTTCGGCTTCTAATCAGGCATTACGGGCCTAAATTGGATTTTTAGTATTTATTTATTAATTTTCGAAATTAATTAATTAAATTTTTTTTTTTTGGAAATTAGACCGGGATGGTCGACGACCGAAATTTTATGCTGATTATCGTGGTGCAGTTTTTTTATTTAATTGAACTGTATTTTGTGCTGAAATAAATTATTTGTGATTATAACCGGGCGTCGGTTGACAGCGTCAAAAATGTTTTGGTGGACTATAGAAAATGGTGGGAATTGTGGAAAGGAAATTATAATATTTTGGCTAAAGCTGACCGTGTCCCCACCCACGGCTATTTTATCGAGAATGATAAAAGATGGAAATTGATTCAATGGTTGGGTGTGGTATACTATATCGACCTACAGACGATATGTCAGCTTAGCAGAGAGCAGTATACCGGTATACTATATCGGCTTACGTGCGATATGTCATCTTAATAGAGAGTAGTATACCTTGTTAGTTTTGATTGAATATGTTGGTATACTATATCAACCTATGGGCTCTGATATGCAGCTTAGTAGAGAGCAGTATACCTTATCAACTTAGATTGAGCACTGTTGGTATATTATATCAATTTACGGGTTCTGATATGGCAGTTTAGCATAGAGCAGTATACCTTATCAGCTTAGATTGAGCACTGTCAGTATACTATATCAGCTGAAGAGCGATATGGCAGCTTAGCAGAGAGTAGTATACCCGATTATCTCAGAAGCAAGCTATACTATCTAATTATCAGCTTAACAGTGAGCAGTCCTAATATCGCGAAGTTAATAGATAGTATGAGATGAGCCGACCAAGAAAGGGTCAAGATGAAAAGTAATCGACTAGGTTGATTGATTAGTGATTTGATCTGTTGTAGTAACTTGATTGATTTGGGTGCCTATTCGAATTGTGCTGATGTGAAGGTGGGATTTGAGGCCAAGGTAAGCCCTCTGACCTGTGTTGTGCTTAGGCAACTCTTATGGCATATTGGTTTCCTAATCGGGTCTTCGGGAGTAGAACTTGCTGAGACATTGTCTCCTTGGTTATCGAATAACCATTTTCAGGTCGTAAGGTGGTGTTGGTGGAGGACCAGAAGCCTCAAGGTTTGGAGAAGGTGGAGATCGAAGATCGGTGAACATATCTAACTAGAGGGTCATAGGATAGTTCCTTTTTGTTAAGCCGATAGTTTTGTAAACAACTTGACAGTGTATATGTACCTGTTTGTTTATAAAAAGGATCGTGTTGGTGTCGAAATTTGCGGCCCTACTTTCCTATCTCATTGTTTTATTATCTAGGGATTTTTATATCAGCTTTCGCATGCATATTATAAAAAGAATAGGGTTGGCGATGCGTCCTAGGACGTCGCTATTAATCGACCAGGTAAGGGATGGGTGCGTGCTCGAGAATCGGGGCGTTACAAATTACCCATGGTCATAATAATGCCACCCGGGAAAACCAGTGATTGGCCAATGCCTTTCCATATCCCTCTCCGTCTCTCTACCATCGAATCTCTCTCGGCTCCACCCCGTAGAACAGGGGCAACACTAGCTGTCCCCTTGAGCCTTTTCCACTCCATTACCTTCCTTCACCAGCTTGTCCAAGCACCACCAAGATGAATCGTGGTCCTCTGAGAAGACGACCACGGCAATCTGCGTCTCCTTGACGGCCTTCGTCAGCGCCCGACGAGATCTCGCGCCCCGAGCCTTGGGCCATCATCGTCGATGGAGGCATCGATGCCGCCACGAAGGGAGGAAGCTGGGGCGGGCATCCTTGCCTCTGAAGTAGAGGAAGACATCGAACGGCCATCCTGCTTTGGAAGAAGGAGAGGACGACGATGGCATTAGAAGATAGAATGTGATGCTTTTTCCTCTTCAATTTTTTTTCTAGAAACAACCACGAGTTAATTTTCCATTCAATTTTGAGTTAAATTGTTCGGTTTATGATTTACGAAAAACTAAAAACTGACTTTTTTTTTTAAATATTTTCCCAAAATTATAAATTATTCAAAGCACGTAGCAAAATCAATGGTGGGTCTTCACTAGAATTTCTCCGCCTAGTAAAGGATAAGAAAAAAGATCATTTTCGTTATCCTCCTAGACGGCCATAAAATAAACCGGGGGAAATAACAACTAAGGCTACGCTTGGTCGTCCGGATTTCTAATCGAGATAGGACTAGATAGGATAGGATATGAAATCCTGTGATTTTTTTATATCCTATCTATTATTTGGTGAATCGCAGTATTAAAATCAAATATATTTACATCATATCATGTACATTTTTTGATATAAACGACATATCATTATAAATAAACCTAAATGTTCATAAATGAAGTGAAAATCTCCCATAACACTATTTCTTATTTTATTTTATTTTATTTTAATTTATTTGTTCTTTTTTATATTATTTTCTTTATTATTTCTTCTTTCCCCTTTCATCATTCTTTAATAAAATTTTATCAAATAGTAAACTGTACTAACATACCTAAATATATAATAAATATAATATATGTAATTTATAGATTGAATGTTTATTATAAGATAGAATTAAAGTTGAATATATAAATTAAAATAAGATTAATAAAATAATTTTTAATTTTTAATTTCTTAAATTAGAATTCAAATATTATTTATATTGAAATATAATTTCAATTTTGTTAATTTAATAAGTTTGTTATTCGGGAAAAATAACTTTCCTAATATGGATGTTAGAAATCAATCCACCTTTGTCCCACCTCCCCAATGTGATAATTTTATCTTGCTTATATCCTGCTTATATCCGACTTTATCCTGTTCTAAGCGAACACCAAACGTAGGATATGATAAATCATATTCTATCACGAATTTTATCCTGACTACCAAACGCAGCCTAAGGGTTTCGGATCAAATCAAAGTCAAATGCTAATTGAACCAAATTGAAATTTCATGCATTTTCAATTCAATTCGAATAACAAAAAAATAACTTTCTTCTCCAGTTCAATTAATCAATTCAAATCGAAATTTTTAACAAAAATTGCTCTCTTTTTTCTTATTTCTTATTCAATTTAGTTCTCGTAAATAAGGTAAAAAAGGGAAAACTGAAAACCAAATCGAACCTGGTTTTCATATTTGATTTGGGTCACAATTCGATTCGGTTAAGCTATTCACTCTTTCTGTTTGATTTGGATTTCTTGAAAATTCGAATCAAACAGAACCGTCAATCCTCGTAATAACAACTCACAATGCAGCTTGCTCTAGTTAATGTCCAAAGTAAGCTACCAAAAGCATCTTAAAACCACATATCTTTGCAATATATCCTGAGTAGGGCTGGGCAAAGGAAGGGGGGAGGTATCGACATGTTTTGACACGAATCGATATATTTTGGTAGGTTAGGCCAATCGTGTGCATTAGAGACTTGGATTGAGTTGAGGACGCCATGTGGGTCGGCTGTCCCTTGAATGGATGTTTAGTGTACAACTGGAAACGTCTTATTACTTTTGATGAGGGTGATGGTGCTATACTAATCCCAGATTTTGAAGTGCAGTTGTAACCCATGTATCCTCGCGATCCAAAGGCCTTACTTAATGAGATGAGATCGCCTTTTGAACTTTGGAGAATTTTGAGAATGGATGGACTTTGGAAGTAGAAGGCTATGGCACTGGTGACAAAAGCTACAATTAATGATACAAAGCGTTCAAACTTGCTCTCATCTCTTTGACAGAAAGAGTCAGAGTGCAACTTTTTCTTTTTTGGTCGGAAAAAAAAAATTCTTTGAGTGACGTGTTCGTTTTCAGTCCTATCGTAATGTTCTAATAAAAAATAACCTATGCCAAATTTGGGAATCGGTGTGAAATCTTTTTTCAAGTGTATCTCCTTTTCTGAACATCGAGGTTTATAATTGCCTCGACTGGTTGTCTAATCCCCTTACTCTGGTCATTACATAAAAATATATGAGACCCGTGAATAATATGGTTCGATCTTACTGCCCCTCAAGAAGTGCTTCGGGGTCAAAATTTTCACCATGGATAGCCCTAACGTGTCATAAAAGGAGAAGTCGGCCTATTATTATTTTTCCCAATAATCCTTCACTGGGAGGAGCATTGGTACCGTCTACAAGGGTCATAAAAGAAGAAGCCGGCCTATTATTTTTTCAAATAATAATTCATGGGGCATCGTTACCATCTACAATGGGCATAAAATTAGAATCCGGCCTACTCTACAGGTCGCCAAAGACACGGGAAACTGAGAGAGGGGGTTTTGTCCAAAGAAAGAGAAGAAGGGTGTAATGATTCAAAGCCTCGAAGAACGTTTATTTCAATTTTGTGATCTTTATTGGTTTGCAGCTGGAAATTTGTAATGGAGATGTTGAAAAGGAGAATAATCAAAGTCGCTTTTGTGATTCTTTACCTGGTAGGGAAGCGAGAGTTGTTACTTGAAAGATAATAACCCATTTATAGCAAATTATCTAGAATATATGCTGGGTGCATTTGATTTAGCTTTTACAATGGACTTTCGACCTCCAAAACATTTTGAGGAAATATTGAGATGTTTAGCAACCATCTTCAAAGAGTTTTCAAGTAAAACATAGCATTAGAAATGCTGAAAACTCAAGGTAAGTGAGGTCTTATTTTGAGTTTTTAGCATTTTCGGAACGCTAAAGGGCTGATTTAATGAAAATTAGTGAGTTGCCTATTTTGCGCTCAAAACCTAACTAAAAGTCCAATTTTGCCCCCTTTTGAAAGGATTAGAACCCTAGATCTAGAGACACTGCCTTCTTCGCTCTGCTCGCTCTCCGCTCGACCCTGCACTTCATTCACTGCGCTCTGCTCACCCTTTTCAATTTGCTCGCCCTAGATCTACCCCGTGCATTATGCGAATCTGTTGCACCCGATTCACTCTTTATCTCAGTGTCTCTCTCCATCGATGGCTTCTTCTTTGTCTCTCCTTTGCCTGATGGTTCTCATCGCGGTGATTGATGTGGTGATGATTGTTGGAGAGGTTGATGACGGAGGCAACCAGAGAGAATTCGATTAGTTCAAGTTGACGGAGCAAATGGCTGACCAGGCACTTTTTGCTGGCGAACTCCCCATTGTTGCTCCTCCAACGCGCTGCGGGTAATTCGTAGTTGTCATTTGTCTTGTTAATTCCAGATGCTTGGCTGTTGATTGCTGGCTCGGGTCTCGTGCTCTATGTATTTAATGTTTGATTGCTTTTTAATTGGGGTTTTGTTTGCGCAGTCTGCGACTTGTGTTGTCTGCATGTTTGATTATTATGCTGGTGTGGCGGTCGAATTTGAAATCATGGGTGAATTTCAGCTATGGCTTCGTGTTGACAGCCTACGAGTTCATTAGAACGCTATTATATCAATGCGTTAAATGCCGAACTAGTGGTGTCAAACCTGCTGAATATCAATCTCATTGAAGCCTAAAAAAATCACATGCACGAAATGGAAATCTTCTGAAGCGTCACTTGTGCTGCTCATGACGATTTTTTTTCCTGTCACCAACATGATTCTTGTATGTCTTTTTGCGGGTCGCAACAAAGAATTGATTTTTGTTTGTCCTGTTTTGAGTATACACTGAGAGATCACATATGGTCAATTGTCGATTACAGTGGATCTGTCCTAATTGAATGTGAGAAGGGGATGTTTTTCCATTTTTTCCCTTGGGAGAACAAGCCAAATTATTTAGGCCTACCCCATTTCCTTCAAAAAGCTGTGTGCAAACTGTGACATTTTTTGTAGGTATCTTGGATTTAAGAGAACCATTCTCTTAGATCGTAAAAGGCTTGTGATAACACAGAATGAAAGCTTATTTTGGTTCATGTCCATTATTTCGGTTGGGTAAGGATCGTTTGAGATGATGACTTGAGAGACATTTGCAAATTCATTTTAATTTTGCTTCAGGTACATAGATCGTTTCTTGTGGCAAAGTGGTGCCATGAACTTGGATACAAGTGCCTACTCAAAGAAAATTGACAAATACAAATCCCCGTAATTTTTTTATTCCCTCAGAATTTCATACGAATTGGAATTCACTTGCCAAAGTAAGGTGCACAATTGTTGAAGATGTAAATGAGGAGGGTAATGCTCCAAATAATGATGCAACTTCTGATATGGCACATTTATATGATCAAATAGCTATAAGTTTATGAAATATTTAAGAATATTTCTAATTTTTAAGGATAATAAATTTCTTTTCTTGGGGTATATTTTAATATGTTTATTGCAATGAAAGTATTCTTTTTTTTAATTGAGAAATAGACCATTTTGATGTAAATTTTTCCATTTGAAATTTTTTTAGCCAAAACAAACAAATTTTATTTTTCTAAAAAAGTTGTTTACATTATCTCTTCAACATTGTTGTCAAAATTTAAATTAAAAAAGTTGCGAACATTAATGTTTTCACTTTTAAACAAATAAAAAATTTAAAATTTAAAATAATCATTCAAATGGGCTTTTCAAATGTGTTTTCTACCAAACAACAATTGTCTCAAAGTTGCTTCTCAAAGTAGAGTTTACTAATAGTTTTTGCATTTTTTCAAAGCCCTTTAAACTAAATTGCTTTCTCCAAAGCTACTTGGAAAAACCGAATCAAACGCAGCTGTCCAATATCACAAGGAGCTTGATCATCACTCTCTCTTCCATCAATTTCAGACATTCAGTGAGATGATAAAGATCCTAAATGTTGACCCACTAAATTCATGTTCAACAGTTTGCTCTTATCAGTGAAATTGTGTGGATTTTGATGTAAAATCCGAAAATTAAACTTAATGACTTTTTTTTTCCTACAAATCACGGATTATCTTTCTATTAATAAGTTTGTGAAATTTTATTATAATTTGTGATTCGTATGCGCATGCGAGGGATAGAGATAGATGCGTGTATGACTATGTCGGTGAAGGTGGCGATCCATGCTGGCTTGAAAGAGAAAGACAAGTCAGAGAGAGGTGACCAACACAGGACACCACAATGTTTTCCATGCAAAGTGCACGTCACATGGCAAGGCTTGTGATTGTATTATGGATGGAGGAGGTTGCAAGAATGTTGTAGCAACTGTAATGGTCGAGAAGTTGAAGTTGCTGATGAAAAATCATCCCCACCCTGACAGATCACAATAGTTAAGGGAGGAGAATAAAGAAAAGGTCTTCGACTTCGTAAATTCAATTTTCTATTGCAAATAAATATCATGGAAAATTATGGTATAATGTGATTTCAATAGATGTGTGCCATATGCTACTTAAACTATCGTGGTAATATTAACATTGAACTATTCACGATGGACACAAATACACTTACTCCTTCGAGAACGATGGTGTATAGATTGCAGTTGCACCATTAATAATTGATAAGGAAGAAGTTGTTTTAACATCATTGTCTGGATTAACAAAGGCCTACGAGGAGACGTGTGTTGCACGTGCACTAGTGGTGGAGAACGAAGAATCACTTCGATTGCCAAGACAATTAAGCCACTTGAAATTTTTTATCTTGATGAAATTTTAGCTGCCATGCCTCCCATGTGTGATATTCATTACTGCAGTTGTCCCAAACAAAGTTGCCTACCCCACGAGTCCTAAGGAGCATGAACAAAGTCAACTGCAAAAACCTTACGGCCAAAGGCCTGGTGGAAGAAAGTGCTAGTCCTTCTGCGGTGCCGGCTAGGAGGGGCCGAAGGGCTGTTCTCGGCTTGGTTGGTCTGGGCCCATTTCTTTTTCTAAATTAATTTGAATTCTTCGAATGAAAAATTCAAAAAAAACTAAACTATTTTTCTCAAATTAAAAAAATTAATTTAGAATTTTTTTTTATAGAAAAGCACTCATTTAATTAAACCAAATTAAAAGATAAGTATATCTTCAAGTAATTTGAAAAAGAAAATTACACGTAATGGTGCCCTAATAACAACTACACACAAATTACACCAAAGAGAATGCCTAATAAATTAGGTATCTTCATGTCTTGTCCTTCACCTTAATTCAGATGATACAATTTCATTGTTGTCCTCTAGTTCATATTGGGCACATTCCTCTAGAGTCAGTTCTTGCACAAACCAATCGTGTCCAGCCAAAAAAATTTCTAAATTTTCCCCTTTTGTCTTCCAAGATCTGTTAGCTAGTTTTAAACATGGGCTCATAAATGCTGGTGCGATTAGAAATCAAAAAACTAGTCGCTTCCGTCTTCCACCATTTCAAAATATGGACATTGTCTTTGCCAACTTTATTAATGTATATAGAGTAATTTATTCCCAAGTACGTCTCCATGTAATTTATTCCCAAGTACGTCTCCATCTCACTGGTAGACAAAGACGAAAAACTAACAGAAGGTTCGGAGTGTTCTTCTGCTTAGGAATTAGAGACCATAGAAATTTCTGGCCTTCTATGAATATTCTAACTCGGTCATTTCATGAATATTCTAAAGACTTTTTAAAATGTTTCCTAGAAACAATGTGTTCATAAACCACAATAAGCTGGTATTTTCTTTTAATCATTTTAAGCGCGCTTTTACATGGGAAGATCATATTCTTTTTTTAGCTCCTTCCTAAAAATGGATCTTTAGAACATGAAGGGACAAAGGCTACTTGCACTAACGATCTATTTTTTTCTATTGATGCTGATTAAATAGCTGACAATTTGAACAAGTTTTTGTCGCCACCTAAATTTTGGTTAAATATATATGATTAAATTGTGTAGAAAATTAGAGATCGATTTGGCCCTAACAAGAAAAGATTTTTACATCACATAGTCATTAATACTATTTGCATCAACTAAATTTTATTTTTTATTTTATTTTCCCTTCATTTTACTACATTTCAGATAAAAATTTAAAAATGTAAAAATTTCAAATCATTGTTTTAAAAAATTAGAAAGACGTAAAGGGACTCGGGGGCGGGGCCAGACCCCAGCCCCCTTTCTTTCCTCCGCCCGGGCCGGGGCCTAGTTCTCCTCATTTTCTCCCCCCCCGGCCCGGTTCTCTCCCTTCTCTCCTTCTCTTCTTCCTACCCTCACGGGACGTCTGGCCCTATAAGAGGAGGGGCCCAAGGGTGAGATCCGCGGGGATGAGAGGGGGATCCGAGAGAGAGGGAGATTGAGATCGAGAAAACGAAGAATGAGGGCGAGAGTGGGGAGTTTCTCCGGTAGCCACCGCGCCTGTACGCCAGCCGCCGATCCTCGCCGACGTCCTCAAACCAGCTCCAGTAAGCCAGCCCTGTTTTTGCCCTGTTTTGGGTACTTCGGGCCGGAGCTCGCGGCCGCCCGGCTCATGCCAACTCCGGCCCCATCTCTCCCTCTTTTGGCTGCTGTGGTGTTGTTGTTCGCTCGGCGAAAGCTTCAGCCTTGGTTTGAGTCCCGATGGAGCCAAAACCCGACGTTTCAGGAGCGTGCTCGACGGAATGCCCGAGATAGACCTAGTTTTTGCCTGTTTATTTTGGACGGTATCGAGTTGTCCGGACACCATCTCGGCCAGTCGAGACGCCTCGGTGACGTTTGGCGCTTGTGGGCGTCGGCCGTTTGGCCGTTTCGACGCGTCCCCGCCGCCCACTCCACCGTTTTCGCGCATGCCCGAGCGGGAGGAGCCCCTCGGCCGGCGGTGTCGGGTCCGGCCGGGAGAAAGGGACCCAGGCGGAAGCCGAGCCCTCGGCTTCGGCTGGCCGAGGCGACGGCGGATTAAGCGTGCGGCCAAGCCGGGACGAGCGGCGTCGCCACGGCCATCGTCGTCGGCGTTGCGTGGGAGCAGGGGAACGCGAGGGGCTACTAGTCGGGTCGGCCTGGGTTGGGTCGGGGTCGGTCCCGGGTCGCACGTCTAACTGGCTTGGGCTCATTATATTAGCTTTGGGTCGAGCTCGGTTTGTTGGAATTGGGCTTAATTCTATAAGATTGAGCCCAGTTCGTTTTTTAAAAGCATCTTAATGGGTGAGGCCTCCCAACCTGAAGACCAGTGGCAGCCCACATTCGGACTGGGCTCAAAGGCCAAGCCCGAGTCCCAATTTCGGAATAAAAAACTATGAAAACATATATTTTAAAAAAATATCTAAAAAAGAAAAAAATTCAAAAGAATTTCGAGAAAAAATCTCAAATTAGGAAAAGTTAACAAAAAGAAACAAAAAGGTTTTTGAGTATCTTTCTCTTTAAAATGCATGAAATATCCTTCAAAAAAAAAAAAAATCAAACCTGAGGTTTAAATAAGGTATTAATTGATTAACTAGTATAATCAAGTCTCAAATCCTATTTTTTTTTTTTTGTTGCGTAGAAGTAAAATATTTATCTTAATATTTTATTTGGTTTCTAATCGATCCAACACAAACTGATTAGTAGCGATTCATAAATGAAAATGACTTGCACGTTAAAAATTTAGACCATAAATTGTAAATTAATGAGCTTAGGAGAGCCAAATTAAATCTAGACTTAGTAGGTCATTGCCTCCACAGCTGTGGGAGGGTCCAAGGAGGTCGCAAAAGTTTATTTTATGTGGCATAATCCTTAGTTTTAGTTCAAATATTTTAAACCTGTTGACTTTTTTTTTTTTTTTGATTTTTTGTTTTCATGATTCATGCGTCCAAAATATACTCGAACATGAGATAATTGTATGTACATGTTATAATTGGATCTTTAACAGTCATATAAGGGACATACGTTGGCCATGCTTCGGAAAAAAATTGATATCAAGAGGTCAAAAACTTTTTGAATAGAAAAGACTAATTTAAATATAAATTTCAATGCCATAACAAATATGGAAGAAATTCGTAAATAGCATCAGCTAAATAAAAAATTACATTTCAGAGGAATTCATTTATAAATTCCTGCAAATCAACTTTTTTGCAGAGTATCTATCTATCTAATGGTGAAAATTAGCCAATCATCTGATTTGAAATGTCTTGTACTCTCCAACGAAATAGTAAAAATATCAAGCCAATTATCTGCTACACATGGACGTCATGGATTGCTTTAATATATAAAAAGTCTTAACTCCTGAAATTTTTGGAGCACAATTTTTTGGTTTTTAAGATTCAGGAGCATGCTTTTGATTGAATATGTATTAGGTTTTGTCATTTTGTGTTGTATCTTATGCGTTTTGACTAATGTTTGTCTATGTCTATAATTTGTGCTTGCCTGAGATGGGTCGTACCTATTTTGTCTCCTCCATCCACCAATCATAATGTTTTGAGTAAATCGAAGACGTGGTTAAAGGACTTTGATCTGCATATAGTTCGTGCGCCATATGCTTCTATTTTCAGGATGCACAAGTTGTTATAATAGATTAGCTACAGTGTCGGTCTAGGATTGTACGAATAAACTACTATTGCATCATATCTCATTTGGAAAAGTCACGGATTATGATCTTCTGTCTCTCTATATTTCTAATTAATTGTCATACTGAATTTTTTGCTTTCTATAATTTTGCCAAACGCAAGAAGATTTCGTGTCAACATTACAAGTGTAAAACGATGACACACTATTTGATGATGAAGAATGTGAAACAGAAGCTACCGGTGATGAAACAAAATAAAATCAAATCGACGAAGCAAATGTGATTAAAACCGAGGGAATGAGAACTGTGGAGGATCTATTAGAGAACGATAAAAGATGCATAAACAAGTGGGATTGGGTGTCTCTAGGAGGAGCTAGAAAAATGCAGATGATGATAAGGTAAAATACTTAACTCTTGCATGTTCTCTTCATGGAAAAAGTCTATGTATCTACAGCTAGTATAAGGATCAACAAACTTTAATTTGTCTGTTGTTGAGGCAGGAGTGAATGAAAATCTTACCTTTGGTGAGAAGGCAAAGAAAGTTAAGACTTGGAACTGAAGATGGCGAAGCCAATCATAACAGTTTGTTAGGATGCATAATAGAAATGACATTTTTTCTATGTGATGGAGCTGGATGATAGTCCCAGGTTAAAGGATGCTTCCTTGGCAAGTGCAAGAACTTGGGCATTATATGAAAGTTTTGATGAAGTAGTAACCTTTGATACTATATATTTGACCAATCAATATGAAATGCCTTTCGCCCCTTTCATGAGTGTGAATGAAGATACTAACACATTCGTTTGGTTGTTCAAATCATTGTCTCTTTCGGATGGGAGGACGAGCTCCATTCGCTGCTATCACAGACTAGGACAAGGCAATGCAAAATGCAGTTGAGCATCGGTTCCCTGGTCCTAAGCATCCATGGTGCTTATGGCATATCATGAAAAACGTTCCTGAAAAATTAGGTTGATATTCTGCATTTCAACTTATCACTCGACATAAAGGGCGTCCCACATGGAAGGAATCAAAAATAGGTCATATTGATAGAGTAAAGAAGCAAAAGACTAAGGCTCGACAGACTAAGCGAAAGAAAAGCAAGAAAAGCAAAGATGTAGTTTTGAAAATGGTAATTGTAAATTTATTGACATCCTTTTTCTCTATTTCATATCATATAATGGACTTCTTATTTGGTGGTACTCTCATGTTTTCGGGAGTTAATGGAGCCAAAAAGGAAATAAAAATGGAGTCTTGACGCTTACAGTTTTTGCTTTTTATTATAAAAATTATCTTCATTCTTAAAATGGTTTTTGTATGACTCACTAGTGGGTAACTTAAGTGCACTGTCGGCTAGCATACATGATCTACCGAAAGCTTCTTCTTTTCCAGCAGAAACTATTTAAATGTGGGGAAGGTCCTTTCGTCCATAAATTAATCTTCTATTTGAGAATATTCTATACAACATTTGTGCTTTGTAAATAACGGTCAAAGTATGTTCATCTAGGACAACTCGTACCTATGTGAGGATTGGACTTGATAATCAATGCCGCAACGCTCAACATGAGCCAATCATACTTATCTTCGTTCGATTTAAGAAATTCTCATATATGATTGTCGTATTCGTTTACATAGATTTCTGATCTTAGACATTTCATAAGATTCTTTGAGGTATCCTTTTTCTATATTTTAATCTTGTGCATTTATGAAGTCATTTGATTTTTTTTTAAAAATGGTATATTTATATTCTTAATACTAATTCATGAATTTTTTTTTTTATTTAACAGGACTAAACCATGGGACAATGTCAACCTTATTATACTATTAATCTTTTGAGGATCACAACACAACTTTTTAAAATTAAAAATTATTGATCAATACATTCGACGAATAAGCATTCATTTCACATAGTGATTTGTGTAATTAGCTATTTTCCACGGGACAAAGGAGTGATGTTGAAGGTAAAAGAATTTCTTATAGGTGAAGAGAGAGAGATTCTTAATTTTTGTTCGTGATCAACAGTTGAGACTTGCAAAATCCTGAAGTTTGATTGTACAAGAATGTTCTAGACTGTTTTCTAGAGAAGCCTTTTGTCTGTATGTGATTCTTAGAATCATCACCCATTTCTTTGTAGAGAGAGTGAGCTTCTTGGATTCATGTCCTCTCTGAGTACCATTTACTCAACAAAGCTGCTCACCATCTCTGATGTGTAGGTCATCCATCCGAGCAATTCTAGCATGCAAGAATTTGTCCATTTGTGCACCTACAATTGATGCATTATAAACATGGGATCAGCTGACATTCAATTGAGGCCATCCATCTCAAACTTAGTTTCTCATTTCTAAGAAAACAAAGTCATGTTCACATCATTCTTTCTAGTAGTATACAGAAAGGAAAAATATTCACAACTCCAACAGCGTTACCTTCTCAAATGGCACATAACAAGAATTTCACATATTTTCAAATACAAACACAAACTCTCCCCCCTTGGTCTGCTGTCTCTCGTAATATGTTAGGCTTGATTAGAGTCTCCTGCTAATTACTGTTTTCAAGAGTTGACTTCAACGATCCAACCATGGAACTTCTAAACCTGTGAAGACCACAAGTCGCTACTAGAGCAACATAAAAACAAACAACATACTATATTTGAGGGGGGGGGGGGGGGGGGGGGGGGGGGAAGACAAATAGATATCAATGCAGACCTACCAACAAGAGCAGCCAGTTACATCAAGTTTTAAAGATATTTCAGCTTTGGTTTGCTTGGAAGCACCTTGAGGTTCAAGCACCCACTTAAGTTCACTGCCTCCAAATTTGGCACCTTTGAGAAGTCTGGAACACTAATTAGAGACTTACGGCAGCTGAAAATTAGGAACTTCAAATTTCTAAAATGCTGCAAATTAAAAGGAACAGCCGAACAAGATTTTGATAAATTTCACTTTATGAAAGGCACCTAAAATGGAAACCGACAATAAAAGCATGTATGATGTACTTTTAAGTTATCTCCTAATTCTTTAATCCTGCTGTTATGCATATCAAACCAAACAAGTTTCTTTAGACTAGCACCAAACTTTAGAGTTGATAAAGGATATTCAGGCCATTCAAGCCACCTTAAATCTTTAGGAAGATATACGGGATCTCCGCTAAGCTGTGCATTTAGAAATAGGAGCAATCTCAGTCTCCTCATATGTGTGAAAGCACTCGGATTGATGTCTAGCTCTACTTGTGTTGGCAAGTCCAGCACTTTGCCTCTAACAGCATTGGTTCCCTATCAAGGAAAAGAAAATAATTATTACTACACTACCCGAATTAGGTAACGGCGTGTAAATTAAAGAAGACAAAATTATCAATGGTGTCATGAGAAGCTCTCACAATATCCTCCAAAAATACTTCAAAAACATCATTGCAGCACCATAATCTACTACATTTCCCAAGGTCATCTAAACACTCTTGTTTCACACTATCCTGACCCATCAACTGAATCGAGTCATGCATTTGTGCTGTTCTCTGATTATGGATGTTCTTTAAAGATCTCTCTATTAAAGTTTGAATCCCAATTAATGTCTTTAAACCACAACCATCAAGAACTGTGGTTACATAATGACTATCCCTCCTCTTAAAGAAGCAAGTAGCGTCAAAAAATATGTCCTCCTCATTGTTTTCCAGCGCACCAAACTTTTTCTTCAGAACATTGTTTATATCTTTATTAGGACTTTCAGCAAGTTTACCTAGTGTACTCTCACATTCCCCTCTACTTCTACCACATAAAAGGGACCCAACAACACAATTGCTAAGTGAAGGCCATTAGCGTAGCCCAAAATATTATCTATGAAATCCCTGCTTATGTCTTTTATCTAGTTTCTTGGAAAAGCAAATGGATGCAGAAGTTCAAAAGCTTCACCTTGATCCAATGTTTTAATTTCATGTACCTGATCTGCCCCATGAAAATTTAGTACATGGTGATCCCTTGTCGTAACAATGATCCTTCTCCCTTTTCCAAACCATTCACTCTGTATCTAATCATCTAACTGGTCCCCATGATCCACACATTCAAGCACAAGTAGAATCTTCTTGCAGCAAAGTCTATCTCATATCAAACAAACACCTCCATCCACACTCAAGACTGCTAAGTTTTCTTTCCAAAATATCTCAGATAAGAGTGCTTTTTGCAAATGAACTGGGCCATCAGGTTTACTGGAAGTTTCTCTAACATTTGCAAGAAAGCCGCACCCACCAAACTGACTAGCCATACTGTTATGGACAGCTTTAGCGATGGTGGTCTTCCCTATACCTCCCAGTTCCCCGTATTCCTATCATCCGAACCTCATCCAAGCCTGTACTTAACAACGAGTTTACTTTTTCAACCTGGCAACCTATACTGATGGGATACTTGGGCACACTCAGGGGTACTCGTCCTACTATAGTCACGATACTCGATCTCATTTCCACCAAAACAAAGTAGCAAAGAGAATGGGAATAAATGGCAATATACGATCCATCGGACTAACAAAAACCAATATGAAGTAAACAATCACTCTGTAACATTCCAAAACATGACTCTAACGCACTAATCGATGCCATCATATAATAACCAGATTAGAGAATTACCAATTCTTCCACAGGGTCGAACAGGAATACTCTGATTACCCATCGACATAATAATGCCAACCGGACAAATGGGCGGCTTCAATTGGGGCTTGCCTCCATTTCTTCACCTTCTCAGAATCCACCTTTCCCAATTTCTCTTACCAGACCAATGCCTTGCCCATAACTCTCTGTCTCTCTCCTTCCCCCCCTCCTCGAATCTCCCTTGGCTCCACTCCATGGAACGCGGGCAACACCAGCTGTCCCCTTGAGCCTCTTCTACTCCATTACCTTCACCGGCTCGTCCAAGCACCACCCGGACGAATCGTGGTTCTCAGAGAAGACAAGGAGGGCGATTCGGGACTCCTCAATGGCCCTCATGAGCGCGGGCGAGATCTCGTGCCCCGGGCCTCGAGTCGTTGCTGTCGATGGAGGCGCTGATGCCTACTTGAGCCAGAGCCCCGTCGAGGTGAGGGAGGAAGCAGGGGCGGTCGTCCTAGCATCTGAAGCTGAAAGACGTCGAACGGCCATTTTGCTTCGAAGTTGAAGAAGTATCAGTCCGAACGTTTGATACCGCACACCTTCTTCTTTGAATTTTTTTCGTGGTTTAAGGGTAAAATAAGGGATATCTGTTGGCCGTGGATGGAAAAAAAATGCATATTAAGAACTGAAAAACCTTTTTTAAGAGAAAAGAATTCTCTGAGAATGGGAATTTCGATGACATAACGAAATATGGGAGAATATACTGACCAGCGAAACTACCAAAATTTTCTAAAACAATTTAGCAATTATAAGGTTTAAGAAACTTTTCTGAATGAATATAACCACCACGCTAGTGGTCAAGTTCGAGTTAAACACCATACAAATTACCATAACTTCATTCACTGTCGGTGTATGAAAGATATTACATATGTAGTAACGTGAAGGATTGATTAGTTCATGAAGAAGCCCGTATGAATTTATCCTTCTTCGGGAAATTCAAACACTTGGTCCATTTGTAATCTATCTAATCATGGTCAATCCATACTCACATAATGAGCGACTTTGTCGAGTTCATATTCGCGTGAAAGTCAGTTTTTGGGCGAAAATGTCTTTCCTGTAAAGAAGGAAAAGTATAAACTCTTTCTTTCATGGGTGTGTCAATCGCCATGCCACATTGAAGAAATTTGTCAAGCAAGACGATAATGCCTCAAGGGATAAGGTGGAAAAGAAAATGTTAGAGGAGCGACTCTTTTAACTCCAAAGCCCCCCTCATGACACATTCCAGCACCGACAAGCAATTTCAAGGTGTTCATGGCAATAGCAATTTTGGGAGAATTTCAAGAAGAGTAGAAGGATGAAAATTTGATGTTATCCACCTCTGACCTAAGTGGAAGGTTTCGTTTCCTTCTTTGATGTCTGTGATGAATTTAAGGGAACCATATGTGGGCATTCAATGCCTATGGTGGCTACTCTTAAGAAACATCTTGAATTTATGTCTACCGAGTATCTTTAGGGTATATTTGGTAACTGTTCTGCTTTAAGGAACAATTTTTGCTTAGAAATAAAAAAAATTCAATAGCTTCTAACATTTGAAAGTGTTTGGTAACAATTAAAATTTTTTATTTTCGGGAAAGAAATGCCTTTGATAAAATCTCAAATTTTTTTTTGTGAATTAGAATTTCTTTTTAATTTTTTAATACTTTTATTATATTTTTCTCTTTTTTCTTTTCCTTCTTTTTCCATCCCTCTTCTTCTTCTTCTTCTCTAGCTGATTGTCGGCCATGGCAATGGCTGGCGACCAGCTATGCAAGGTCTAGCGAGCTTGCCGGAGCCTCACCAAGCCAACGCGAGGCCTAGCGAGATTGAGCCTTATCGAGGCTCGACTGGCCATTGGCGAGGTTGAGCCTCAATAGTGGCTGGGCGACCTTGTCTAGCCACCGATTAGGCTAGACCTGGCCAAGTCGGCGCGAGGCTGACCCTTGCCAAGGCCAAGCCTCGCCCTAGCCTGGGGAGGCTTTGGCGAACTAGCAAGACCTAAACCCAGCCAGTTGTTGGCCATCGCCACGGCCAACAATTGGCCATGAGAAAGATGAAGAGAAAAGAAAAGAGAAAACTATAAAATTTGGATTGATTCTGAAATTGTTCCGAGAAACAAAGAATTAACTTTTTTCTACTTCTTGATTATTTATTAAATCTATTCTTGGGAACAAATTCGTTTTCGGGGATACAAAAGTTCCAAACGAATTTCTTTTTTTTCTTTTCAGAGAATAAAAGAATAGATTCAATTATTTTTACCAGTTAGCAAACAGACCCTTAACAACAGTGGAGGAAGGACCTAAGGTGAAAGCATCTAGTCATCGAGAGTTGTTGTGATTATGCTTACCTCAATGATGAAGAGTGGACATGAAAATTAATGCCCAAATACTCATAAAGTGAGCCAACTATAGTTGTCATTGTTTGATATAAGAAATTCTCGTATATGATTGTCTCGTCCGGTCATATAGAATGTGATCCTTCACGTTTCATAGGATGCCCGTGGAGTCTCTTTTTTCCACATTTTAATCATGTGAATTTATTGAAGTTTTTTGAAATTTTATGTGACGGTATGTTGATATTCTTAATACCAACTCATGAGAGTTTTATATTTAACGAGAATAAGTCATGAGATAATTTTAACTGGGAAATTACAAAAAAAGTTCTAAATTTATTGCAATTATACCAATTTAGTTTTAAACTTTTTTTTTTACCAATTCCGTTATAAATCTTTTACAGTTATGCCAATTTAATCTATCAGGCTAATTTTGCCTGTCGGTGCTGATGTGGATGCGGGCCAGTAACGACAATTCAGCTGATGTCAACATGAATTTTTTTTTAATAATATTTTTATTAAATTATTATTTTTATTTTTTTCTTTTTCTTTTTTCTCTTCTTCCTCCCTTGGCTTCTTTTCCCATAGTGATCGGCGAGGCTCCGCTGACACTCATCAGCCACTAGGCGAGGGTTTCTAGCCCTCGTTGGCGACCTTGCCTAGATCTGGACGAGGTCTCGGGGCCACGAGCGAGGTGATTTCGCCCACAAGGCTAGCCTCACCATGGCCTTGCCACTAGCAAAGGTGGCATTGTTGTGACCCGACTTCATGAGCCAAGAAGAGGAAATGTTGGGTTCAAGGGTACTTGACCATGAGAGCTCCCTCATGGTTTGCATCCACAAAGATGCTATCACCTTGCCTTTTAGGATGAACCATTCGTGAGTTTGCTTGATCATAGTTGTGAGCAAGCTCGTACCTCACATGACAGCGGAAAGTATCATGATTCATACCCACATTGATGACATAGGTCAAAGGAGGAGGTCGGGTGTAGGTATTGAATTTAAGGGTACCTTTATCATAGTAGCCCTCCCACTAATACTCTATTCCCTGAGGATGATATCACTACATCAATTAGGAGCTTTCTACATTGGGTATGGTAAATTATGGTCAGCTTCGACGAGGCCCATACCCTTTGCAATGGGTTGATTTTATTATTTAGTTATTTAAAACAACCTAAAAAGAATGGGAGTCACCACTAGCCTCGTTTTTGTGGTCAGCTAAAAATCCCAATTGAGGGTTAAAAGTGGTCTCTCGATTCTTACACAACTAGAGATTCTAGATTTGGGAACTCGGATTATGCTAATATTTCTATGAGAGTGCTTTCAGTAACTAATAGTTTATCATATTTCCTAAGGTGTCCAAACATTTTTTTTTTTTACTTTTTTGGGTTGTTAAAAGTGCCTAAGTGACCATGCATGAATGGCTATTTTCATGCAATTTCTATTTGTAAGAAAGAAAATGAAAGCAAACAGTTAAAATTTAAAGACGAGAGAGAAAGTAATCAAGTGAATTGTTATAGGGAAAGCAATAAATCTAACTTGCAACCCTAGGTGACAGGAAAAAATAAAGAGGAAAAAATAAAACCCGCACTTCATCGGGTGTTTACACAATGCAAAATGACCCGAAACATATATCAGGTAAAAATGAATATAAAACTGGGTTGGAATGGATATGGATCTCCCATTGTCCTCAAATCTTGGGGGATGTCCACCTCCAAGGACCTATACTAATCCTAATCTAAAGAAACTAAGACAAGGTACATACAATAGGAAAGAAACAACCACTCATGCCAAAAAACAACCATACTTATTAAACAATAAAAAAGAATCGGGCAGTAGAAACGGGATTCAAAGTTGATCAAGTTGGGTCTCGGGATTGGCCTTTGCAAATCATGCATCGGTCCTTCTAGACACCTACTCAATCCATTTTCATGATTTACAGCTAATAGTGACCATTTGTGCTCTCGTGTGGTCACTAACGCTTATAAATCCCTAGGACATGTTCTAAATGAATCCCAAGGTTACCCACATAAATAGACATCATACCTAAACATACATAAAAAATTCAAAAGCATTAGTAGGAATTAAACATGCAGGTAGACCCATTGGCTTTATTTCACAAACAATCAAACAATTTTTAATAAGCTAGCATTGGATCACTTTTTCAGATAACAGGAGCCAAACACAATCATAGGCAGCTCTAAAAAATGAAATATTATTATGCATTTGTGATACATGTGATGCTTCAAGAGGCTTTAAATGTGTTTAAAACATCAAGATGAAATATTTTGACAAAAAGTGTCGAAAGTGAGGTATGATCTCATTTGGGCTATGTAACGCATTTAATTGCCAAAGCTAGTCTGGGACACATATTGCACTACTAACAAATGTCATAGGCATTTTAAATACGATCTAAGCTTCAATAGGATCAACCTCAAATCGGAAGTTACGAGAGATGCTAAACAATTGACATTGGAAGCATCACATGTATTAAAATCATTTCCACATGGAAAACCGACATTTCACTTCAAATTTGGAAAAAGTGCCGATAAAAGACCTTTTTAGTTTTTTTTTTCAAAAAATTTCCAACAACGAAGATTGAGAAACTTGGAACAAACTTCATGAAAGTGATGAATCCTATTTCAACATGAAAATTGTCCTAAAGGATCTTGAAAAAAAAATCACAACAAAGATTTACAATAAGACGTCATAGAACAGATAAACAAAATCAACGCAATTGGCAATGGACCCATGGACAAATTGTTCCAAGAAAATTACACAATGTGCATGACATCAAGGGGAAGGAAGTTTTCTGAAACAAGCCAAATAGACATTTATAAAAATCCAATGAAGTTCAAAACCGCATTAGAAATTCAGCAGAACAACAGGACAACATGACACAACAACAGAGATTTGACCTAGTAAATGGGCTCTAAAAAATATGAAATTTCACCACAACGTACTCAAAAGAGTAACGAACAAAGTTTGTGAAGGGTCTGGCTTAAGAATCTCTAACTAAAAAATCGCACAAAAATAACGAAAGTCAGACTAAATAGGGATAAAACAGGGGTTCCCAATTTAACCTAAGTAAGATTTCTAACCTAACTTGGAAAAAAAAAAAAGAAACGGGCTCAAATGATAAGCAAATTGCGCAAAAATTAGTGGCATTAAAAATATTTAGATGAGTCCTAAAACTTGCTAGAAGGGTCCAAGTTCAATCAAGGTTGAATCGAGGGTAAAAAATTGATGTTCGTGAAGATATGTGAATCAGCCATTTACAAAACAGAACATGGTATATTTTTAATAGTTCAAAAGACCATTTAAACAATACATGAATGGTATGAAACTTGCACACGATGAATGATTGAATGCAACAATGATTTGGGTAAAACGTTTAACCCTATATGGGATGCAAAGAAATCACATGATCCATCAATATTGCAAAATGATTTAGAACTAGGAATGACTCGTCCGATGAACTTCAATTGCAATTAGCCTAATTGATGCATGATGTTTACATACCAAATAAAGTTCAATTATGACATGCCATATATGGACACGAAACTTGTAACACACACTTCAAATGTCGAGAAGGCATTAATGCATAGTTTGTTCTTTAAGAGACCATAATGAATGGGTTTTAGTATGCTCATGATAAGCCTCTAAACTAATGCGAATATCATTGAACATGTTTGATTTCAATGAACTAATGATGTGCAAAAAAACCTACGAAATTTTTTATATGTAGGATGTGACATGATGAACATTTTTTGTGACACATTGGAGCTTAATTTGGATCACACAAACCTATGTGAAAATAACAGAACAAATGCATGTTGTGAGATACCCTAATTGCACCAGAACCTACACACATTCGTGCATGCAATTGACATACCAAATGATGAGAAATCCACATGAATCTTACCTTTCTAGAATCCTTAAAACATGCATTACAAATCTCATAGAGGATGTGAAGTCAAATTGACTTATCTACATCTTCAATTTCACACAAATGCAATTCGGATCTGGTGTAGGGTACATAGACTTAGGTTTGGTTTTTGATGATTTTGTCTAATCAAAACATCTTCAAAAATTCTGAAAAAAATTAGATGTCATGCTCAAGACAATTTTGCATAAATCTCGTGAAGAAATTTTTTCCAGATTCTGCTCATAGAAATCAGTATGAAAACAAAAATATAGAAAATCAAAACAAAGTCAGAACTTCAAATCTACCTATAACTACTGCAGAATCGACTGATTTCGGAGGTATTTTTTTATGACCAAATGACATTTTTTCAGGATGCATGACTTATCAAATTGAAGCTCAGGAAGTCTATTTTTTTACAAATAGAAGGGTTCGAGGTCTGAAAAGTTCATATAGTACCTCATCTCAACCAAAACAATAAGCATACAATAGAAGCACGGAATTGCATATTAACACTACCCACATTCAAACAAACTCAAGTTTGTCTTCAATGAACATCAATCTTCAGTAGATCATTCAATCACATCATCAACCTTAGATCTAAGCATATTATATAAATCTAAACTTGAATACTAGCCCCGATTGGTTACATTGCTTACCTTATCGGATTCAAGGTTAAAACATCTACCTTTTGCATTTTCCTTCAAAACAAAGCGCAATCAGAAAAAATCAACGTCACCAGAACGTGATCGGAACTTTGAGGGATGGATCGGATCGCCTACGGATTGGCTAGGGACCAGTTGGACCGCCAGTTCACCTTGGATAGAACTAGTCCTAATTGAATCGGCCTTGGATGCGTTGGAATAGAACAGACTAGCAGAGTTAATCTGGTGGTTGAGCTGCCAATCCCCAACCATGGTGAGGCTAGGTATGAAGTTGGGGAGAGATCGGTGTGGCTCACGCCGTCAATCTAGGTCGCTGGACCGGCTCGGTAGCCATTTTCTTCAACTCGCAGAACAAGCGACTGGCTCAAGCCGATCAATCGACTGCTGGAGGAGGCACCGGTCACTAGAAGATTGAGGATGAGGAGAAGACCGTCGAGGGGCTAGGTGGCGATTGGCAGATCGACGACGTGAGGCCGACGAGCGATGGACTAGCGAGGGGCTAGTTTGGGAGAAAGAAAAAGAGTGGGAAGAGAGGGGGCAGAGAGAGGTTTTCTGTTTTTGAAAGAGAAAGTATTCTGCAAATGAGGGGCCCCCTTGCATTTTGGAGGAAAAAACCTTTTATACTAAGGCCTAATCGTTGAATCTTGACCATCGGTTTAATCCGATGATAAAAACTTTTATTTAATGGCCAAATTAAGTTTATTAAAGGCTAATCCCACTTAAAACATGTCCTATGATTGATCGGATGACTTTGATTCGCAAAACTTGAGGTTTAAAACAATAATCATAATTAGAGCCTAATTATGGGTAAAATCATAAATTTACAAAATTCGAGGGCCATTTTGCAAAATCTGAAAAATGGAAGGGCATGAGGATAGAATACGCACGATGAGGGGTTGGGGACCGGCTGCTAGTGACCTAGAATCGATCGGCCAAGGGCCGAACTGGCCTGCCTCATCGGTGACCAATTGGAGCGGTCGAACCGGTGCACGTCGGTACTTATTTGGACAGTTCTTGAGGGCTCGAAATTTATAGAAAAGAAAATTTATCCAATATGAGGAGAAATTATCCGATTTTAATCAAATTAAACCAATTAAACCCCTTAAATGCAATCTATGGGTTTTTTTATTAACCTAATCGAATGATTATTGTGAAAAATGACGCATCTAGGCCATGGTACATGTAATTGAACCTATAAGCCAAAATGGGCAATTTTTGCAACTCTTTCCTCGAAATCGCAAATTAATTGAAATTGAATTCAATTAATATTACGATAAACCTATTCAACTAATTACTCATGCTTATGATAACCTATTACATTCAAATTGACTTTGAATTGAATTTGCGAGACTTAAGCCAAAAATGGATTTATGAAATTAGACCTTAGTCTTGAATGGATCCACTTGAATTTCTTCAATTGAAGCTCAATAATCTGGTTTTCCTATATTCAAGAGAGCAAAATTCCTCAAATTGGGAAATTCTCAACTAAATTTCTCAAAATGGACTTCAGATTTAGACTTATATCAAGAAAATGAGTGGAATACAAATGTCCATTCGCAACTCATGAATGATCGATTCGGACCCCCTAATTAGGGCTCAAAATGACAACTCACCCTTTGATATGACAATTCTCGAAATTGAGTGAAAGAATGGATTAGAAATAGTTCCTAGAACGAATGTTGTAAAAAAAGCTACACATAATTATGACTAAAGTGAAAAAAAAAAAAAAATTAGTCAATTTCAAACCTAAAACCAAAAAGTTTGTAAAATAAGGTTCTTAATCAAATTTTGCAAAATTTTCGACAAGGAATTCAAATTGACACTAAAACAAAATATTTTGTGGATTTTTATTTATTGTTTTAATCAAAGCTTTGACTAAAGTCAACCCTTAATTGACTTTTCCTAAAAAGTTTATTTTTGAGTAAAAAATTTGAAAGTTTTGAAAATTGACTTTGCTAAAGTGAAGTTAAAACCATTTGACATCTTTTTGGGCAAAACGTCAACGTTTGATTTTTCAGATTTTTCTTGGAAGTAACTAGGAAGTCACTTAAAAGTGATAGTGCAAAAGGAAAAAAGAAAATGAAAAACGACACTATTTAGTCCAAAAACAGGTTTCGTTTTGATCGAAAACCCTAATTTTATTTTATTTTTTCATTTTTTTGACACGTCGACGAAAAATTAGGTATCAACAGGCCTCACTTACAGTTGGCAAGGTCAATCTTTAGATGGGCAAAGGTCAATCCTGAGCTAAACGGTGAATGGTCGGGGTCACATGCATCTTTTCTTGAACTTGGTGCTAGGTCCTCGTTGAAGGGTCCCCCCCCCCCCCTTCAACCACCACCCAAGAAGTTCTGGAGGATCGCGTTGCCATGGACGGCGGAGGAGGAGGTGGCGGCCTATGTGTGGAGGGAGGACAAGTTGATGTCTTACCAGAGGTCGTCCGTGGATCTCAAGGAAGAAGATGACGGAGGATCGGTGGAAGTTGGAGATGATGGCAAGAGCAATAGTGAAGAAGAAGATAAGTGTATGGAGGAGGAGCTCGATTTGAGTGAGGATGAGGAGGGTGATCTCTTGTTCTTGTTGATGTATTCTTCGTCCGGAAGACCACAAGTTGACCCCATTTTTGGCAACGTTTTAGACTTTCCCGAGAGAGAGAGAGATTTGTCAAGAAGACTAGGAGTGGCCCACATTCAAGCAAGGCCTGAGGGTCACTAGCGAGGGCTTCACGATCTCGCCTAGTGGCCTGCAACCCTTGTTAGAGCCTCATTGGCCACTGTGGGAAAATAAGCCAAGGAAGAAGAAAAGAAAAAAGAATAGAAAAAGAAAAGAAAATATTAATAATTTTTTTAAAAATAAAAATTATTAAAAAACTACCATGTCAGTATCGAGCAAACAACAGTTGCAGTCGAGCATCTACGTCAACACTAGCTAGCCAAAACTAGATGGATTGACCGAATTAGTATAATTGTAAAAGATTTAGAATTGAATTGGCATGGTTGCAATAAATATAAGATTTTTTTTTTTGGTAATTCTCCCAGTTTTAACCTCAGAGTATTATTAGTATTTTGAGGATCACAACACAACTTCATTTTTGATAAAAAAAAATAAATTAAAGATCAATGCATTTACCTGATGAGCAATCATTTCACGTGGTAATTTGTTTATTTCGCTATTTTAAGCCAAACATAGGAGCAAATGATTAAGGGAAAGGAATCTCTTGAAGGTGGAGATAGAGATTCTTAAAATTTTGTTCATGATCAACAATTGTATTTTGGTACATACATTCAAGCATTTACAATTCATGTAATGGTATCTTCTAGACTATTTTCTAGAGAAGCCTTTTGTATGTATATGTTTCTTAATGTTATCGTGATGCGTATGACCACTATCCAAGCAATTATAGCATGCAAGAATATTTCCATCTATGCACCGATAACGGGTGCTTTATAAACTTGGGGCCAGCTTGCATTCAGTCGAGGCCATCCAAGTCAAACTTAGTTTCTCATTTCTAATTTATAATTTCTAATTCATAAGATAACAAAGTCATCTCGACCAAAGTGAGAAGGGACAAGCACTAGCAGTAGGAGATAATCTGGTTTACGTAGATGTTGGGAGAAGATAATGTTGTTGACGCAGATGTCAATGGCTTTAGAAGCTCTAAACTCTTATTCTATGCCCAACCCATCATTCAAATTCATGGATGATTTTGTTCATCCTTGTCCCGTGGAATTTTGGACCGAACAAAGCAGTCCAAAATGGACTCCATCACCCTTGCTCTCTGCCTCATCAATCATCACTTCCGCCGTGGCAATTCATTATTCTCTTGTAGTTGTGCCATGGCCTTCGCTCAAGCGCAAGTAAGACTCACGACATGTAAGAAAATGCTTTGAAGAAGACAAGGCCGCAAAGGAGAGTCGTGACTCAAAGAGAGATCAATCGAGCTTCTTCAAAGTCGTCGGAAAACAGAAAAAAGATAAAGGGAAATCCAGACAATGAAGGCTTTTTTCTTTTTCCTTTTGATCTGGTCCTATCTTAGCTATGCGCAGGTTGCCAAGCCCTGCTTCTTCATTCGTGCGTGCTCACCCCAGCCCCCAAAAGGTAGGGAATCAAATTCCCCACCTCCTCTTTTCCAAGTGGGGAAGGGTGGCCGGGGCAACCTTAGTAGTTCAAACAATGAAGACTTGAATAAGATAGAAGTTTGATTTAAAACCCTCATAGCGGTCGTTTGAGTTCTTGATTTGGGTTTTTCCTATTTATTAACTGACTTGGTGTTTACTAAGCGACATATCAAATGCAATAATCCGCCACGTCAACCGTCGCCTCATTTTTTATCCCACAAGGTAGTACATTTTTAATAACACTAACATCATTAAAATGTTAGATTGTATAAGATATCAAATGGCTAAAAAAAATTCAAGAACTAGTACTCCATCATTATAATTCACTTCACTCATAAAAATAACTACCGAACCGGTTTTCCAAGAATACAGCATCATCAATCGTGGAAGGTATCAATCAAATGCAACCCGTGACATGAAGCAAGCTTGCTTTCTCATATTTTCGTGTTGATCAGGCCAGATAAATATTTATCTTCATATTGAAAATTTTCAGATTTATTAGCTGAGTAAGAGAAGTCTTTGCACTGAAATTTCGGGGATAAGTACACTAATGGTGCTATAAGTTGTGTACGACGCTCACTTTGGTGCCAAAAATTTCCGTCGGATCACTTAAGTGCCAAAAAATTTGAAAAACACTCACTTTGGTGCTAACGCCGATCTAATCGGCCGGAAATCCGACGTGGCCTTTTTTTATTTATTAATTTCTTATACTAATGTGGCTCGCCGGAAAGTCCAGTTAGCGTGTAAACTACCAAACGACGTCGTTTAGCGTCTTAAAACCCAAGTCGAAATCCTAAATCCCCAAATCGAGAGAGAGAGAGAGAGAGAGAGAGAGAGAGAGAGAGAGAGAGAGAGAGAGAGAGAGAGAGAGAGAGAGAGAGGCCATGGCGGCGTTGTCTTCTTCCCCGAATAACAACACTAGCAGAGAGAGAGAGAAGCCATGGTGGCATCGTCTTCTTCCCCGAAGAACAACACTAGCAGAGAGAGAGAGAGAAGCCATGGCGGCATCGTCTTCTTCTCCGAAGAACAACACCAATAGAGAGAGAGAGAGAAGCCATGGCGGTGTCGTCTTCTTCCCCGAAGAACAACACCAGCAGAGAGAGAGATAAGCCATGGCGGCGGCGTCTTCTCTCCTGAAGAACAACACCAGCACCAGCCATTCTTTGAACAGAGCCCAATCCACCATCTCCATCTGCGCCCTCCTCGTTTCCCTCGCACTCCTCGTCTTCTCTCTCTCTCTGCACCTTCAACCCCCCTTCTTCCTCCTCCTCCTCCACCCTCGCCTCCTATTTTCCCATCACTTCTTGGCCGAGCAATGGTGGCCGAGCACGGTGGCTGAGCGACGGTGGCCGAGCACGGTGGCCGAGCAAGCTAGGTTGGCGAGGATGAACAAAAAAAAAAAAACCCCTAATTTCAATCACAAATGAGCTATACGGCATCGTTTTTCATAAGCCATCCACATAGGACGGCAAAACAACATCGTTTTCTTAAGTAGGATAGAAAACGACGTCGTTTAAAGGGTTTATCGATTTTTTTTTTTTTATAAATATAAAGCCACGTAATCATTTTGGCCGGAATTTCTCGCCGGTGGCACCAAAGTGATCGTTTTTTCTCCGATTTGGCACTTAAGTGATTCGGTGGAAACTTTTGGCACCAAAGTGAGCGCCGTACACAACTTATGGCACCATTAGTGTACATATCCCGAAATCTCGCAAAGGAAATTCTAAGAGCTATCATCAAATTTAGGTTTAGTACGTTTTTTTTTTTTTTAGTAAGTTGCTCTTCATAATATCAAAAAAAAAAAAAAAGTTGGAAACTACATATCATGCTTTTTGATTGAAATTTTTTAGCCATGATTTTCTGAAATGGTCGCATAGAGCAATTCTCTTGGCACGTCAGTAGCCTAATGGCAAACTTTTATCAATACGGAATTTCGAATTGGAATTGAGGGAGCAGTTATGTAACAAGTTCTTCTACGGACGAAAATGCAAAAGGAAAAAGGATAAACCGATTTTAAAACTTGTTCAATTAGTTCAGATAAAAAGTACTGTAATTCTGTCAAATTTAAATTACGGGAAATGCTGATATCTTACTTTTTAATATGTTTTGAGTGCACAATGGCGTTGATGTAGTGCGAAATGGATGCCGCATCAGAAAATAGGTTAAAAAAATTGGACATAAAAAGTAACAAAAATCCAGAAATGAATAAAAAAACCAAAAAGGCCAAAATTAATTTAAAAAATGGAACCAGAGGGAGGGATGGTCGGGTTTCACCGGGCGGTGCTACTATCGGACTTCGCCGTTAATTTTCAAAGGAGGCAAATTTTATTGTTCGCTTCTTTTGGATCTAACGTGACAGAATAATAAAAATTTGTTATACAAAGGCGAAGGAGCAAATGTGACGAATGGTTCGCGGAAAAATAGATTTGTCACCTTAACCTAACCTTTTAGTGGCACTAACCATGTTAAAACTCTATGCTTGTGCTCATTCATTTGTTTACCACTTTGCAGCGAAATGATGATTTGACTACTCTCAAATTAATAGTACATTAGTTTGACTTGAATCCCTTGCTTTGTTGGTAACTTGCTAAAACAGCAGGTCTGTGTTTGGTAAGTTCTAATTTCATCACGAAAATTATCAAAAAAAGTCATAAACATATTACACTTGTATCAATTATTTTCTAAACTATTTAATTTGACCAATTTGATAATTAAATTTTTGACGATTTGTCAATTCAATCTTAAATATTTCAGTTGTATCAATTTAATCATAAATCTCTTGATGGTTTGCCAATTTCGTTAAGGTTTCAAACTAAATTGGCAATTCATAAAAAAAAGTTTAGGATTAAATTATCACAATCGAAAGGTTTATGATTGAATTGGCAAATTTTCAAAAGATTTATAACTAAATTGTCTAAACTCAAAAACTTAGAATTGAATTAGCACAAATACAATAAGTTAAGTACTTTTTTGGTAATCTTCCCGATTTCATCGGGAAGATGTATTTGCAATGGCAAACAAATAAATAAGTTGATAACTCATTTTTGGTACATGGATAATTTACATACTTGGTCTATAACTTACTTCCTCAAAGAAGTTACAACTCATTGGTAAATTACTAATTTCACCAGTAAGTTATCAACTTCAATTGCAAGATTTTAGTGGCAAATTTGATAACTTACTATTGAATGGTAAGTTCTTTACATGGTTAGTAGCTTACCACCTTAAAAGTGGGCTTGCGTTGGTAATTTAAGTTATTTACTTCTCTGTTTTGATACTAACTTGAATTGGGAAAAGTATATATAAAAAAACCAAAAATCATAAACCTATTGTGTTAGTATCAATTTAGTCTTAAAGTTTTCAATTGAACCAATTTAGTCATATACATTTTCAATCTATCCAACCAATTTCCAAAATTGCTAACGTGGGTGTTAGCCATCCTATGTGGCACAACCGATGCTAAAGTGGACAATTTTCTAATTTTAAAATATTTTTATGATTTTTATGATTTTTCTTTTCTTTCCTTTCTTTTTTCCCCCAACCTGGGCTGACGAGGTTGCCAGCCAACCCTCGCAGGCCTCCTCCATGCCCTTGTTGGGCACAAGCAAGGGTTTAGTGGCAATTGCTTGTGGCAACCAAGGGCCACAACGCCCTTGCCTGTGGCTGGTGATGGTCAGCCGAAGACCTCATCAACCCCAAAGTTTAAAAAAGGAAACTGAAAGAAAAGAATAAATGAAACATTTAAAAATTTTAGAATATTGTCCACGTGGGCAATTGGCGTTCACGTCAGTAATTTCTGATTTAAATTGGCCTAATGGACTGAATTGGTACTAATATAAAATATTTAGGACTAAATTGGTCCAATGCAATAGATTTGAGACTTTTTTTTTTGTACTTTTCCCAACTTGAATTATAAGATTTTATAAGAAATAGCAAAATTTTCTTAGCAACTTGATAACTTACTATCGAACTTGGCTTTCATAAATTCCTCAAATTATTGGTAACATACTTCAGTAAAATTATGCCCATGTTGTAAGTTACTTAATTCAATAATAATTGACTAATTGCATTTTTTTTTATTAATAGCAAATTCCTCCTTGTATTGGTAATTAACTAGTATGTAGGCGGACCTATGTCGATAAATTGCTAATCTCACCGGTAAGTTTAATCTTTAAGTGGTAAACTTCTACATAACAAGTAGATAATTTACAATCCAATTGAAATTGGAAAATTCCCTTTGGTGATCACTTGCTACCTTGAAAAATGGAACAATGTCGGTAAGTTATTAATGCCATTAGAAAATTACTATGTTCCCCATTCAGCTTTTGTTTTGAGCGGTAAATCTATTAAAAAGTTGGTAGCTTATTGTTGCATTTCACGTTCCTAAGTTGCTAACTTGTTGGTAAATTACTATGAGCTAACATGACCAATAAGTTGCCAGCTATATAATTTTACCAAGGGGATTTAAAATTGACTAACCATATGAGAAAAATTACCATGCAAGGAACATTGATCCTTTTTTGGCAAACTGAAAATTGGACTCGTCCTTCTCCCACTCCAGGGGCCAAAAGCAAAGAGAAGCTCGTGTGCTCCACGAACTTTTACTAAGATTCTATTGTCATTTGTGAGGGTACTTTATATAGTCTGACTGTTGGGGATTTGATTTTATGATCTAGATAACCCGACAAACGGTAGCCAGCAGGTGCGATGATGATAACATGATCTCCGCACTTCGGTTAAAAGGGCTCACTTCTCAGGACCATTATTACAAGAATACGCTAATGCCACTGAAATCAGTAAACGAGATGCTGCTAAGCATGTTGTGCAGAATATGACATTTATCAATGAGATAATGATTCAACTGATGAAAAACAAACACACTTGCTATGAATGTTGCGTGCCAAGTCACCGTCTATCCAGTTTCATATATTTGAATATGAGACGAGAGACTGAATCGAACGTCATCTATTACTCCAACCACTGTCCCGGGTTATAAGGAAACACATGCCCCCCCCCCCCCCCCCCCCCCCCCCAATTTGTTTCACTGCCTTACTGATCGCTTTCTTAAGAGCTGCAAGCCAACATATACTACACTCACCTCTTCCCATTTAATTTGTTTCACTGTCACTGCTTCCGGTTCCTTGCAAAATATGAAACGTGTTTAAGTATCCTATTGACGTGTCTTCCTCTGAATCAGAGTCCTCATAGAATGAAGCTGGATCCACTGATTGATTCTCTTCCAGCACAACCTTTAGATCATCCTCTAACCGCCGGCATCTTAACATATATCCCAACTTTTTCATGGTTCCACCCGATAGTGTAACTGTAAGGCTAAATCTTAAATAATTCTCCCCAAATTGACTGAAATCAACTGCTCCCTGCAACAATCCCCACAATATATTGGTTTGAGACATTGAATCCACAGATGATCTGAATCATATGAACCGAGAGTTCCTTCTAGCACATTCCGCCTTTGGCCATTAACATGTGGCACGATTTTGAAAGATATTTCCTTGTTTCCATCTTCCACACCGAAAATAACACAGAGAACCAATTCAAGGAACTTGTCAAAAAAGTCCTGTGAAGCCATGAAAGACATAGTACCATCTTCAACAAGGACAAACCCTTTGGCATCTCTCCTCCAGGCAAAACATTTCGGCAACGAGGATAAATTCGGGAATAGCGAAGCTTCTGTAATATGAATAAAGTGTTAGAAGTACCCAAATTTGTAATTAGTTCAAGAAGAAGAGTTTGATTTTGAGCATATTCATAAGGGACAAATACCAAAAAGTTATAAACTTATTGCAATTTTGATATTTAGTCCTAATTTTTTTTAGCCATTTGAGTCCTAAACTTTTTACATTTATATCAATCCATTTGATTAGTTTTGGTTGACTGGCGCTAATATGGATGTCGACTATCCTACGTGGCGCAATCATTGTTGATATGGACAATTTGTAATAATATTTTAATAATTTTTAGAATTTTTATTTTTTTTATTTTTTTTTCTTTCTATTCCCTTTTTCCCCTTCCCTCCATCTTCATCCTCTAGCTAGTTGTCAGAACTTAGCAATTGGCCAAAGTTGAGGGCCAGTGAGTCGGCCTTGCAGGCTATAAACAAGGGTGAGCCTTGCCCGCCCCTAACGAGATTGGCCAATATTAGCCGAATGGATTGAATTTGCACAAATGTAAAATGTTTAGGACTCAACTAGAAAAAAAAAAGGTTTATGATTGAATTATCACAATTGCAATATGTTTAAAACTATTTTTTGTAATTTTCCCTATTCCTGGTAACCCAACCAAAGCTAGACTTCTATAAAATTAGACACATTGATCCTTGCTTATCTTGGAAATCATTCCCTTGCAAACGTTAGCCACCCCTAATATTAGATTGAATCACTCTAAAAGTAGCTCATGCAATATGAGTGTACTATAGACGAAGTGAAAATTTGATGGAAAAGAGAACAACATATATGAGAAATCAATTGTCCTAGTCGGACCCCACTGTCTAATGTTCATTTTTATGTGTTCACTTTAGACATTGCTGATTCTTCAGTAAAAGCCGTCCTAATTAAACTCCAACTTACTTGCAACAAACTTAACATTATTAACATAAAAAAAAAAAAGAGAGAGAGAAAAAAAAAACTTGTACTTGGCCTTAAATTAATGGAAAATTGAAAAGGAAAGTCCATTGCATGTTCTCTCCACAGGTTAGCCCCATCCAAACCTCCTGCACCTTTTATGTCCGCTCAAACTTTCTTTTAAAGGAGAATCTCAAATCTGATAGTCTCTATAATTAATTTAAATCAAACTGTCCCAAGCAATATGTATATGGCAGTTGACACGTGTCACATAGTAAGGCAGGTAGCACGACGGTCCTCTATCATAATAGCAACTCTTGTAGACTTGTACGTCTTCTCCCTCAAGGTTAGTAGATTATATTATGTGGTGATGTTCAAATCGATTAGGGTCAGCAATTATTCTATATCAAAGTTCATGAAAATCCAACAGGATCTGATTTTCAAAAGAGAGGCTCTTGGGCTTTTCATGCCATTTTGTTTTGTTTCTTTCTACCTTTTTTTCGTCTTTTTTATTATTATTATTGTTTGATAACTTTGATTTGATCGATTGACGCTGCTTGTCTTCTTTTATATCAAAGTAAGATTTTGGCTCCAGGGATGAATTAATTCCTTAGAACTTTTATCCGTTATACTACAAAATGATGTTAGACTTTTTAAAATTAACTCACAAAATCTTTATATCAAGTAATCTAAATATTTTTATATAACTATTTAATATAATCCATTTATTTAATCGTCTACTCATAATCTCTCGCTTTCTTTAACACTATTATTATTACTCTACAATATTTTTTTACAGCTGTTGTTTGAATTTGCAGCATCATGGCTATAATCACGAGACTTTGGCCACAACAATGATTAGAGATATTCTCACCTATGGATATAGACAAATAGAATTGGTTCATATTATACCGCACTTGCAAAAGACTTATCTTAATCTTGTCTTAATCTAACTCTACAATAACAAACGCCTGAGAGTGAGAACAACCTCACGTTGAATTATTGAATTATTGTCATTCTCTAGATTTATCCTGATCCGTATAGATGATCTAGTATTATAAGGGTGTCGGTTGTTATGATGAACCGCACTATCAAGAACTACGTGTCCACTAATTCGTTAGATTTTCAAGATTTTTACATTTATTTTTCAACATAGGAATTACAATTATTGGATCTATGTCATTGTGTAATTTGAGATTTTGTACTTGCAAACTCACTTTATATTAACTTTGTTTGTTTGTTTGTCAAGAATTTTCATCTTTTGCATTACGCAAACACAGTGCGCCCAACATGCATTCTATATCAACACACACACACACACACACACACACACACACACACACAGATATGCAGAGAGAAAGAGAGAGAGAGAGAGAGAGAGACCTCAATTGAGAAGTCGGCCATGTTCCATCCTTCTAGCTCTGTCCACGTATCATTATCTTGTAAATCATCTATTTCATTTGAACTTTTTTCCTTCGTGTTCATTAGACTATCTTCATGCGAAACCTCGTAGAGTAAAGCTGGATCCAATAGCTGATCGTTTTGAAGCCAAACCTCCAAATCATTATCTAGTGGCTTGCATATTAGACGGAATCCACACTTTTTCACCAATCACTCTTCGATGTAGAAGTTCACGATCTCTAGATACACTCATGCTAAGGTGGAAATGGCTCAAGTCATTTGGACCAAAATCCTCTATTGGCCACACCTCTTTTGATTCCATATACTCAAGCCACACATGATCCAAATCAAATAAGCTGACAATCCTGATACTTTCCCTGCCTTCGCAATTAACAGATGCTATAAGCTCAAACGGGAAAGATGACATTTCTCCTTGAAATACAACACATAAAACTACTCCTAAGATCTTCTTATACAAGTCTTTTGAAGCCATGAAAGATATATAACCCTCTTTATTGGGGAGCAACCACTTTGGCATCTCTCTTCCAGGTACAAAAACTTTGCATTTTGTTTGGCGATGAAATTTCTGTCATAGATGTAGACTGTGAGATAGTTTTTTCAAAATTGACACCTAAAAAGAGGAGTTTCAACGAGTTAAGCAGGTAATCCTATAATTTAGCTATAATTAGCAGTTGCGCTACAAAGACTTTTGTACTTAATTGGTGGAGACATGACATGTATTTTTCAAGATTTTGTAATTGGATGAACAAGTTTTATTGAAATTTTTCATTGGGTGATCCTCATAATTTTATAGTGAACTAGAGTTCTATAAATAGAGAGAATATCCTTTATCTTGCCTTATAGTCACCTCCCCTATATTTACAAGTACAGTAACTTTCCATATGTTTGCTTTTCTTAATTAGGTCACCAATGAGAGAGAGAGAGAGAGAGAGAGAGAGAGAGAGAGAGAGTCTAACCTCAAGGTTGAACCAATCAAAGAACCCATTGCGAGCTAGTTGTTGACATGAAGATAACTCAAGCTTCTCAATGTCATACATGTTGGAGGGAAGTTTACTCAGAGATTCACAATTAGTTGCCCATAAAATTTTCAATGTCCTTGGAATTTTGGGGATCTCTTGTAGTTGTTGGCAATTCAAAACCCACAATTTCTCCAAATTATACAATTGTTCAAATGTAGGAAGGTTAGTAAAATTATTTTCCGATAGACTCAAATCTTGTAAGAAGGGGAAACAGGAATTATCCTCTAGGAACTCCACTCCTGATAGATTGCATCCATTAAGGTTTAACGAATGTAAACTAGGAAATCCCATCTTATGGGGATCACTCAATTCCTCCTCCTTCTTTGGAAACTTGATTAGTTTTGAGCAGCCATCAAGAGCCAAGTTTTCAAGATTTTGCAACCAATAAATGCTAGATGGAAGGATTACTAGTTTCTTGCAATCATATAAAGACAAGTACTTCAAAGAGACAAGATTTTCTATGGATGTAGGAAGTTCCTTAATTGAAGTCTCTCCTAACCAAACCTCTTGCAAGCTTTTGTTTTTATTTGGAACATCAGGGAACCTTTGCAAATTAGAGCACCCACTTAAATTTAACCATCGTAACTTGCCGTGCTATGCAATTGATTCATGGGCATGTTCTAAGTTTTTGCACCCGAAGAGATTCAATTCCTCGAGATTCGGAGTGCAATTGAGATATGGCATATTAACCAACCATTGGCATTCGCTGAAGTTAATAAACTTCAATTTTTTGAAGTCCTACAAGAACAATGGATCCAATTTAGATAGACATTCCTGGGAAAAAACAGTGAGATAAAAATTCAATTCAAAATCGGGCTCTGTTTTTATAAAAATCACTTGATCATAATTTAAGCCACATGTGATCAAAATTCCTTGGTCTTATGGTGTATATAGAGCTCTCTCTCTCTCTCTCCCTTTTTTAAATATGAGTTTTAGTAAGTAGAGAGAGAGAGAGAGAGAGAGAGAGAGAGAGAGAGAGCAACCAACACGTGAGCCACGGTCAGTCCTTTGCCAACTAATTTATCACATCAATTTAAGCTAAGATAGGTGGCACTTGATTGATTTGGAATCTTATGTAGAGATTTGTAACCACCTACCTATGGATCCCACAGAAGCAGCAGAAGATCGGGAATCTCTTCTAGTCATAAATTATTAGGAAGTGATGGTTGATTGATCGTTTTATTAAAAAAAGAAGAAGCATATTTTGTATGCCTAGATGATGATGATGATGATGATGATGATGATGATGATGATGATGATGATGATAGAGTCCAAACCATCTTAATTCATTTTTTTAGCTACATATCCGTTGGTGTATTGTAAGAGCTCACTATATCATCATCAATACAACCACAATAATTATTTATTAGACCTTGCATTTGGGGGTGTATATATATGTATACACACACAGTGTGCATGCCCTTATAATGGAGTGAATCTCATGTGCAATTTATTAAACCCCTGCGATGCACATCTATTGAATATATAATGAGTCTTCTTCGCGCCTATTTCATTAATGTTTTAACAACTTTATTCTGAAGATGCCCTTTTAATGGGTTGTCATTCCATAGTGATTTGGATACTCTCAAGGAACTCTCTAAAATTATAGCACATCGCTTTTAAAGAAAGAATATTAATGGAAACAGAGTTTAGGAATAAGATTTGAAAAGTTATATTTGAAATTGTATTTGAACGTGTAATTCTCAAAAGATAAATGTGGTGAGTGTTTTCCTAGGACAAGTAAAGAATGTCAGATTAAACTTTATAAATTGAGACAGACCTAATCAACACTTGTGCACGTGCATTATGAGTTGAAATGTTACTATTAGTAGGAAGGGGATCACGGAAAGGTTGTTACGTGGTAACAAATTTGAAAATGATTGTCTTGGAGCCTTGATGGTTTACATGTTATTTAGTTTTATATTAGTGAATTGGGCGCCTTGATGGTTTTCCAAAAATATCCCCCTGTCAAGTTTATGAGTTACTTTTGGCATTCATTATGGTGAAAAATGGGGACTCAACCTTAGTTTAGTTCTGCTAGCCATCCTCAAATTAATGGACAAGCTGAGGCTTTTTAACTGAATTTTAGGCATTTTATTAATGAGTTCCCCAGGAAAATATGTTAAACAATGCGATTTGTTATTGGTTTAAGCTAAGTTAGCATATAATAATTCGGTGAGTGACACTACTGAAAAATGCACAAAGTTATTAACAGAAAGCTTCTTTTTATGTCCTTTGTCTCTTACACCATTACCCACAAAAAAGGGAAAAAACTGCAAGGTTCAATTGAAAGCATTTAGCGCATACTCACTTCAATGATCAAGCAAATAAGTAAGAAAAATCTTTTCATTTCTTTACGCAATTTTGAAAAGAGTCTTGTTAGATTGTTTCTGCTGTATAGAATAAAATCTTAAATAACACTTAAAGAATCTATCATTTCAAAAACATAAAACTTAGATCCTCATTTCACGTATTTTAAAAATTCAAGCAGACTCATTGTTCAGTCTCCAAATTATATCACCAATAAGCTTTTGTCCAATTTTCGGTGCTCAATAGTTACCCATGCTTTAACTTCAGCGTTCTTATGATGTCCAGTACTTGCAATATTTTGAAGATGAGATTGGAATATTTTCTTGTATATTTTTGTTCGAAGGAACATCAATATTCACCTAGGAAAATGTTTAATACTCCCCTAAACGGGAATGTTCCACTTGTGTCGGTTCAATTAATTGAACGACATCCGGTATTCAATGCTTTAATCTATTATAAACAATTTGGTAGACGGAGATATTTCTTAAGCACATTAACGAGCATCGTCAGGGTTACTAATTGTTGCATTCGAAATTTTCAACGATGAATATATATTCATATTCATATGCATATAAAAGTGGATATATAAAAGACCAAACTAAATACTATTCATTTAAATACGCACCTTAAATTGTTCCCTCACTACTTCGATGTTGCTTCTTGGCAAATCAAGTCCAACTAACTTCTTTTGACCAGAGGAAAATTGTGGACTCCAAGGACATTCGGGCCATTCAAACCATCTTAGTTCATTAGGAAGACAGATGGGACCTTGGAGAGAGATATGCACATTAATCATGATGAGCACCCTCAACCTTCTCATGTTTGTGAAAGCATCAGGATCTATGTCTATCTCTTCTGGCTCAGGTAAATCCAATACTATGGCTTTAACTACATATGTTCCCTGTATTTATAGATTTTGTATTTCAATTAATATAGAAAGTAAGAGAATAAGAGAGTAAAATCAGTGACATCATGAAATCTTACCATATCTCCCGATAGAACATCACGAACATCGTCACAAAGCCACAACCTACTGCGTCTTCGAGGATCATCACGGCATTCTTGTTTAACAATATTCATGCCCATCAACTGAATCAAGTCATGCATCTGTAATTTTCCATACTCTTCGGTAATTAAGGACTTCTCAACAAGAACTTGTACTCCAATAGTTGTCTCAAAGTCGCAAGAGTCAAGAACTTTCCTAATATCCTCTGTATATCGCCCCTTGAAGAAACATGCAATATCAAGAAAGATCTCCTTTTGATAGTCCTCTAGTGCATCGTAACTTAACTTGAGAACATCATTGATTGTTTTGTCTGGACTTTTGGCAAGTTTATTTAATGCACTTCTCCACTCATGTTCTCTTCTACCACAAAGGAAAGAGCCCAATACCTCAAGTGCTAATGGAAGTCCATTAGCATACTCCAAAGCACTATCCACTAGATCTCGTCGTATTGCTATTTTGTTGCTTCTCAGAAAAGCATGCTTGTTGAAAAGTTCAAAAGCTTCACAATGCTCTAGAATTTTAACTTCATAGATTTGATCTTTATCTATCCCATGTGAAGTTAGCAAATGGTTATCTCTAGTAGTGATGATGATCCTGCTTCCTTTACCAAACCACTCACAATCTCCAGCTAAAGCATTTAATTGTTTTATGTCATTGACATCGTCGAGAACAAGAAGAACTTTTTTGTGGCAAAGTCTATATTGTATTAAATTTATACCTCCATCAACATTAAACACTGTGAATGTTTTTCCCCATAATATCTTAGACAACAATTTTTCTTGCAAGGGAACTAAATCCTTAGAATCTTTTGAAGCTTCTCGAACATTTGCTAAAAAACAAGAACCCTCAAATTTTCTAAAAATAGCATTGTAAAGGGCTTTCGCATAAGTTGTCTTTCCCATGCCCCCTGGCCCCCATAGTCCTATCATGAGAACATCATCAGACTCAAGATTTAACATTGATACCATCTTTTCCACTCGAGGATTTATCCCAACTGGATACTTAGCAACATGTAGGGGTGTGCGGTCTAACTGCCTAGAGATCTCCTTCACAATACTCAGTATAAGCTTCGCTTCATCCCTGACAAAAAACCAGAAAAGAACTTAACACATTGATTCAGCAGTTCAAAGACTGACAAAAAACCAGAAAAAGAACTTAACGCATTGATGCAGCAGTTCAAAGAAATAATCATGTTTCTTAGGGGCAAAAAAAAAGCAAACATGTGATTCAGCATATAAATGCAGGGTTACTTGGGACAAACCAGTGCATCAATCAATTATGACTTACCCATCATTCAAGTGCCATCCGGATAAGCTACCGGCATCAAAGAGAGCCTCTTTCCATCTTCTCACTTTCTCTGATTCCTTCCCGAACTTAGACTCATGCTTAACCATAGCTCTCCCATAACTCTCTCTCCCCCTTCTCACTTCTCTAGGTTCCACTTTGTAAAACACCGGCAACACGATCAGGTCTTTTTGTATCTTGCACTCCATGATTTTTGCCACCTCTTCCAAACACCATGGCAAGGAAGCGTAGTCCTCAGAGAAAACAATGATTGCGACTTGTGATTCCTCAATTGCCTTCATAAGCGCTGGCGATATTTGCTCTCCTTTCCTTAGTTCCTCACTGTCAAGGTAAGTGAATAAACCATTTTGATCTAAAGCCGTGTAGAGATGACTAAGGAAGTTATTACGAACATCGGTGCCTCTGAAACTCAAGAAAACATTGTAATTCCTCTTAGGTTTCGAAGAAGAAGAAGCACTAGCCATTAGAATTTGGTTAAACGAGGCAGGTGCTGGTGCGTTTGCTTGGAATGTTGGAAAATGAAAGTTGCTGAAGGATGAACTGAGATTTTCGAAGGTAAGCTACTTCATTGGCTCTCCAACAATATATTTGGCTGTGGCTCCCAGGAAATCGCATTTGCAGCCGATGAGATTTTGTTCTCCATGGAATCTGTTCGATATATTTTTTATACCCAGAGGCATGACTTTCTTTTCTGGAGAGTATTAAACAGCTTTGCGGGTAAAGCAGATGAGAGGGATGTGGTCGAAAATTGGAGAGAAGGAGGCGGGGCCCGGTGGGCTCAACAAGCTCGGCTCGGGATTCTATGCAGGGGAACCGAGGTACATCGGCATCGGGAACAAATAGCGTGATTTTGTTGCATACTACTATTTTGGTAGCAAAAATTCGCATGATTTTTTGCCATGCCTTCCATGATTCGCTTACTTGAGATAAATCAGTGAGCAATGGGAATGAAGAAATCCAAATTTAGACTGTCAGCCTATTGGGTAACTCAAGAGGATAGCTTTGAAATGTAAATCAATTGTAATTATTCCACACAAGATGTATAAGCAAGTATGTAGATACTTGTGCTGATTTGAGGAAAAGGTTTCAATCTGAGTATTTCTTCCGCAATAATTAGTGCATCCCATTTTCTATGCATTAGATATTCTACGTACAAATTAAATAAGGATTACTTTTTCCTTTCATAGCTCGGTTGTAAAAATAGATAAGGCTTTTTGCTCGGTTGAAAGTAATGCAGTTAACTCTAATATGTAAAATCAAAGAAATGAGACATTTTCTAGAGAGACACCTTTAAATGATTAATTATTATGCCAATAGCTTATTCTCTATTTCTTTGAGCGAAGGATCTCCCCCTCAAAGTGGACTCTTTTCATTGGATGCTTTTTTCAAATTCATTTGCTTGGTGATGCCATTCCTATCATATCAAGGTGCAAGTCATTTTCAAAGAATTAGAAACTCCAGACAGGATTTCATAAGAAAGAATCCATCTAGGTGTGAAAGAATACGTTACATTCATATCATTTAGTCTAAAAGAGGATTTCCACATTTGAATTTTAATGAACAATGGCATTTCAAAAGTGTAAAGCATCTACTAACATTAGATGCGGTAGCCATTACATCTAGAGTTTATCTTACTTTGTTACTTTATAAATCGACATATGAACATCACCAATGTTAATTGAGCGTCCTAATTACATTAATTATCATAAATTTCGTGTGATTTGATGATATCTCCTCTTCTTCTTCTTCTTTTCCTGTCTTTTTGCATAGTGAAAAGCCCAAGGAATATTAACTCATCACTTTCGACTGTCGTGCTAGCTTCACTTTACGCTATTTAGATCAGGAAAGAACAATGATCAAGCGGATTTTGATGGGCAGGTGGCCCCACCACCTTATTCCTTTCGCTTGCTCATATCTAGAGCGAATCCCAGACTCGAGTCCAGTGGGTCATTTCAACTATATTTTAAGTTTGTTTTTGTCTTTTTCCTTGCGCGCGCGTGCTTTTGTTTCAGACGTCAGTCAAATCATTTTGTTTTTGTCATAGTAACCAAAAAATGAAATCCTTACTCGCGTTCAAGAAGTTGATCACTCAAATCTATATTAATCTCGCCGCTAGAGAGCCAAGATACTGTGGCGCCGAGAAAAACAACCAGATGTCGCTGGCGAGCATCATGACGAGGTCGATCTTGATCAGGGCGTGAAGGAAACTGATCAAGAATCCAACACCTGATTGCACCTCATTGGCTTCACATGATTCTTGATTACCTTTCTGCACACTTTTGTTCAATTTGGTCTTGACATCTCCGAAGTGCAAAAATTGCTTTTCTTCAATCATTGATTTATTTTCTTTAATGTAAAATCATGTGCTTACGAAATAAATCCATCATATGTTATTCACATTGACATTAAAAACCTCTCAAGTTGCTTCGAAGATCTACCTTAAAGTAATGATTATGTATTAACCTATTTTTACTTGAATCGGTCACACATGATGATCTCAATTCATACTGGATGAAATTGAACATTGTAATTGTGGCATCCCTAGGTTAACTTACTCAAGATATTTTTCACTTTGACCTGTCCCATACTGCGTCTCACGGTTTTGTCCTTTTGGCATACGGGCAAGCAATTTTTTCAGGAGAGAGGTTGTCCATACTAGTAATGCTCTAGTATGGGCTCGCTTAACTTTAGAGTTCCAAAACGAAATTTTTAATGTGCCTTCGTGAGTTAATTATAGTTTTCATATATATTAAAATCTCTCTCTCTCTCTCTCTCTCTCTCTCTATTCAATACACAATTCTACTCATGCCTACTCCCTTCGCTATCCTAGAAGCCTGTTAGGATCTGCTTCTTGTCCAAGTCCCTTGACATCGGCGACCATTCCTTTCTCTCATCGGACCAGGGCATTCCAAAGCCACTAGCTTCCACTTGGTTTGACTCCCAACCACACACCTACTGGAGTGGTCTTGCTCTAATATATTATGACGTCACTTGATTAACTCATTGGAGGTATTGTCCACTTTGACCTGTCTCATGCCGAGCCTCACGGTTTTGTCCTTTAGCGAACATGCAAGTACATTCCCAGGATGTCACCCATCCTAGTAGTGCCCTAGCTCGGGCTTGCTTAATTTTGAAGTTTTGAAGCAAAGCTTATTGTTACGTTAAGAAAAGGCTCCATGAGTTAATTCTAGTTTTCGTATATATATATTTAAAATTATTTTCCCCCTATTCGATGCACAGTCCAATTTAGTTCCATTTTATCTAGACCCTCTGGTTTCAGTAATCACACCTTGCCCTTGTCAAACCTAGTCATTACAGTAATACGTGCTTAGACTTTATGACATTATACTTCACTTGCATTAACTCTGTTCATATCATATAATATTTTATGCTTACTCAATATCCAAAGTGAATATTTCATCATTTTCAAGGGAAAAAAAGAAGAAGGAACAAGTGAAAACAGAGGAAGGCAATTCACTGAAGAGTTCAAACGTAAAAACAAGTTCGTGTTTACTACACCCTGAGTTAATGATAGTTGTTTATAGCTCTTTCTTTTTCAATGTGCTCGGAGACGTAGTTCTTTGCTCTTATTGTCAGCTCGTGAGTGTAGACTTTCACCTGAGTAACATATTTCTAGTATTGTGACTTGGCTCTCAATTCTATTTTTAAGGCTTTTTCATAGCACAAGGTTTTATTCGAGAAACTCAGTTTGTCGGTGGTGGTACGTTGGAAAGTTTGAATTCCTATTTGTCCTTAGTCGCGACATTTTTTTTTTTTCTGGAACAGAACTTATTTGATAAAATACAACATCGCATGTGGTTCGTACCATATTTTTCTCATGCCTCATGTGATTGTGGTTCTTGTGATTACTTCAACAGTTATTACCTGTTGAGTCACAGTATTTGGTGGATCGTCACGATGATCCTATATAGTGATGTGACTATTTATGATTTCATGTGTGCTCTAACTTTGATTGCATCGATCCAAGTGCATTCACATGTCAGATTTGAAAATTTTCTTCTCTCTTTTATTCCACATGTGATCTAACTTTGGCTGCATTTGTCTCAATGAATTTGCACGCCAGATTTGACAATTTTCTTCTCTCTTTTATTTTTTTACTATTTTTTGAGAAAATGAAATATTAGAGGGGCTAATTACGTATGCTTTATCTGTACTTATGCATGATATGTATGGAAGATTCAAATCACGAGCTTGATAATTTGAAGTAATGTCATTTGATGTCAATGCTTTCACGTTTTCAGAGATGTAAAAATCCCGTAATTCTTTTTACTTGTGATTTCGACTAAAGCGACTATGAAAGACTAATACACGTTGCATTCACATGAATGAATTTTTCACAACTATCCCAAAAAATAATAGAACTAGGTCTATGTTGGCCCTAATTCAATTTCGATGACAATAAAGCTTACTCAAATATGTTTCTTATTATTTAAAATTATATTTGTTGTACTCGAGTATTTTTTATAAGATTTCGGAAGGGTAAAAAAAACCGCTCAACTCTAAAACACGGGATATTATAAGATCTTTTATTAATATTATTGTGTGTGTCAAGGGCCTGAAATAGTTAATGATTTGCCCCTGCAATTTTTCTTTACTAGAGATCACATTTACCGTGTTAGTTTGATGTACGATTGATACAAATATTTGTTTAGCATTGATTTATTGTTAACTGAATTATGATCAAATTTAACAAATCGATAATTTTGGACTAAAAAAATATAGTTGTTGTCATCATGTTTATCTTGAGATTTCCTCCAGCTGGTAGACAGATAGTGTTCCCACTGCATTCTTGACTTATGAAGATAAAGGGTTTTCTTCTCCCCCACTTAGGGGTGATCGGTTCCCGGTTTGGTCCGGTTCCACCTTGGAACTGGGAACCGGACCGTGAGCACCGGTTCCCAAAATTGCGAACCGTGGACCGAACCGTTTGGTCCTAGGACCGGGAACCGGACCAGACCATCGGTTCCATCGGTTCCGGTCCGGTCCGGTCCGGTCCAAAAAAATCAACTATACTTTTTTGCACTAAAGAACTAAAGAGTGATCGCGCTCTTGACTGATCAATTCAATTCGATTCTCGGGCAATTCAACAAAACTAATCACACGTGTTCCACGTGCAAAATATTCAAACTTCACTTGTGTGATTCACGGGAATTCTTGAAGTCTTAGTCCCACGTTGAAACTATCAATGAGATTTTTTCTATAAATAAAAGAGTAATAAAAATGATTTTAATGGTCTCTTGGCCACATAAGAGGTTGCTACCTCAAATTGCAATTTTGGTTGCAATAAGTTATCATGTTTATATGTTTTATTAATTCTATGTATATAAATTATATATAAAAAAGTTTGGTTCCGTCCGGTCGGTCTGGTTCGGTCCGGTTCCCACCTTGAAACCGGGAACCGGACCGACCGGCCACCGGTTCCAAGATTAGGAACCGGGGACCGGACCGCCGCCCGTGGGAACCGCCCAAAACCGACCGGTTCGGTCCGGTCCGGGCGGTTCCCGGTTCGGGCGGTTCCTGTTGCACACCCCTACCCCCACTGTATTCTTGACTTAGGCAGAAAGATGCAATTACTACTCTTATATAATACTCTATAATTGTCAGTGGGGCCTACCAACTTTTCTAGAGGGCAGAATGGATTAAGACCGGGCGATCCTGTCTCCTATTTTTTTGTGATGACAGTGCAAGTTTTCACTAAATTTCTGCAGTAGAGAATGGAGACTTACGCACAAGAAAATCGAGTTTACGCACTTCTGTTTGGCGATTTACTCACACACTTTGCTAATAATCATATGATCCTCTTGAATGGAGATAAGGAGTCATTTCTTGTCTCCGGTCGGAAACTCCACCTTAAAGGATGGAGATGTTCGGAGCTAAAATCAGGGCTAAACTGTTAAGTGACTTCCTAAAACTAAGCTTCAAAGCTGCTTCAAACAATTGGAAAGCAATTGAAATTGCTCCTCGATTTTACACTCGAGCAAAAAAGTGCATGAATGTGGCTTCAGATGGAGTAACAAAACTCCACAAATCTAAGCACTAGAAAATGTTAATTGTACTGGAATTGCAATTAGGGTCAACTGAAAGAGTTGAAATTGAAATTACAACAAAATGAAATTACAAGGAAATAAAAGTACAAGAAAAAGTAAAGATGACTCTAGAGATAAAGAGTGCATTGGTCGATCTGTCGCTTCAGTCTCTTTAATGTTCTTCAAAAGAAGTGGCACCATGTCTGTCCACTTTGCTTGAAATCCTCTTATTTTGTGGGCAACCACTTGAGTAAATGGACTAGCTTAACACAAGTATATTTGATCATTTTGATAATCTTTTCTACATGGTGTTCACGATATAGGAAATGTAAGAAACTATAACAAACTTATAAAGTCATGAATGTGTTAATATAAGTCTATTTTAACTATCTTTCGCAATAACTATATCTATGTTGCAGCTGATAGATAGGTCAAGCCTCTCCAATTAAAATTGATCTATTAAACTCAACATAACCGATCAAAACAAATATAAAAAGTAAGAGGGCCACATTGACCAAAAGTTCAAGTGCTTCATTACATTTTGAAGTTTTAATGTCAAGTCAATAACAAATGTTCATCTCATAACACTGACTTTATTTTCTTTGCCCAATCAATTGCCTTTATTAGCTACAATGTCTAATTAATCCAAGTGATAGACATCATCGAGGATGGCATTAGTCAATGAGATTGTAATTCAATTAAGGAAAAAAAATGAAAAGCAAAATGTGCTATGCATTATCCGAATGAGGACTATACGAACATAACTTATTGCGGAAGAAGCCTTCTATGATTGAGATATCCCAAAGAAAAATTGAAATGTCAATCTTATGCAGTCATTGAGGAAGATTACAGCTAACTTGGGTTTAGTACATATCTCTACAAAGTCATGAAGAAAGGAGCAGAAAAAAATGCATCGTAAGTTTTTATATGTAAAATTTATCTATATCACAAGCATATATATTTTTTCATCACGATCTTTTACGGTAGGCTACCGCAAAAAAAGTTGGAGCAAATTGAATTGAAAGCACATGCATGATAAGTGATGGTCATCATGCCTTTGCTGAGGACGGCTGCTTTTTAATTTGAAAAAAAAAAAGGGGAAAGATTCGCGAGAGAGAGAGAGAGAGAGAGAGAGAGAGAAACCTACTTTCTAATTTGCCCCTTCACGTGATTCCCATTTGTTTGTCATTATCGCATTCCTTTTTATAATCCGTGAAACGCGGACTTAGTGGGAGGTTCACTTTTGATCTTTCCTCATCATGACCCGTCCGCTTCTTTGCGACTTTTAAGGTTTTCTTTTTTGACTTTTACTCTGCTCTGCATCTTTCTTTACCCGATTCCACGGATTAGCTCTTGGTAGAAAAACCGTTGCCCGGAGGTCCTTTCCCTTTCCATCTACTCATGTTCTCGTAGCATACTCTTTTGCTTTTTCGATGTACCAAAGAACATTAATATACGCTATCAATCATTTTCATTCAGGCTTATCTAAAATCAAATGACAGCATATATAAATTCACAGAATCAATATGTAGAATACTTTTCCTTACAAATTTAATTAGACTACAAATGCTCATATGCTAATCTTTTGTCTTGGCTACAAGCCGCCAGGAGATCTAATTCATTTATTGTGTGGTGTTTGTGCACCAAGTTGGATTATGATGTAATAAAAGGGTTCGTCCTCAATTGATACCCAAAAAAGTAAAGGTAAATCAAGCATGAAAGCCATGGCCTTTTGTTCCTGTATCCAGTATTGTGTAAACGGAATTGCGGTTGTAGGGACAAAACAAAAGGAGACTCTTGTCAAAAAGCAACAAGTTATCGTACATTTTTTTTAAAAGAGATCCAAGTAGGCCATAAAGCTAAATGAAAAGCAAAACGGCTTACATGAAGATACATTAAAACTAAAGTTGGACATCATCTCAATTATGTTTCCAAAATAAGTCCAAGTCATTATAGGGCCTCTAAAATGTTCGTAAGCCAATTTGAAATGGGAAAAAGGGAAAGATTTTGAAGGAACTCAACTCCAGCTAAATTGCATCCCTTGAATCTAGCAAGGAAAATTCGGAAGTCCCATATTCACGTACAAATCAGTTGAGTCATCCCCATACTTTGGAATAAATTTTAGCAACCTTCAAGTCTCAGCCTACTCAGTTTCTCCAACCTAGAAATGCTAGATGAAAGGCTTGCCAGCATCTTGCCCTTATTTAAAAAGATGAGGTTTTCTATAAATGCAGTCCCTTCAAATTGAAGTTCTTGCATTCCCTCCAACAAACAATAAGTTGTGCACAAAGACAACAAAACCAACTTCAATAAACATTCTGAAGCGCTAATGTTCAATGTGTTGAGTCTACTGCCTACAATTGATCATACTATTCTTTGTTGACCATGTGAGGCACCCATCAACGTTGCCCAAAATCACGCTTGATCATCACCCTCTCTTCCATCTATTTCCACGTGAAATCCAAAATTAAACTTATTGAATTTTTTCCTGCAAATCACGGATTGTTTTTCTATTAATGTGTTTGTGAAATTTTAGTACGATTTGTGATTTGTGTGTGTCAGAGGGAGGGAGGGAGGGAGGGAGGAGAGAGAGAGAGAGATGAATGACTCTGTATATTGGTGAAGGAAGCGATCTATCCTAAAAGAGAAAGACAAGGTGGAGAGAGGTGACGAATAGAAGGCACCACAATGTTTTCCAAACAAGTGCACGTCACATGACATGGTTTGCAATGCTATTATTGACGGAAGAGGCTGTAGGAATATTGTAGTAGTTGTGGTCAGGAATCTGAAGTTGCCAATGAAAGATCATCCCTACCTTGGCAGGTCACAATAGTTGAGGGAGAGAAATGAAGTAAACGTCTTCAACCTTGTTTAATTCAATAATTATTACAAATAAAGATCACAACAAAGTGTGGCATGATGTGATTTTAATGGATGTATGTCATATGTTACTTAGACAATTATGGCAATATCGTTGAAACTATTCATGATATTGGCGATTGGAGCCACATATTTTAGGGGCTTTTTTTGTCTTTTCTATTAATTTTGCTTTTAGATTAAAAGCTACACATTTATATTAACGATAGTTAGACGCTAGCTATTAAGACGCTGAAAAAGAAAATAGCAAGGAAAAAAAAGAGAAGAAAAAAGTGAGTTTTTTTTTTTTTTTTTTTGTGTGAGAGTCCTCAATTTCTTTGTGCCCTAATCTTAAGAAAATATCATCATTAAATTTCAAATTTTTTACGTAGAAAGAATAAGTGTACTCGTATCAATCATGTGCTAGGAAATTCGCATTTCAATTCTAGCCAAAAAAAAAAAATGCTCACAAACAATCCACCCAAGTAGAATTAATAAGGAACAAAATCAAAAGAACATGCCATAAAATCCTACAAGGAGACACGTTGCATGAGCGCTAGTGGTACATGAAGATGTCGCGACCTAACTTCTCGTGGGAGAGACAATTAGGTTTGGAGGTATTGTCAACTTCAAGCCGACGGCCTTCAATTAATTCAGGTTCTTCCAAGCCCATCTCTCACATGACATTGGGCGTTCAAGTATTTAATCAATTAAGCCAATGTAAATTTTAACTAAGGAGTCGCCACTAGTTTTCTCAATAAGGTATAAACCAAGTAAGATACAGGATGATATCTTACTATTTATGCAATTAGAAATTTTAGACTCGTTCATTTGATTACACTAGCCTTAAGAGTTAAGACTAACACACTTTCGATACCTAGCTTGATCTTGCTAACTAATGTTATAGCTGTTTATCCAAAAGATATCTAAAGTTCGTCCTAACCATTCTAGAGCAGAGAAACATCCAACATATTGAAAGTGTAACCAAATATAATCAAATAGAAAACACGTGAGCATCATAATATTGTCTCTAAAAATAAAAATACAATTCAAAACAAAGAACCCTATTGTAAAGTCCTAGAGGATTATGCAATTTTAGATTTTTAATTTTAAGGATTTTCCAATTTTTCTGAATTTTTCTGATTTTCTAGAAATTTATGAATTTTTTAATGAATTTTTTGAATGTTTTATTAATCAATATAATTTTTTATTTTTTTATTTTTATTAATAATATTTTTTAATATTAATTTAAAAGAAATTCGGACCAGGTCAAGAGACCTGACCCAACTAAACCGACCCGAGCCTTATCGGATCGGGTTGGACTAAAAATGTTAACCCTAAAAGCCCACTCGCAATTACATAAATCATCCCAAGAGCACCTCTCTTGTTCTTAATTTTTTGGCCCGAACTCTAAAAAGAACCTAGCCCACAACAAACCAGCCCAAAACCCTCCTCTTCGTATGGACGACCGGCCCACAACTAAAAAGCCCGAAGCCCATTTTACTTTCTATTTCCCCTACTGTTGGCTTTTTGCCTTTTTTCTCTCTTTTCTTTGTTTCTTGTATTTCTTTTCTCTCTTTTGTCCTTTCTGTTTTTTTTTTTGGTCTTTTTCTTCATCATCTTCAACCTCCTGCACTTCCTCGCCGAAGCTTTCTCCTGCAACCTACGTTCATTCGACCGTCTCCTTCCCAAATCACCAACTTCAAGATAATATCAACTTTCACATGTTTTGCTGCCGACATACATACCGCCGCCGAGCCATCTCCTCCCGCTGATCATCCATTCTGACCGACAACCACCAACTTCGGCTCGCTATTTCGGCGACCACCGAACACCAAAAATGAACATCACCCGGAACTCAAATTTTTAATATCAGCAGCACACTCAGCAAATAAACAAGCACAAGCACGTTAAAATAGAGAGACACGCTGACTCGATTAGCCTTGAACCATGGACGGGGGGATTGCCGGCAATGGGCTCTAGTGAAGGGGCGCATGCAAGGCCAACACAGCAAAATACGAAGAAATCAAGTAGGGTTCGACGGACACAGAAACAAATGAGATCGGTTTCGAGTTTAAACATAAGAATTTTTCCGGTCTTCTTTCAAGCATTTTAACAAACGCATGGTGCGCATTTTAGAAAACAAGCTCCATATTGACATTCATGGTGAAATGAGTCTGAAATCTCGACACACAAAAACATGAACCCACATCATATATTATAACTCAGTCCTATTGCCATATCAAAGTCCTATGATCTCCAAAAAGAAATAAATTCAGATCTTGTGCTCAACGAAACGGGACCGAAAATGAGGTGTTCGAGAGCGAACTCCCACCAGGTGCAGGGTAGAGTTTTGGTGTCGTATGGTTGCCGGCAAAGCTTCGACGGATGACAAGACGAGAAGGAAGACCACCGCTCAACCGTGGACAGAGGCGATGGTCGGCGGTCGACCATTTTTCTCATTTCAGCCAAGCCCCCTAATAATCACCCCTCACAACAGCACGCTCCTCTCTCGCTTTTAAGCTTCGGTGCGCATGCCTCCTACCGTGCCAGCTGCCGCCGGCCTGGCCCCCGACCAACTCCCGGTCGACGGTCTGCCCTCTGTCCTGTTCCCTCTGCCCCACGTACCATCCTTTCTTTTCCTCCCTCCTCATAGATGCTGGTTCGTGCAGACGAAGGGGAAGAAGTGATCTTGGGCTGGGCTTCTTTTTAAGGCTTTTATGGACTCAAAGGAAAAGATGAAGATGGGCTCAAAACAAAAGAAATGAAGATGGGAGGGGGAAACGAGCTTAGAGGGCCGAAGGTTGCTAAGTGGGCCGGACACGCCGGGCCACACTACTTCATCATTCCTCCTTTTTTTCATAAAATTTATATTTTGCAAAATAAATGGATATCCAAAACATCGACAAAATTTCGGGTGTCAACAAAAGAAAATGAAGAAGCACTTGAATTTCTAAGACAATTGAGCAACTCCCGGAAGAATTTAGAATTTTTGTCCCTGATGAAATTCCGGCTGCCTTGCTGCCCATGCGTGATATTCAACACCGAAGTTATCCCCAATAGAGTTGCCTAACCCACGAAGAACCCCAACGTCAAGTGAAAATCCTTATGGCGAAAGGCCTGGTGGAAGAAAGTGCTAGTCCTTGTGCTGTGCCAGCTAGGAGGGGCCGAAGGGCCGTTCCGGGCTCGGTTGGTCCTGGCCCATTTCTTCTCTAAATTAATTTTAATTATTTTCATGAATTTTTTTTTTCAAAAAATAAACTAGTTGGTTCAGTTTTTTTTTTTTAATAAAAAACCGCTCATTAATTAAAATTTAATTGAAATACAAGTGTATATTCGAGTAATTTGAAAAAGAAATTACACGTAACGATGCCCTAATAACAACTACACACAAATTATACCCAAGAGAATGTCTAATAAATTCGGTATCTTTGGTGTCTTGTTCTTCATTATAATTCGGATGATACAATATCGTTGTTGTCCTCTTGTTCATATAGGGTACGTTCCTTTAGAGTCAATTCTTGCACAAACCAATCATGTCTCGCAAAAATCATTTCTAAATTTTCTGCCTACAAATTTTGTCTTCCATGATCTGTTGGCTAGTATTAGACATGGGCTCATAAATGCCGGTGGAGATAGTAAGTCACAAGCCATGGTGAAAAGAATTGAAAAACCGATGGCTTCCCTCTTCCATATTTCAAAATATTGATGTTATATTTGCCAACTTTATCAATATATTTGGAGTAATCTATTCTCAAGTACTCTCCAATTCATTAGTAGACAAAGATGAAGACCAATGGATGGTTCTGGGGTATCTTCTTCATCTTATGAATTAGAGACCATATAAATTTCAGACCTTATTTGATGAAAACGTGCTTCGTCATTTGTATATATATTTTTATAACAAGCATCAATATACTTAACCACATGTTACTCAATCATTTCATGAATATTCTACAAAACTTTTCAAAATGTTTCCAAACAAAATGTGTCACGCCCCGATCCTCGGGCACGCATACATCCTTCTCGATTGATCTATTTTATAATGCGATATCCCAGGACAAAGTATCACCAACCCTTTCGTTTATTAAGCACATGCGGAAGCAGTTAAAATCCCTAGACAATAAAACGATGGGATAGAAAAGCAGGGCCATATTTTTCATATTGAAATTTATAACCAAACTTTTATACAAAACACAAACCAATTCATAACTATTCACTTCAAAAGAAATTCTCAAAAGAAGATAGACTCTCAGCCCATCCAGGCCATACTCAAGGCCCCTCTCGGAATTATCTTCTTCTTCCAAAAATCCTTCTCTTTAAGTTTCACCTCCGAGTTCTCCTTCTCAGACTCCTCCTCATAAGCTCCTCATCGAGTCCTGAAATGTTTTTCCCCAAACCGGGATGAGACTACGTCTCAGCGAGTTCTACCCCACTAAGCTTGATTAGTAAACCATTATACTATAGGTTGCCTAAACAAGCATAGGGCAGAAGACGTACCTTGGCCTCATATCCCACCTGCAAGTCAGTACAATTCATAATAGGCACCCAAGCAATCATATCACTGATCGAAGCATCGATCAAATCGACCTAGTCGATTAAATGTTAGAAAGACCACTCACGATTATCTCCATTCAATCATTCAATTCACAACGTCCAACCAAGGCAATGAATCACATCAAGTCACACTCAGATCGAATCATCAATCAATCGACCTAGTCGATTACAAGTCAATCAGACCATCTCATGGTCATTTCCAATCAATAGGTCAATTCACAACATCAGATCAAGCAATGATCAATCGACCTAGTCGATTACATGCCATCACGACCCATGCTTGGTCGGCACATTCAATACTATCTATAAGTCCGACCATAGTTCAGGACTGCTCACTCTAAGCTGATATATAGATAGTATAGCTCGCACTAAGCTGACGGGGTTAAGGTATACTGCTCTCACTAAGTTGACATATCGCCCGTAGGCTGATATAGTATACCGGTATACTGCTCTCGCTAAGCTGACATATCGCCCGCAGGCTAATATAGTATACCCCCGATGCTCACACTTAGCTGATAAAGTGTACTGCTCGCGCTAAGCTGACATATCGCCCGTAGGCTGATATAGTACACCAGTATACTGCTCTCGCTAAGCTGACATATCAGAGCCCGTAGGATGATATAGTATACTATCCAACCATTCAATCCATTCCATCTGATATCATTCTCGATAAAATAGCCGTGTGTGGGGACACGGTCGGCCTTAGCCAAAATATTATAATTTCCTTTTTCATAATTCCCACCATTCTCTATAGCCCACCAAAACACTTTTGGTGCCTTTCAACCGACAACCGGTTATTTTCCAATTAATAATCAAAGATTATTCCATTAAAGGACAATTCTCAATTTCACAAATAATTCAATTCAGCACAAAATAAAGCTCAATTAAATAAACGAACTGCGCCATGACAATCAGTACGAAATTTCGGTCGCTGGCTATCTCAGCCTTAATTTCCGAAAATAAATAAATAAATAATTAATTTCGAAAATTAATTATTAAATATTAAAAATTCCGTTTAGCTCAAAATAATGTCCAATTAAATAAACGGACTTCACCACGGTCATCAACATAATTTTCCGGTCACGGGCTATCCCAGTTGAATTTTCAGGAAATAAATAATTAATTAATTAATTTCAAAAATTAATTAATATTAAAAATTCAATTTAGCTTAAAATAAAGCCCGATTAAATAAACGGACTTCACCACAGTCATCCGCATAATATTCCGGTTCCAGACCATCTCCCTTGAATTTTCGGAAAATAAATAATTATTTAATTTAATTCCGAAAATTAATATTTAAATGCCAAAAATCTCACTTAGGCCCGAATCATCAAATTGAAGCTCAATTAGGGGTCCGAAAATTCCCGAGACACTCCCAATAAATAGTAGACCACGTCTACTTGTTAATTGCACAATCAATTTATCTAAATCGCATCACATTTGACTAATAATTGCTAATTAATTCTAATCTAACAACCTAAACATAATTAATTAAAACTAAACCAACCTAAAGCATAATTAGCCAACTAATATGGGATTAGTGAGATTACTCACCAAATCGCGCGCAAATTGGATCAATCCGACGGCGGCGACGCGAGGAATGATTGTCCCCAAAGCACGGCTCGAGTTCGGGGCCGGGAAACGGCCCAAAACGGCCCACGAACAGCTGGATACCCACTTCGTGGGTTTGCTGGTTCGGCCACAAAACAGCAAGAAAGAGAGAGGGTTGGGGGCGGCAAGAGGTCGGGAGAGCGGGTGGTGGCTTGGCGAGGCCAAGCGGTGGTCCACGGTGGCTGGAGGTGGCCGGATCGTGGCCGGTGCTGGCCAAGACAGAGCTGAACAGAGGCGGTTGGGAGCTGGACGGCGCACGGCAGGGATGGCAAACGCGAAGGGGCGGTGGCGGAGCGCTTGGCGTGCGCGGGCGGTGCGGACGGCGGCCTGGCGGCGTGCGGCGCGATTGCAGCTCCTTCAAGCAACGCCGATCGCTGCTTCTGCTTCTGCTGGTCGGTTCTGTTCGAACCAGAGGAAGGAGAGAGGGCGGAGATGCGCGGACGACCGTGGAGCGGCGGCGGCGGCTCCGGCTTCGGTGGGCAACGACGGCGGCGAGAAGCGGCGATGATAGCTCGGTCTTTGGTGGTCTTCCGCTTGTTGGTTCCTCGTGCAGCAAGAAGAAATGGGGAAGAAGAAGCACCGACGGAAGAGAAAGAGAGGAAGAAGAGAAAACCAATTTCTCTCCCCCTCTTTGGTCTTCGAACGGGGCCCACCAAAAGGCTGTCATCCACCCATATTTTCAAGCCCCAAAATACCCCTTATAGAAGACTTTAGGTAATTTAAAATATTGGATCTATGGGCATACGAATTTGCTAGGTTTTCTTTCCAATTGGGCCTTAATTCTTCTTGAATTAAATCAAATTGACTCCCATAATTTCATTCAACACCTCGTCATTCCAGTTGGTATTTTTCCTTACCAATATGGCCCACTTGCATCCCCATTTCACAATCCATGGCTTCAATTGAACGAAAACGGCCATATTTATCCAATCAAAATTAAAACCCAAAATTCTGGATGTCACAACTCTTCCCGTCTTATAAAAATTTCGTCCTCGAAATTTAAACTTTTACCAATCCTTATACAAAAGGTGAGGGTATTGTCGTCTCATCGAGTCTCACTTTTTTCCCACGTTAATCCTTTGGTCTTGAGGTGCTGTCTGACCATTTTGACTAATGAAATCATCTTGGTACACAAACTCTGCTCTTTCTGAACCAACAACTGAATTGAGCTTCTCACATAAGACACTTTGTCATGCACATCTGATCTCTTTTTCTCGACTCCCTAATAAATTTTTGAAACTCAACGATTCAAAATTTCTGACAGTTCTGAGCAGTCTTTACTTTGACATTGATCTGACAACTGCAAACATTGATTTCTGAGCTGACTCTGGACTTGCGATTTTCTGATTTCTGATCTCATCTCAACCGACTAAAATCCTGTACACTCTGCTTTGCACTGATTAAAAAGAAACTATCTGACTGATCTGCTGAAACTGGGAATCTCTGGTCAAGATCTAATATAACTCTGGCACTGATCTTGGCAACTGCAATCACTGACTACTGTACTGTCTTTGGCCTGAAATCTTCTTCACTTTTTTTTTTTTTTTTTACCACTGAAATTATGTACCCTCTGCTATGCACTACTTAAGAAAGAATCCTCTGAAAACTCTGCCAACTTATAATCTCTGATCTAGATTCGAGATATAATTCATCCTCGACACTCCATGTCGGTGAACTATCCGGGACACACACTTCGGTACCCACTCTGTAACAAGATAGGATCTTCAATTTCTGAAATCGAACTTAGATTGGCGGTTAATTTCACTCCGACACGCTTTTAGTGTGACCTAGGCTACCGGGTAGTGTTCAGAGCTTTTTAGGACAAATGACCCGTGGTCGATTTTCTTCGAGCCACAATGAACCCACTCGACACATTGGCGACTCTCGATTGTCGTGAAAATCTCAAAGGTTCAAATACGGACACAGGGTACCAAAACGATAGAAACATCAAATTAGTACCAGTCGATGAGAATTTTCCAATTTAGTGGAGTCACCCATGATCGGTCATTCATCTCAGTCGAGCCGATCTATTTTTGATTTCAAATCGATTTTATACTGTACCGCAATGATCTCTAAAGATGAGCACGGTCGAGAAGTCGATCCATGATCGAATTCTCAAGTCTATTTGCCTTAAGGTCCTTAATAACTCACCTAGCTAGTCTAGTTATCTCATGAGTGGCCAACTCAGAGAAAAACACTGTAATCGCGTCGATGAAATGCCCAATTTATCTAATCGAAATCAAAGCCCGAAATTTGGATGTCATACACTCAAAACAAGATATATTCGTACTGTACCGAAGGGGACCAACTCCATTTATCGATCAACCACTATTCTTAAATGGTATCAGTAATCCCCTGAATCCTTAGTAAGCTATATATTTCCATTTCCACTTAGGACTCTCGAGTGATGCTAAAATCTTCCGGATTTGCATTACTGAACTTCCACTTACTGACACCTTTGACACTTGTAACCTGCTTGGCGATATCTATCTTCATATCGATCTACCAATTTAGCTGATGTCGATTCTGATTACTTGCCCCATCTGGTCAAAACTGTGATACTATAGTGAACTTCTGACAAGATCTTTTCCCTAAGTGCTACACTGTCAAGTGCACTCAATTCCTCATGGAACCCGAACGTTCCATCCTCAGAAGTTTCAAAGTTAGATTCTTTCTTGCCAGTATCCTCTTCTAAGATCTTCTGAACATCTCTGTCTGTCAACTAGGCGTCGATTCTAACTTGAACATTTGGTTCAATTTTAAGGGCGGCTATAAAATTTAAAAGGTAGCCTACCTCAAATTTGAAAACCAAATTTCGAACCCTTTTTAAGTAAAGTTTATACTTTAGCCAGCCTAGGTATAATCGAAGACTCTCGGCTCAACACATAAATTACTTCTTTCATTCTCCCAAGATAATACTAGATAACATCATTATAGTTCTGCCAAAATTCTGATTCACGACACTTTCATGTTCAACTTGTTGGGTCTCAACTGGCGGGACGGTTATACAACAATCTTCTCATGTTGTATCAATACATACCCAGTCGTTGGCAAGACACATCATTAAAGGTTTCATGCTTTCCAGAGCCAAATGAAAAGTTTAGCATAAGTGCGGTAGTCTAATCTCACTGAAGCTCTAGAAACTATCCTAGTACTTGTCTATGCCAATGAATTTCTCTTCTTTCTCAAGAGGTCAAGCCCATGATGATACTGATGCTGAAAATTCTTTCACAAACCTTCCGTAGTAATCTGTCCAATCCCCACAACTTCTGATCTCTGACATTGATGTCAGTCTCGGTCCATTAACAACTGATTCGATTTTGGCTGGGTCCATGAAGATTCCTTTACCTGTAACCACACGACCATTCTTAGGGGCATCTCGTGATTCTCAACACTTAATGAACACCCTATAATGTCGCTACACCACACGATCACCATTGATCTAGTTATTCTTTGAATACTCAATTTGTCAAATCTATGACAGCGGTTGGAGCGTTCATCAAATCAATTGGCTTTACATTATTCTCACAAGGGCAAAATCAAGTGCGAAATGCCGTCTTCAGTATAACCTCCTTCTTGGTTCTCAACTGACAATAACCTGTCCTCAAGTCGATCCTTGAAGACATCCACACTCTTTATAACAAGTCACCCAATTAAGTTGACAATGGTTGATGCATGATTGCAATGAACTATCTTCATTTCTCTTTCCACAAAACTGATGTTCCTTAAAGCGATGCACTAATATGCATGAATTCCTCATTCATCAATCCTCACACTTGCACAATTGGTCCTATCAATTCAGGCAACAACAACCGGTAATAAACTTTAGAGAATGGTTCTGTTCCAGGTGCTAGCTTGATCGTAAATTCTATCTCACTTACTGACGATAGGCCTGACAATCTTTCTGGCAACACTTCCAGAAATTCTTGGACTACTGAGGAGTCCTCAATTTTCAATTCTTCAATCTGTCTTATTTTTGACAATTGTCAAGTAACCTAGGCAACCTCCGTCTAACAAACGGATTGCCTCAAGTGACGAGGTTAAAGAAGTCAAGAACCCTTCTCAACTCTCAATAAAACTCGGCACTTCTACCTGCTCCTGGAATAAACTGAGTTACTCCACTATAACAATTCATCACTACAAAATGCTCCAGAGCCAATTCTTTCCACACTTAACGATAGAGTTGTACACCAACAGCCAGTCAAGTACAACTTTAGTCAATTTTTTTTTTTAACAGCCTTAACAAACAACTGAAATTCCACACTTGTAATCCCAACATTCTCTGGCACTATTCTGATAAAATCACCTCAAAACATTCTTTCATTAAATAAGGCATGGTTGGTTCCGTTCCTGTTCCCTTTGCCATCTTGCTGGCGTTCTAACGGTAGTAACAGTTGTCAAGATTCCATCTACTTATGCAGATATCCCATAGTTCACTATCCGTACTAGCGACACTTATCACAATTTCCTGTCCTTAAAATACATGAGACTGATCCATACCATCTTCCATGTAACATATCTTCCACGGAACAACATATTCCATTTGTCTGAATACTGACTTGACTATGCCGCCCTTCCTATTGGGTGGAATAGAATACTTTTCTCTCGACTTCGGTCTTTCCTCCGACTGATTTCCATTTATGCCTGAACTGGATCTGTACCTTGACTTGGAAGCAATGGCTCGATCCCAGATCATATCCCCACTCTGGATCTCAACAGGTGTAGCAACAAAGGCGGTTGCAACACTAACGGCGGTAGTGATAACGACAACGACAGTGGCTTGATCCTAAGCTTACTGGCTCATCCAGTTCCCAAGAAATACTTGCATCAGAACGATCCTATCGAACTTAGGATCATTCGACGCTGCTACACTAGTACCAACCTGCAATGGTACTCTTACACTCGAGCTGGCCAGAGCCGACACTCTGCCACAACCACCTCGGGTACCGACCTTTGTCAGTGCATTATCCCGAGTCACAGAGGACATTGTCCTCTTACTAGGAGTTCTCAGCTCCTGCTCGCTCATGGTTCAGTCTTTACACTGAAACCCGTTTTCCACATCCACACTGGATTAGAAGATGAGCGATCCTCACACAACAATCAATTCTAGCATCTAGCTAACACAGACATGCACCAGCATGAATTTAAAGGCCTTTCCTACTAACTATCCCATGGTCAACGCTCCTTATCACTCCAATCTTCAACTTGGCTCTGATACCACTTAAACTGGATGTCACGCCCCGATCCTCGGTCACGCACACATCCTTCTCGATTGGTCGATTTTATAATGCGATATCCCATGACAAAGTATCGCCGACCCTTTCGTTTATTAAGCACATGCGGAAGCAGTTAAAATCCCCAGACAATAAAACGATGGGATAGAAAAGCAGGGCCATATTTTTCATATTGAAATTTATAACCAAACTTTTATACAAAACACAAACCAATTCATAACTATTCACTTCAAAAGAAATTCTCAAAAGAAGATAGACTCTCAGTCCATCCAGGCCATACTCAAGGCCCCTCTCGGAATTATCTTCTTCTTCCAAAAATCCTTCTCTTTAAGTTTCACCTCCGAGTTCTCCTTCTCAGACTCCTCCTCATCAGCTCCTCATCGAGTCCTGAAATGTTTTTCCCCAAACCGGGATGAGACTACGTCTCAGCGAGTTCTACCCCACTAAGCTTGATTAGTAAACCATTATACTATAGGTTGCCTAAACATGCATAGGGCAGAAAACGTACCTTGGCCTCATATCCCACCTGCAAGTCAGTACAATTCATAATAGGCACCCAAGCAATCATATCACTGATCGAAGCATCGATCAAATCGACCTAGTCGATTAAATGTTAGAAAGACCACTCACGATTATCTCCATTCAATCATTCAATTCACAACGTCCAACCAAGGCAATGAATCACATCAAGTCACACTCAGATCGAATCATCAATCAATCGACCTAGTCGATTACAAGTCAATCAGACCATCTCATGGTCATTTCCAATCAATAGGTCAATTCACAACATCAGATCAAGCAATGATCAATCGACCTAGTCGATTACATGCCATCACGACCCATGCTTGGTCGGCACATTCAATACTATCTATAAGTCCGACCATAGTCCAGGACTGCTCACTCTAAGCTGATATATAGATAGTATAGCTCGCACTAAGCTGACAGGGTTAAGGTATACTGCTCTCACTAAGTTGACATATCGCCCGTAGGCTGATATAGTATACCGGTATACTGCTCTCGCTAAGCTGACATATCGCCCGCAGGCTAATATAGTATACCCCCGATGCTCACACTTAGCTGATAAAATGTACTGCTCGCGCTAAGCTGACATATCGCCCGTAGGCTGATATAGTACACCAGTATACTGCTCTCGCTAAGCTAACATATCAGAGCCCGTAGGATGATATAGTATACTATCCAACCATTCAATCCATTCCATCTGATATCATTCTCGATAAAATAGCCGTGTGTGGGGACACGGTCGGCCTTAGCCAAAATATTATAATTTCCTTTTTCATAATTCCCACCATTCTCTATAGCCCACCAAAACACTTTTGGTGCCTTTCAACCGACAACCGGTTATTTTCCAATTAATAATCAAAGATTATTCCATTAAAGGACAATTCTCAATTTCACAAATAATTCAATTCAGCACAAAATAAAGCTCAATTAAATAAACGAACTGCGCCATGACAATCAGTACGAAATTTCGGTCGCTGGCTATCTCAGCTTTAATTTCCGAAAATAAATAAATAAATAATTAATTTCGAAAATTAATTATTAAATATTAAAAATTCCGTTTAGCTCAAAATAATGTCCAATTAAATAAACGGACTTCACCACGGTCATCAACATAATTTTCCGGTCACGGGCTATCCCAGTTGAATTTTCAGGAAATAAATAATTAATTAATTAATTTCAAAAATTAATTAATATTAAAAATTCAATTTAGCTTAAAATAAAGCCCGATTAAATAAACGGACTTCACCACAGTCATCCGCATAATATTCCGGTTCCAGACCATCTCCCTTGAATTTTTGGAAAATAAATAATTATTTAATTTAATTCCGAAAATTAATATTTAAATGCCAAAAATCTCACTTAGGCCCGAATCATCAAATTGAAGCTCAATTAGGGGTCCGAAAATTCCCGAGACACTCCCAATAAATAGTAGACCACGTCTATTTGTTAATTGAACAATCAATTTATCTAAATCGCATCACATTTGACTAATAATTGCTAATTAATTCTAATCTAACAACCTAAAGCATAATTAGCCAACTAAACATAATTAATTAAAACTAAACCAACCTAAAGCATAATTAGCCAACTAATATGGGATTAGTGAGATTACTCACCAAATCGCCCGCAAATTGGATCAATCCGACGGCGGCGACGCGAGGAATGATTGTCCCCAAAGCACGGCTCGGGTTCGGGGCCGGGAAACGGCCCAAAACGGCCCACAAACAGCTGGATACCCACTCCGTGGGTTTGCTGGTTCGGCCGCAAAACAGCAAGAAAGAGAGAGGGTTGGGGGCGGCAAGAGGTCGGGAGAGCGGGTGGTGGCTTGGCGAGGCCAAGCGGTGGCCCACGGTGGCCGGAGGTGGCCGGATCGTGGCCGGTGCTGGCCAAGACAGAGCTGAACAGAGGCGGTTGGGAGCTGGACGGCGCACGGCAGGGACGGCAAACGCGAAGGGGCGGTGGCGGAGCGCTTGGCGTGCGCGGGCGGTGCGGACGGCGGCCCGGCGGCGTGCGGCGCGATTGCAGCTCCTTCAAGCAACGCCGATCGCTGCTTCTGCTTCTGCTGGTCGGTTCTGTTCGAACCAGAGGAAGGAGAGAGGGCGGAGATGCGCGGACGACCGTGGAGCAGCGGCGGCGGCTCCGGCTTCGGTGGGCAACGACGGCGGCGAGAAGCGGCGACGACAGCTCGGTCTTTGGTGGTCTTCCGCTTGCTGGTTCCTCGTGCAGCAAGAAGAAATGGGGAAGAAGAAGCACCGACGGAAGAGAGAGAGTTTTCTCTTCTTCTCTTTGGTCTTCGAACGGGGCCCACCAAAAGGCTGTCATCCACCCATATTTTCAAGCCCCAAAATACCCCTTCTAGAAGACTTTAGGTAATTTAAAATATTGGATCTATGGGTATACGAATTTGCTAGGTTTTCTTTCCAATTGGGCATTAATTCTTCTTGAATTAAATCAAATTGACTCCCATAATTTCATTCAACACCTCGTCATTCTAATTGGTATTTTTCCTTACCAATATGGCCCACTTGCATCCCCATTTCACAATCCATGGCTTCAATTGAACGAAAACGGCCCTATTTATCCAATCAAAATTAAAACCCAAAATTCTAGATGTCACACAATGTGTTTATAAAACCACATTTCGCTGTATTTTCTTTTAATCATTTTAAGCACACTTTTACATGGGAAGATCATGTTTTTTTTTCTTTCCTTTCTGAAAATGGATAGCAGAAATTTGAACAAGTTTTTACTGGCATCATTCTTAGTTTTTGTTCGAGCATTGAACCTATCGACTTTTCTTTTTTCTTTTTCTTTTTTGGAATTTTTTTCATGATTCATGCGTCAAATATACATGAACATGAGATAATTTTGTGTTCCTGTGATAATTGGATCTTAAGAATCATATAAGAAATATGGCCATGCATGGAAAAAATTGATATAAAGAGGTCAAAAACTTTTTTTTATAGAAAAGAATACGTCGAGAATCTTCATTTCAATGCCATAACAAATAGGAAAGAAATCCTTAGAGAGCGTCGGCCAAAAAAAAATTACAATACAGAGAAATTCATATATAAAGTCCTATAAATTGACATTTTTTGCAGAGCATCTATCTATCTAATGGTGAAAATCATCCAATTATCTGATTTATAAAGTCTTTTAACTCTCAAACTAAATAGAAAAATCAAACCAATTATCTGGCACCCATGGACGTAATGGATTGCTTGTATATATAAAGTCTTTAACTGTTGACTTTTTTGCCCCCACGATTATTTGATTTTTAAGATTCAGGAGAAATACGTGTTAGGTTTTGTCATTTTTGCGTTGGGTTTTATGCGTTTTAACTATTGTTGCTTATGTTTATAATTTGTGCTTGCCTGAGATGAGTCCTACCTATTTTTACTCCTCCGTCCACCAATCGTAATATTTTTATTAAATAGAAGACATGGTTAAAGGACTTTGATCTGCATATATTTCTTGCGCCATATGCTCCTATTTTCAGGAAAACAATGTACAAGTTGTTATTAACAAATTAGCTATTGTGTCAATTTACTTTTCTATGAATAAGCCATTGCGTCATATCTTATTTGGAAAAATCTCAGATTATGATCTTTTGTGTACCTATGTTTCTGATTGATTGTCATACTAAAATTTTTGCTTTCTATAGTTTTAGCAAACGCAAGAAAAATGCACATCAACCGCACAAGAGCAGGACATTGACAAACTATCTGATGATGAAGAATGTGAGACAGAAGCTATTGGTGATGAAGCAAATTGAAATCAAATTAAAGAAGAAATTGTGATAGAAAACGGAGGGAAGGAATGGTATTTGATTCTGTAGAGGATCCCTTAAGAGTACGATAAAAAAAAAAATGCTAAACAAGTGGGATTTGGGTGTCTCAAGGAGGAGCTAGAAAATTGGAGATGATGGTAAGGAAGAATACTCGACTCTTGCATATTCTCTTCATCGAAAGAGTATATGTAGATAGAGCAGTATAAGGATCAACAAGGACTTTAACTTGTCTGTTGTCGAGGCAGGAGGGAATGAAAAACTTACCTTTGGTGAGAAAGATTTCAAAATTTTATTGAAAATGCAAGAAAGTTGAAGACTTGGAACTGGAGAGGTGAAACCAATCATAACTGTTTTGTTAGGATGCAAAGAGAAATGACTGTTTTTTCTTCTATGTGATGGAATTGGAAGATAGTTCCAGGCTAAAGAATTGGAAGATAGTTCCAGGTTAAAGAATGTTTCCCAAGCAGATGCAGGAAGTCTGGTATTATATGAAAATTTTGATGAAGCAGTAACCTTTGATACTACATATTTGAACAATCAATATGAGGTTCCTTTCGCACCTCATGGTCAATTCACACTTTTTGGTCGTGGGTTGGTGTCGAACGGGGATTCTAACACAAGATTAAAATGTGGAAAAAGAAGAGCTCGTTTGATATTTCATGGAATGGTATATTGATATTCTTAATACAATTCTTTTTTTTTTTTTTTCATTTAAGAGGACTAAGTGATGAGATAAAGTTAACCTTATAGTACTATTATTCTTTTGAGGATCACAACACAACTTTTTAAATTAAAAATTATTGATCAATACATTCACCTGAATGGACATTCATATCACATGGTGATTTGTGTATTTAACTATTTTCCACGGGACAGAAGAGTGGTGTTGAAGGGAGAAGAATCTGTTATAGTTGGGAGAGAGATTCTTAAATTTTGTTTGTGATCAACAGTTGAGACCTGCAAAATCCTAAACTTTTATTTTATAAGAATGTTGTAGGATATTTTATAGAGAAGCCTTTTGTATGTATATGTTATTTAGTATCATCACCCATTTCTTCGGAAAGAGTGAGCTTCTTGGATTCACATTCTCTTTCAAAACCATTTACTCAACAAAGCTACCCACCATCTCTGATGTGTAGGCCATCTCTCCGAGCAATTCTAGCATGCAAGAATTTTTCCATCTGTGCACCCACAATTGATAAACATGGGATCAGTTGACATTCAATTGAGGCCATCCATCTCAAACTTAGTTTCTCATTTCTAATTCATTCATAAGAAAACAAATTCATGTCCACATCATTCTTTCTAGCAGTACACAGAAAGGAAAAATAATCACAGCTCCAACAGCGTTACCTTTTCAAATGGCACATAAAAAGAACTTCACATATTTTCAAATACAAACACAAACTCTCCCCCCTTATCTACTGTCTCTCTTGTGATATGTTAGGCTCGATTAGAGTCTTCTGCTAAGTACTGTTTTCAAGATTCGACTTCAACAATCCAATCATGGAACTTCTAAACCTGTGAAAAACACAAGTCGTTACTAGAACAACATAATATATTTAAATAACAAAAAACAAATAGATATCAATGCATACCCTACCAACAAGATGAGATTATAATAGACTCTGCCTCCCAAGCACCATAAGAACAATTCTCATCGAGGACTAGTCTACAAGACATGACTACGTTACGCCGGTTTAATTCCAGCATTACACCAAGGGACAGCTGCATTCCTTCCAAAAGTTTTTACAATAGATCGAATGTCACTTTGCTTTGGAACAAGCTGCTACGTATTTTAAAAAACAAATAAGAGCACTAATTTCACAAAACTAGTAGTCAAAACATATAAATCCTTGAATTAAAAACAATGGGTTTGGTTTTTCTCGGGTGGTTTAAAGCTGGATTCAGGGAGGCAAAATCACAAGCATCAGGTGGACGTCACCCAGTGGGGTTTCTTCAGACGAAAGTGAGAAGGGACACGCACTGGCGGTAGGAGATGTTCTTGTTCACGTAGTTGTCAATGGCTTTCGAAGCTCTAAACGCTCAGTCCACGGCTAAGCCATTATTTATCTTCACAGATAATGATCTTCCATTCTTCGCTCGTGGAATTTGGGACTGAACAAAGCAGTCCAAGGGGACTTTATCGCCCTCGCTCTCTGCCTCACCAATCATAATTTCCACTGCGGCACTGCATTATCCCTTTGTAATTGTGCCACGGCCTTTGCTCGAGTACCTCGGCAGCAAAGGAGAGTCGCGATGCACCAGAGATCAATCGAGTTTCTTTAAAGCCATCGCTTTCATGATCTTCAACCATTCTGATATGCTTTTCTTTTTATATTCCTCGCTCGCGTATACTAGGCGTTGTATCAAATGCCCACGTAATCTGCCACGTCAACCATCACCTCATTTTGTCAAAAAAAAAAAAAAAACTGTCACCTCATTAGCATATCACAAGATATCAAATTTTAGTAACTCTAGCATCGTTAAAATAAAATTGGGTTGTTTAAGATCTCAATTGGTTATAAAAAAGTTAAAAGAACTAATGGTACATATATTTAATATGTGGCCGATGCTTTGGTGTGACGTCCATATATTTAATATGTGACCAAAGGTGATTTGGCACGTGAGTAGCCTGATTTCGTTGGAATCCAATCAAGTGTGGCGTGAATATCTCCTGCGCGGTAGTTTTTCTGAAGTTGAGAAGCATCTGTGAAACGATTGGAGCCATTTCCGAGTTTGCCTCAGAGCATCAAAAGTAAGCTTAAAGAAGTGTTGATTTCGTCTAAAATGCCAGCAGCAGGAGGATGTTCTAAGGTCGTGCTCCAACACTGTCAACCGATAGAAAATAATTGGATTCTCAAGGAAAGAGACTAAAACGAAAACAATAGACATCGAGGAAGAAGATATTCCAAGAGAAACAGATGTAGAGGAAAGCTGAACAATTTAACAAAGAAGAAAGATGGTCTTAACTATGCCGAGACCATGGGTTCCACTTGCACCAACTGTTATTTGCGCGTTGGCTTGCGAAACATGCCTGTTTGGATTGGTGACGACTTGTTGAGGAAGTGATTTTGGGGGAAGCAAATTGGATGATTTTGATTCCAATGCCTTTAACTTTTCCCTTTATTAATCTCTACAAGAAAATTTTGAATGTATGCTCCTCCGATTTAAATTAAAATCACTATGAAATACAGATTTTGCATCATGCTTACTAGTATTGACATTGGTTGATGAACTATTTTTGCCTCTTTCTTTATGAATTGTGATGCAAATTGCATTAATCCAAAGTGCTTGTTGAATGGCCCCGGTTTTCCAAGTTGTTCTATAGAATTGATCAAATAGACCTCGGTCATCGCTCTTAATCCAATTCATTGCCAATAGTTCATACTTTAGAATTCTGAAATAGTAAGTTTTACTCAATCAAATCTAATTTATATCTTTTGATGGTGCATACCTAGGTTCAGCATCTCCAACACCATCGTCGTTTAGAGTAATGAGGTGAACAAGCATAGATATGACACATGTGAGATCGAAATGAAGCTCCTCCAATTTCCTTTGAATTGGACTTGTACACCAATGAAACCTATGGAAAGCGAATTCCTGAAATCATACATGCAAAAGTCCCCAAATCTAGATTGGATAGAGATAGAAACCTTCCTGAAATGGGAGAGAGGAGCTTCCAAATCTAGACTAAATCAGAAAAGGAAAGCTCTGCAAAATGAGAGGAAAGCAAGAAAAATATAATAGAGAACAAAATCAGCCAAAGAAAAAGGAAAAAAGGGAGGGGAAGCTAGCTTAAACCCTCCCCTCCATGGAGGTTGAAGAAGAAAGCTGTGTGAAGATAAGATGAAGAGGAGAAACCCTAGAGAGGAAAGAGGAAAAGCGACAATTTTTATTTGTGACATTTAAGAGTCATACGACAATCTCTAGTGTAATGAAATTATATTCTGTCTGATGGAACTGACATTTTGAGCTTTTTCATCTTAGTTGTCATTCGATCCTTTGCATCATTTTCTCCATCTCTTTAACAATCCTAGGGATGCAAGCATGCATGTTCCTGTCAAAACAAATAAGAGAGAAAAATATGAATATTATGAAATATAGCCATCACTAGCATGAAGTGAACATCATAATCTGGTAAGAGGAGCACATTCACGGGCCAAGAGAGTTTCTGATTAGATCGAGTCTTTTCTAGTTAATATTGGCTTATGTAACAATAAAATTTATTGAATTACTGAAATATATATATTGGTCGCTTCAAATTGGAGAATGAGAAAAGCATATGCTCCTATTGAGCAGATCGACGAAATCCAAGTTTTGATATATGCCCTTCAATTCATATTGAGGACTTGACTGTATAACTTTGCAATTGCTGGATAATGGACATATTGATGCTGATGAATACGGATCATTTGATTTGATTGACATATTTAATGCATGGAATGCGGAAAACTTCTTTTGGGATGCATTGGACTCACTCAACTTTCAAATTTCAAGTTCCTCACTTATACCCTACAAAAAAAGGCATAAATCGATGTCATAGGGTTGGTTGGCTCGGTCTATTGCTGGGACCCTTCATCATGCATTTAGCTACCCAAGTCTCAACACTTCCTCTACCCAACAGTAGAAATTATTTCTGAAAGGAGAAGGTGAATGTGCTCGAAATCTTACCCATCATGTAGATGTATTCCATTCACATTGGCAGCTTTAAAGAGAGCCTCCTTCCATTTTTTAACCTTGCGCTTCCCAAATTCGCTCTCATGGTCGGTCAATGCTTTCTCATAACTCTGTTTCTTTCCACTCACTTCCCGTGGATTCTGTCCCCTTACTTCCCCCGGTGCCACCTTATAAAATATCGGCAGCAGCTGTTTTGTTCTGTTCTTCTCCCCTTGGATCTGCACCAACTCCTTCAGACACCGCCAAGATTCAGCGTAGTTTTCTGAGAAAACGACAACGTACATGCGAGATTGTTCAATGGCTTCCTTCAGTTTCGATGGGAAATCCTGGCCCATCAGTAAGTTCTCGCTGTCCATGAAAGTCTTTATGCCCTTTTGCACCAAGGCCTCGTTTAGACCCTTAACAAAGTACTCACGGACATCCTTACCTCTGAAGCTCAGAAACACATCGTACATTTTCAGTTCAGAGATCTTTTTGACGATGTCTTCAATTATCTTGGCCTCCGACATTCTAACATGATAGACGACAAAGACATGGATAATATAAGGTGCCCAAGCTGTCAAATTAAATGAAGCGAGCAACAACAATTCGGTCTAAGAATAATAGATCATGAAGATTTACATGCAAAAGGACACGAGCATAAATTTTAGGATACAATTTCACATTGCCGCTCCTTATAGGCCGTGATGGTGCCAATGTGGAAAGAAATGCAGAGTTGTCACAAGACACTATATTAAACTAAGACATGTCAAGGAGGACATTTGTTAAGCATGCCTAAGAAGAAATGAAGTGCTCCCAAAAAGAAGAAAAGAACCAACAAAGGAAAGATAATGCAAAATCCATACGTAATTATTATTGCCTTCGATTGAGGCCCGGCAAACAACCAACCTAATGTAGCTAATTATCCAAGAGAAAAAGAAACAGCGAATTCACAGAAACTGGTTCACCCTTCACAGTGAATATTATTTCAGCTTCGATTATAACTATATATGTAGGAGAATAGAATATAGATGTAAAGTAGAATAGACCAGGTGTTTATATATTATGTACTGTCTTTGATATTGACTACACTTAACCTATTTGAAATTTGTGCAATTTCTATTTTAACGAGTATCTCAATTCGCACGTTCAGAATTTTGTGTTTTCTGGATATGTATACCTAATCTGAATTTAATTTGTTACTTTACCCTTAAACTTAACCTAAGTTTCCCCCGCCCCTTTCTCTTCTCTCCGCTGCCATTGCCACTGCCCTGCAATCACCGTGATTGCGTTCACCACCCCCCTCCCCCCCTCCCCACCACCGTGGCGTTCCTATTACCATTGCCAGCCCTAGCTGTTGTTGCGCCTCTCTTTCTCTCTATTTTTGTTCCTCTGTCATGGAAGACAGCGGAACATCTCAGCCATAGCCAGCCTCAGGCGACCATTGCTCGAGGGTAACGACCCCAGATCTGGGGTCGCGAGCCTCGATTCATCCCCCAAAGCCAATGGACGCAGAGAGATGAAGGGGGCTGAGGTGACGCGGTTGGGGTGGCGTGGTGAATCAGCGGAGGCTTGGAGAGGAGGTTCTATGTTTCTTGTGTAGCGTAAGTGTGCTCTGTGCTATGTGAGAATCGGATGAGAGGGTGTTCGCCTGAGAGAGAGAGAGAGAGAGAGAGAGGCAAAATTACAACTTACTCATCATCCAAGTACCACCCGGACAAGCTACCCGCCTCCTGGAGAGCGTCCTTCCATCTCATCAATTTCCACACATCCTTGTCGAGCTTCTTTTCAAAATATTCGATACCAGTTCGGTAACTCCCTTTCAATCCATTCACTCTACCTAATTCCACTCTATAAAACACTAGAAAGACCTTGAAGTCTCTTTGCTTCTTACACTCCATGATTTTCACCACCTCTTCCAAACACAACCTTGAATAGGCATTGTCCTCGGAGAAGATGATGATTGCAAGGTCTGATTCCTCGATCATCTTCGGAACTGTGATCATTAGATTCCCTTCATCTTTCTCCCTTCATTGAATGTCAAAGTAGTATATTCCAACATGGACTAGAGCTACGTATAGATGTGTGACAAAGTTGTTGCCAACGTTCTCTTCTCTGAAACTCACAAAGACTTTGAAACTCATTCTGGAGTTGGAAGAAGAAGACGCCATTAGAATCATAAATAGAAGTTGACAATGAACAATAATGAGTTGCCCAAGATTTGGTACTGTGTTTGGGTGGTTTATTCCCATTTGATCTTCTCCATATATTCTAACGAGTTGCCTAAGATTTGATACTCTTTTTTGGGTAGTTTATTCCCCGTTGGATCTTCTTTATATATTCTCTAACATCCAGTTGCATGACTTTCCTTTAAGAAAGAGTATTATTAGGTGTTTTAACAATATTAGCATGCGCATAGATCTAACCTATTTGCGCATGAATCTTTTCTACATTAATTAGATGTCTTGATCGACATTATTTTACATCAAGTTTATTGCTAATTGAATTGTTAATGAATTGGACCTGCCAAACTGAGATAGAGTATTATTATCATCATCATTTCATATGGTCATGATTGGAGGCTAGTGTTTTTTTATTAATCGAATGATTGGCTACAAGGAAAGAAAACCTTTTGAAGGTGTCCAAATCCAGTATTTGGTAAAATATCGAACCAATGATCCAATCCAAACGTCTATAATAATCTCATGTTCCTTTGATAAACCTATTGACAACTGAATTTTTATCGACAAAATCAAACATACGTTCAACAAAATTATTAGCAATAAAAAGCTAATAAAACTCATCAGCTTATTCACGCGGGCTAGGGACTGACCCATGAAATTTAAACTGCAATTCATTTGAAAAGTTTCCTTCGGCCCATGGGGAGTAAAGAAAAGTAAAATCGGAATGAGGTAGATATCGTTTTGATAATTTATAGTCCAAACGTCAATAATAATGCCGTGCTCCTTCAAGAAGCTAAAAGCCAAATTGACTCAATCAAACATAAAGTCGTCCATTCGTCTTCACTTCTTTCCAAATCGACATTAAATTCTAATAAAAAGAGAAGACTATGATTTGTTCACACGCGTTCACAGATACGACGAAGTCTTCTGCTCTCATCTCCCCCCATCTCCTCACCCTCCCACCAACCAAAACAACCAAAAAAAGGAAGGGCGTGGACATTGAATTTTAATAAAAAGAAAAGATTGTTTTTGCTTATTTGGAAAATAAATTATTTAATCTCATTAAAAAAAGTAAGCTACTCCATTGGTTCCCAATAATATATTTCCGTGTGTCTTCCAGGAAACGTCATTCGCAACCAATGGGATTTTTTTTCCTTTCGTTTCTTTTCTTTTTTGGCAACTTATATAATAAATAACAATTCACAACTACTTAAAAGAAATATCAATTTCTAGCCCTCGTGCACTTTTACTTCAAAAGTTAATCAATATATTTTTCACTTTTTCAAGTGGCTAAAAAGTTAATTTCTATAAGACAGTTGGAACAATTGAATTATTGTTTCACCCAAAATCCATAACCAATGCAGGGAATGGAATTACCATTTGTCATGCCACCTTCGGGTTGCAACACAACCCACCATGGAAAATATTATAAATAGCATCTAATAAAATTATATAGGATTAATTAAGGAAATGAAATTATATTAATGGGCACAGCAGATGAGCGTGGGATGAGGGAATTATAGAGGAGGGGGCGGGGCCTGCCAACTCAACAAACTCGACTTGCTGCCGGACAGCAAAGGTACCGCAGCTCCAAGAACAATGAGCATATGCACATAATAAGTTATTCCATGACTAATCTTGGATTATATTTTCCTGATGCTTTTTTTATCAACTTTTGATAATAATTTTAATCATATGAAAAATTGCTAATCCATTACATTGGCTGGTACTAAAGTTTCTGGTTTTTCCTTTAAATATTTGCGTTTCAGTCGTTAGCATGAAAAGTGAGACTGATTGGGGGGTGGCGTTTCTCTCTCATCAGCTGACACTGCGCGCTTATTTACTGATATCCAATTAAATCTTGGCAGATATATATTGACGTGAAAATTTAAAAAATTATTAATTTTCTCTTTTCCTCCTCCATCTTCAACCTATGCTCCGCCTGAGCTTGGCTATCTCCACCGCCCAAGCCGCCGCCCTTAAGCCACCGCCCCACCGTGGCCATCACAGTTTGCGGCAAAGCTGTTGAGCTCGTCGTCGGCAGCCATGGACGAGCCAAGACTCGAGCTCAAAGCCGTTGAGCAGCAAACCAGATCAAAGCTGTTGGGCGATGGTATCGTCACGTCCAGGCCGATCTCTGCGTCCACCCTCTCTATCGCCGAGGCGGCTAAGCCTTGGCCGCGAGCGCTCATCCACAGATATGAAGATACAGAGCAGCGGTCGGCCATGGGCGGCCTCTCGTTCATAGAACTGAACGCACACCCTCTCTGTTGTGTTGGCGTCTCAGCGGCAGAGTAGGAGACGCAGACTAGTGGGCTTCGCGTCCATGGCCGTGAGCGATGACGACCTCCGCATCCACTCTCTCCGTCGTCCCGGCGACAGATTGGAGATGCAGAGTAATGGGCTCGCGGCCAAGACTCCATATCTGAAGCCATGGCCATGAGCGACAACCGACGTCCGCGTCCACCCTCTCCGCTGTCCTAGCGCTTGAGTTGCAGATTTGGAGACGCAAAGCAACGGGCTTGCGGCCAGGACTCCAGATCCGGAGCCATGGCCAACGGTTCCAATCCATGGAACCTCTGTTGAGTGGTGGAAGGAGAGATATTAGTTTCACCCATGGCTTCTCTCATGACCAAATCTAGCCCTCGATGCCGGATATGGAATTGAGGTGGCCAGCGGAGGAGACGACCAAACTGGATTGATGCGGCGCCAGCAACTCCGACTCCGCCGGTGGCGATGGCTGAAGGACGGGCGGACGTTGGGCTCGTGCAGATGGAAGGGGAAGGAAGAGAGTCTAGGTGGATTAGGGAATTTTTAATTTATCTCTCTGACGCCATGTGTCAATTTGTAATTGATTAATAAGAAGTGCAGGCCACGTCAGCCGTTGACGTCGCGCTTGCAAACCACTTCTCCATTTCTCTGGTCGTGTGGTGGTGCAGGTGGGATGTGGGAATGCCCAAAATAATAGAGACCTGTGGGGATTTCTATGGTGCAATGTTCTACCGTGCCTCAGGTTTTCAAACTGGCAAATGCGGATTGACTTTTTTCTTTAGGGTTTTACAACGTATACGACGCCCATTCTAAACATGATGAAAACATATTGTAAATCGTCAGATTTTTGAACAATTAAAACCACATGCATGCCCGTAAAAAGAAAAGTAACGCACACCGAAGAAAAAGAGAGAAGAATATTAAGTGTGTGCAAAAGAGATAAATGTTTTTAAAAGGCAATTGTATAGAAATTTGAATGGTTGTGAGATGGGGAGATGTATCTTCAATTTTGAAATATATGATATTCTAAAATTAATTGACAATAAAATTAAATGAATTGACATTTTCATAACAAAAAATTGTTAGTTCACAGCTCTTTCTTATTTTGAATTGACTAACTTACCTTATTTAGATTATTTTTCACAACTTTTTCATTTTTTGATTAGACTAACCCAAATAGAACTCGAAAAAAGAATAAAATTCAGGTTATTGGATCACCCTATTTTGTTTTTATATATTTTTGGTGGTTTTTCCTCTTCTCCAATGGCCACTATAGTACCATAAAACCACATCTCCAAATCGAACTCCTCACTTATACCAATTTCGTCTCACAGTATGGAGCAAAATCAAGCTCCTCCAATGATCAATCTCACTTGGAACTTATGCAAAGATCAATGGACCAATCTCCTCCTTTGGATTGCGAATCCAAGCAAATTTAACAGTGATGAAACTAAAACAAGAACAACAAAAGAAGAAAAAGCGAGAAATTGACAATAGTGGAATGTAGATAGCAAGCAAAATAATTTGGTTTGAGTTGTTCTTTAGCTGGACTCGATTGTCGTCCTCCTCATGGATTTGAGAGTTTGCTTCGACGCTTTTGTGTGGAAGCCATGAGGATCGATGAGGGACATTGGGGGGAAGAGAGAGAGAGAGAGAGAGGAGTCATAGGAGTCATAGGAGTAGACGCATAGAGCACACAAAGACAATGAGAAGGAACAAAAGTAAGAGTGCTTCACAATCTTGGAGAAGATAGATACAGGAGTGAGAGAGCTTCATGACCTTGGAGAGTCTGCAATGGAGACAATGGATTTGGGAGCCAGAAAGTCTTCAATGGAGAAGATGGATTTTCGGAGCAAGAGACCAAATGATGGATTTGGGAGCGATCTAGAAGAGTATAGGATATTTTATGATACTCGATTTTCCACATAATACCCGAGCACAAAGAATAACCCTAAAAAATAAGAGGTTTGGTTCTAGTCGATTCGGTATGGGCTTTTTCGACAACCCCATGTATATCTTTCTTAAACTTATCACCCATATCTTATGCATATGCCATATATCCAAGTAATTCTAGCATGCAAGAATATTTCCATCTATGCCACCACAATTGATGCATTATAAACTTGGGGTCAGCTAGCATTGAATCGAGGAAACTTCGTTTCTCATTTCTACTTTCTAATTCATAAGAAAACAAAGTCATCTCGACATCATATTTTCTAGGAATGATAGCACAACAGTAAAAAATCAAAACTACGACAAGATAACCTTCTCAAATGGAACATAACCTGAACTTCACCAATTTCCAAATACCAACAGAAACTTGCCCCCATGCTCTGTTGTCTCTCTTGCGATTAGTTCGGCTCAATTAGAGTCTTCCAGAGAGTAGTATTTTTGAGAGTTAACTTCAACTTTACATCCATAGTTGGTACTTTTTAAACATGTGATGAACATAAGTCCTTACTATATCAATATAAAAACGAACAACTTAACAGGTTTGGGAAGAAAAACAAATACATGCTCGTGGGTATGCACCAACAGGATGAGATTATTTTCTGGCGCCCAAGCACAATAAGAACCATTCTCACCGAGGACAAGTCTACAAGACACGATCACATTATGCCGATTTTATTCCAGCATTACACCGAGGGATAGCAGCAATCCTCCAAAAAAACTTTTACACGAAATTGTATATGGAATATCCTGATCCGTCTAAATTGACCCGAGCATTAATATAATAGTAGTCAAAACATTTAAACCTGTAGTTTTTTTTTTTTTTGGTGGGTGGAGTGGGTGTTTGAAGCTGGATTCATTTAGGCAAAATCACAAACACCTGGCCGACGGCAAGCAGTGGGGTTTCTTAAGATGAAATAGAGAAGGGACAAGCACTGGCAGTGGGAGATAATCTTGTTCACGCAGCTGTCAATGGGTATGGAAGCTCTATACTCTCACCCTACACCCAAGCCATCATTCGAAATTCATGGATGATCTTGTTCCATTCTGACCTCGTGGAATTTCGGACAAAACAGAGCAGTCCAAAGAATCTATCACCCTCGCTCTCCGCCTCATCAATCATCATTTCATTCGTGGCACTCCATTATCTCCATGTAATTGTGCCCCATCCTTTGATCAAGCGTGAACTTATGACGTGCAAATAAACTCTTTGACGAAGACAAGAGGATAGAGTACCATAGTTGTAAAGGAGTTAAAATAAAATTAGGTTGTTTTAAGATCTCAATTGACTATAAAAAATTCAAGAACTAATGGTACATTATAAAACCAAAATACCTTTTTATATAACTTCTTCTTCTTTTTTAAACTGGGAAAACATAATATACAATCTCATTTCATAAAATTATTAGACGGATAATCTTTAAGGACGGATAATCTTTACATATCATATATTCACTCCACTCATAAAATAACTATTGAATTGATTTTCCAAGAATACGTCATTATCAGAGTCACGGAAGGTATTGGTCAAACACACCCTATGACATGAAGCAAGTTTGCTCTCTCATATTTTCGTGTTGATCAAGCCAAAAGATACTAATATTCATATTGAGAATTTTCGGATTTATGAGCTAAGAATTTAATCTATGCACTGAAATCCTGCAAAGAAGATTCCAAGTTGCTATCACCAAATTTAGGTCTAGTACACTGCTCTTCTTAATATCAAGGGGAAAGTAGAAACTATGGATTTCGAATTGGAATTTAACAAGTAGACATGTAAAAAGTTCTTCTAGAGCCAGCTCAATTCAGTAAACATAGATTGGGTAGATTCCTCTGGCTTAGGAATTGAATACCATAAAGCAAGTACATATTTATGTACCACAAACCTGCTTGAAAAATCATTATTCATTATGTAAGATGTTGAGCATGAGATAAATGAACAGATGACATCATGCATGCGCATCGAAAATGGACTGACATTTGTGTACAATGCAAACAACATGCCACATGTGACAAAGTGTAACGCTGTGGGAGCCACCTCTTGAACCTCATTAGGATAAACTGTCACATGGTGGGAGCCACCTCTTGAACCGATGGCATCTAAACTGTACAATCCTAATATAGTGCAATCATTTGTGCACATTGTCACAACCCGATCCTTGGGCACGCGCCCATCCCTCACCTTGGTCGATTTAAATTTTTGTGATATCCTAGGACGTATCGCCGACCCTTTCATTTTCATATGCACATACGGAAGTAATTAAAAATTCTCAGACAATAAAACATTGGGATAGAACAACAGGACTAAATTTCAAACTCGTGAAAACCTTCACTCTTATATACAAGGTGAACCATTAAATTTAATTCACATTAAGCCAGTTTAAAAACAAGGTCTACAAGCAGAAGTGGGGTTCTACAAGCTACGGTCCCCTTCATCCTCTTCATCATCCTCCATTTTCCAACTGGAGCCTTCAACAGACTGCACCGAACTTTCGAGATCTTCAAAATCCAAGTCTACTGCATCTAGGGACCTGAAATGGTTATTCAATAACCAATGAGATAACGTTTCAGCAAGTTCTACCCCCTAAGACCCGATTAGTAAACCAATACACCTTAGGGCTGCCTATGCACAACACGAGTCAGAGGACTTACCTTGGCCTCAAATTCCACCTGCATATTAGCATAGTTCAATAGGCACCCTAGCAATCGTATCACAAATCGATATCTCGATCAATCGACCTAGTTGATTACATCTCATCAAGACCATTTCCGGTCATTTCAACTATTCCAACTCAATTCTCAATTATGAATCATGGTCCTTAAGACATAACTTGTCTATAGGTGGTAATCACCGCCCTACCAAGCAACTTTTTTAGATTTAGTGGCTTTACGGTCCCACCCAACTCTTTCAAAATTCAGTGGCTTTACGGTCCCACCCGACCCTTTCAAGATCCAGTGGTTTTATGGTCTCACCCGACCCTCTTTATGATGCCATACTCTGTTACCGAACCACGTGCATTATCTAAGGCTACATTTTCGCCAAGATGACATATCCAATCACCGAGCCACGTGTCTTTCCCAAGTGACATTCCAATTCACCAGGTCACGTGCATTCTCTAGGTGATTTACCAACTCACTTTTGATACTGACAACCGATACCCGACCAATTCTCAATTACATAGCCAAAATTGCATTATTTAAGAACATAACTTAAAAATGCACCATTAAATCAATTCGACACGGATTAAAGCTCAAATAAATAAATAAATGGAATGCACCATGATGATCAGTACGAAATTCCGGTCACCGGCCATCTCGGTTGAATTTTCGGAAAAATAAATATTTAAATAATTAATTTCGAAAATTAAATAAATAAATATTAAAAATCTAATTCAAGCCCATGATGCCTAATTAGAACCCAAAATGGGTCGGGAAAACCCTGAGATACATTCAATAAATATTAGAAGCTCTCTACTTGCTAATGACTAAGTCTAACCACCTAATATGCATCATTAAGCCACTAATTTAATTGTTCTAAACTAATCTAACTACCTAATTGCACTTAATTAAATCTAATCAACCCTTAGGCATCATTAGCAAACTAAGAAAGCATTAGTGAGTAAAACTCACTTGGCAAAGCGAAGATCGGAAACCGCGGCGACGCGGCGGCGGCCAATTTCCAAAATTTCGGCGACGACGATGGACCCTCGGGTCGGGCCAAGAAACTTTGCAAGCCCGCAGAAATTCTGGGCTTGGGCCTACTGAAATTCTTGGGCTGAGCTTGATCTGGACTTCAAGAATTTCGATGGGCTTTGCTAAACTCAACTGGGCTTGGGCTGCTGAATTGGGCTTCAATTGAGCTGCTTACTTTCGTGGGCTGACTACACTGGACTGAGCAGAAATCGATTGGCTCATGGACTTCAATTGATGGGCTGGCCAAGCGAGAGAAGCAGCAAAGGCTGCCGTTGGGCTGCAATCCACGAAGAGAAAATTGCGTGGGCTGCTTCGATCTTCGCTGGATTGAACTGAACGAAGAGGGAGAGAAGCAGCTTCGTCTGAGCCGCGAGAGACGCACGCCAGCTTCGATCTTCAAGGCTGGTTGTTGACCGGACGCGCTGGCAGCCAATGAACGAACGGAGAGCGGATGATGGCACGCGACAGGGAACACGAAGCAGAAATGGAGAGGATTCGTGGCTTCAAGGGGTCAACGCTGGCTTCAATTGTTGACTGAAGGGGGCTGAATCTTGGACAGTTGGCAGCGGGATTTCATGGCCGCGTGAACAGAGAGAGCTCGGTGGAGTCGAGCTTCGATTGCTTCGTGGAGATGGGCGGCTTGGAGGCGGTCAACTTCGTTGGGGAGTTGTTCCTTTGGTTGACCGAAGGAAACGGGGACGCGGACAAGTGGCCGCATGAAGATGGGACGGTCAACTTCGTTGGTGCAGCTTGCTGGTGATGGTGAGTCGCGGACGTTGACCGCTTCGATGGACACGCTTCGGTCGTGGACAGCTAGAGGCGGCAAGTGGCATGCAAAGGGAGCTGTTGGGTCAACTAAGGTGGAGAGGATTTGCTGGAGTTTGATGCAGCAAGACTGAAGCTGTTTCGGTGGAGGCGAGTACGCGCAGGTGAAAGTTGCAGACGCCTTCGGTGGGAGAGACAAGTTATAGTGGAGTTGTAGGGGTGATGGTAGAGAGAGAGAGAGAGACACGGACGCTGCTGCTTGCTGGGATTTCGCTGGCGTGCAGCTGGCTTCGCGTCAGTTGAAGACACGAAGCAACGTTGGAGCAGCAGTTTCGCTTGACCCTGCTATTTCGCTGGCGTTGATGGAGAACGGACGCAAGATGCAGTCAACGAAGGGGGCTTCGACGAGGCTTGAAGGTTGACTGAGTGAAGTTAGGTCGCGGACAGATGGCGCAGATGAGGGGCAGCTTCGGACGAAGGTAGCTGCTTCGTCTGTTGGCTTTGACGGCAGAGGCGTGGGGGTTTCGGTCAGCAAGAGAGGAGGAAGAGACTTGGTTGTTGACCAGGGGATAAGAGGAGGTGGGTGCTGGTGTTGGATGCAAATTGCGCAACCCAAGATCTCCATAACTAGAATAAGAACATGCATAATTAAGTAGAAAGATTAACGCACCTGTTTTGGGATCCATCGTTCTTGAAGCGAAAGCAGAAAATGGATTACCCACTCAACAAGGGGATTCATGCATCAAATCATTCTCCTCTATTGCCCTCCGTATCACTGGCTCAATAAGATGGCCCATTCACGTTTAGCGTTAGGTAAACGCTCTTTACGTGAGGATACATGTGAGAATTAGGGTTAGAGGAGAGACTTTAGCACTATTTATAGAGTTTCCAACCAGGCCCCCTCATTACGGGCTAAGCTCAACTCAGCACACACTAGCCAGCCCCATATTAGACTAATTAAGAAACATTCTATCTTACCTTAGACCAAACCCCGTAAAACAGTAATTGTTAAACGGTAAATTACAATATCAATTAATGTAGTCCACATTAGGAAAACTCTTACATTCTCCCACTTGGACTATATTAATTGAAATTGTACTATATGTGCGCACTTTGGTCTAGAGATAATTTTTTTTTTTTTTGTAAGGTAAGAATATAGAGATAATTCTTAATAGTCAATCATCTCCCATAAAGTCTCAAATACCGAATCATGGCGGTAACTGCATGTATACACATAGAGCATTCCACGGTCACGAGTGTTTTCAACTTTATTGATATGGACTCAATATGGTAATGTGTCAAATGGATAATATCTCTCATAAAGAGATTTCATTTGTTAGTCACCATTCTCTTACCTTAAGCGTCACAAGAAAAAACTTGTGTCACTAGAGAATGTTTTTATGGTTCCAACGAACCCACATATACCTTATCCGTATGGTTAACCTTTCTTTATATATAACAAGGCATATACACAAGGCTAATAACCGGATGCCCCTAGTCTTCACTTAAGGTTTATACAATACCTTGAGACTTTATCAATATGTATTCAACATAATAACAATACATTCAAAAATATTTTATTGAATGCAAAAGTTGATACATATTAAACCGTTACAAAGTGTAACGAACACAGATGAAACATTTATTAAAGTAAAGCCAAAATGGCTCCCACTAAACAACAGCATCTCATGATGCTCCTAAGCTCATATCAATGACATGTCATTCAAGAACAAAAGAACGAAGTTCTTTAGTTAGTGGATTTGCAACCATATCATATGTGCATTATAACGTCACCTTTCTGTACTATTTCTTTATGGTTAAAAATATTTGACTGCCAAATATTTAGACCCATTGAGACATATGTTGTTAATAAAATACCACAAATTTATTGTCTCAATACAACCGTATGGGTCAATCCATAAAAATAAAAACGGTCAACTCCTTAATGAGATTCCCGAGTCTAATAGCCTAAGTAACAATCTAAAAGAATGTTATAAACTCTACTAATATAGAACTTTATTTACTGTAGAACTTTATTTACTCAATCCATATAACCTTATTTACTATAGTTCCTGCTAACATAAATATGTATTATGTTATTGATCTCATGTCATCATAACAGCCAGTAAAATTTACATCTAAATACCCTACTAACTGCAAGAACTGAACATGTTTGTAAATTATCATATAATCTATTGTCCTTTTTAAGTACCTAAAAACCTTCTTGGCAGCAACCTAGTGATCGCGTCTTCGATTTGACTGATATCTGCCTAGAAGTCTCGTCACAAAGACGATATTTAGTCTAGTGCAAATTCGAGCATACAATATATTTTTAAGTGCACTGACACAAGGTACACCATTTAATTAGATTTTCTTAATATCTAAATAAGGATAATGTGATAGATTCGGTCCATCATCCTTAACAACATGAGCAATTCCTGACTTGCAATGATGTATATTGAATATTTCCAAAATACGATAAGCAAATGTCCTTCGAGAAAATCTAATATAATATGGCAAAAACAATCCTTACAAATCTCAGTACAAAGGATAAAAGATGTCTTAAGGTCACTACTTGTAAGCAAAATATTATAAATATAAAGTATAAGAAAAATAAATTTCCTCCCACTAATTTTACAGTATATTGAATTACTTTGTTCCCAATTGAACAAAATAACAACATTATGAAATTTTAATAATATTATCTATAAACTTGCTTAAGACCATGAATAAGATTTTTCAGTCTACACACAAGTTTACTTAAAACATGTGCTGCAAAATCTCCCAATTGCACCATATAGATTTTGTATCTATTTGATGTAACTCCATATTAAAAAGAACTATGAATGACACATTCACTCTGAAAGAATCTTTAAAAGATACTAGAAAAAAATAATTATTTCTTCACTATAAACTATCCACCCCTCTTTCAGAATGAAAACTTTATTATCTTTTATGGCATCTAATCACATACTTGATTGAGAACAAGAAACGACATTTATATATAGGGTTAATACCCTGAAAAACCCTAAACCAGTACACTTGTGACAAATTTACCCCAAACTATTTTTTTGACCACAAAAAACCCCAAACTGGTATACTTTTGACAAATTTACCTCAAACTGGTACACTTGTGACAAATTTATTCTCTGTTAGTTTTCGTTAAATTTTACTGTCAAATTATTAAATTAAATTACACGCGACAGTTAACTAATATATCGATTTAGGATTTTACACATTGTTTGTCACAGTTTACAATTTTTGTGATTTTTTTGTGGTATTAATCTAATTTAGCGGATGGTATATTTGTCACAAATTTATCAGTTTGGAGTTTTTTTGCGGTCGAATAAATTGGTTTAGGGTACTGACAAAAAAAAAATTAGTTTAGGGTAAATTTGTCGTAAATGTACAAGTTTAAGGTTTTTTTATGGTCAGTCGGGGTAAATTTATCACAAGTGTACCAGTTTAGGGTTTTTCATGGTAAAAAAAATAGTTTTTGGTAAATTTGTCACAAGTGTACCAGTTTGGGGTTTTTTTAGGGTATTAACCCTTATATATATGTCGTTAAATCAACCATGTTGTGGATATTGTAATCATGCTCTCACAGATAGACTATATAGTCTTATGGTATAATTAATCGTCTTTCCCTAACAAATCTCCTAATACAACAACTTCATTCTATACTTGAGAGGTTTGAAAAATTTCATCATAAACTATATCAAGAATAGTACCTTAAACCTCAACAAGTTTAATTTATACTATAGGAGATTCTACAATTGTCTATATAGGCAAAGATAAAGACAAAGACACAGTAATCTTCCATCAAACTATTATCTTTAATAGTCTGATAGTAGCTATCATCTACAATTATATCAAACTCTAGAAACTTAATTGTATGTGACTCCATAATTCTTGTACCTTTATAAAGAGGATAAAATCAATATCCCTTTGAACAATCTATGTAAGATATAAAATAATTCCAAGTGGATATGAATTTCAACGCACTTAATATTGAATTATATAAATCTTACTTCTGCATGACACATCTATATTTCAATATGATTCAAGTTAAAATTATGTCTAATATATAATTCAAAAGAAGTTTAGGGAACAACTTTGATAAGAAACACGTTTTATATGTGAAAATGTTGCTTTCAAAATATCAGCTCACAGTTGACCGGATAAATTAGTCTTGCTCATCACCATGTAGTTATGATGCAATTATGCCTTTCGGCCAAATCTTTTTGTTAGGATTTTCAGACATAATAATTAAGTTACCACCCCAGAATTTACCAAGTATTTGACAAATGACCCTTTAAGCTATTCCGTATTGTCATACTTGCCAAAATATTCACTGCCACTATTAAACGTGACAACCTTTAAAACTAATTCTAACAAATTTATTATTTATCTCGGTCATTTTACTTTTACAATAATCTATAGAAGTCTTTAGATAACTGTTAAGAGTAGACAGAAAACTTTTGGAAACAACTTTTCATTATTTTATGAGACGTATATATTATTAGGACTTAAACACAATCTTTGCAGATGCGTCTTAATTTCGGTATTAGACAAGACATTATTTCAAGCCACTAAGGTTTCCATCATATTTTAGCAGTGCAGTTAATAGACAAGTCACTTTTCAAGTGTTCTAGGATGGAATGCTTCATGGACAGTAAGCAAATTCTATTGATATTTTCCTAAGCAGCAAATCATATGTCCACAACTTAAAATTTGAAGCAGTAAAAACTTCAATAATAGTTGAGCTATTAATTACATAAAATGTGACTGAAAAACAAGCAATGTATATAATTAGCATCATGTGAGCACTGTGTAACTTAACATACAAGTACACATCCAAAGAGTTACAAACATAATCATATAATCATCTTTGGACAGAATACATGACATACAATTGTACACTCCCCACATGATAGCGGTTATGAGAATATATTTCAATCTTCGTGAATTCATCACCTTTGGCATATGAACCACTAGGATCAATCACTTCTCCACCACACTATCATGTATCCCTCCATAAACTACTAGGATTGGTCACTCCTCCACTATACCATCATGTATCCATCCATAAACTAATACACAATCACCTCATTTGAGAGTATAACTACGCATTAGACCAGGAGACATCCCAATCAAAATACGAGACCGAAATTTCTCAAATCCAACTAAGTGTGCCACTTTGGCAGTTACTACTCAATTGAATCCTTAAAACTCTCTCATATCATGGATATAAACCTTACTGTTCATATACACCATATATATGTGATTTTAACTTTAGTGATAGGGGCAGTAAATCACCAAAATCACATATCATGCTAATTACACTGCTTTATTCATCCAGGAAAATCACCGATTATAGCAACACAAGAAATTTCTCATAACATAGAAGAAAACATCTCTTGTGCACTCAGATTACAGATTACCAGAACAACATAAAGAAGAATGTTGATCCAAAGGATTTATCACAAGTTAACATCAATAGCAATAAAGGGCATCCCAGATTAACAAGCCTGACAGCTGATCCACTATCGCTCATGAGTTTCATAAGGCAAAATATGACTTCAAGGACAACAACTAATTTATTAGCCAACTTTAAGTAACAACTTATCATTGCATCAACCAATGACCTATTAATTAAGTCAAACCACAGAACCAAATATCTAAATTATAATAGTAAATATTATTGCTCTGCGTAAATGTTGTCATACTTCTTAACACAAAAAAATGTTTAACTTGATAGACATTACCAAGTGACCAAATGAGTTTAGGTACAATATGTAATAACTTAACTGAGATGCATTACCCACATTCAACAGGATGTATACAATCAATTTGGTCACGAATTCTTAAAATGTCCATCATTCAAAGATTACCAAAAGAAACAAAAATTCATCAAGATTCGTATAAAGAACTATGCTTGAGCAACAAAAGTTTCATAACTTTTACTGTTTCTTATCGCCTCAATACATAGTTCAATTACTATCCTATAATAGTTGTATCTCATTAAGTTAGCTTCAGTTCACAATAAAGTTTAATTTATTTTTATTAATGAATCACATCTTTATAATGTTTATGTGATAACATACCTGTAACCCAACACATGTATTTCCAAAATAACATAAAATACAAGAAAAATACGCAAAAATACGCAAAAATACACTAAAAATACACGTATTTAGGGTTGCGTATGTATTTTCACATCCATAAAATCATCAAACATGTAAAATAAATATACCACAAGATAGATAATCGTCTTATGAATCCAACGCCACTGGCCACGCGCCGATCCGACGCTCCACGCGCTCGCACGTGCCTCCTAAGTGCGCGGCGCGTGGAGCGCACGCGCGAGGCACGCCCGCTCGTGGGAGCGCGTGAGGGCGCGTGACCGCGCGTGAGGGCGCGTGATCGCGCATGGGGCGCGTCTCCAACGCCCTAGCGGCGTGTGGCCGCGCGTGGGGGCGTGTGAGGCCTTCCCCGGCGATGCGCCACTGACTGTCTTGCTCGTTTCGTCGAGCCCAGTCGGAATTTGTGATTTAATTTTATTTTTATTGAACAAAAAATTTCGAAAATCACAAATTATGGCAAAAATTTTATGCGTTCGAGTTCTAGGGTTATGGTTGCTCTGATATCACATGTTGGATGCAAATTGCACAACCCCAAGATCTCCATAACTAGAACAAGAACATGCATAATTGAGTAGAAAGATTAACGCACATGTTTTTGGATCAATCGTTCTTGAAGCGGAAGCAGAAAAGGGATTACCCACTCATCAAAGGGATCCATGCATCAAATCTTTCTCCTCTATTGCCCTCCATATCACTGGCTCAATGAGGCGGCCCCCTCACGTTTAGCATTAGGTAAACGCTTCTTAGGTGAGGATACATATGAGAATTAGGGTTAGAGGAGAGACTTGAGCACTATTTATAGAGTTTTCAGCCAGGCTCCCTCATTACGGGTTAGGCTCAACTCGCCACACTAGCCAGCCCCATATTAGACTAATTAAGAAACATTCTATCTCACCTTAGACCAAATCCCGTAAAATGGTAACCGTTAAACAGTAAATGAAAACTCTTACAGCTGGTAGTAGGATGTCGATTGGTGGAAATGCAGTCTTCGAAGCCACACTTTGAGAAGAAGACAGAAGCGGGGATGATGAAGACATCGACAGGAGGGACCCAAAAATCAACAAACCTAAGCCATTCCCTTAATTGCTTGTCCCCTCCTTTTTCTTTATCCTTATCTTGGTTGGTCTCTAATACTTTCTTGTAATAATCTTTATAAACCAACCAAATTTGAAGCCAAAAATTGCTGCCCTTTTCCAATCCGAATTTCACATTTTGATCTTTAATTTCATCACTCAATTTCCCAAATTGAGATCTAATTTCGATGAAGAAAAATCCCGAACAATTTTCTATAACTCCCCGAGACTCAAATGTTCAGTTTAGAAGTCCCAATTTCTATCAACTTAGCCCATCTGAATTTCCGCTAATTATTCTGCAACGTCCAAATCGATTTTCCGCAAAAATCTCGGAATCTTTGAAAAATTTCTGAGATTGAGTCGACGCTCCTAGAATTTATTGTGACGTGACATAAACTTCAATTTCTGAAATCGGACTTGAATTCACAGTTAATTTCACTTGGTGCATTTTTAGGGTGACCTAGGCTACCGAGTAAGTTTCAGGCATTTTTAGTACAAATGACCCGTGGTCGATTTTCTTCAAGTCACTATGAACCCACTCGACTCATTGGCGACTCTCGGTTGTCGTGAAAATCTCCAGGATTCAAATACGGACACATGGTACCAAAATAATAAGAAAATTAGTCTAGTGCCGGTTGACGAGAATTTTCCAATTTAGTGGTGTCACCCACGATTGGCCACACATCTCTGTCGAACTAGCCTATCTCTAATTTCAAATCGATTTTATACTGTGTCGCAATAGTCTCTAAAGATAGACACAGTCAAAAAGCCGATTCCTAGTCGAATTCTCAAGTCTATTTGCCTTAAAATCCTTATTAATTTCCCCAGATAACCTAGTTATCTCGAGAGTGATCAGCTCTGAGAACAACCCTATAGACGTGTCAATGAAATGCTTGATTTATTCAGTAGAAACAGAGTTGAAAATCTGGGATGTCACACACATCAACATGTTTATCTATATGATATTGTTGCAGCAAATTCCCTCAATGTAAGTTGATCAGACTGTCAAGCAATTGGGAAAACAAATTAAAAGCTTACTTTTGGATTCTAGCTTGGCTCTAAAGTGATTAAACTACTCACAAACAATTTTTCCAAAGATGGCTTTGATTGTGTGTGTGTGCGTGCTAGCTCCTAGAAGCAATGGATGAAATGGTTTGATGGAAATCGATCTAAATGACAAGAATAACAAATTGCTCAGAAATTAAAGTGGAAGTACTGTGAATTATTTAAAGGTGCAATGCAAGGAATAAAGGAAATCAAAGCAAAGAACACTAAACTCAAAGGAATGAGCCACACAAAATTAACTTAAAAAAAGATTAGGAGGACATTAACATTGCTGGAATTGAAATTAATCACTGTTTGTATAAATGATGTGACATCCTGAAATTCGAGCCCTATAAGGGATGAATGAATGTAAATTTTGTCAATGCATTGTTGGTTGATCTCACTCAAAATTGATCACTCATGAGATACTGACCTTGAGGGGAAAGGCCAATGAGGACAGAACCCGTACGACTAAAGAACTCGACCTGGGAAAACGACTTGACCGTGAGACTTGCGTGAGGATGATCCTATAGATAGGCAGGTCAATTTTAAGAACAACTAGAAGTTGATTCACAGACAGAACATAATGGAACGACGGGTGATTCCGTTTACCATTATCGAACCCGCGAACGACCCTATGTTAATCCTCAGTGATCGTGTACTTTGAAATAAGAATCTATCCTCCGTAATTTCATGCAGTCAATGACGTCCATGCGTCGAGATGTTTTGAACGTGGTTTGGCACGAGTCGGTTACGAGTGAATCCTCGGAGTCGCCCGTCAATCTGAGTTGTAACCAAAATGGCATTAGGACAAATTTGACATGGCATGAGAACTAAAGATTGGACTTCGAATTATCGGGAATGTTCGGAATGGATTTTGGATGAAGCTACATCAAACAGTCGACAAAGTCAGTTAAGCCTAGCAATTGGAAAAGGGGTTTTCGGACCGAGGAAGCAAGCCCGTGAGGATGTGGGCCGAGCCAAGCCAGTGTGGGCCTTAGGCCCAAGTTGAGACAACCACCAAATAGGCCTAAGTTAAGCAAATGAGCCCATTGGGCCAAACCAACTATTCATATACTAAAACCATGGGCCAATTCTTGGCCATTTCAAGCTCAACTAATTCCCAAGTCCATTCTTATTCATGGCCAAGCACAATCGTTAGGCCCATCCACCAATTTCAGCCCAAGGTTAGATGTGTAATTTGTGCAAGGTGGAAATGACCAAATCGCCCCTAGTTGTAGGGAGAAAAAGGCTAAAGAAGAGAGAGAAGATGATGTCATGGCATAGGGACTTGAAGTAGCCATATAATGGCCTTAATGAGGAGTGCTTTCAGCCCTCCCATCAGTCTCTCTCCCCCAATCGGCCTCCAAAAGGACGAGCTTCTCTCTCCCTCGTTTTCCTCTTCCTCCAGTTTCTGCTCCAGCTGACCCTTTGATGAAGAATCAAGTCAAAAGTGGTCTTCCTGGATGAATCAGTAAACGATCCACCTATCACCGTGACTGAGAGAGATAGACCATTCCAACGAGCCCAATTTCGTCCCAAACGGAGCCGCCCACCGTCCTGTACGGCTATCGCAAGCCGTCAGTCGCCGGTCTGTCAGTCTGCTTGCAACCTGCACTGTTTCACGTTTTCGACCATTTTTCTCCCATTTCGGCCCTTCCTCCGCCCATCCCAACCTCCAGCAACATCCCCAAGACCCCTGGGAGCCGCTGGTTGCTGGCCAACCCCCTCGCCGAAGCTCCAGCCAAGCCATTCAACTCAGTTTCTCCTTCAGCAGGGCTGTTTTTCAGTGTTTTCAGAGGGAGTCCGAGCTGTGGTTGCTGTGTTGAGCTTGGGACCGCCTTGGATCGTTGTGGTAGAGGTCCCGGAGCATCGCCTCCATCGTCGCCGCCGCATAGGTGTTTCCAATCCGCTTAACGGGTGAATTTAGCTCATAATCCTTCGATTAGTGCCTAAACTTGCTTAGGGTTGATTTAGTTAGATTTAATTCTATTTTAGGTGATTTAATTAAGTTGTATTAGCCCTAATATAGGTGGTTAGATGGATGGATTAGATTAGTTTAGCTTAATCTTGCTTTATTTACTTAATGTGGGTTATGTGGTTAATTAAGTATGCTTTGCTTTTAATTAATTGATGGTTGCTTTAATTAATGCTTTTAATAATTTCTGAGTTTAATTTATCATTTATTACATTTTGGAATGTACTGTTCACTCGACACTATTCACAATTACTGTTCACGAGGTACTGTTCACGAAACACTGTTCACGAATACTGTTCACCCGAGAACGAAAAGTGTCTAATTTCATGTGGGTTTAATCCTATGAAGTGATTGGATGTGTTATTGCATAAACATCTGTATGAATATAATGATGATTTGTGCAATTGTGTGGTGATTGGAAAATTGGATTTTATTCAGAAAATCCTGGGTGTCGGGTTTTAACACCAAAAGTGGTTTTAAAGACTATATTAAACTGTGGGATTTTAAAATGAAGGATACCAATTTTTAAGGTTCAATCTGACCGTGTACCCACACACGATTATTTTCACAGTGTTTTTAATATGAAGAAAGCATGCCAAGGTCGTTAATTGAGGCATGTGAGTGCAAAGCACAATATCCTTAGCCGGAATTGAATGATCGTGTGCTGGTTAAAAAAACCCATCCCCGGTGTGTGTCGGTGGACGTTAAAAGAACCTGTCCCCGGTGTGTGTCGGTGGACGTTAAAAGAACCCGTTCCCGGTGTGTGTCGGTGAACGTTATCCTTCCCCGGTGTGTGTCGGTGGACTCGGGTCGCAGTAGATTCTGGACCTATACTCCTTAGGAAAACGCCATAAGGAATGCCGTCCCCAGCGTGTGTTGGAGGATGAGCACGAGGGAGACAGAACCTAGCTATGTCAGAGGACCGGCGTGTGTCTAGTAAAACTACTTGTGTGGGTAGTATTAATCAATTGGAACGTATATTGTGTGACATAAATTTGATGCGTTGGATTATCGGACAAAATTGTGTGACATGGAATGTGACGTGTCATAACGATTTGGCCCTATAATCATGACCATTTTGATTAATCTGATATACTGATGTGTGTCGGTAGGTTATGCTTGTGTGAGCAATATTGTGATTGACAGAGACGTTCCAATTGATGTGTGAAATTATTACATGCATTAATTATATGCATGAGTAAATCACATCGTTTATGGCACACACGCATGAATTGATAACGTGTAGAGTGTGGCAATGGCCAGGTGAGATCTCTTGTGACGCGACTCATATGTAATCGATGAACTGCATCATCTAATGGCCATGTGCATTGTGTGTGTTGTACTAAGTTATAATGTGCAGGGTATGGCATACCGGGTAAGGTTGTATGCGAATCGACTGTTGGTTGTTGCTTGTGGTGGGGTAGTTCTAGATAGATATCCTAAGTTGAGTTGGTGTACTAATTGGGGCTTAGGGGTGGAACTTGCTGAGATTTATATCTCACTAGTTATTGAATAACCATTTTCAGGTCCCCAGTGTGAAGAGCCAGGAGCTTGAAGCGGAAGGGTCAGGAGCATATGTGGCTCAGTAGTTTTTTAGAACATAGACCTTATGTATAAGCTTGAAGTGTTTATAAAAGTGTAATTAATTTGAAATTGGTTGTCCTGCTTTTCTATCCCATATATGTCGTTGTCAGGGGATTAGTTAATTCGCTTCTACATGTGCAATAAAATAAAAAAGGGTCGGCGACGAGTCTTAGGAACGTCGCGAAATTATATCGACCACCGAGGGTTGTGCGCGTGCTCGAGGTTCGGGGCGTGACAAATGATGCTCGAATGGAGATGTTGACACTGACGTTACGACAATACTCAAAGGGAAATCAGCAGTAATTTTGGCAGAGGTCCGGCATAATTTCAACATATCTTTTTCCTCTGCAAATCTTCTATCATAAGTCTTAAATTCCCTCTGATTATTACTAGGTCGATGTCCATTTCTTAACTTCTTTTATATATCCATAATTTCTTAACTGCTTTCATAAATCCATAATTTCTCAACTTAACTAAACTTCCAATACCTGAGCATTTCTCGTACCATTTCTACTTATTTTGAATTAAATTAGGTTGAAGACTCTCTTCCTCAAACTTTGGTGGAATGGTCTCTTATGAGCATAAAAACAAGATTGAACTTGGTATAGCTTGGCTGTGAATTTATTCACTACCGATGTATAGTGACTTACTGTTACACCATACGGCAATTCAGTCACACAACCAAAGGAGACAAAGTAAACCGAAGCACCAAGGAAAAGAGAACTCTCTGCCATCAAAGGATGAAGCATCAAATTGCACAATATATGATAAGCATGTCGAACAAGAACATCCAGATCACTCTATGCAATCTCAGATCGATCAATGATGAAGACAAATTCGTCATTATCATCTTTGAGGCAAAACGTTGAAAGGGGGGTGATCATGAATGGCGAGGTGTTCTACAAATAGGAATTCCTATCAATTGGCGAGCAATATAACATGACCAATTTGAGATAACAATTTGAAGCTCTCGCAAAAAGGCAAATACAGAACAATCGTATGATAGAGTCTCAAAAAATCGACCGCGTCCTACCTTAGGGAGATCCAATCCGAATGGTTATGTGCTAATAAATGAAGACACTAAAAGACTTGGAGAATCTCACGAAGACCGAAGCTAAGGCGACGAATTAATTCAGCGACGAAATTGCTTGACGAAGATATTCAACTACAACTGGCTTCGCTCGGTTCCTACTCTCCCGCACACACCGAGCGAGGGAGAAAGAGCACGAGAGAAGTTTCGATCGGTGGTGATGAGCGTCCACGCTCTGCTCCGTCACGACCGAGGTTGCAGTGACCGGCGACAGAGATTTGACGGCGGCTGTCAACGATTGGAGATGGTACAGACGATTGATTGATGGTGATGGAGCTGAAAGTAGGGGTGTCAGGAACCAAACTGAATTGAACTGAAAAATTCGGCTTTTTCAGTTCGGTTCGATTCTCATTAAAAACCAATATTTTTTTTATTGGTTCAGTTTTTATAGGTTAACCAAATCGAACCGAACCACGAACCGATAAAATCAAATCTTCGGTTTTATTCTCTCCCTATTTTGAGTCCTCTCCTCTCCTCTCCTCTCCTCTCATGTCTCCTCTTGGTCAGCTTGGAGGTGCAACAACGACTGCGCGTCGGCGACTGTGACGACAACGGCAACCGATTGAGGGATAGATCCCCTTTCTTCTGCAAGTCTCTCCTTCGTCCCTCTTCCTTCTGCAACGGTGACGGCGACTGAGAAGAATTTGTAGCGAGCATGTCCTGCGCGCGCTCTGCTCTAGACTGAGGGACCGCCAGTGGCTTTAGATCTGCGACGCCTCTTGCTTGCTTAGTGAGCTAGGCTAGTTCAAATAGGTAAGATTCTCCTTTGATCGCTCTGCGTTCATTGAAGAATGCCGTGTTCAGGCGTTTTTAGGGAGTAGTCGGTTTGGGGGGTTCCTGGGTTCCATGTTTGATTGAGAGGGTGCCTGTGTTTTCGTTTTGCAGTGGCATGGACGTTGTCTTCTGTCCAAATGCTAAGATGGGTCAGGTGCTGACGAAGGTTTTCGGGTTCCTGTTCGAGAAAGTTTTCGTCTTTAGCTCGATTCGCGTGTGGGGATTCAACCTTAAGGGAGGATCACTGCTCCTGCCGATGAGCTCTTCTTGAAATCTGCGGAATCCAATGACATTTTTCGGGTAGGTTTTCTTGTTAGTTCCCGATTCTTTCATTCTTTCTTTTTTCTTGACTTAGGGGGTGGTGTGAATTCTTTGGTGTGTGCCATTGGCTTTTTGGGTTGTGGGCAAATTCTTTGGGTTGGTATAGGAGCACTCGATACTCATACACAGTTTTCTTTCACCTTGTTCACTCATCGGATTCCTATTTCTTCTGCTGTTTCACACACATTCACATAGTCACACAGACCTATACACCAGCAAAGTTTTATGTGAAAATCCATAGCTGACCAAAAAAGAAAAAAAATAAAGAAATAAAGAAGAGAAGCACCGTTCAGAGTGTTGTTAGAAACAGACAGAGATAGGAGTAGAAAGGGAAGAAAGAAGGCAGGAGGGTGGATCGAAGCTGAAAATCACAGAAATATTGGAAGGTGATACAAGAGGATGTTGGCTGGGTGCTCAAGTTCTACCTTGTTGTCACCGAGGCATCGATTGAGGAGTGAATCATCTGCAGTCGCACAGTTCCAAGCTTGCCATTTCCAGTTGCCTTCAACGAGCACTCAGAGACGGGACTTGCCATGTACTTTCATGAGAGGCATTCAAGGCCCTGCTATTGCAAAGTTTAGGCACTTGAGATCTTGTGTGGATGGATTGGCATTGGACGTGGCGCATCATAGCTGTGATTTCATGCGGTTTTGATGTTTGTTTAATTAGGAATTCCTCCAAAGGAAATTTTCTCCATATAGTTTTCGTCTTTCTGTTTAGAGTACTCTGTTGTGCCGTTGGTTTAATTTTTCTCGAGTCAGTTACAGATGTGCTGGAATTCTGAGTAGATTATGAAATAACTCTGAATTTTGTTTTCTTCTCTGTTTCATTGAACCCTGTAACATGTATATCATTTCTCTTCCTTTCAGCCTGAAAGGAAGGAGCATCCTCAATCACATTCTTCAAGTTGTGTATTTCATTAACTATTTATTTCCATAATTTAATGATTTAAATATTACGAAATAACACAATCTTGACCATTATGTAACAATATAATTTAAATCAGTCACATGACTTCACGTATAACTTTTTTCGGTAGGTTTGATTATATAATTCTTTCGTTTGTTTAAGATCACATATATTTCAAACAAAGTAAGCATGTAAAAGCATTTCAAATGATTTTTAATTACTAGAACATTGTATAAATTTCTTAAAATTTGTAGCATTTAGTATTAAATGCTAAAAACTTTAGGATTTAAAGCTAAAGCACAATAAAAGAAGACAAGAAGTATATCAAAGTGGTACTGTCATGCTTATTACATGCAAATAATATATTTACTTTGTCAAACTTTGAAAATATCAATTTCTTATGTACACGCAGTGTCATGATAATTGTTAGTATATAATAATTCTGACCTCTTTTAGAAGGTAAGACAATAAATTCTTTTGTATTCATATTTAGAAGATAAGACATTAATCGGCAACCTGCCAATTATCTTCATTATCTCAAGTTATGATTTCGTCCATCTATAGTTATGTATGAGCATAGTGTAATTTACATATATGCATGGGGTGTCTATATAATTTTTTTTTGGGCAAAAGCTCGGGATGGAAATGTTCATTGGGTTTGTTCAATTAACAATACAAATAGCAATTTCTTTTTGGAATGGTTCTTCAATCAAATGATTTTTTTAACAAAAGATTGAAAAAAAACACTAAGGCGAGAAACTAGCCCAAATATAGAAAGGGAGGGATTTTACCCGCCCCCATTGGGCCAGAAAAGGAAGAAAAAATAGAAATTGAAGTAAAAAAACCAAAATGAGACACACTCACAACCCTTATACACGCAGATACTATAAATCACTCACACACAATCACACAAACCCTAATACAAATAACTTGGAAATGACTCCAAATCTTTTCGCAAAACCTCTGCTTTACCTTTCGCAGCACCCCCATGCTGAAGACACATGAGCCAGGCATGATGCCCCTCTTCTAATATATTGAGTCTCTCCCTCCATGCATATCTTCGAGTCTCTTGCACAAATCCTTCCATCCGCGGCTCCCATAATACAGTGGATTCTCCCTATGCTCAAGGAGTGAAGCTGGATCCATTAATCGATTCTTTTCAAGCTCAACCTTCAAAGCATCCTCTAGTGTATTGGATTGCATCACATATCCCATATTTTTCACAGTTGCACCCGCTACTTTAATATTAAGGCTAAATCGTAGATACCTCTTGTCAAATTGACCAAATTCGACTTCTCCCTCCAATAATCCCCATAGCGCATTTGGTGTGAAAAGTTGAAACCACATGTGATCCATATCAAATAAAACGAGAGTTCCTGATAGCTCATTCCGCCTTTGGCGGTTAACACATGGTACGATGTTGAAAGATACTTCCTTTATTCCATCTTCTACACCAAAGACAACACAGAGATACAATCCTATGAACTTCTTGTACAAGTCTTGCGAAGCCTTGAAAGATATAGTACCGTCTTCAATAAGGACGAAGCCCTTTGGCATCTCTCTTTCGGGGCTAAAATTCCGGAAATGAGACCAAAAGCTGGAATAGCGATGCCTCTGTTATACAGGTAAATTGTTAGAAATATCCAAGTTTGTAATAAGTTCAAGAAGAAGAGTTTGATTTGTGCATATTCCTAGTAATTCAACTAAAGCTAGAGTTATATAATAATTAGACATATTGATCCTTGCTTATGTTGAAATCATTCCCTTGCAAGTGGTAGCCACCCCTAATATAAGATTGAATCACCCTAACCATAGCTCATGCAATACGAGTGTACTATATAGGAAAATGAAAAATTGATCGAAAATAGGACAGCACATCCAAGATATCAATCACTCCCGTCAGACCCCATTAAATGTTCATTGTTATGAGTTCACTTTAGAGATCGCCAATTCTTCGGTACAAACTGTCCTAATTGAACTCCAACTTACTTGCAACAAACTTAACATTATTAAAATAAATTAAACAAAAAACTTCTACTTGCACTCAAACCAATGGAAAATTGAAAAGGAAAATCCAATGCATGCCCTCTCCACAAAGCAGCCTCATCCAACCACTTGCACCTTTTATGTCTGCTCTAACTTTATATAAAAGGAGAATCTCAAATCAGATACTCTATCAATAAAATTAAATCAAACCGTCCAAGTAATCTGCATGTGGCAAGCAAGGCATGTAGTGCCATGGTGCCCCATCATAATAGCAACAAGCACCTAAGAGTGAAAAAGATCTCATGTCAAATTATTGAATTATTATCACTGTGTAGTTTTATCTTGATCCGTGGAGTTGATCTAGTACTATTATCAGTGTTGGTTGTTATGATCACCGTAACATCTAGCACGGTGTGTCCATTTGTTTGATAGATCTTCTAAGATTTCAACATTATTTTTCAATACAGGAATTACGAACATCATGTCTCTATCATTGCATCAATTTGAGATTTTTTTAAGCTTCATATACATGTGCAAAATCACTTTATATTAAATTTGTTTGTTCGTTTAGAATTTTTAGCTTTTGTATTAAGTGCGCCTAGAGTACACTCCGCATCAACGCACACGCAGATACGCGAGCACAGAGAGAGAGAGAGAGAGAGAGAGAGAGAGATAGAGAGAGAGAGAGAGAGAGAGAGATACCTCAATTGAGACGTCAGCAATGTTCAATCCTTCGTACTTTTTGCAAATTTCACAATCTCGTAAATCTTCCATTTTACTTGAACTTTCTTCCTTTGTGCTCATTAGATTATCTCCATGCGAAACCTCATAGAGTAAAGCTGGATCTAGCAACTTACTGTCTTGAAGCAAAACCTCCAAATCATTCTCTAATGGCTTGCATATTAGTCGGAATCCACAATTTTTTACAAGTCCTTCGTTTCTTGTATCAGCACGAGAACCGAATGCTCTAATGCCAAAGTAAAAATCACCCGAGTCATTAGGACCAAAATGGTCTACTGGCCACAAATCCTTTGATTCCATATACTCAAGCCACACATGATCCAAGTTGAAATCCTTTGATTTTATATAATCATACCACACACGATCCACACTAAATCGCCCTAAATCCCTGCAGTGTTTTATGCCTTTGCAATTAACATATCCTACAAGCTCATATTCGAAAAGCACACCATCGGTAGCCCTCGATGCTTTTAATTGAAATACAACACAGAAAGCTACTCCTAAAATCTTTTTATATAAGTCCTTTGAAGCCACGAAAGATATATAACCATCTCTATTGGGAAGCAACCATTTTGGCATCTCTCCTCCGGGAAGAATAATTCGGCAATTTGTTTTGCGATGAAATTTCTGTCATAGATGTAGACTGTTAGATAGTTTTTAAAAAAAAATTGGAACCTAAAAAGAGGAGTTCCAATGAGTTAAATGGTAGTCCTAAAGTTTAGATATAGTTAGTAATAGCAATGCAATGTTTTTTTTTTTTTGGTACTTAATTGGCGGAAATAGGACATGTATTGTTGAAGATTTTGTCACTGGATGAACATGTATTATTGAAGTGTTTCATTGGGTGATCCTTCTAATTCAACAGCAAAACAGAGTTCTATAGATAAAGGGAATATCTTTTGCTTTGTCTTATAGTAACCTCCACCACATATACATGCAGAATCACTTTATGTATGTTTGCTTTCTATAATTAGCCCACCAATTCGGGATTTTTAGCCGTTTGTAATTCACGAACACTCAATGCTGCCAACATGTACACTACTCCATATTAATCACAAAGAGAGAGAGAGAGAGAGTCAAACCTCAAGCTTGGGGAACCCATTATGGACTGGCTCTCCACTTGAATATAACTCAACGTCCTCAATGTCACATAAGTTGGAGGGAACTAGTCGTCGACAGTGCGAAACATTTCTATATTTCAAGCGATATGTTTCCTCCCACGTAGGAATTTTAGTAAAATTTTTTCCCGATAACATAGGAAATCCCATCTTTTTATGGGGTTCCCTCAAATCCTCTTCCTCCTTTGGACACGTGGTAAGTTTTGGGTAGCCTTTAAGCTGTAGGCTTTCAAGATTTTGCAACTTGTAAATGCCAGAAGCAAGGATTGCTAGTTTCTTGCCATCAAATATATACATCTTCTCCGAAGAGACAAGATTTCCTATGGATGTAGGAAGTTCTTCAGTCCTTTGTAGAATAACTTCTTGCAAGCTTTCATTCTTATCGAGGAATCTTTGCAATTTAGAGCACCCACTTAAATTCAACCACTGTAACTTATGGTGATATACAAATGAATCATGGGTACGCTCCAAGTTTTTGCACCAAGAGAGATCTAATTCCTCGAGATTTGGAGTAAAAGAGAGGTCCGGCATACAAACCAACGACTGGCATTTACTCAAGTCAACGAACTTCAAATTGTTAAGGTCCTGCAAGAACAATAAAACCAACTTGTATAGACATTCTAGACGATCAAAGAAGAAAAGTGAGGTATATATTCATTTCAAAATCTAGCTTTGACTTTTTAATAAAAAAATCGCTTTATCAGAATTCAAGCCACATGTGATTAAAATTCACTTGATCATATGATGTACATAGAACACATCCTCTCCCTTTATAAATATGAGTTTAGTAAGTAATCCTTGTAAATTTGCCAATGCTTATAATTTCACCACGCACTAGAATGGCATGGCCACTTCCACCATGTATACGTGCAGAAACAATACTTGCGATTCAGAGAGACTGAGAGAGTGCGTAACCTCAAGTGGGAGCACATTAGCCATGGTCAATCCTTTGCCAACTAATTCATCACATGCATTTAAGCTAACATCTGGAATCTTATGTAGAGACTCGCAACCACTCACCTATAGATCCCGTAGAGGAGGTGGAAGGTCGGAATCTTTTCTATTCATCACTTATTAGGAAGTGGTGGTTGGTTGATCGGTTTTTAAAAGAAGGCATATTTTGTATGCCTAGATTGTCATAATATAACAAAAAAGAAAAAGAAAAATAGCAGAGTCCAAGCCGTCTCGCATAGTTTTTTGTTTTTGAGCTACATATATGCTGGCATTGTATAAGAGCTCAAAGTTTAATATGTCATTATAAATACAACCACCGCATTTATACCTTCCATTTGTATAGATAAATAAAAAATGTAGATGCATCGATAAACATTGACATCTCGATCTAGTAAATCTCATCTACAATTATTCAGAAAAATGACAATATTTTCTGATATTCAGCACAAACATAAACATGAATTGGAAAATATTTTTTGCGAAAAAAACCAAAAAATCGAATTTTAATTTTAATTTTTTTCTTTTCTTTATTTCTTTCTCTCTCTCTCTCTTTTTTTTTAATTTCTTTCATTTCTTTTCCTTTTTCCTTCTTCCTCGGACAATGGCCAACCATAGCCACGACTAGCGCCAGCAAGCTTGTCCCTTACCTCTAGCCAGTCGCCCACCATCGCCCACCATCGCTGTGGGCCTATGGCTAGCCATTGACCAAGGGAGAAGGAAAAAGAAAATGAAAGAAAAGAAAAAGGAAAGCAAACTAAAAATAATTAAAAATTCAGTTTTTTAAAAATATTTTTATAAGAGCAAAGATTTCATTAATCAAGGTCCCGGGTCCAAGCGCCGAGTACCTGCTCATAACCTTTTTGGACTAGAGCTTGAGTATCGGGGACTCGAACACTACCTTTATGGTCCAAGGCTTGGGTTCTAGGGAATCGAGTACATGCATCAGGGATTTAAGCTCAACATCGATGAACTCGAGCAAGGGCACTAGGGACCTGGGCTCAGGCTCGAGCCTGGCTGTTGGAGACCCAAACTTGAACGCCAAGACCCAGGAACAAACATTAGAGTTTTCATGTTTGAGTGTAGAATTTTGGGTCCGAGTATCGATATTTAGTCATATTTTGGAAAATGTTTTTCGGTTTTTAAAAAAGAGAAATCATTTTCCTGAATTTAAGTATAGGTTTTCAGTTAACTAATTCGTGGACTCATTTTCCTAAGCAAATCAAACGGCAGAAAATGAGGAAAATGTTTTCTTGAAAAATATTTCCCACGAAACGAGCAACGTGTAAGTTTATTTCGCATGGGAAGAGAAAAATATAAGGAACTTTTTATACATATAGTGCTACGTACACACGGGTTAAGTGTTCTGTGGATGCAGAAAACTGATACTCGTAAAGTTGAGCAAAATCACCAATTTAGAAATATTTAATGGAAAGAGATTGTTGATAAAATACGCAATACATAGAAACATATACATGTATATGGACAAAAAAGATATTTCAAGATTTCAAATAAAAAAAATCAGATAAAAAGAAATTAAAATTTTGATATTGAAACATGTTAGATCTCAAATAAACTTACTAACTCAGGCATTTCTCTATAGATACAACATTTGCAAAATAAGTAATTGACTACATTTTGGGGTGAAAAAAACCACAGAGAGAAAGAGAGAGATCCCATCGAAGCTCTTTCTTGCTTTATATTGTATTATAGATTATAATGTGCATATAATCACACGTACATACATAGGTATATGACTTACTTTATGGAACAACCAACATGTTAAAAGTTACTCATGTGTTAAACTTACTTAGGCATTTCTCTATGGATACATCATGCAGGTAATCGCCCGAGGTAGGCTTATTTAACTAAAATATGATGGGCTGTCCTACATGTGAAAAGTTAGTGGCAAATTTGGGAGAATTCTCGTGTATATAGTGGGGAGGTTTGAGATGCCCTTAGTAATCGATTAATTCCGTCGTGTTGTTATCTATTGTCCCGTACATATCGGATGATTACTAAAGTAGCCCAACAGAGTTCTCTCGTGTTGAGCGGAACATAAAAACTAAATTGCTAACATGATGTACTTAGGGTCAAAATTTGAAAAAGCATGCGTGGTGATATGGGGGCTAGGTGTGGAGTAAGATCGGCGAATCAGTCCCCAGCAAACCAAAATAAAAGATATTATAGTTCTAGTAGAAGCAACAACACGTTAAAGCATGCCCCTATCAAATTCATTACGCATTTTTTGAAACTCGATGAGACCTTCTTAGGAACTTAATCTTTTGAAAACTCAATTTCTCTTTGAGGATGTATGCACAATTGACTGGACACGGGACACCATGTAAGTAATTGTGCACGTGTTTAATATTCTGCATTTGATTTCTCGTTGATGATTAATGTTTGCATTTGTTCTTGCTAGTCGATTCCATGTTTTATCGGATGTGCCCTAAATTTTATTTGAATGAGTTACCAACATTTATTTTATTGTTTTGCAATTCTTAAAAGTTATAATAATTTAGCATCATTTATCTACGGAGCTAACTAAAATGTTATTTTCACTATATTTTATAAAATTACCAACTCTCGTATGAATCTTTTTGCCGACGTTTATTTCATTTTTGGAATTACCAACCGTTTTTCCTGTACTGCATTTTTTTATTTGAGTTACTAATATGTTAATTTTACAATTCTTTTAGAAAATAACAAATTGTTACTTGAATCACTACTAATGTTTTTCTAGTGATTTGAAACTATCAACGGTTTTAATAATCTATGAATATTTAAATGCCAGCTTACCAACTTATCTAAATTACTATCTCTTCTAGAAAATTATCAACTGCTAATTGAGTCCCCTTACCAACTTTTATAAGGTTGTTTGCAAAAATAAAAGTTGTTTCTATAATTTACCAATAGTTATTTGTTGAAGTTATCGACCAGTTGAACTCGTATACTACATTACCTACTATTTCCTAAATTACCAACTAATCCAATAATTTACCAACAATTATATGCAAAGCTAATTTAAGAACTCTTACATGAAAATACCAATAGATACTTGAGTTAGTTATCAATATGTATTTGATTGCTTCAAGGTACTAAACATTCCGATAATTTACCAACATTTGTGGCAACTTACCAACTGGAAAAGGTTAATAACTCATATCCAAAATTATCAACTCTTATTTGAGTTGATTACCATTGTTTAAGAAGTACCCACTGTTTCAATAGTTTACCAAGGTTTATTTGGAACGCCTACTAGCATGTCAACATTACAACTCTTCTATGAAATTGACAATTCTGCTGAATGTTGCTAACATCATTACAATTACCATCATTCGTGGTGATTAAGTTACACACTCCTCTTTGAGTCAAATAAAAATCAGTAAATATTGTAAGAGTTGGTAACTTCAACATTTTCATAACATCTGCAAATTAAACGTTAGTAAATTATTAAATCAGAAAGTGATTTTGAAAATGTATTTAACTGAATCAAGTAAGAGTTAGAAAAACTAATACTAGATGGTAACCTAACCCGTGAGGAGTTGGTAAATCACTCAAATTAATATTAATAGCTTGGAAGCTCTTTGAGGTTCAGACCACCTACTTAAGTTCAATATCTCTAAATTTGGCACCTCCGAAAGGCTAGGGACACAAATCAGCGACTTACATCCGCTAAAATTCAGAAACTTCAAATTCGTAAAATGCTACAAATTAAAAAGAACAGTTGAGCAAGATTTTGATAAATTCAATTTGTATGCGCTGAAAATGAAAACCGTCAACTAAAGCATTTATGATGTACCTTCAAGTTCCCTCCAAATTTCTTAATCTGGCTGCCACGCACATCAAAGCAAACAAGTTCCTTTGGACCATCACTAAACTTCAGAGTGGATGAATGACATTCATGCCATTCAAGCCACCTTAAATCATCAGGAAGACATACGGGACCTCCGCTGATTTGTGCATTAGAAAGTATGAGCAATTTCAGTCTCCTCATGCGCGTGAAAGCACCGCGACTGATGTGTAGCTCTGCTGGTCTCCGCAACTGCAGCACTATGCCTTTAACATCATTGGTTCCCTATCAAGGAAAAGAAAATGATCATTTATAACCAACCGCAATTCGGTAATAGTATGTAAATTAAAGAACTTAAGATTATCGGTGGTTTCACAAGAAGCTCTCACCGTAGCTGCCGACAGTACTTCATTAACATCATTGTAACACCATAATCTACTCCGTTTGCCAGGGTCATTTGGACACTCCTTTTTAACGACATCCTGACCCATCAGCTGAATCAAGTCATGCATCTGTACTATGCCGTCATACTCAATTGTTACTAAGGATCTCTCGATTAGAGTTTGAATCCCAATTAATGTTTGCAAACTACAACTATCAAGAACTCTGGTTACATAATCTCTTTTCCTCCCCTTAAAGAAGCAAGCAATGTCAAGAAAGATGTCCCTCTCATTGTCCTCCAGCACATCAAAACTTATCTTAAGAATACTGTTTATATTTTGATTAGGACTTTCAACAAGTTTTTTCAATGTACTCTCCCATTCTTCTCTGCTTCTACCACATAAAAGGGGACCCAAGACCACAATCGCTAATGGAAGGCCATTAGCATAGCCCAAAATATTATCTACAAGATCCATGCTTATGTCTTTCGTCTGGTTTCTTGAAAAAGCATGTGAACTCAGAAGTTCAAGAGCTTCACTTTGATCTAATGGTTCAACTTCATATACCTGATGTATCCCGTGAGAAGTTAGTACATGTTTATCTCTTGTCGTAATGATGATCTTGCTCCCTTTTCCAAACCATTTACGTTCTCTAGCTAATGCATTTAATTGGTCCCCATGATCCACGTCATCAAGCACAAGCAGAATCTTCCTACAACAAAGTCTATCTTGTATCAGATTAGCACCTCCATCGACACTTAAGACCGCTATATTTTCTTTCCATAATATCTCGGATAACAGTTTTTCCTGCAAATGAACTAGGCCATCAGATCTACCGGACATTTCTCTAACATTTGGAAGAAAGGTGCACCCATCAAACTGATCAGCAATACTATTATAAACAGCTTTAGCGATAGTGGTCTTCCCTTTACCCCCAGTTCCCCATATTCCTATCATCCAAACATCATCCGAGCCCATATTCAACAACGACATTACTTTTTTTTCCCGGCAACCTACACCAACGGGATACTTGGCAACACTCAAGGGTACTCGTCTTACTAAAGTCGAGATCTTTTTGACGATGCTCTCGATGAACTTGGTATCATCTCTGCCAAAACAAAGCAGCAAAAAGAATTCGAATAAATGGAAATATACAATCCACTGAACTAACTAAAACTAACGTGAAGTGAACAGTCACTCTGTAACATTCCAAAACATTACTCTACTCTAACGCACTAATCGATGCCATCATGTATCAATAAAATTAGAGAATTCCAAATTCTTTTACAGGGTCGAAGAGGATTACTGTGATTGCCCATCGACATAATGCCAACCGGACAAATTGCTGGCTTTAAATAGGGCTTCCCTCCATTTTTTCACCCTCTCAGAATCCTTTCCCAATTTCTTCTCGTGCCTGGCCAATGCCTTGCGATAACTCTTTCTCTGCCGTCGAACCTCCCTCGGCTCCACTTTGTAGAACACGGGCAGCACCCACTGTCCCTTGAGCCTCCTACACTCCATTACCTTCACCAGCTCGTCCAAGCACCACTTAGACGAAGCGTAGTTCTCAGAGAAGACGAGGACGGCGATCCTCGACTCCTCGATGGCCTTCGTCAGCGCGGGCGAGATCTCGTCCCCGGGCCTCAGGTCCTCGCTGTCGATGTAGGCGTTGATGCCGCCATGAAGCAGACAATTGTGGAGGTCAGCGACGAAGCCATAGCGAACGTCCTTGCCTCTGAAGTTAATGAAAACGTCGAAAGGACATTTTGCTTCGGAAGAAGAAGAAGAAGAAGACGACGACATTGGAAGAAAGAATCTGAGCTTAGTTTGGATTCGTGTCGAGCGATGAGTGATGCTTTTATCGTGGAGTTGGTCAAGAAATCGATGCGGACTGAGAAACATCGAACGTCGCACTGCTTTAGGAAAAGCGCCTTTTTCATTTTTGTTTTTTCTTTTCATTTTTCGCAAATGGACGAGAAGTTTTTTTTCGTTCATTTTTATTTTAAAATTGTTTGTTTTTGTCTTACAAAAAACCGAAAAGTGACTTTATTTTACGGGTGTTCAAAATGAACCATTGGAATCGGAAACAGCCCAGATTGAGCCAAATCAGCCAATTAGGTCTGATTCTCGAGAATGTCCATCTAATTCATAATTCTTAAAAGTGAAAATTGGATCGGACTAGACTAACTGAATATACTTTTATTTCTTCAAAAAAAATTGTCAAATGTGAACTAAGTACTATCTTATCTAGTAGCATCACAAGTTACAATACAATGACTTTTCATTCATCATTACTTCCACCAATATTTTAAGATTTGTCACTTTCTCATTGCGCACATATACTCTTTAGTGATTTAAAAAAAAAAAGTGATAGATTTCATTGGATCGGATCGGGAATCAAACATCCCTACTTTATTTTATTTGCCAAAGTTCAATATTATTCAAAGCATATAAAAAAATTAGGTATAAATTTATGTATGCAATAAAAAAATTATCATTCTCAACCCAAATCCGATATAATCCATTCCAATATTTCGTCTTCTATGAATGGCAACATATCTTTCACATTATTAGGTAGGAAATTGTTTAGATTTTTTGCTTATTCAACTCATTGCGTCCCCAAAAAATAAGTCATGAAATAGATTTTTTAATGGATACAATTCTGTTTTTCCCCATTAACTGATTTTCATATTTTTAAGTAGCCATCTTTTGCTTAAGAATGGAATGAGGGGGTCATGTGCATGTTTACATTATTCAACTCATCGTGTCCCCAGAAAATTCTTTTTTCTATTTTATTTTATTACTTTTTTTAAAAAAGGAAATATGCATCAGGCTTAACCTACGCGCTTTGTCTGTTATTTACACATGATACGTACGGAAGATCCCAATTTGGTAAAATAAAAGTAGTGTTTTTGAAATCAAGGCTTTATCTTTTCCACTTTTTTTTTAACTACAACCCACTTTGAACGATGTAACAAGCCGTGATCTCAATCGAATATTTTTTTGTTAATTCCTTTGGCGAGCTTTCTGAAAACAAGCCTCAATGCCAATGTCACTTCTTTGGTCGCGAAATAATTAACACAGAAGAAGAAGAACCCATTAGAATTTGGTAAAAGGAGGCAGGGAGGCAGGTGTTGCTGTGTTTGCTTGGAAAATGAAGGTGCTGAAGGATGAAGCGAGATCTTAAAAGGTAAGCTACTCCATTGGCCACCCAATAAAGTACTTGGCTGTGGCTTCCAGGAAGTGGCATTCGCAATCAGTGAGATTTGTTCCCCATCGAATCTTTTCGGTATTTTCTTTGCACGCAGAGGCATGACTTTCTTTTTTGAAGATCAACAAAGAATATCAAATTAATTTCCAGCTTTGTGGGCAAGGCAGATGAGAGGATGTGGCAGGAAATTGGAGAGAAGGAGGCGGTGCCCGGTGGGCTCAGCAAGCTCGGCTTGGGATCCTATTCTTGAGAACTGATGTATTGTGGCACAGGAAAATGTCGCTAGCGTGATTTGTTGCGTACTACTATTTTGGTAGCTAAAATTCGCATGATTTTTTGCCATGCCTTCCAATAAATCAATATATAATGGGAATGGAGAAATCCGAATTTAGAGTGCGGACCTACTGGGTAACTCGAGAGGATATCTTTGACATGTAAATCAATTGTAATATCCTACACAAGATGTATTAGTCATCCATGTATGTAGATACCCATGCCGATTTGAGAGAAGGGCTTTGATATGAGCACGTCTTCACCAACAATCGGTTTCACATTTTCTATACATTAGGCAATCTAATTACAAATTGGATAAGGATTACCTTTTTCCTTTCATAGCTCGGGCATGAGAATAGGTCAAGCTTTTTGTTCAATTGAAAGTAATGTAGTAGGTTCTAATGTATAAATTCAAAGACATTATAAATTTTCTAGAAGAGCACCTCTATATGATTAATTGGTACACCAATAGCTTATCTTCTATTACTTTGGAGTGATGGATCTTTTGCTCGACTAGGGCATTATTCATTGGATGCTTTTTGGAATTCATATGCTTGGTGATGTCATTACCTGTTAAATCAAAGTGTTAGTCATTTTCAAAATCATTGGATACTTGGTATGAGAATTTGTAAGAAAGACTCTGACTAGGTGTAAAAGAACACGTCCTGTTCAGATTATTTAGTCCAAAAGAGGATTTTTGCGTTTAGACTTTAACGAAAAATGGTATTTCAAAAGTGTAAAGTATCCACTAACATGGGATGCATTACATATAGAGTTTAATTTATTTTGTTATTATCTAAATTTATGCTGCATATAAACGTCACTAATGTCAATTAAGTGCAATAATTATACCGGTCATTATGAGTTTCATGTGATTTGATGATATCTCACCTTTCTTCTTTGTCTTTGTTGCTTAGTCAAAAGCGCAAGGAAATGTTTGCTCCATCAGCTTCGGGCTAGCTTCCCTCCATGGAGCTTTGCTCAGAAAAGAGAAAAAGATCAAGTTGATTTTGATGGGCAGGTGGCCCCCGCCACTTTGTTCCTTCTACATGCTCATATCTTGAGCGATTTCAAGGCTTGACTCCGGTGGCTCATTCCCATTGCATTTTTTTTTTTTTTTTGGTTATAAACAGAAATGGCTTGGTTGTTATTATTCGGGAAAATGTTAAACAAGGAGATGAATTAGACTCGTTTTACAAAAAAAGCCTAAACCGAATACAATCAAATAATTGCCTAACTTCAACTGGGTCGGAGCCATAGTAGCGGGCTCATCGGTCCCACGGAGCTTGTTGATCAGCCAATTTTTTTATAACTGGCAAGTGTATGATTGGTCCAACAGATGAAACCTGGATATTTTTGTCTAAAAAAATTTGGTAAAAATTATAAATCCGAAAAACAAAACAGCACCACCACCCCCCACACATTGCGCCCTAAGGTTTCTTCCTTCATTTCTTCGCATCTTCTCCTTTGCTTCCGGTCTTCATTTCTTTCTAAAGATAAAGACAAAGCTCATGCAAGGCCCACCTCTTCATTAGTTAGACTGATGACAGTGCAAGTTTTCCTTCTGCAGCAGAGAATAAGCAATTGAGATTTCAACCTATGCACAAGAAAATCAAGTTTACGCACTCATAATTCTGTTTGGCCGTACTCACTCATACTTTGCTAATAATCATATGATCTTGAATGGAGATAAGGAGTCATTTCTTTCTGTAAAATATGTTTTTGTGAAATTTCAAAATTATCTCCGGTTGGAAACTCGATGTCCAAGGATCGACATATTTGGAACTAAAATCAAGGCCAGACTATTAGGCGACTTCTCAGAACTCATCACTTTAAAGCTGGTTCAAACAATTGAAAAGCGATCGAAAATGCTCCTCCGTTTCACACTCAAGCAAAAGAAATATATTTATTTGGTCAAAGCTGTTCTATTTGACTGGTCAATGGTCGTGGGACCAACCACTTTTTATTATTATTAGTTTTTGGATTTCTTTCCCCTGTAGTATATTATTAACCGGGAATAGTAACTCAATTAAAATATACTCCATTAGCTCCCCAGTGAAATCATTGATTGTGGCTTCCAATAAAGAGTTAATATCACGAAAAATCTCAAATCGATATATCTATGACAATATTACTTCAAATTAATTTTTTAATCATAAAGAACCCCAAATTAATACATTTAATCATTCATTAAATTTTACTATTAAATTACTGAGTTAGATAACATGTATATCATTTTTGGATTTTATCCTTCATTTATTACAAATATATTAATTTGGTATCAATTCAATTTAATAGAAAATAATTAATTATAAATTTATCATAAATATATTAGTTAGAGATTTTTGTTATTAATTTAAAATAATTTTATTACAAATATACCATTTTGATATTTTTCTTAGTATTAACCCTCTAGTAAATGGCGTTTGAAATCAATGAGTTATTGCCCTTCTTTCTTTCTTTGGAATATCATGACTTCTTTTCGTCAAAAAATGTCCTCGTTTTCTTTATTTCTTTTGCATAATATGACTAACACTACTCGAAAGTTCTGTCATTTTGAGTTTGTTTTTGTTTTTTTTTTCTTACGTGCACATTAAAGTACACTAGCCCTCACGCACGTACTTTTATTTTAGACGTCGGTCAATCGTTTTTTTTTTTTTTTTTGCTTTAATTTTTGTTAAAGTAACCAAAAAACGAAATCCCTTAACTCACGTTCACGAATTGAACTCATCTCCCTCAAACCTATACTAGTTTCGCCGCTAGAGAGCCAAGATAACTCGCACTTCATTGGCCCCACAGGTCCTTGACTACCTTTCTGCCTACTTTTTTTTTTTTTTAATTGGTCTTGACAAGATTTAGTTTCTTTAATGTAAGATTGTAAGCATACCTAATAAATCATTGGCAGGTTCGAATTGCTATTTGTCCTGAGTCAACATTTCTTTTGGAAACAAAACTTATTCGATGGAGTACAACATAGCACATGGCTCATACCGTCTTTTTCTAGTGCCTTATGTGATGTGATTCCTATGATCACTTCAATAGTTTTACTTGCTGAGTCGTTGTGTTTGCAGATCGTCTTCACAAGAAGCATGTGAAATTCTGAAAATTGCTAATTAAAAGTGCATTCACCATGTCTTTAATTGATGGATACTGTTCAGGTTTGTAAATATTTATGTTTTCCACGCATGCTCCGACTTTCGCTGCATCGATCCATGTGCATTTATAAGTTAGATTTGGAAATTTTCTTCTCTCTTATTTCATCCGTGATCTTACTTTGGCTGCATTAATCCCAGTGCATTCACACGTTGAATTTGGAAATTTTCTCTCTTGTACCGAAACTTTGGCCGCATTGATTCAAGTGCATTCACACGCCATATTTATCTGTTGAGATGATATTGTATGGAAGATTCCAGCCATGAGCTTAATAATTTCAACTAATGTTAGCATCAATGTTTTCACTTTTTTGGAGAAGTAAAAGTCACGTAACTCTTTTTTCCGTGCTTTTGACTGAAATGACACCAAAAGACTAATACACATTATATTCACATGAATGAAGTTTTCACAACTATCCTAAAACAATATAGAACTAGATCCATGTTAACCCTAATTCACGTTTGGTGATTATAAAGCTCACTCAAATATGTTACTTATTATTTAAAATTATTTCTATTGTACTTGAGTATTTTTTATAGGATTTCGAAAGGGTAGAAAAAGACCACTTTGCCCTAAAACACAGGATATTATAAGATCTTTTAATAATATTATTGTGTGTACCAGGTGCCTAAAAAAGTTACTAATTTGCGTCGTTGAAGATCACATTTACCACGCCTGTTTGATGTATGATCGATACAAATATTTGTTTAACATTGATTTATTGTTGACTGAATTATAAATAAATTTGACAAATTGATAATTGAGATTTACTCGGGATGGTTTTTCATAAAGCAAAACAATTTTATAAGCTTTGCAATTTTGCTAGCGCCCCACATTATATTTCCCCTAGGGTCACAACAAGATAAAGGCTATTTGATTTGATATAGAGTGACAACGTACCGATGCTCTACTTTCCACACACCAAATGTATGAACCCTCCCCAACTTCAAACCAAAAACAAACAAACAAATGATGTTCCCACTACACTCTTGACTTTTGAAGGTTAAAGGGTTTTTTTTTTTTTTTTTTTTACTGCAATTGCTGTTCCCGCATTGTGTTCTTGACTTGAGTGGAAAGATGCTTTATTAATGGGTGGGGAGCTTGTTGGCTTTTTAAGAGGGCAGAATGGATTAAGACAAGGTGATCCTATCGCATCCTATTTGTTTGTGATGACAGAGCAAGTTTCACTAAAATTCTGCAGCAGAGAATAGGCAACTGAGATTACAACCTATCCACAAGAAATTCAAGTTTACGCACTGATACTTCTGTTTGGCAATTCACTTACTCACTTGTACTTTGCTAATAATAATCTGATCTTCTTGAACGGAGATAAGTGGTCATTTCTTACTGTAAACATGGTTTTGAGAAATTCTACAATTATCTCCGGTTGGAAACTCAACCTCAAAGGACCGAGATGTTTGAGGCTAAAATCGGGGCTAGACTATTAAGTGACTTGTTGGACACTTAGTCACTTTAAAGTTGGTTCAAACAATTGGAAAACAATCGAAAATGCTCCTCCATTTCACACTCTAGCAAAAAAGTGCATGAATGTGGCTCTAGATGGAGTAATGAAACTCCGCCAATCTAAGCACAACAAAATGTAAAGTGTATTAGAATTGCAATTATGATCAATTGAAATAGCTGAAATCGAAATTACTTCGATATGAAATTATAAGGAATCAAACAAGGAAATGAAAGTACAAGGGAGAAAGTAAAGTAACTCTCAGATATGAGGGTTGCGTTGGTTGATCTGCCGCTTCATCCTCTTTAATGTTCTTCAAAAGAAGTGGCACCATGTCTGTCCACTTTGCTTGAAATTCTCCTATTTTGTGGGCAACCACATGAGTAAATGGACTAGCTTAACACACTTTTTGGGGAAAAAATGAGTAAAATTTGGTACCAACACAAGTATATTTGATCATTCTTTCTACATAGTGTTAATTGGAAATCTAAGAAATTATAACAATATGAGGTTACAATTATTACAGGTCTCTTTGGAATATTTTAACTATCTTTCGCATAATTATATCAGTCTTGCTAAAGTTTTCATTAAATCCTCACACAAATTCAGCTAATATAAAGGGCTGCACATGTTCAAACACAAAAAAAAAACTCATCTTCCATACTTTTGCCATTGAGAATTAGAGTTTGTGATAAACCGGTTACATGTCAAGTCATATAACGAGTCAATAAAAGAATGAATTGAATACCAAACACCCAAATCCTACACTAAAATGTTGCAATTGATAGAAATGTCTAGCCTCTCCAATTATAATTGATCAAATAAACTCAACATAACCGTTCAAAACAAATAAAAATAAGAAGAAGGCCATATCAACCAAAAAGTTTACATTTGGAAACTCCAACATCATACATGCGATAGTGACATGAGAAGTTAATAACAAATGTTGATCCTATAAAATGACTCAGTTTTCTTTGCCCAATCAATTGCCTTTTCCAACTACCAAATCTAATTGATCCAAGTGATAGACATCATTGAGGATGGCATCGGTCAATGAGATTGTGATTCAATGAGGGAAAAAATGAAAAGCAAAATGTGCCATACATTATCCGAATGGGGACTATGCGAACATAATTTAGTGCAGAAGAAGCCTTTTATGAGCAAGATATCCTAAGGAAAAATTGGAATGTCAATCTCTTGCAGTCATTGAGGAAGCATACACCCTACCTAGGTTTGATACATATCTTTGCAAAATCATGTGACAGAAAAGAATGCACCTAGCTTTTTTGTGTAAAATTTATCGGTATGACAAGCTTAAATATTTTTCATCACGATTTTTCTGGATGGACTCATGACATGCGTGAACAGCACCCCCCCGGCCCCCACCCCCATTAAAAAAAAAAAAAAAACCTAGCATGATTCTAGATGTCAATTGGATGAAGTAGTCATTAAGCAAGGTTTTACACAAACGATAAGTTTCTAGCTTAAAAAGTCGAGCACACAACGAACAGTAAAGAGGGGGAAAATGAAGAAGAAAAACCCAATCCAAAGCAGTCCACTTCCCTTCTAAGTTCTAACTACTCCCTTTTAAAAAAAATTTAAAAAAAAAACCTGATTTTTTTGACACGGCAAACTACCATAAAAAAATTGGAGCAAATTGAATTGAGGAAGTGATGGTCATCATGCATCTGCTGAGGAAGGCTGCTTTTCAATTTGGAAAAATGGAAAAGATTCGCAAATTAGCGAAAAAGAAAAGCTACTTTCTAATTTGCTCCTTCGCGTGATTGATTGCATTTGTCATCATCGCATCCCCTTTTTCAATTCGTGAAATGCGGATTTCTTGCTCAGTGAGATTTTGTTCCCCATTGGATCTTCTCAGTATCCTCTTCATATCAAGAGGCATTAGTTTCTTTTTCGTGGGTCGACAGAGATTATTATTACCGTTAGCTGGAAAAAAGGACGGTGAATCCTCAGCCACACGTTGTCGGCAAAGCAAACGAGAGGGATATGAGGGAATTGGAGAGAAGGAGGTGGTGGGGTCCGCCACATGAGATAAATCATGTGGCGGACCTGAAAAACAAGCAGATGCCGTCGCCCTGAAAAACAAGTAGATGTCGTCGGTCAACATGAGATAATTCTTTACAATCATAATTTCAGCGATTAATATTAAAAAAAATTTCAAATTAATATATAGGATAAATTTATTTTAAATTAATTTTTTGATTATAAAATATTTGTAAATTATTACATTCGTGATAGATTTATCTTTCATTAATTTTCATTAAATTAGATAATTACATGAAAAACCAAAAATTAAATCAACTCGGGATAAAACAAAAAATTGGTGTATTCGTTACTAACTCAGTAATTTGATGAAAAAATTTAATGAAAATTAATTGATGGTAAATTTATTATAAATATATTAATTTGGATAGATTTGTAATAAATATATAAATTTTGAAGTTTTCGTCATATTAATTTAATTTTATACTATCCTAATTTGATGTTTTGGGAAATGGCTTCCATCTCCTTAATTATTGGTTTCTTTTTCTTTCGCGAAAAATAAAGTATTCCATCTCTCAAGTCCTTTCTCTTTTCTGCGGCCGCGCCGTGGGCACCAATATCGTAGATTTGACGGTCAAAGATTTTCGGCATCGAGCGCAACGATCTTTCTTTAATAAAGAGCCATTTGTCTGTTCCCTTCCAGCCTTTACGGTCGATCATCTTTCGACGAGGTGCTGATCGAATAGAGATTTGAAGTTTCTTCTTCTTCTTCTTTTCACACAGTCATCTGTGGACGTGGCGGTGTCCAAAATAACAGAGAAGACAATGGGGATTTCCTACAGTAGATTGTTGGATTGTTCCCCAGGTTTTAAAACCGGCAAGTAAACATGATGAGAACGTCATAAAAATAATCAGATTTATGATAAATTTGTCCTTAATAACAACATAGCACCGTAAAACTTTGTTAATTTGTAGTTTCATAAACGTGCTGTGGATAGTTTTCGTCTAAGTGAAAAATTACATATTTATTGAATGTGATATATGATTGAACACATTAAACATGTTTTAAATTAAATATTGTTACGTACAAAAATTCTGCAGTAAGTTATTATGTATATTTACCTATATGTGTCACGTGCACTAACATTTGCCTGCATGATTAATTAACATACGTAGGTTCGAGCCATAAATTTGTGAAAATGGTTAAGCTGGATCCGAACTATTTATTGGAAAATCCCGAGTTCTATCATTTCATTCATCTATGAAGTGTACTTATGAACAGCTTGCGGTAGTACATAAGGAGATCATTAGCTTGCGAGTTGCTTGGGCTCGACTTGATGACCACTTGAGATCAGTTCACTTAGTTCTGAGTCGAGGTGGAGTGCAAGCTACTCAAGTTTTTTGTAGAGACGAGCTCGAGCTTATCAATTTTCAGCTCGATAGGCTCGTGAGCCTAATTGAGCTTTCATTATCTTTTAAAAAATATTTAATAATGAGAAATATAGATAGAAAAATATTCGAACTTATAAAAAACGAGATTGAGTCTTATTTATATGTTGATTGTGATCGAGTGAAGTCGAGTTGAATTCGAGTATCTCGATTTTCTACTCCAATCAAACTCGAGTAGAAAATTTGATATTTGATTGAGCACGAGTCAAGTTTCAAGCACCAAGTATTCGAGTGGAGTCAAGTCAAGCTAGAGCTTAGTAGTGCTTCAACCTAGCTCTACTTAATTAGACCTCTAGATACTCATAAAAAATAAAAAATCATACAACATTTCACTGTTTTGAAATTTACGATGATTTACTGTAACTAATAACCGAATATTGTAAAACTTGAAATACTTTTAATTGCAATAATTTACAACAGGTTGGTACACACAGTTGTAACAAAGAACATGAATTATGAATATGAAAATTTTTGAATAATGACGAGTTATAAAGAGTTATAAAGTTCCGTCGTAGTCAAGACCAAAGCGTCATAAATTTGCATTTTAAAAAAAAAATTTATGCTTGTTCAAAATGTTTACGGCATCACATTGGAACAAAGAATAGAATGTCCTAAAAGTCCATTTTTTTTTAAAATGGCAACGGTTTATTTTTATGACTAATAATAAAAAATTAATGATTGAGTGACAATTTTTAATTTATTATGAGAATAGCGATCTATTTAGAATTATAAAAAAAATTAAATAATAAATAATTGTAAATTATTTTGAAATTTACTCATTTAAGAATTTGCGACTCATAATAAAGTAGTATTCACGGTAACTCAAAAATCGTTATATTAATAAAGCCCTTATTCTAATAAAACAAGGCAACTTGCACTGGAAATAAAAGTGATCCAGGAGACTTTTATGTGCAAGTGGCCCCCACTATATTGTTCCTACTTTTGGAACAAAACGCGCTCATGTCCAAAGCAAATCCCAGGCGACACTCTCTGCTCAGCCCATTCTCATCAGTCACTCGCCCATGCCACGACACTGAGGAAGACCACTAAGTATATGTTGTTAGTGGCCGGTCGGGGTACGACGAAACTATGAGAATTGCGCTTCGAATCTTCAGGGAATAAAAGTTGATTTTTTGCGACGTTTCATATTCTCTTCCACAAAATCAATGGATTTATTAGAGAATTATTGCAATTTGATAATCGTAAATATTTACCTCGCTAAAAAATCAAGGGAACTTCTTGGTGGAAATATACTTGAATATATTGCAATTCGGTGTTAAAAAGTTATTCCATTAAGTCTATAATGTACGCAACAATGGAACAACAGATTTAAAAGTGGTTACATAGTACTATTTTGGTAGCTAAAATTCGCATGACTATGCCTTTCATGCAGAAACTTGGTGCTTCCATTTTTTATGATTGTTTGCTAAATTAGTCTCTCATGGTTCGCTTTCTAGAGATAAATCAATATATAATGGGGGTGAAGAAATCCAAATTTAGAGTGGGGCCTATTGGGTAACTTCATAGGATCGCTTTGACATGTAAATCAATTGCAATATCTTACACAAGATGTATTAGTTGTGCAAAGTATGGAGATACTTGTGCTGATTTGAGAAAAGGGTTATGATTTGACTATGTCTTCACCAATACTTAGTACTTCATTCCAGCTAGAAATTGCATATGGATTACGTTTTCCTTTCATTGCTCGGGCATGAAAATAGATCAAGTTTTTTGTTTTGTTGAACGTAATGCGATTGGTTCTAATGTATAAATTCAAAAAACGAGGAATTTTCTAGAACTTCTTTAAATGATTAACTAGTATGCCAATAACTTATCTTCTATTACTTTGGAGAGAAGGAAATTTTTCTCAAGTAGGACCTTTTTCATTGGATGCTTTTTGGGAATAAATTTCAGAGACTCTCCCCTTCGAGGATCCCCTTCCTCTGTGTAGAAATCTATCTTTCGGCACCGCTCCGCTCTTCCGGTTAAAGTTTTGGGGATGCCAAATTTGATGTTCCAAAGAAGAAGGTGGTTAACGTTGGATATTTCATATGAAAGTTCATAAAGAAAGACTTTGTCTAAGTGAGAAATGACTCATTTTCAAATTATTTAGTCCAAAAGAGGATTTTTTTCATTTGGACTTCAATAAAGATTGGCACTTCGAAAGTTTTAAGCATCTACTAATGTTGGATGTTGTCGGAATTGTGTCTAGAGTTTCAACTTATTTTGTTGCTATCTAAATGGATGTTACATATGAGCATCACTAATGTTAATAGAGTACACTAATTGCGCCTATCATTATGGATTCCGTGTGATTTGACAATTTTCCTTCTTTTTTATTTTTCTTTTTTGCTTAGTCAAAAGCCCAAGGAATATTTGCTCATTACTTTCGTGCTACCTTCGCTACACACGACTTTGGAAATGAAAATGATCAAGAGTGGCTCTTTCCATTGCATTTTTTTATCCTTTTTTTCCAGGATAAATGTATTAGAAATCTTAAAGCTTGTTACAAAAGTACAATTGAGTTTTAAAACTTTCAAAAGTACAATTAAGTCTTAAAATAAGTCATAAAAGTGTAATTGAATCCTAAAATTTTCAAAAAATGCAATCAAGTCCTAAAATTTATCAAGTTTGTCTAATCAAGTATTTTATTGGTTACATCTTTGAAGTTTTAGGACTTGATTGGACTTTCGTAATAAATTTTAGAACAAATTTTAGGACTTTTTGAATATCCTACGCAAGATGTGTTAGTTATGCAAGTACATAGATACTTGTGTTGACTTGAGAGAAGGGTTTCGATAGTATGTCTTCAGCAACAATTGATACATCACATTTTCCATGCATTGTTAGGCATTCTTAGTTACAAATTGGATCAGGATTACCTTTTCCTTTCATAGCTCAAGCACGAAAGTAGATCATGCTTTTTGCTCAGTTGAAAGTAATGTGATTGTTTCAAATGTCTAAATTCAAATAAATTAAAAAAGTTTCTAGAAGAACACCTTCAAATGACTAATTGGCATGCTAGTAGTTTATTTTCTATTACTTTGGAGGGAAGGATTTTCCCTTAGTTAGGGCCTTCTTCGTTGGATAGAATCAATTGTTTTGTGATGTTATTTTGTGTCAATTCTAAGTGCAACTAGAAAGAAGAAATTAGAAAAAGTGCTAGTCATTTTCAAAAGAAATGGACACTTCATACACAATAGTTCGAAAGAAAGACATCGTTTAGGTGTGAAAGAACACATTCCATTTAGATTATTTAGTCCAAAACAGGATTTCCACATTTGGACTTTAATGAAGAAAGGCACTTCTGAAGTGTACAACATTCACTAACGTTGGATATGGCAAGTATTGCATCTAGAATTTAGCTTATTTTGTTACTATCTAAATTGATGTTACATATGAACATCACTAATGTTAATAGAGTGCACTAATTTTGATTTGATGATATGTATTTTTATCTTTATTTTTCTTTTTTCACTCAGTCAAAAGCCAAAAAAGAATATTTGCTCGTCACTTTTGTGCTGGCTTCACTCCATGTGACTTCGCTTTGGAAAGAAAAATGATCAAGTTGGCAGGTGGCCCCACCACCTTGTTCTTCTACATGATCATATCTAGAGCGAATCCAAGGCTTGGGCGAGTGGCTCGTTTTCATCGCATTTTTTATCCCTTTTTTCTCCTACTAACCTAAACGGCTTAAGAGTTATTATTTGGAAAATTTTCAAATAAGGCCATTTTATCAAAAAGAGACCTAAAATGGACATTATTTTAAATAATGGCCTAAAGTAGCTAAATCAATTTCCCATAAAAGCTTAAACTCATTGATCGGCCAAATGTTTGTCGACCGACAACAAAATGATTTTCCTGGCTGCCAAAATATGGGTACATTTGTCCAAAAAAATTTAGTGAGCAATTACAAACCTTAAAAAAAAAATAAAAAACCCAAATGCTTCTTCCTTTGTTTCTTCACATGTTCTTCTTTGCTTCCGATCTTCGTTTCTTTAGAGAGAAGAAGACATAACTCGAGCAAGGCCCACCTCTTCTTTTAGTAATACACTCAAATCTAACACAAGGGCCTCAACCTTCCATCATCTTTTTCCAACTTTGCAATTCACTTCAATCTCTACTTACGTTCAACTAAGATCAATCTCATTCAAATTGATGCAGTTGAACCTTCATTCATCCAAGAGATAGTAATTGCATTTTGTTGAAGCAAAATGTCAACAAGGTGTGGGCAATATCACACCGATAATAGCGACAAGAGTGATGGTAGGGGAATTTTTTTGTTTTCTAGTATTGTTTTTGCTTGTTTTGTTAGATTTTTCGGTGCATTATGTCTCCTTCTGTCCTAATCAATGCATATGAGTTGCATCCACACTGTATTTTTAAATTTACTGCCGTAGTGATCCTACATGTTGGTAGTGGTCCCTATTTTGTAATTTTCTTGATGCTTTCATTTTTTATTTTTTTTTGTAGTGTATGCTTTGTTGTTAATGGCCAAAGCTCGTGAGCATGGCATGGAATTAAATTGTTGGTTTTTGATTTGAGCTATAGCACATTCACCATGCCAAGGATAAGATTCCTCACCTTAGCAGCAAAAAATGTTGGTTTTTGATCATGCTCTTGCACTGAAGGCGTCATGAACATAATCATTGAGCTTAATGACCATACCAACGATAAGGGCCCTCACCATAGCAAGGGCACTTTTGTGGCCAAACAGGAGTATGAATGTAGATTACCAAAAAGCTAGCACATAAATTAAGTCTAAATGCACAAGTTTTTTGATAAATATTATCCCATAAATTACGAATAAGTGGAAGAGGAAGAGGGTATACAGTCTCTTGTGTGATTAGTTTTCTTTCACAATTGGGCATGATAATAGATCAAGCTTTTCGCTTAGTTGAAAGTAATGCGGTTGTTTCTAATGTATAAATTCAAAGAAATGAGAAATTTCTCTAGAAGAACACCTTTTTATGATTAACTGGTACGCCAATAACTTATTTTCTATTACTTTGAAGCGAATGTTCTTTTGCTTAAGTAGGGCATTTTTCATTGGATGCTTCTTTGGAATTCATTTGCTTAGTGATGTAATTGTCTGTCAAATCAAAGTGCAAGTTATTTTGAAAGAATTGCATACCTCAAACGGGAGTTCATAATAAAGACTTCGTCTAGGTGTAAAAGAGCATGTTGCATTCATATTATTTAGACCACAAAGAGGATTTTCGTGTTTGGACTTTAATGAAGATTCAAACTTTGAAAGTATAAAGCATCCACATGATCTGACAGATTGCGTCTAGAGTATAGTTCATTTTGTTACTGTCTAAATTGATGTTGCCAATGGGCATTACTAAAATATTAATCGAGTGCACGAACTACATTATCATTGTGGATTTCATGTGATTTGACAATATTTCTCCATTTTTTTTCTTTTTGCTTGGTCAAAAGCGCAAGAGCTAGCTCATCACTTTCGTGCTTGCTTGCCTCGCCACAACTTCGCTCCCCGCCTCCACGCAACTTCGCTGTGCAAACAAAAATGATAAAGTTGACTTTGATGGGCAGGTGGCACCTGCCACCTTGTTCCTTCCACATGCTCGTATCTAGAGTGAATCCATCGCTCGAGTCCACTAGCTCATTTCCATTGCATTTCCGTTACCAAAATGCCTGTTCCGACTGTAAGAAATATCACATGCTCGTCCGATGAGCTCAAGTCTTTATTTGACTCTAATTTAATCGCTTCAGGTCTTTATTGAAATAATTTTCACTCTAGGTTCTCTTTTTAAAAAAATAGCCTTACTTTAGACCTTTATTTGGAGATTTTCCTTTTTATTTTTTAAAAGATGCTATGTGGTTTCAACTAAGAGGATTTAAAAAGCTGCAATAAGTTGTGATTTTGATCGAATACCTTCAGCAAGCTTTCTGAAAATGAGCCCCAATGCCTGTGTTGCTCCTTTGGCCACAAAATAATCAACTTGTCCTATTTCATTTTCAGGACTTAAATAAAAAATTGCCATATCATTAAAGAAATATTCCACACAAGAGTCAAGTGGCACTTGCCCGTCGGCATTAAGCCAAACCATTTGGGATGGTGATGATCCTTGCACTTTAAAGCATTTTCACAACCATCCAATATCAATGTTTTCACTTTTGTAGAAGTAAAAGTCATGTAACTCTTTTTTCCCCTGATTTTGATTGAAGGGACTTCGAAAGACTAATACACCTTATATTCGCATAAAAGAAGTTTTCACACCTATCCTAAAAATATATAGATCTAGGTCTATGTTGACCCTAATTCACATTTGATAATTATAAAGCTCACTCAAATATGTTACTTGTTATTTAAAATTATATCTGTTGTACTTGAGTATTTTTTATAGGATTTCGAAAGGGTAATCCGCTTAGCCCTGAGACACAGGTTATTAGAAAATATTTTAGTAATATTAATGTGTGTGCCGAAAAAGTTAATGATTTGCACGTCCAACTTCTCTTCACTGAAGATCCCATTTACTGCGTTAGTTTGATGTATGATCGTTACAAATAGTCATTTAACATTCATCTGTTGTTAACTGAATTATGAATAAATTCGACAAATTGATAATTCTGGACTCTGAAATCATCGTCACGGTCACCACGTTTATATTGAGATTTATTCCTGCCGCTTTTCCATAAAGCAACGGTCGTCGGACAATTTTATAAGCTTCTGTAATGCCAGTGCCCCGCGTATTCCCCCAGGGCCACAACGGGATAAAGGCTATTTGATTTGATAAAGGTAAGAATGCACCGAGCCTCTAGTTTCTACTCACCTCCTTGATTGCAAGCCGGAAACAGATCAATTGTGTTCCCACTGCATTCTTGACTTATGAAGGTTAAAGGATTTTTTTTTTTTTTTAAGAAAAAAAAATATTTTTAATCTGTTGATCGCAATTGGCATTCCCACACTGTATACTTGACTTGGGCGGAAAGACGTAGTGCCACTCCTATGTAATACTCCGTAATTGTTAGTGGGGAGCTTGATGGATTAAGACCAGATGACACTGTCTCCTTCAATTCTTTTGTGATGACAGTGCAAGTTTTTGTTAAAACTCTGCAGCAGAGAATGGAAATGGAGATTTATGCACAAGAAAATCGAGTTTATGCACTCATACTTCTGTTTGGCGATTTACTCAGCCACGCACTTCGCTAATAATCATCTTATCTTCTTGAATGGAGATGAGGAATCATTTCTTATCTCTGGCTGGAAACTCGACCTTAAAGGACGGAGATGTTTGGAGGTAAAATTAGGGCTAAACTGTTAAGTGACTTACTGAAACTCAATCACTTCAAAGCTGCTTCAAACAATTGGAAAGCGATTGAAAATGCTCCTTGATTTTACACTCGAGCAAAAAAGTGCATGAATGTGGCTTTAGATGGAGTATTGAAACTCCACAAATGTAAGCATGAGAAAATGTTAACTGTACTGGAATTGCAATTACTATCAACTGAAAGAGTTGAAATTGAAATTACATCAAAATGAAATTACAAGGAAATGAAAGTACAAGAAAAGGTAAAGACGACTCTCAGGGATGCCGCTTCAGTGTCTTTAATGTTCTTCAAAAGAAGTGGCACCATGTCTGTCCACTTTGCTTGAAATTCTCCTATTTTAATTTGAAAGCACATGCATGATAAGTGATGGTCATCATGCCTTTGCTGAGGACGGCCGCTTTTTTAATTTGAAAAAAAACAGGAAAGATTCGCGAGAGAGAGAGAGAGAGAGAGACCTACTTTCTAATTTGCTCCTTCGCGTGATTCCCATTTGTTTGTCATTATCGCATCCCTTTTTATAATCCGTGAAACGCGAACTTACTTAGTGGGACACTGGGACGTTCACTTTGATCTTTCCTCATCATGACCCGTCCGCTTCTTTGCGACTTTTAAGGTTTTCTTTTTTGACTTTTACTCTGCTTTGCATCTTACTTTACCCGATTCCACGGATTAGCTTTTGGTAGAAAAACCGTTGCCTGGAGGTCCTTTCCCTTTCCATATACTCATGTTCTCGTAGCACACTTTTTTGCATTTCGGTGTACCAAATAACATTAATATACGTTATCAATCATTTTCATTCAGGGCTTATCTAAATATCAAATGACACCATATATAAATTCACAGAATCAATATATAGAATACTTTTCCTTACAAATTTAATTAGACTACAAATGCTCATATGCTAATATTTTGTCTTGGCTACGAGCCGCCATGAGATTTAATTCTTTTATTGTATGGTGTTTGTGCACCGAGTCGGATTATGATGTAATAAAAGGGTTCGTCCTCAATTGATACCCAAAAAAGTAAATGTAAATCGAGCATGAAAGCCATGGCCTTTTGTTCTTGTATCCAGTAGTGTAAACGGAATTGTGGGTTGCAGGGACAAAACAAAAGGAGACTCTTGTTAGAAAGCAACGAGTTATCGTACATTTTTTCAAAGAGATTTAAGTGGGCCAGAAAGCTAAATGAAAAGCAAAACGGCTTACATGAAGATACCTTAAAACCAAAGTTGGAAATCATCTCAATTATGTTTCCAAAATAAGGCCAAGTGATTTTAGGACCTCTAAAATGTTCGTAAGCCAATTTGAAATGGGTACAAGGGAAAGATTTTCAAGGAACTCAACTTCAGCTAAATTGCATCCCTTGAATCTAGCAGGGAAAAATTTTGAAGTCCCATATTCACATACCACTCAGTTGAGTCCTCCCCGTACTTTGGAATAAATTTTAGCAACCTTCAAGTCTCAGCCTACTCAGTTTCTCCAACCTAGAAATGCTAGACGGAAGTCTTGCCAGCTTCTTGCACTTATTTAAAGAGATGAGGTTTTCTATAAATGCAGTCCCTTCAAATTGAAGTTCTTGCATTCCCTCCAACAAACAATAAGTTGTGCAGAAAGACAACTAAACCAACTTCAATAAACATTCTGAAGCGCTAATGTTCAATGTGTTGAGTCTACCGCCTACAATTGATCATACCGTTCTTTGTTGACCATGTGAGGCACCCATCAACGTTGCCAAAAATCACGCTTGATCATCACCCTCTCTTCCATCTATTTCCATGTGAAATCCAAAATACTTTTTTTCTGCAAATCACGGATTGTTTTTCTATTAATATGCTTGTGAAATTTTAGTGCGATTTGTGATTGTGTGTGTCAGAGGGAGGGAGGGAGAGACAGAGAGACAGAGAGATGAATGACTGTGTATATTGGTGAAGGAAACGATCTATCCTGAAAGAGAAAGACAAGGCGGAGAGAGGTGACGAATAAAGGGCACCACAATGTTTTCCAAACAAGTGCACGTCACATGACATGGTTTGCAATGCTATTATTGACGGAAGAGGCTGTAGGAATGTTGTAGCAGTTGTGGTCAGGAATTTGAAGTTACCAATGAAAGATCATCCCTACCTTGGCAGGTCACAATAGTTGAGGGAGAGAAATGAAGTAAACGTCTTCAACCTTGTTTAATTCAATAATTATTACAAAGAAAGATCACAACAAAGTGTGGCATGATGCGATTTTAATGGATGTATGTCATATGTTACTTAGACAATTATGGCAATATCATTGTTGAAACTATTCATGATATTGGCGATTGAAGCCAAATATCTTTAGGGGCTTTCTTGTCTTTTCAATTAATTTTGCTTTTAGATTAAAAGCTACACATTCATATCAACTATAGTTAGACGTTAGCTCTTAAGACGTTAAAAAAGAAAATAGAAATGAGAAAAAGAGAGAAGAAAAAAGTGAGTTTTTTTTTTCTTTGTGAGAGTCATCAATTTCTTTATGCCATGATTTTGAGAAAAGATCATAATTGTATTTCAACTTTTTTACTTAGAAAGAATAAGTGTACCCATATCAATCATGTGCTAGGAAATTCGCATGTTGATTCTAGCAAAAAAATAAAAAATGCTCACAAACAATCCACCCAAGTAGAATATAATAATAAGGAACAAAATCAAAAGAACACACCATAAAATCCTACAAGGAGACACGTTGCATGAGCGCCAGTGGTACATGAAGATGTCGCGACCTAACTTCTCGTGGGAGAGACAATTAGGTTTGGAGGTATTGTCAACTTTGAGTTGATGGCCTTCAATTAATTTAGGTTCTTCCAAGCCTATCTCTCACATGACATCGGGCGTTCAAGTTTTTAATCAATTAAGCCAATGTAAATTTTAACTAAGGAGTCGCCACTAGTCTTTTCAATCAAGTAGAAACCAAGTAAAATATGGGATGACATCTTACTATTTACGCAATCAGAAATTTTAGACTTGGGGATTTGATTACACTAGCCTTAAGACTAACACACTTTCGATACCTAGCTTGATCATGCTAACTAATGTTATAGTAGTTTATCCAAAAGAAATCTAAAGTTCGTCCTAACCATTCTACATCAGGGAAATAACATCCAACATATTGAAAGTGTAACCAAATATAATCATAAAGAAAACACTTAAGCATCCTAATATTGTCTCTAAAAAGAAAAATACAATTCAAAACAAAGAACCCTATTGTAAAGTCCTAGAGGATTATGCAATTTTAGATTTTAATTGTAAGGATTTTCCAATTTTTCTGATTTTCTAGAATTTCATGAATTTTTATGGTTTTTCTGAATTTTTTATTAATCAATAAAATTTTCTATTTTTACTTTTATTATTAATATTTTTAATATTAATTTAAAAGATATTCGGACCGGGTCCATAGACCTGACCCAACTAAACCGACCCGAACATTATCGGATCGGGTTGGACTAAAAATGTTAACCTAAAAGCCCACCCGCAATTAAATAAATCATCCCAAGAACACTTCTCTTGTTCTTAATTTTTCGGCCCGAACTCTAAAAAGAACCTAGCCCACAACAAACCAGCCCAAAACCCTTCTCTTCGTATGGCCGACCGGCCCACAACTAAAAAAGCCCGAAGCCCATTTTACTTTCTATTTCCCCTATTGTTGGTTTTTTCCTTTTTTCTCTCCTTTCTTTGTTTCTTTTATTTCTTTTCTCTCTTTTGTCCTTTCTGTTTTTTTTTTGGTCTTTTTCTTCATCATCTTCAACCTCCTGCACTTCCTCGCCGAAGCTTTCTCCTGCAACCTATCTTCATTCGATCGTCTCCTTCCCAAATCACCAACTTCAAGATAATATCAACTTTCACGTGTTTTGTTGCCGACATACATACCGCCGCCGAGCCATCTCCTCCCGCTGATCATCCATTCTGACCGACGACCACCAACTTCGGCTCGCTATTTCGGCGACCCCCGAACACCAAAAATGAACATCACCCGGAACTCAAATTTTTAGTATCAGCACACTCAGCAAATAAAAAAGCACAAGCATGTTAAAATAGAGAGACACGCTGACTCGATTAGCCTTGAACCATGGACGGGGGATTGCTGGCAAGGGGCTCTAATGAAGGGGCGCATGCAAGGCCAACACAGAAAAATACGAAGAAATCAAGTAGGGTTCGACGAACACAGAAACAAATGAGATCGGTTTCGAGTTTAAACATGAGAATTTTTCCGGTCTTCTCTCAAGCATTTTAACAAACGTATGGTGTGCATTTTAGAAAACAAGCTCCATATTGACATTCATGGTGAAATGAGTCTGAAATCTCGACACACAAAAACATGAACCCACATCATAGATTATAACTCAGTCCTATTACAAAATCAAAGTCCTATGATCTCCAAAAAGAAATAAATTCAGATCTTGTGCTCAACGAAACGGGGCCGAAAATGAGGTGTTCGAGAGCGAACTCCCACCAGGTTCAGGGTAGATTTTTGGTGTCGTATGTTGCCGGCAAAGCTTCGACGGATGACAACACGAGAAGGAAGACCACCGCTCAACCGTGGACAGGGGCGATGGTCGGCGGTCGACCATTTTTCTCATTTCAGCCAAGCCCCCTAATAATCACCCCTCACAACAGCACGCTCCTCTCTCGCTTTTAAGCTTCGGTGCGCATGCCTCCTGCCGTGCCAGCTGCTGCTGCTGCCGGCCTGGCCCCGACCAACTCCCGGTCGACGGTCTGCCCTCTGTCCTGTTCCCTCTGCCCCCACATACCATCCTTTATTTTCCTCCCTCCTCATGGATGCTGGTTCGTGCAGACGAAGGGGAAGAAGTGATCTCGGGCTGGGCTTCTTTTCAGGCTTTTATGGACTAAAAGGAAAATATGAAGATGGGCTCAAAACAAAAGAAATGAAGATGGGAGGGGGAAACGAGCTTAGAGGGCCGAAGGTTGCTAAGTGGGCCGGATACGCCGGCCCACACTACTTCATCATTCTTTTTTTTTTTTTCATAAATATTATATTTTGCAAAATAAATGGATATCCAAAACATCAACAAAATTTTGGTGTCAACAGAAGAAAACGAAGAAGCACTTGAATTTCTAAGACAATTGAGCAACTCTGGGAAGAATTTAGAATTTTTGTCCCTGATGAAATTCCGGCTGCCGTGCTGCCCATGCGTGATATTCAACACCGAAGTTATCCCCAATAAAGTTGCCTAACCCACGAAGAACCCCAACGTCAAGTGAAAATCCTTATGGCGAAAGGCCTGGTGGAAGAAAGTGCTAGTCCTTGTGCTGTGCCATTTAGGAGGGGCCAAAGGGCCGTTCCGGGCTCGGTTGGTCCTGGCCCATTTCTTCTCTAAATTAATTTTAATTCTTTTCATGAATTTTTTTTCAAAAAATAAACTAGTTGGTTCAGTTTTTTTTTTTTTTTTGAAAAAATAATAAATTAAAATTTTAATAAAAAAAACCGCTCATTAATTAAACCTAATTGAAATACAAGTGTATCTTCGAGTAATTTGAAAAAGAAAATTACATGTAACAATGCGCTAATAACAACTACACAAATTATACCAAAGAGAATGTCTAATAAATTCGGTATCTTTGGTGTCTTGTTCTTCATTATAATTCGGATGATACAATATTGTTGTTGTCCTCTTGTTCATATAGGGTACGTTCCTTTAGAGTCAATTCTTGCACAAACCAATCATGTCTAGCAAAAACCATTTCTAAATTTTCTGCCTACACCTTTTGTCTTCCATGATCTGTTGGCTAATATTAGACATGGGCTCATAAATACTGGTGGAGATAGTAAGTCACAAGCCATAGTGAAAAGAATTAAAAAACCGATGGCTTCCCTCTTCCATCATTTCAGAATATCGATGTTATCTTTGCCAACTTTATCAATATATTTGGAGTAATCTATTCTCAAAGACTCTCCACTTCATTAGTAGACAAAGATGAAGACCAATAAATGGTTATGGGGTATCTTCTTCTTCTTATGAATTAAAGACCATATAAATTTCGGACCTTACTTGATGAAAACGTGCTTCTTCATTTGTATATATATTTTTTATAACATGCATCAATATACTTAACCACATGTTACTCAATCATTTCATGAATATTCTACAAAACTTTTCAAAATGTTTCTAGACACAAAGTATTTATAAAACCACAATAAACTGTATTCTTTTAATCATTTTAAGCACGCTTTTACATGGGAAGATCATGTTTTTTTTTTTCTTTCCTTTCCAAAAAATGGATAGCAAAAATTTGAACAAGTTTTTACTGGCATCATTCTTAGTTTTTGTTCGAGCATATTGAACCTGTCGACTTCTCTCTCTCTCTCTCTCTTTTTGGAATCTTTTCATGATTCACGCGTCAAATATACATGAACTTGAGATAATTTTGTGTTCATGTGATAATTGGATCCTTAAGAATCATATAAGGGATATGGCCGTGCATGGAAAAAATTGATATCAAGAGGTCAAAAACTTTTTGTATAGAAAAGAATAAGTTGAGAATCCAAATTTCAATGCCATAACAAATAGGGAAGAAATCCTTAGATAGCGACGGCAAAAAAAAAATTACAATACAGAGAAATTCATATATAAAGTCCTATAAATTGACATTTATTGCAGAGAGCATCTATCTATCTAATGGTGAAAATCATCCAATTATCTGATTTGTAAAGTCTTTTAACTCTCAAACTAAATAGAAAAACGAAACCAATTATCTGGCACCCATGGACGAAATGGATTGCTTGTATATATAAAGTCTTTAACTCTTGACTTTTTGGCCCCACGATTATTTGATTTTTAAGATTTAGGAGAAATACGTGTTAGGTTTTGTCATTTTTGCGTTGGGTTTTATGCGTTTTAACTATTGTTGCTATATGTTTATAATTTGTGCGGAGTCCTAACTATTTTTTCTCTTCCGTCCACCAATCGTAATATTTTTATTAAATAGAAGACATGGTTAAAGGACTTTGATCTGCATATAGTTCGTGCGCCATATGCTCCTATTTTCAGGAAAACAATGCACAAGTTGTTATTAATAAATTAGCTATTGTGTCAGTTTACGATTATATGAATAAGCTACCATTGTGTCATCTTATTTAAAAAAAATCTCAGATTACGATCTTTTGTGTACCTATGTTTCTAATTGATTGTCATACTAAAATTTTTGCTTTCTATGGTTTTAGCAAACGCAAGAAAAATGCGCATCAACCCCACACATGCATGACATTGACACACTATCTGATGATAAAGAATGTGAGACAGAAGCTATTGGTAATAAAGCAAATCGAAATCAAATTAAAGAAGAAAATGTGATAGAAAACCGAGGGAAGGAATGGTATTTGATTCTGTAGAGGATCCCTTAAGAGTACGATAAAAGAGATGCTAAACAATTGGGATTGGGTGTCTCAAGGAGTAGGTAGAAAATTGGAGATGATGGTAAGGTAGAATACTCAACTCTTGCATATTCTCTTCATCGAAAGAGTGTATGTAGATAGAGCAGTATAAGGATCAACAAGGACTTTAACTTGTCTTGTCGAGGCAGGAGGGAATGAAAAATTTACCTTTGATGAGAAAGATTTCAAAATTTTATTGAAAAGGCAAGAAAGTTAAAGACTTGGAACTGGAGAGGCGAAACCAATCATAACTGTTTTGTTAGGATGCAAAGAGAAATGACCGTTTTTTCTTCTATGTGATGGAATTGGAAGATAGTTCCAGGTTAAAGAATGTTTCCCAGGCAGATGCAGGAAGTCTGGTATTATATGAAAGTTTTGATGAAGCAGTAACCTTTGATACTACGTGTTTGAACAATCAATGTGTGATGCCTTTCGCACCTCATGGTCAATTCACACTTCTTGGTTGTCAATTGGTGTTGAACAGGGATTATAACACAAGATTAAAATGTGGAAAAAGAAGAGCTCGTTTGATATTTCATACAATGGTATATTGATATTCTTAATACAATTCTTTTTTCTTTTTCTTTTTTCATTTAACAGGACTAAGTGATGAGATAAAGTTAACCTTATAGTATTATTATTCTTTTGAGGATCACAACACAACTTTTTAAATTAAAAATTATTGATCAATACATTCACCTGAATGGACACTCATATCACATGGTGATTTGTGTATTTAACTATTTTCCATGGGACAAAAGAGTGGTGTTGAAGGGAGAAGAATCTCTTATAGTTGGGAGAGAGATTCTTAAAGTTTGTTTGTGATCAACAGTTGAGACCTACAAAATCCTAAACTTTTATTTTATAAGAATGTTGTAGGCTATTTTATAGAGAAGCCTTTTGTTGTATATGTTACTTAGTATCATCACCCATTTCTTCGGAAAGAGTGAGCTTCTTGGATTCACATTCTCTTTCAAAACCATTTACTCAACAAAGCTACCCGCCATCTCTGATGTGTAGGCCATCTCTCCAAGCAATTCTAGCATGCAAGAATTTTTCCATCTGTGCACCCCCAATTGATAAACATGGGATCAGCTGACATTCAATTGAGGCCATCAATCTCAAACTTAGTTTCTCATTTCTAATTCATTCATAAGAAAACAAATTCATGTCCACATTATTCTTTCTAGCAGTACACAGAAAGGGAAAATAATCACAGCTCCAATAGCGTTACCTTCTCAAATGGCACATAAAAAGAACTTCACATATTTTCAAATACAAAAACAAGCTCTCCCCCCTTATCTGCTGTCTCTCTTGTGATATGTTAGGCTCGATTAGAGTCTTCTGTTAAGTACTATTTTCAAGAGTCAACTTCAACGATCCAACCATGGAACTTCTAAACCTGTGAAAAAAACAAGTCGTTAGTAGAACAACATAATATATTTGAATAAAAAAAACAAATAGATATCAATGCATACCTACCAACAAGATGAGATTATAATAGACTTCCTCCCAAGCACCATAAGAACAATTCTCATCGAGGACTAGCCTACAAGACATGACTACGTTACACTGGTTTAATTCCAGCATTACACCGAGACAGCTGCATTCCTTCCAAAAGTTTTTACAATAGATCGATGGTCACTTTGCTTTGGAACAAGCTGCTACGTATTTTAGAAAACAAATAAGAGCACTAATTTCACAAAACTAGTCGTCAAAACATTTAAATCCTTGAATTAAAAACAATGGGTTTGGTTTTTCTCGGGTGGTTTAAAGCTGGATTCAGGGAGGCAAAATCACAAACATCAGGTGGACGTCACCCAGTGGGGTTTCTTCAGACGAAAGTGAGAAGGGACACGCACTGGCGGTAGGAGATGATCTTGTTCACGTAGTTGTCAATGGCTTTCGAAGCTCTAAACGCTCAGTCCACGGCTAAGCCATTATTTATCTTCACAGATAATGATCTTCCATTCTTCACTCGTGGAATTTGGGACTGAACAAAGCAGTCCAAGGGGACTCTATCACCCTCGCTCTCGGCCTCACCAATCATAATTTCCGCTGCGGCACTGCATTATCCCTTTGTAATTGTGCCACGGCCTTTGCTTGAGTACCTCGGCAGCAAAGGAGAGTCGCGACGCACTAGAGATCAATTGAGTTTCTTTAAAGCCATGGCTTTCATGATCTTCAACCATTTTGATATGCTTTTCTTTTTATATTCCTCGCTCGCGTTTACTAGGCATCGTATCAAATGCCCACGTAATCTGCCACGTCAACCATCACCTCATTTTGTCAACAAAAAAAAACTGTCACCTCCTTAGTATATCACAAAGATATCAAATTTTAGTAACTCTAGCATCATTAAAAAAAAAAAATTGGGTTGTTTAAGATCTCCATTGGCTATAAAAAAAAAGAAGTTAAAAGAACTAATGGTACATTATAAAATCAAAATACCTTCTTATCTAACTTATTCTTCTTCTTTTATTTGGAAAGAAAAGAAAAAAGAAGTGCCACAGATTATCTCTTTTAGTAAAGCTAGTGGATGGACAGTCTTCATACATCATCTATCACTTCACTCATAAAATAACTATTGAATCGCTTTCCCATGAATATGATATTATCAGTCATAGAAGGTATCAATCAAGTATGTCCTGTGACATGAAACATGCTTGCTCTATCGTATTTCCATGTTGATCAAGCCAATTTTTTTTTTATATTCTTATGGAGAATTTTTCGGATTTATTAGCAGCGTGAGAATTAAGTCTAGGCATCGAAGGAAATGGATGCACCCAACAATTCTTATAGATTGACCGCAATAATTTATTGAAAGTTTTGAGCCGCGATTAACTCTGAAATGTTTGCACCCAACAATTCTCTTTGGCATGTCAGCAGCCTGATGGACGAAGCTTGTATCAATATGGATTTCGAATTGGAATTGAGCAAGCAGATGTGACAAGTTCTTCTAGGGACAAAAATGAAAAAGGAAAAGGTAAAAGTTGAAGGCATGAAATCAAAATGGGCCAGTTGGTTTCCCTCAGAATTATTTCCTTAAGAAGCCGCAATCAATCCGACAAATATTGAGTGTTGCGAGGCAGCACTACACAGCGGGTGCCATTTGAACTCGTACTACACCATAGTCATGGTTGTCATGCCTTTCCTGCGGCAGATGATGATCTTCCTTTGAATCCATTTGAACTCGGCCAGCTTTCTCTAGCTCTGTTTGATTTGGACCTTCTTCTTCCTTTAGAATAAGGTGGAGTAACCAAAACTTGACCACACGATGTAATGGGTTTGTATTCAATCTTTTGTATGGCCTACTCCCATAAATATCCATTTATATCATCAAACAGATTGGATAACGACTTTCGCACATCTCAGCATGACACTATAGACCACTCCAACATATTTGATTGTGTTCCTCCCAGTCCGTTTCAAGCATCTGATGACTGGCTAAGGCTACTCTCAATTGCTTGCGTATTAGATGGAATCCACGCTTCCTTAAGATCCCTTCAGATGCTTTAAGGTCAACTTGACAAGGACTCCATTCATTCTGCAAATACTTATCTACTTTGTATAGTGCGCTAAGCAAAGGACTCTCAAGGCCAGACCCCCCCCCCCCCCCCCCCCCCTCCCGAATGCTTGATATGCATACTATCGGAATGACGGGAACTCATCATGAATCGACATTCTCCTAATTGGAAGACATATGTCAGAATGGTTTCTTCATTGTAAAGAGGTTTCCATATCTTTCAATGTTCCCCGGTACTTTGGATGACAACTTCTTAGGACTCGTACTCTGTGTTGTTCTCAGCCTAGAGGAAGGAAAAGTGGCCGATGCTTTGGTGTGACGTCCATATATTTAATATGTGACCAAAGGTGATTTGGCATGTGAGTAGCCTGATTTCATTGGAATCCAATCAAGTGTGGCGTGAATATCTCATGCGCGGTAGTTTGTCTAAAGTTGAGAAGCATCTATGAAACGATTGGAGCCATTTCCAAGTTCGCCTCAAAGCATCAAAAGTAAGCTTATAGAAGTGTTGATTTCGTCTAAAATGCCAGCAACAGGAGGATGTTCTAAGGTCGTGCCCCAACATTGTCAGCCGATAGAAAATAATTGGATTCTCAAGGAAAGAGACTCAAACGAAGACATAGACACCGAGGAAGAAGATATTCCAAGAGAAGCAGATGTAGAGGAAAGCTGAACAATTAAACAAAGAAAAAAGATGGTCTTAACTATGCCGAGACCATGGGTTCCACTTGCACCAACTATTATTTGCGCGTTGACTTGCAAAACATGCCTGTTTGGATTGGTGACGACTTGTTGAGGAAGTGATTCTAGGGGAAGCAAATTGGATGATTTTGCTTCCAATGCCTTCAACTTTTACCTTTATTAATCTCTACAAGAAAATTTTGAATGTATGCTCCTCCAATTTAAATTAAAATCACTATGAAATACAGATTTCGCATCATGCTTACTAGTATTGACATTGGTTGAGGAACTATTTTTCCCTCTTTCTTTATGAATTGTGATGCAAATTGCATTAATCCAAAGTGCTTGTTGAATGGCCCTAGTTTTCCAAGTTGTTCTATAGAATTTATTATATAGATCTCGGTCACCGCTCTCAATCCAATTCATTGCCAATAGTTCATACTTTAGAATTCTGAAATAGTAAGTTTTGCTTAAGGGCTTAATCAAATCTAATTTATATCTTTTGACGGTGCATACCTAGGTTCAACATCCCCAACACCATCGTTGTTCAGAGTAATGAGGTGAACAAGCATAGATATGACACATGTGAGATCGAAATGAAGCTCCTCCAATTTCCTTTGAATTGGACTTGTACGCCAACGAAACCTATGGGAAGCGAATTCCTGAAATCATACATGCAAAAGTCCCCAAATCTAGATTGGATAGAGATAGAAACCTTCTTGAAATGGGAGAGAGGAGCTTCCAAATCTAGAGTAAATCAGAAAAGGAAAGCTCTGCAAAATGAGAGGAAAGCAAGAAAAATATAATAGAGAACAAAATCAGCCAAAAAAAAAGGAAAAAAGGGAGGGGACGCTAGCTTAAACCCTCCCCTCCATGGAGGTTGAAGAAGAAAGCTGCGTGAAGATAAGATGAAGGGGAGAAACCCTAGAGAGGAAAGAGGAAAAGCGACAATTTTTATTTGTGACATTTAAGAGTAATATCATATGACAATCTCTAGTGTAATGAAATTATATTCAGTCTGATGGAACTGACATTTTGAGCTTTTTCATCCTAGTTGTCATTCAATCCTTTGCATCATTTTCTCCATCTCTTTAACAATCCTAGTGATGCAAGCATGCATGTTCCTGTCGAAACAAAAAAGTGAGAAAAATATGAATATTATGAAATATAGCCATCAACTAGCATGAAGTGAACATCATAATCCGGTAAAAGGAGCACATTCACGAGCCAAGAGAGTTTCTGATTAGATTGAGTCTTTTCTAGTTAATATTGGCTTATGTAACAATAAAATTTATTGAATTACTGAAATATATATATTGGCCACTTCGATTGGAGAATGAGAAAAGCATATGCTCCTATTGAGCAGATTGACAAAATCCAATTTTTGATATATGCCCTTCAATTCATATTGAGGACTTGACTGTATAATTTTGCAATTGCTGGATAATGTACATATTGATGCTGATTAATACGGATCATTTGATTTGATCGACATATTTAATGCATGGAATGCGGAAAACTTCTTTTGGGATGCTTTGGACTCGACTCAACTTTCAAATTTCAAGTTCTCTTTCCCACTTGAAGCATATGTCAACAATCATAATAGAATGATAGGTCAACACAGTGGCCCTTCACTTATACCCGACAAAAACAAGGCATAAATCGATGTCATAGGGTTGGTTGGCTCGGTCTATTGCCGGGACCCTTCATCATGCATTTAGCTACCCAAGTCTCAACACTTCCTCTACCCAACAGTAGAAATTATTTCTGAAAGAAGAAGGTGAATGTGCTCGAAATCTTACCCATCATGCAGATGTATTCCATTCACATTGGCAGCTTTAAAGAGAGCCTCCTTCCATTTTTTAACCTTGCGCTTCCCAAACTCGCTCTCATGGTCGATCAATGCTTTCTCATAACTCTGTTTCTTTCCACTCACTTCCCTTGGATTCTGTCCCCTTACTTCCCCCGGTGCCACCTTATAAAATATCGGCAACAACTGTTTTGTTCTGTTCTTCTCCCCTTGGATCTGCACCAACTCCTTCAGAAACCACCAAGATTCAGCGTAGTTTTCTGAGAAAACGACAACGTACATGCGAGATTGTTCAATGGCTTCCTTCAGTTTCGATGGGAAATCCTGGCCCATCAGTAAATTCTCGCTGTCCATGAAAGTCTTTATGCCTTTTTGCACCAAGGCCTCGTTCAGATCCTTAACAAAGTACTCACGGACATCCTTACCTCTGAAGCTCAGAAACACATCGTACATTTTCAGTTCAGAGATCTTTTTGACGATGTCTTCAATTATCTTGGCCTCCGACATTCTAACATGATAGACGACAAAGACATGGATAATATAAGGTGCCCAAGCTGTCAAATTAAATGAAGCGAGCAACAACAATTCGGTCTAAGAATAATAGATCATGAAGATTTACATGCAAAAGGACACGAGCACAAATTTTAGGATACAATTTCACATTGCCGCTCCATATAGGCCGTGATGGTGCCAATGTGGAAAGAAATGCAGAGTTGTCACAAGACACTATATTAAACTAAGACATGTCAAGGAGGACATTTGTTAAGCATGCCTAAGAAGAAATGAAGTGCTCCCAAAAAGAAGAAAAGAACCCACAAAGGAAAGATAATGCAAAATCCATACGTAATTATTATTGCCTTCGACTGAGACCCGGCAAACAACCAACCTAATGTAGCTAATTATCCAAGAGAAAAAGAAACAGCGAATTCACAGAAACTGGTTCATCTTCACAGTGAATATTATTTCAGCTTCGATTATAACTATATATGTAGGAGAGTAGAATATAGATGTAAAGTAGAATAGACCAGGTGTTTATATATTATGTATTGTCTTTGATATTGACTACACTTAACCTATTTGAAATTTGCGCAATTTCTATTTTAACAAGTATCTCAATTCGCATGTTCAGAATTTTGTGTTTTTTGGATATATATACCTAATCTGAATTTAATTTGTTACTTTACCCTTAAACTTAACCTAAGTTTCCCCCGCCCCTTTCTCTTCTCTCCACCGCCATTGCCACTGCCCTGCAATCACCGTGATTGCGTTCACCATCCCCCCTCCCCCCCTCCCCACCACCGTGGCGTTCCTATTACCATTGCCAGCCCTAGCTATTGTTGCGCCTCTCTTTCTCTCTATTTTTGTCCCTCTGTCACAGGAGACAACGGTGATATTGCTAGTATGAGTACCTAGAGGGGGGTGAATAGGTATATAAAGAATTTTTCTCAAGCAATTGCACAATACTAGACAGTTGGATGAAACGATAATCAAAGTAAGACTGAGAGAAGAGAAAATTTAACACGCGGTTTATAGTGGTTCGGCTTATATCAAGCCTACGTCCACTCTTCTTCACTGACAGCCTATTGGCTGGATTCCACTATGAACAAGAAAGAGGTTACAGCACAGCTTTGCCTTGATTCCACAGTGTGGATGTTCTACCACACCTCCTCAAGATTTCTCACAAATATAGACTCTCTCTTTCGTATACAAGTATTCGCTCAAAGGATTTGTCTAAACAAAAAGGAGCTTCAGACTTTGGAATTCTTCTATCGCGCACACCTTGAACAACTAAGACAGTCTTCCTTATATACTCCTTTATGCCATCATACATGTTGGCACTTACCAAAGGAATTCCTCCAATCTACCCGTTGGACGGAATCAATTAGGAAGATTGTCCAAGCTATAAATGGAACGTGTTGATAGCCCATTAATCATGTTCGCCCATACAATCAGGATCTCGGTTTCCATAAGCAGAACCTTCCAATAATATTTAGGTTATCACCGGATCTTCAATTATCGAATCAATCTTCGATCAATCAAAGGACTCCGTTTATGTCTTCTCCAGCCATGAGATCTTCTCCAGTTGATAAGGTTAAATCCTCAACGAAACATCCAGTTCTGGATAACCTTTCTTCAACGAATTAGAGACTGTCAATGAGGATAGACTTTGAGTCTTGAGTCTGGCTGTCCCAAGGTCTTCAGACTTTAAATAGCAGAGTCTGCAAGCCTTCAGACTAGACTGATAGAAACGATTTGTCAACTTCAAAACACTTCAAGAAGATTTCTCCAACAATCTCCCCCTTTTTGATGGTGACAAAACTTTCCTGCAGATTTGGATATCTTTGACCTGCAAAACATTTCTTAAACACATATGCATATCTTATAGAGGTAAATGTCTTAACAGAATAACACTAGAATCTGCAACCACAGAAAATAGGTTAGTCTAGTATATGATGAAGCCATCCATAAGATATCAATATTAGTTAATAGAAGCAGTCAAGTCCAAGTCTAGTTCAGTTCTCATCCAGACACAAACCAAAGTCAAACAGATTCAAACCACAAAACAATCCAACAAAAACAATTAAAAGTTGAATAAAAGGTTTTTGATCAAATCTTGCATCTCTCCCCCTTTTTGTCATCATTAAAAATGATGAGATGAAGTTAAGATTGCTTAGGAACGCGGACAAGCTGGAAATCTTCCATAGACTGAACGATGCCTTCCAGCCTTTTAAAGTCTTCCTTTAGCTGTGCAATCTCCTCACTCTTGGCATTGGCCTGATTCTGAACAGAGAGGGCTTGCATTTTATCATTCAATGAACAGGAAGAAGCTTGACCTTCATTCTTCAAGCTTTGAACTTCGCATCCCAAGGCATAAATCTGACCTCGCATCTCCAAAAGAATATCCATGATTCTGCGAAAATCTGCTCCATTATCAGTTTGAGTACTTGCTTCGGCTCGATCTGATGGAGTAAATGCAGATGATGGTAGATCAGCATAATCTTGCAGGTTTGGCGATGAAACTTCATGACCTTCTTCTGGAAATTGAGATGCATAAACATCCTCTGGGTCTGCTGGTGAGCGACTGACTCCTTCACTTGCATCAGGACATGAAGACTTCACTCCTTTCTCCTGATCTCCCCCTGTTTCCATGCCTACAGGTGGAGAAGAGTGTTCTTCAGGTTCTCCTTCTTCTCTTCTTTCTTCTTCAGGTCTTTCCTCCTCTGTTTCTTTTTCAGCTTCTATTTCTTCTTCTTCCTTCTCCTCTGCTTCTTTCGTCATTTGCTCCGATTCTTTCTGTGGAACAGGACGGCTTAAATTCTTCAAAGCCAATGCAGAGATAGTGATGTCTTCCTCATCATCTTCATCCTCAACAAGGAGAGCTCTTCTTCTCTTGGATGGAGCAACCATGGGCTCATTCCCTTTTCTTTTAGCTGCAGAAGATATTTGATGAGATTTTGCAGGAGTCTTCTCCTTGAATTTCTCCAACTCCTTGCTCAGTTCCTTCAGACGCATTTTGGTCACCATTTTCAGACCTACCACCATATGATCGCATGGTCGAACACAAAAGATTTGTGGAGGCTGAATATTCAGATGTTTGAATAACTTCGTAACAAGGCTTGGGTAAGGGAGTTGACCTCTGTCCTTCATCATTGCTCTATACATGTGAAACATCACAGTGTGAGGGAGAGAAAACCTTTTTCCAAAGAGAATGGCATACATCAACTTGGCCTCTGAACTTGAAACATCAGTCTTGGAAGTCGATTTCGGTCGGAGGCAATTAATCACAATTTTGTGAAGCAAGATGTTGAATGCACTCATCCTTAAGTAGGTGATCTTTTCATCTGTTCTCCTGTCCTTCACTAGTTCAAGAGTGGCCCGAGCAATGGAAACCTTGATTGGCTGATATCTTCCTCTTTCGACTTCTAACACATCTGCCAGCATATTCATATCCACAACATAATCTTGGTCTTTAACGCTGAACGAGAATCTATTCGCATCCAAAAAGCTTAGATTTGAATAAAAATATGCAGTTAATTCAGCATAGGCCTCTGTAGAGTCAGAGCAGAACTTTTCAAGTTGAAGATAACTGAACTTTTCCCTCAAGTTCATATTCACAGCATCCAGAAAATCAAAATCTACACTCCTAGGGTTTATCACCCCACGCTTCAGCAATTTCGAGTACAGATCCTTTTGCTCATTTGATCTGAACAAATCTCCCCTTTTTCCTTGGTTATCAACCGCAACACCCATTTTCGGTTGGAATTGACTGTACAATTTATCATCATCATTCCCATCTACAAGATTCGGCCCCCAGTCACGAGGATCACTTGAGATATTTGCAAGGGTTTCCTCAGCCACCCCTTTTCGAGCAATTCCCAAACTTTCCATTTTTTTCAGAAAGATATATTCGTTCCCATGTCCTTTGTCTTTAAGAAAATCATCAATGTAGTTCAAAGGAGTACGAATTCTTTTTAGGGCACGATATAACTGGTAAATATAAGCGGGCTTTTGAACTCTTACAGGGTCTGCATCCTCGATGATTTCTTCCTGTTGTGATGATCAACGCCTTGAGGACTAGATGGAGGAGAATGACGCTGTTGAGAATGTTGTGGGCTCGCTTGCTGTTCTGGAGTCACTTCATCTTCAGTAAGATCGAAGTGCGTAGGCCCCTCACTCATCCGCCGTGGTCCCCTGCTTGCAATTCTCGAAGACTTTCTTGAAGATGACATCTTTCTCAATTTTTGGAAGATTCCTTGCTTGACTTTCCCAGGAAAGATGACAACTTTTTGAGGATTAAACGAAGAAGACAAACGGGAATGGAGGATCGATGCTTTCTAGGGTTTTTGAGAGAAAAGTGAAGAGGAATCGACAGTTCACGATCAGTTAAAAAGAGGGATAAACGAACCGTCATAAAGGAAATAAAAATATGCCTTTTCAAAATAACTGTCTTTTTCCGCAAAAATAGCCATTTCAAAAATAACTTCCCTTTTGAAAATGAAACGATGCAATATTTACGTCAATTAAATATAGCAACAATTTAAACACAGTCTGACAATCGTACCTTTTCAAGATGAGATTCAAGAGAGAAAGACTTACAGTCTGACGGACGTACCAAGACTGTCTTTCAGATAAAGTCTTGTAAGTCTGAGTCTGAAAGTCTTTAGACTTTGATATCCTCATACCTCAAAATGTTGAGTCTGGAACGTATAGACTCAAATTGATTTTTCTCCAAAGGCTTTGTGAATATATCCGCCAGTTGATTCTTTGAGTCAACAAATTGAATTGAAACATCTCCATTTTGAACATGATCTCTTATAAAGTGATGTCGAATCTCTATATGCTTTGCTCTTGAGTGGAGAATTGGATTTTTGGTGAGGTTGATAGCACTGGTGTTGTCGCAATTAATCTCCGTGCATGAGTCTTCAATTTCAAAGTCTCTTAGCTGTTGTTTTATCCATAGAATTTGCGAACAGCAGCTTCCCAGAGCTACATACTCTGCTTCTGTTGTTGAAAGAGACACAGTGCTTTGTTTCCTTGAAAACCAAGACACTGTCCTGCTTCCAAGCAACTAGCAAGTTCCCGAAGTGCTCTTTCTATCAACTCTGCAACCGGCCAGATCTGCGTCTGAATATCCCAGAAGATTAAAGTCTCCCTTCTTAGGATACCAAAGACCGATGCTTGATGATGAAGCAACGTATTTAATGATGCGTTTCGCAGCACTGAGATGGGATTCTCTAGGATCTGATTGAAACCTAGCACAGATGCAAACACTCAACAAGATGTCAAGTCTAGAAGCAGTAAGATAAATGAGTGAACCAATGATGCTCATGTACAGCTTTTGATCAACTTTCTTCCCTTCTTCATCTTTGTCTATCTTCAAAGAACTTGACATCGGTATGTCGGTCTTTTTGCACTTTTCCAGTCCAAATCTTTTGACAAGATCATTAACATATTTTTCTTGATAAATAAAAGTTCCTTCCTTCAATTGTTTTACTTGAAGACCAAGAAAGAATGTTAACTCTCCCATCATACTCATTTCAAATTCATCCTGCATAGACTTAGAAAATTTCTTGCACATATTTTCATTAGAAGATCCGAAAATAATGTCGTCCACATATATTTGAACAAGTAAGAAACTTTTATTCTCCTTTTTGATAAATAAAGTAGTATCCACTTTACCTTTGACAAAACCATTTTGTATTAAAAACTTACTTAATCTGTCGTACCAAGCTCGAGGTGCTTGCTTTAAACCATACAGAGCCTTCTTCAGTCTGAAGATTGAGTCTGGCTTCTTTGGGTCTTCAAACCCTGGTGGTTGTTCCACATAAACTTCCTCTTGGATGACTCCATTTAGGAAGGCGCTTTTGACGTCCATTTGGAATAACCTGAAATTCTTATAACAAGCAAACGCAAGTAATAGTCGAATAGCTTCTAACCTTGCTACTGGAGCATAAGTCTCATCATAGTCTATTCCTTCTTCTTGCGTATATCCCTTGGCCACGAGTCTTGCTTTGTTTCGTATGACTTTTCCTTTCTCATTCATCTTGTTTCTGAACACCCATTTAGCTCCAATAACAGTTTTACCTTTTGGTTTGGATGTCAATTTCCAGACATCATTAATGCTAAACTGTCTGAGCTCTTCTTGCATAGCTTCAATCCAGCTTTCATCAGATAAAGCTTCTTCTATGCTTTTTGGTTCAATTTCAGAAACGAGAGCCACAGCACTAGACTCTTCTCGCCTTTTGGATCTGGTGCGAATTCCTTCATTCATTTCGCCGATTATAAGATCTTTGGGATGACTGGACTTATGCTTCCAGTTACTCGTTGATCTGTCTGGTTGATGATCTCTTTCTTTGTTTGGATCTTAACGAACATCTTGAAGCTGGTTTTCCAGAGTTTGAGATGCTTCTTGAGATGTAAGCTTTGGAAGATCTGGAGCAGGTTCAGACTCTTCTTGATGAGTCTGACTTGATTCATCTTGCGTTGAGTCTTGGAATTTGACATTCATTGACTCCTCCATAGACTGGCTCTTCTTGTTATAGACTTTGAAGGCTTTGCTTGATGTAGAATATCCAAGGAAGATACCTTCATCTGATCTTTCTTCAAACTTACCAACTCGATCTTTTGCATTTTTCAATATAAAACATTTGCAACCGAATACATGAAAGTATGAAACAATAGGCTTCTTATCTTTGAACAATTCGTAAGGGGTTTTCTCTAGAATAGGTCTTAAGAAGACTCTATTGATGATATAACATGCTGTTGAAACAGCTTCGGCCCAAAATCGTGAAGAAATCTTGCTTTCAATTAAAAGAGTTCTAGCCATTTCCTGAAGAGATCTGTTCTTTCTTTCCACAACTCCATTTTGTTGAGGAGTATATGGAGAGGAGAACACATGATTAAAGCCAGATTCATCACAAAATTTTGTAAAATCTTGATTTTCAAATTCATCTCCATGATCTGTTCTTATACTTGAGATAACACATCCTTTTTCATTTTGAACCTTTTTAGCAAACTTTTCAAAATACGAGAAGGTTTCAGACTTACTTGCAAGGAAATATACCCAAGTAAAACGAGAGTAATCGTCCACAATTACTAGGCAATATTTCTTACCTCCAATACTCTGTGTTCTGGTTGGTCCGAAGAGATCCATATGCAGCAACTGTAGTACATGATTAGTAGAGACATAATTTATTGGCTTGAATGAATTTCTTACTTGCTTTCCCAGAATACATGGAGTGCATGGATCAGTCTTTTGATAAGGTAATTTGGGTAGTCCTCGAACAAGCTGCTTTGATGAGATTTTGGCTAATTGCTTCATGTTGACATGACCAAGCTTTCTGTGCCATAAGCTTGCTTCGTCTTGAATTGAGATAAAACATTGCGATTCATTTGGTTTCACATCCAGAAGATAAATGTTTCCATGTCTACGACCCATGAAAGACTGAGTAGAGTCTTTACTGATTCCAGAACATATTCCTTCTTGAAAAAAAGATCTTGAAACCAGTATCACACAATTGACTAATGCTGAGAAGATTGTAATTGAGTCCTTCCACTAAGGAAACTTTACTTATTGTGAGATTTCCAATTTTCACAGTTTCAAATCCCACAATACTCCCTTTGATGTTTCCTCCAAATGAAACTTTTCCACCATTTACTTGAGCAATCTTTATAAAACAATTTGAGTCTCCTGTCATGTGTCTTGAGCATCCACTGTCAAGATACCACTTTACCTTTTTCTTGACGGTGACCTGCATTTAAAAAAGAGTCTCAAGCTTTCTTTGGTACCCAAACTTTCTTAGGTCCTTTTGTGTTAGTAACATAAGCAGTATTAGCCCATATTCTCTTAACATGTTTCCAAACCATAGGACACTCTTTTTCAAAGTGATCCGGACTGTTGCATTTTGAACATTTTAGAGCATTTCTTCCTACATATTTTACAAAAACTTTCTTGAAGTGATTTTTGTAAACCTCTCTCGAGAGTCTTTTCTTAATTCTTTCTTTTACTTTAGGAAAATCAATCAGGGGAATTGTTTCTTCTGTCATACCTAGACCGGACTTATTGAAGTAAGGTCTTTGAGCTGAAAGAATTTTCTCAAGTTTTTTGGACCCTATTGAAAATTTCTTTGAGATATTTGATAAGTCTGTTTTTAAAAAAGCATTTTCTTTTAAAAGATCACCTTCATTTTCTTTAAGAGTGGAAACAGTCAAGTCAAGACTTTTAACTCTTTCTACTAAAACATTTTCCTTTTGTTTTAGAGCTAAGTTTTCCTTTTTCAGTTCGGAAATTCTTTTGAGAGAAGTCTTAAGACTAAAACATAATTCATAAATATATTTAGAGACTTTGACAGGAATTTTAATATCACTTGCCTCAAATTCACTGTCTGAGTCTGATCTAGAGTCTGAGTCTGATTGTGCCATCAGACATAGATTGGCATATTCATTATCACTTTCTTCACACTCTGTGTCACTCCAGGTTTCGGCTTTGAGAGCTTTTCGAAATCTTTCAACTTTTCCTTTCTTCTTCTTCAGAAGAGGACAGTTGGGTCTGATGTGTCCCTTTTTCTTACATTCAAAGCAGACTATGTCTTTGTTTGGTTCCTCATCATCAACAGACTTGGTCTGCTGTCTTTGAAAGCTTTGTTTCTTTGAGTTGAACCTTCTTCCTTTTCTATTCAGTTTTCTGAATCTTCTTATCATGAGAGCAAAATCCTCATCGTCCATATCTTCTTCAGAATCTGTATCATCAGAATCATCATTTGATTTTAATGCAATGGATTTCTTACCTTTTGGATCTTCATCTTCATTGATCCGTTCCACTTCATAAGACTGAAGAGTTCCAATTAGCTCGTCGACAGATAGTGGCATAATTCTTTGCGTCTCTCTTATCGAAGTCTTTATGTGATTCCAATCCCTGGAGAGTCCACGCAGTAGCTTGTTTACCTTCATGGGATCAGAAGTTGGTTGACCTTGATTTTCAAGACCATTCACAATATCTGTAAAACGACTAAACATGTCAGATATAGATTCTCCTGGTTTCATTCTGAAGACTTCGTATTGACCAAGAAGAATGTTGATTCTAGTTTCCTTCACTCGATCTATTCCTTCATAAGTGATATGCAATATGTCCCAAACTTCTTTTGCTGTACCACAAGAAGATATTCTATTATATTCAGTTGGTGATAAAGCACAATATAAGGAGTAAATTGCTTTTGCATCGAGTGCTTGTCTCTTGTTTATTTTTTCCTTAGACATTCCGCTGGTTTCATCAGTTTCTTTTCCTCTTTCAGAGACTGATGCAGTGGTATGAGTAATTCCTTTTTCTACAACGTCCCATTCCAGAGGATCCTTTGATCGAAGGAAAGCTTTCATCTTGTTCTTCCAGATGTTGTAATCCTTTCCATCAAAGTAGGCTGGTCTGGTATTGCTTTGCCCTTCCATCAGCCCTGGTGCTAGCATACTAGCCATGGATCTTTTACTACGAAGTAAAACACTTCAAATAAAGTAAGTACACAGGCTCTGATACCAATTGATATTGCTAGTATGAGTACCTAGAGGGGGGTGAATAGGTATATAAAGAATTTTTCTCAAGCAATTGCACAATACTAGACAGTTGGATGAAACGATAATCAAAGTAAGACTGAGAGAAGAGAAAATTTAACACGCGGTTTATAGTGGTTCGGCCTATATCAAGCCTACGTCCACTCTTCTTCACTGACAGCCTATTGGCTGGATTCCACTATGAACAAGAAAGAGGTTACAGCACAGCTTTGCCTTGATTCCACAGTGTAGATGTTCTACCACACATCCTCAAGATTTCTCACAATTATAGACTCTCTCTTTCGTATACAAGTATTCGCTCAAAGGATTTGTCTAAACAAAAAGGAGCTTCAGACTTTGGAATTCTTCTATCGCGCACACCTTGAACAACTAAGACAGTCTTCCTTATATACTCCTTTATGCCATCATACCTGTTGGCACTTACCAAAGGAATTCCTCCAATCTACCCGTTGGACGGAATCAATTAGGAAGATTGTCCAAGCTATAAATGGAACATGTTGATAGCCCATCAATCCTGTTCGCCCATACAATCAGGATCTCGATTTCCATAAGCAAAACCTTCCAATAATATTTAGGTTATCACCGGATCTTCAATTATCGAATCAATCTTCGATCAATCAAAGGACTCCGTTTATGTCTTCTCCAGCCATGAGATCTTCTCCAGTTGATAAGGTTAAATCCTCAACGAAACATCAAGTTTTGGATAACCTTTCTTCAACGGATTAGAGACTGTCAATGAGGATAGACTTTGAGTCTTGAGTCTGGCTGTCCCAAGGTCTTCAGACTTTAAATAGCAGAGTCTGCAAGCCTTCAGACTAGACTGATAGAAACGATTTGTCAACTTCAAAACACTTCAAGAAGATTTCTCCAACAAACGGAACGTCTCAACCATAGCCAGCCTCAGGCGACCATTGCCAATGGACGCAGAGAGATGGAGGGGGTTTGGTTGCCGTGGTGAATCAAGGGAGACTTGGAGAGGAGGTTCTCTGTTTCTTGTGTAGCGTAAGTGTCACGCCCCGACCCTCAGGCACGCACACATCCCTTACTTTTGGTCGATTTTAAAAATGCGATATCCCAGGACTATGTATCGCCGACCCTTTCATTCTTTATAGCACATGCGGAAGCAGTTATAAATCCCCAGACAATAAAGCAATGGGATAGAAAAGCAGGCCATACCCTTTTCTCACTGAAAATTCACAACTACAACTTTTGACATGCAAACAAGGTCTGACAAGACAGGATAGGATTTCGGTCCTCATCCGGGTCGTACTCGATGTCATACTCGGGGTCCTCCTCCACGTACTCCTCTTCGGGTTCCTCAACAAGGATCTCCTCGTCAGATTCATGCTCCTTAGGCTCCTCATCCAGGTCCTGAAATGGTTATTCAATAACCATTGAGACCACGTCTCAGCAAGTTCTACCTCCTAAGACCCGATTAGTAAACTAATACACCTTAGGGCTGCCTATGCACAACATGAGTCAAAGGACTTACCTTAGCCTCAGATTCCACCTGCATATTAGCACAGATTAAATAGGCACACAAGCAATCACATCACAGATCGAAGCATCGATCTAATCGACTTAGTCGATTACATGTCAACAAGACCACTCACGGTCACTTTCATTCAATCGATCATTTCACAACATCAAATCAAGGCAATGAATCACATCAAATCACACTCAGATCGAATCATCGATCAATCGACTTAGTCGATTACACGCCAACAAGACCACTCACGGTCATTTCCATTCAGTCAATCAATTCACAACATCAAATCAAAACAATGATCAATCGACCTCGTCGATTACATGTCAGACGGACCATTCTGGGTCAATTCGATTATTCCATCTCAATCATCAATTACGAACTACGATCCTCATATCACATCTTACACAAAGGTGGAAGACACTGTCCACCACTCGACCACTTTCGATACTCAATGGCTTTACGGTCTCACTCGACCACTTTCGATAATCGATACACAGAAATACGGCCACGTAGGCACAATCTACGCCACACAGGCATGATCAATTATCGCCACACAGGCATGATCACTCATCGCCACACAGGCATGATCAACTATCGCCACACAGGCATGATCAACTTTCAACAATTTACGAGCATTCTCTAAGGCAACTTCTTCGCCAAGATGACATAATCAACCATTGAATACACGTGCATTCTCCAGGTGATATTCCGATTCACCGAGCCCACGTATTTCCATTCAGGTGATAACCAATACCCAACAATTTCTCAATCAAATAATTAAATCAACTCAACAAAGCATTATAAATGCTGAATAACGTACTTGGCCAATTCAATCTCAATCAATTTCAATCAATTTAGGGTAAATCCCTAAAATATCACAATTTATTCAATTCCATACAACGTGGAGCTCAAATGAATAAACGGACTGCGCCACGACGATCAGCACGAGATTTTGGTCGTCGGCCATCAAAATCTTAATTTCCGAAAAATAAATAATTAATTTATTAATTTCGAAAATTAAAATTAATAAATACAATAAATTCAATTTAGCACAATATAAAGCTCAATTAAATAAACGGTCTGCACCACGATCATCAGCATAAAATCCCGGTCACTAGCCATCTCAATTGAATTTCCGGGAAATAAATAATTAAATAATTAATTTCGAAAATTAATATTTAATTCCTAAAAATACCACCTAGGCCCGAATCGCTTAATTAACACCTGATAAGGGACGGGAAAAATCCCAAGAAGCATCCAATAAATACTACATGCAATTCTCTATCTAATTACACTAATCACACAACTAATATACAAAGCAATTAACTAATAATCACTAATCAATTCTAATCTAACAACCTAATTACACTTAATTAACACTAATCAACCTTTAAGTATAATTAGCGCACTAAGAAGGCATTAGTGAGTAAAACTCACACAAAACGACGGGCTCGACGCGAGGATCGACTTTCCCCAAAGCGGGCCGAGCATCCGGGCTCGGGAAGGCGGCCAAAACGGGCTAAAACCCTCTGCGATACCCATTTTCTGCAACCCTCTGATCGCTGCTGGAAGGGGCGGATCCGGGGCTGATTCGAGCTAGACAAGGCCGGTGGAGGGCGAGAGGACTCCGGTGAGGCCGGATGGTGGCCGGAGGAGGCCTAACCATGGCCTGTGATGGCCAAAACGAAGCTGAACAGAGGCGGAACAGGGGCTGGACAGCAGCTCTGGAACAGCAAGCTGGGCGAGAGAGCGACCAAGGCGCACGGAGGCAACCGGCGAGCGGCGGAGCACGCGGGTGGGGCGAGTAGCGACGGCAGCTCCGGTTTTCTTCTCTCGGCGCTGCTGTTCTGCTTCTGTTTCTGTTCGAACCAGAGAGAGAAGAGGGGGCAGAGATGCGCGGACGGCAGCACAGCGGCGGGCTCGGGTGCGCGAGCAGCTCCGGTGCTTGCGAGCGTGCGACGATGACGGCGAGAGGCGGCGACAGGCGAAGCTGCTGCTACTGCTTCGGCTTCTTCGGTTGTTGCTGAAGAAGAAACCCCAAAGAAAAGGGAAGAAGATGGAGATGCAGGGGACAGAGGCAGCGACGAGGAAGAAATGGGGAACCGGTTTCCCCTTTTTCCTCTCTCATTCTCTCTCTCTCTCTCTCTCTCTCTCTCTCTCTTATGTCATCCGCACGTGGGCCACCATGGGCTATCATCCACTCACAATTCAAAGACAAATTTGCCCCTTCTAGAAGCATTTAGGTAGGCCAAAATATGGGGTAGAGGTGGCATACGAATTTTGTTAATTTTTCTTCCCAATTGGACCTTAATCCCTCTTGATTCAATTTAAATTGACTCTCATAATTTCATTCAACACCTCGTCATTCCAATTGGTATTTTTCCCTACCAATATAGCCCACTTGTATCCCAATTTCACAATCCCTGGCTTCAACTGAACAACAACGGCCCTATTTATCCAGTCGAAATTAGAACCCGAAAATCTGGATGTCATAGTAAGTGTGCTCCGTGCCCACAGAGAGAGAGAGAGAGAGAGAGAGAGAGAGAGAGAGAGAGAGAGAGATAGCTACTTACTCATCATCCAAGTACCACCCAGACAAGCTACCCGCCTCCTGGAGAGCATCCTTCCATCTCATCAATTTCCTCACATCCTTGTCGAGCTTCTTTTGAAAATATTCGATACCAGTTCGGTAACTCCCTTTCAATCCACCCACTCTACCTAATTCCACTCTATAAAAAACCGGAAAGACCTTGAGGTCTCTTTGCTTCTTACACTCCATGATTTTCACCACCTCTTCCAAACACAACCTTGAATAGGCGTTGTCCTCGGAGAAAATGATGATTGCAAGGTCTAATTCCTTGATCATCTTTGGAACTGTGATCATTAGATTCCCTTCATCTTTCTCCCTTCGTTGAACATTAAAGTAGTATATTCCAGCATGGACTAGAGTTGCGTATAGATGTGTGACAAAGTTGTTGCCAATATTCTCTTCTCTGAAACTCACAAAGACTTTGAAACTCGTTCTGGAGTTGGAAGAAGAAGACGCCATTAGAATCAGAAACAGAAGTTGACAATGAACAATAATGAGTTGCCCAAGTTTTGGTACTTTGGGTGGTTTATTCCCATTTGATCTTCTCCATATATTCTAACGAGTTGCCTAAGATTTGGTGCTTTTTTTGGGTAGTTTATTCCCCATTCGATCTTCTTTGTATATTCTCTAACATCCACTTGCATGACTTTCTTTAAGAAAGAGTATTATTAGGTGTTTTAACAATATTAGTGTGCGCATAGATCTAACCTATTTGCGCGTGAATCTTTTCTACATTAATTAGATGTCTTGATCGACATTATTTTACATCAAGTTTATTGCTAATTGAATTTTTAATGAATTTGACCTACCAAACTGAGATAGATTATTATTATCGTCATAATTTCATATGGTCGTGATTGGAGGCCAGTGTTTTTTTATTAATTGAATGATTGGCTACAAGGAAAGAAAACCTTTTGAAGGTGTCCAAATCTGGTATTTGGTAAAATATCGAACCAATGATCCAATCCAAACGTCTATAATAATCTCATGTTCCTCTGATAAACCTGTTGACACCTAAATTTTTACCGACAAAATCAAACATACATTCAACAAAATTATTTGCAATAAAAAGCTAATAAAACTCATCAGCTTATTCACGCGGGCTAGGGACTGACCCGTGAAATTTAAACTGCAATTCATTTGAAAAGTTTCCTTCGGCCCATGGGGAGTAAAGAAAAGTAAAATCGGAATGAGGTAGATATTGTTTTGCTAATTTTTAGTCCAAACGTCAATAATAATGCCGTGCTCCTTCGAGAAGCTAAAAGCCAAATTGACTCAATCAAACATAAAGTCGTCCATTCGTCTTCACTTCTATCCAAATCGACATTAAATTCTAATAAAAAGAGAAGACTATGATTTGTGCACACGCGTTCACAGATACGACGAAGTCTTCTGCTCTCATCTCCCATCCCCCACCTCCCACCCCCCCCCCCCCCCACCCCTACCAACCAAAATAACCAAAAAAAGGAAGGGCGTGGACATTGAATTCTAATAAAAAGAAAATATCTTTTGTCCGTCTTTTTCTTTTATTGCTTATTTGGAAAATATAGTATTTAATCTCATTAAAAAAAGTAAGCTACTCCATTGGCTCCCAATAATATATTTCCCTGTGTCTTCCGGGAAATGTCATTCGCAACCAATGAGATTTTTTTCCTTTCGTTTCTTTTCTTTTTTGGCAACTTATCTAATAAATAACAATTCACAACTACTTAAAAGAAATATCAATTTCTAGCCCTCGTGCACTTTTACTTCAAAAGTTAATCAATATAGTTTTCATTTTTTCAAGTGGCTAAAAAGTTAATTTCTATAAGACAGTTGAAACAATTAAATTCTTGTTTCACCCAAAATCCATAACCAATGCAGGGAATGGAATTACCATTTGTCATGCCACCTTCGGGTTGCAACACAACCCACCATGGAAAATATTATAAATATCATCTAAGAAAATTATATAGGATTAATCAAGTAAATGAAATTATATTAATGGGCACAGTAGATGAGCGCGGGATGAGGGAATTATAGAGGAGGCGGCGGGGCCTGCCAACTCAACAAACTCTTCTTGCTGCCAAAGAGCAAAGGTACCACAGTTCCAAGAACAATAAGCATATATGCACATAATAAATTATTCCATGATTACTCTTGGATCATATTTTCATGATGCTTTTTTATTTATCAACTTTTGATAATAACTTCAATGATATGAACAATTGCTAATCCATTACATTGGCTGGTACTAAAGTTTCTGGTTTTTCCTTTAAATATTTGCGTTTTAGTCGTTAGCATGAAAAGTGAGACTGATTGGGGGGTGGCATTTCTATCTCATCATCTGACATTGCGTGCTTATTTACTGATATCCAATTAAATCTTGGCAGATATATATTGAAAATTTTTAAAAATGATTAATTTTCTCTTTTCCTCTTCCATCTTCACCTATGCTCCGCTTGAGCTTGGCTATCTCCACCACCCAAGCCGCCGCCCTTAAGCCACCGCCCCACCGTGGCCATCACAGTTTGCAGCAAAGCTGTTGAGCTCGTTGTCGATGGCCATGGACGAGCCAAGACTCGAGCTCAAAGCCGTTGAGCAGCAAAACCAGATCAAAGCTGTTGGGCGATGGTATCGTCACATCCAGGCCGATCTCACCCTCTTTGTCATCGAGGCTATCACACCCCGATCCTCCGAGCACGTGCCCATCCCTCCTTGGTCGATTAATAGTGACGTTAGTGACGTCCCATGACGCATCACCGACCCATTCATTTAATATACGCATGCGTAAGTATATAAATAATTCCCAGACAATAAAACAATGGGATAGGAAAGTATGGCTAATTTTTCACAAAATATCTTTTTATAGATACACAAGTTTATACGCAGAAACCTACCAAAAGGAATCGGCTTTCAACAAAAAGGGAAAGTCCTACAACTAGCTAGTCAGACATACTTGCCGATTCTCTGAGTTCACCTTCTAAACTTTGGGCCTCGGGTTCCCCACCGTTTTCAACTAGGGGCCTGAAAATGGTTATATAATAATCAGTGAGACAACGTCTCAGCAAGTTCTACCTCCTAATACCCGATTAGGAAGCCAATACACTCTAGAGGCTGCCTAAGCACAATACAAGTCAGAGGACTTACCCTGACCTCAGTTCCATCTTGCAAATCAACATTATTTACATATGCCTTACATCACATCACTCAATCAATTCATAATATCAGATAAAATCATTGATCAATCAACCTAGTCGATTACATGTCATCTCGACCCTTTCTTGGTCGGCTCATCTCATTTACTCAAATTCAATGCTAAATTACAGCTCAGCGAGCACGGCCTACACGGTTATCTCAAATACTTAACCCCAACGCTGAATTACGGCTCAACGAGCACGGCCTACTAAAACTTTGGCGGTAATGTTGAATTACGGCTCAACGGACACAGCTTACTAATTCTTCGGCAGTTAATGCTGAATTACGACTCAGCATGCACAACCTAGATTATGTGGTAATACTGAATTACGACATAGCCTGCACAACCTAGATTAGGTCATAATCCTGAATTACGGCTCAGCGAGTATAACCTCTATAAGGTGGTCTCCTTGATTTAACCTAACAACAACACGCACAACATGTGTCATCTCCACTTTCGATAGTCATTCTATTACGACTATAAACCATCATACGATTAATTACTTATGGCCAAGGACATGGCATTCCACTCTTGATTTCCTTAACTAACATATCATCTTGGCCTATTTTTCCCGGGTTAAGGGTACCCGATAAAATACAGTATTTTCACTATTGAAAATTCCACCATTTTTTGTAGTCCACCAAAATATTTTTGGCGCTGTCAACCAACGCCCGGTTATTTTTCCATTAATAACCAAAATTAATTAATTTAGGAATAAATCCTAAAATCACAATTAATTCAATTCAAAACAAATCAACGCTCAGCTAAATAAACAGACTGCACCACAATAATCAGCATAAAATTTCGGTCATCGACTATCCTAGCCTAATTTGGGGAAAATAAATAAATAAATAATTAATTACCGAAAATTATTAAATAAATACAATAAATCCAATTTAGGCCCGTAATGCCTAATTGGAACGACACGAGCCCAGAAAATTACCAAGACTCGTTTAATAAATAATGGGACTTGTCTACTTGCTAAGTACACTAACCATTTGCCTAACATGCATAGGTAAATCCATAATTTAATTAGTCTAATATAATCTATCTACCAAATTACACTTAATTAAATCTAATAAACTCCTAAGTATCATTAGCCTACTAAGTAGGGATTAGTGAGCAAAACTCAATTGATTAAAAGCGAAGGCCGGATCACTGCGACGGCGGCGCGACGGCGGCCAAATTTGGGCTCGCGACGACACCCACGGCTTGGACCGGGCCTTGAACTGGCCCAACAAGTCTCAGCCCAAGCTAAGACTTGTTGCTGAATTGGGCTGGGCCTAAAGCGGGCTGACTTCGCGGGCTTGGGCTGCTAAATTGGGCTTGCTGTGGCTGGGCCTCAAGGGCTGAATTTCACGTGGGTTGCTGGCGATGATGGATTGAAAGTGGGCTGGACTCCCACGGGTTTGTGGGTTGAACAAGAAAGCTTCGTGTGCTGAGCTTGCGGACTTGGGCCAAGACGCTGGACTGTTCTGATTTATGAAGCTCGCTGGGCTGCTGCTTTGCTCGGTGGACAGCTCGAATTGGGCCTGCGGACAAAGAAGCAACAAGGCTGCCGCTGGGCTTGTCCAAGAGCCGGCTTCGCTAACTTCGATCGGTGACAGGAGATGAAGACACGAGTTGGCAGCGAAGGAGGAAATGAAGCAGCTGCGTTGGTGGTGTCGCGGACGTGGTAGCGAAGAAAGAAACAAGCTGGAGCGGTTTGGTCTGGTCGTTGGCTTCGTGAGTGGGGCTGTCGCACGTGGAGGGGGCGATCAGCTGCAGCTTCTGTGGGGTTGTGCGGTTAAGCGAATTCGGTGGGAGAGTGTGGTCTTCTATGGGAGCTTCACGGCATTGGGTTGACCGAGCTTGGAGGAGACTCGTACGCGTGGAGGCTTGGACGGTAGAGGCGTGAGCAGAAGTGGACGCTAGGCTTGCTTCGTGTGGGCTTGAAGGAGACAGGCCCACGGCAGGGAAACGAAGCAGAGATGGAGAGGATTCGTGGGATGGCTTCGGTCGACTGCTGGGCGTTGCTGGTCAACAACCGGCAGAAGGGGGGCAGCTTCGGTTGACTTGCTTCGTGCGGCGAAGGAGAGACGACACGAGGAAGTGGAGCAGACGAGCGGCAGAGATGGGGGAAGGAGAGCTTCGCTGGCGTGGACTGAGCGGTCGAGCAGCAAATCCTCGGTAGAAATTGGAGACGCGTGGGCTGCTGGCAAGTGCGGTCAAGCGAATTCTCGGTGGGGGATGCTGGCTTCGTGGAGTCACAGGCGGTGGAATTTGTGGCGTGTGGTCTTCGAAGCCACAAATTGAGAAGAAGACGGAAGCAGCTCGTCCAAGGGAAATGAATGAAGTGGCTGATAGAGAGAGAGAGACAGCGACGGACAGGGGGAAGGCAGCTTGAGACGCACGAAGAAGGGGAATAGATGATGATGAAGTGCCCCAAAAGTCCACAACTTAATCTCTTCCATTAAATCCTTGTCCCGTCTAATTCTTTCTTGGATATATTTTCCAAAATTAAACCAAATTGAAATCCCAATTTTCAGCCTTATGCTTAATTTCGAATTTCACTATTTCGGGACTTCAATTTCTTCACAATTTTTCCAAATCGAGGTCCGATTTTGCTGAAGAATAATCCCAAACAATTTTATGTAAATCCCTGACACTCAAAGGCTCGGCTTGGAAGTCCAAATTTCCATCGACTTAGCCCATTTGAATTTCCGTTAATTTTCCACGACGTCCGAATCAATTTTCCGTAAAAATCCCAGAATCTCTGAAAATTATTCGAATGATGAGTTGACGTTCTTAAAATAGATCGTGACATGACAGAATTTTCAATTTCTGAAATCGGATTCAAATTCACGGTTAATTTCAATTCGGCGTGTTTTTAGCGTGACCTAGGCTATCGGGTAGGTTTCATAAATTTTTAGTACAAATGACCCATGGTCGATTTTCTTCAAGCCACAATGAACCCACTCAACACATTGGCGACTCTCGGTGGTCGTAAAAATCTCAAGGTTTCAATTATAGGCACAGGGTACCCAAAACGAAAGAAAATCGATCTAGTACCGATCGACGAGAATTTTGCAATCAGGTGGAATCACCTACACTTTGATCACACATCTCAGTCGAATCGACCTATCCCTGATCTTTGATCGATTTTGACAATGCCATAATGACCCTTGCAGACTAGCATGGTCGAACAGTCGACTTCTGGTCGAATTCTCAGGTCCTTTGGATTAAAATCTCTTAATGACTTCCTCAAATATTCTAGTTATCTCATGAGTAATCGGCTCTGAGAATAGCACTATGACGCGTCGACGAAATGCCCGATTTATTCAATTGAAAACAGTATTGGAAATTCAAGATGTCACAGAGGCGGCTAAGCCTTGGCTGCAAGCGCTCGTCCACAGATATGAAGATACAGAGCAGCGATCGGCCATGGGTGGGCCTCTCGTCCATAGAACTGAACGCACACCCTCTTTGTTGTCTTGGCGTCTCAGCGGCAGATTAGGAGACGCAGACTAGTGGGCTTTGCGTCCATGGCCGTGAGCGACGACGATCTCCACACCCACCCTCTCCGTCATCCCGACTGTAGATTGGAGATGCAGAGTAATGGGCTCGCGGTCGAGACTCCATATCTGAAGCCATGGCCATGAGCGACAATCAACCTCCGCGTCCACCCTCTCTGCTGTCCTAGCGCTTGAGTTGCAGATTTGGAGACGCAAAGCAATGGGCTTGCGGCCAAGACTCCAGATCCGGAGCCATGGCCAACGGTTCCAATCCATGGAATCTCTGTTGAGTGGTGGAAGGAGAGATATTAGCTTCACCCATGGCTTCTCTCATGACCAAATCTAGCCCTCGATGCCAGATTTGGAATTGAGGTAGCGGGCGGAGGAGACGGCCAAACTGGAATGATGCGGCGCTGGCAACTCCGACTCCACCGCTGGCGATAGCTGAAGGACGGGCGAACGTTGGGCTCGTGCAGATGGAAGGGGAAGGAAGAGAGTCTAGGTGGATTAGGGAATTTTTAATTTATTTCTCTAACGCCATGTGTCAATTTGTAATTGATTAATAAGAAGTGCAGGCCACGTCAGCCATTGACGTCGCGCTTGCAAACCACTTCTCCATTTCTCTGGTCGTGTGGTGGTGCAGGTGGGATGTGGGAATGCCCAAAATAATAGAGAAGCCGGTGGGGATTTCTATGGTGCAATGTTATACCGTGCCTCAGGTTTTCAAACTGGCAAATGCCGATTGACTTTTTTCTTCTTTAGGGTTTTACAACGTATACGACACCCATTCTAGACATGATGAAAACATATCGTAAATCGTCAGATTTGTGAACAATTAAAATCACATGCATGCCCGTGAAAAGAAAAGAAATGCACACGGAAGAAAGAGAAAAAATATTAATTGTGTGCAAAAGAGATAAATGTTTAAAAAGGAAATTGAAAAGAAATTTGAATGGTTGTGAGATGGGGAGATGTATCTTCAATTTTGAAAAGTATGATATTCTAAAATTAATTGACAATAAAATTAAATGAATTGACATTTTCACAACAAAAAATTGTTAGTTCACAGCTCTTTCATATTTTGATTTGACTTACTTACCTTATTTAGATTATTTTTCACAACTTTTTCATTTTTTGATTAGACTAACCCAAATAGAACTCGAAAAAAGAATACAATTCAGGTTATCGGATCACCCTATTTTGTTTTTATATATTTTTGGTGGTTTTACCTCTTCTCCAATGGCCACTATAGTACCATAAAACCACATCTCCAAATCAAACTCCTCACTTATACCAATTTCGTCACACGGTATGGAGCAAAATCAAGCTCCTCCAATGATCAATCTCACTTGGAACTTCTGCAAAGATCAATGGACCAATCTCCTCCTTTGGATCGTGAATCCAAGCAAATGTAACAGTGATGAAACAAAAACAAGAACAACAAAAGAAGAAAAACGAGAAATTGACGGTAGTGGAATGTAGATAGCAAGCAAAATAATTTGGTTTGAGTTGCTCTTTAACCGGACTAGATTATTGTCCTCCTCATGGATGTGAGAGTTTGCTTCGACACTTTTGTGTGGAAGTCATGAGGATCAATGAGGGGCGTTGGGGGGAAGAGAGAGAGAGAGAGAGAGAGAGAGAGAGAGAGGAGTCATAGGAGTAGACGCATAGAGCACGCAAAGACAATGAGAAGGAATAAAAGTAAGAGTGCTTCACAATCTTGGAGAAGATAGATACAAGAGTGAGAGAGCTTCATGATCTTGGAGAGTCTGCAATGGAGACAATGGATTTGGGAGCCAGAAAGTCTACGGTGGAGAAGTTGGATTTCGCAGCAAGAGACCAAATGATGGATTTGGGAGTGATCTAGAAGAGTATAGGATATTTTATGATACCCGATTTTTCACATAATAACCGAACACAAAGAATAACCCTCGGAAATAAGAGGTTTGGTTCGAGTTGATTCGGTATGGGCTTTTTTCGACAACCCCATGTATATCTTTCTTAAACTTATCACCCATATCTTATGCATATGCCATATATCCAAGTAATTCTAGCATGCAAGAATATTTCCATCTATGCCACCACAATTGATGCATTATAAACTTGGGGTCAGCTAGCATTGAATCGAGGCCATCCAACTCGAACTTCATTTCTCATTTCTACTTTCTAATTCATAAGAAAACAAAGTCATCTCAGACATCATATTTTCTAGGAATGATAGAACAGCAGTAGAAAATCAAAACTACGACAAGATAACCTTCTCAAATGGAACATAACCAGAATTTCACCAATTTCCAAATACGAACAGAAACTTGCCCCCATGCTCTGTTGTCTCTCTTGCGATTTGTTCGGCTCAATTAGAGTCTTCCAGTGAGTAGTATTTTAGTGAGTTAATTTCAACTTTACATCCATAGTTGGTACTTTTTAAACATGTGATGAACATAAGTCCTTACTATATCAATATAAAAACGAACAACTTAACAGGTTTGGGAAGAAAAACAAATACATGCTCGTGGGTATGCACCAACAGGATGAGATTATTTTCTGCCACCAAGCGCAATAAGAACCATTCTCGTCGAGGACAAGTCTACAAGACATGATCACATTATGCCGGTTTTATTCCAGCATTACACCGAGGGATAGCAACAATCCTCCAAACAAAACTTTTACACGAAATTGTATATGGAATATCCTGATCCATCTAAATTGACCCGGGCATTGATATAATAGTAGTCAAAACATTTAAACCTGTAGTTTTTTTTTTTTTTTTTTGGGTAGGAGGAGTGGGTGTTTGAAGCTGGATTCATTTAGGCAAAATCACAAACACCTGGCCGACGGCAAGCAGTGGGGTTTCTTAAGACGAAATAGAGAAGGGACAAGCACTGGCAATGGGAGATAATCTTGTTCACGCAGCTGTCAATGGCTATGGAAGCTCTATACTCTCACCCTACACCCAAGCCATCGTTCGAAATTCATGGATGATCTTGTTCCATTCTGACCTCATGGAATTTCGGACAAAACAGAGCAGTCCAAAGAATCTATCACCCTCGCTCTCCGCCTCATCAATCATCATTTCCTTCGTGGCACCCATTATCTCCATGTAATTGTGTCCCAGCCTTTGATCAAGCGTGAACTCATGACGTGCAAATAAACTCTTTGACGAAGACAATAGGATAGAGTACCACAGTTGTAAAGGAGTTAAAATAAAATTAGGTTGTTTTAAGATCTCAATTGACTATAAAAAATTCAAGAACTAATGGCACATTATAAAACCAAAATACCTTTTTATATAACTTCTTCTTTTTTAAACTAGGAAAACATGATATACAGTCTCATTTCGTAAAATTATTAGATGGATAATCTTTACATATCATCTATTCACTCCACTCATAAAATAACTATTGAATCGATTTTCTAAGAATACGTCATTATCAGAGTCACGGAAGGTATTGGTCAAACACACTCTATGACATGAAGCAAGTTTGCTCTCTCATATTTTCGTGTTGATCAAGCCAAAAGATACTAATATTCATATTGAGAATTTTCGGATTTATGAGCTAAGAATTCAATCTATGCACTGAAATCCTGCAAAGAAAATTCCAAGTTGCTATCACCAAATTTAGGTCTAGTACACTGCTCTTCTTAATATCAAAGGGGAAAGTAGAAACTACAGATTTCGAATTGGAATTTAGCAAGCAGACATGTAAAAAGTTCTTCTAGAGCCAGCTCAATTTGGTAAACATAGATTCAGTAGATTCCTTTGGCTCAGGAATCATTACTCTTATTGAATACTATACAGCAAGTAGATATTTATGTACCACAAACCTGCTTGAAAAATCATTATTCATTATGTAAGATGTTGAGCATGAGATACATGAACAGATGACATCATGCATGCGCATCGAAAATGGACCGACATTTGTGTACAATGCGAACAAAATGCCACACACATGACAAATTGTGACGCCATGGGAGCCACCTCTTGAACCTTGTTAGGATAAACTGTCACATGGCGGGAGCCACCTCTTGAATCAATGGTGTCTAACTTTAGAATCCTATTATAGTGTGATCACTTGTGTACATCAGCATGTTCAGCTATATGATATTGTCGTAGCAAATTCACTCAATGTAATTTGATCAGACTGTCACGTGATTGGGAAAACAAATTACAAGCTTACTTTCTGATTCTAGCTCGGCTCTAAAGTGATTAAACTATCCACAAACAATTTTTCCAAAGATGGCTTTGATGGTGTGCGTGTATGCGTGCTAGCTCCTGCAAGCAATGGATGAAATGGTTTGATGGAAATCAATCTAAATGACAGGAATAGCAAATTGCTCATAAATTAAAGTGGAAATACTGTGAATTATTTAAAGGTGCAATGCAGGGAATAAAGGAAATCAAAGCAAAGAACACTAAACTCAAAGGAACGAGATTACTAGGACATTAACATTGCTGGAATTCAAATTAACCACAGTTTGTACAAATGACATTCGAATGGAGACATTGACATCAACATTACAACAATACTCAAAGGGAAATCAGCAGTAATTTTGGCTGGGTTCCGGCATAATTTCAACAGATCTTTTTCCTCTGCATATCTTCTATTCAAAAGTCTTAAATTCCCTTTGATTATTACCAGGTCGAAGAGAATTTCTTAACTTAACTTCTTCTATATATCCATGATTTCTTAACTTAACTGCTTTCATATCCATAATTTCTCAACTTAAATAAGCTTCGGATCCCTGAGCATTTCTCGTACCGTACTCTCTTTCTCAAACTTTGGTGGAATGGTCTTTTATGAGCATAAAAACGAGATTGAACTTGATATAGCTTGGCTGCGATTTATTCACCACCAATGTATAGTGACTTACTGTTATACCAGACAACAATTCAGTCACACAACCAAAGGAGACAAAGTTAACCGAAGCACCAAGGGAAAGAGAACTTTCTGCCATCAAAGGATGAAGCATCAAATTGCACAATATATGATCAGCATGTCGAACAAGAACATCCAGATCACTCTATGCAATCTCAGATTGATCGATGATGAAGACAAATTCGTCATTATCATCTCTGAGGCAAAACGTCGAACAGGTGGTGATCACGAAGGGTGAGGTTCTACAAATAGGAATTCCTATCAATCGGTGAGAAATATAACATAGAACAATTTGAGATAACAATTTGAAGCTCTCGGCAAAAGGCAAACACAGACCAATCGTATGATCGAGTTTGATGAATCGACCACGTCCTACCTTGGGTGAGATCCGATCCGAATGGTTACCTGCTAATAAATGAAGACACTGAAAGACTTCAAGAACCTCACCAAGACGAAGCTAAGGCGACGAATCGATTCAGCGACGAAATTGCTCGACGAAGATATTCAGCTGCAACTGGCTTCGACCGGGGGCGTGGACATTGGATTCGGTCCAAAGCGCTGAAGATGAGAGAGACGGAGAGAGATATTTTCTCGGTCTGTGCGTGTGCGTTCTTGCTTCGCTCGGTTCCTCAGCTCTCACGCACGCACCAAGCGAGGGAGAAAGAGCACGAGAGAAGTTTCGATCGGTGGTGATGAGCGTCCGTTCTCTGCTCCGTCACGGCCGCTGTTGCGGTGATTGGCGAGGGAGATTTGACGGCGGCTATCACCGATCGGAGATGGTATAGACAATCGATTTGAGGGTGATGGAGCTGAAAGGAAGAGGCTTTTTCCAAGGTGGTTATTTTTATTTATCCATAATTTTTTATTGCCCATTTAGTTATTTATTTATTTTTACACATATCACAAAAATGCAAATTATATCTTCTTTCTTTTCTTTTTTTTTTGAACTTTTATATCAAAATTTACATACATGCAATGCTAAGATATTTGCTAGTATGTAAAGATTTTTAACTCTTTTTGAAAGGTAAGACAATAAATACTAGAAAATTCTTTTGAATTCATAATAGGAAGACAAGATGTTAGTTAATTGGTAACCTACGAATCATCTTTATCATCTCAAGTTAAGATTTCGTTCATCTATAGTTATGTATGAGCGTAATGTATTCTACATATATGCATGGGGTGTCCATATACTTTTTTTTTTTTTTGGCAAAAGTTTGAGATGTAATGCTCGTTTTTGCTTAATTAATAATACAAATAACAATTTCTTTTTGGAATGGGTCTTTAATCAAATGATTATTTAACAAGAGGAAAGAAGAAACCAAGGCGAGAAAATAGCCCAAATATAGAAAGGGAGGGATTTTACCTGCCAGCCCATTGGGCCACAAAAGGAAGAAAAAATAGAAATTGAAAAAAAGCAAAAATAAGACACTTGCAACCCTTATACACACAGATACTATCAATCACTCGCACGCATTCACACAAACCCTAATACAAATAACTTGGAAATGACTTGGAATCCTTTCGCAGAACCTGTGCTTTACCTCCCGCAGCGCCCCCATTCTGAAGACACATGCACTAGACATGATGCCCCTCTTCTAGTATATTGAGTCTCTCCCTCCATGCATATATTTGAGTCTCTCTATCAATGCCTTCCATCCGCTGCTCCCATAGTATGCTGGATTCACATCATCCTCAAAGAGTGAAGCTGGATCCATTAATCGATTCTTTTCAATCTCAACCTTCAAAGCATCCTCTATTCGTTGGATTTGTATCACATATCCCGGCTTTTTCACGGTTGCACCCGCTACTCTAATATTAAGGCTAAATATTTGATAACTCTTGTCAAATTGACCAAAGTCGACTGCTCCCTCCAATAATCCCCACAGCGCATTTGTTCTGAAAAATTGAAACCACATGTGATCTGTATCAAATGAACCAAGAGTTCCTGATTGCTCATTCCACCTTTGATCGTTGACATGTGGTACGATGTCGAAAAATACTTCCTTTTCTCCATCTTCTACATCAAGGACAACACAGAGATACAATCCTACGAACTTGTTGTACAAGTCTTGCGAAGCCTTGAAAGATATAGTACCGTCTTCAACAAGGACGAACCCCTTTGGCATCTCTGTTCCGAGGCTAAAATTCCGGTAATAAGACCAAAGGCTGGAATAACGATGCCTCTATTATATGTGTAAATTGTTAGAAGTATCCAAATTTGTAATTAGTTCAAGAAAAAGAGTTTGATTTGTGCATATTCCTAGTAATTCAACTAAAGCAAGAGTTCTATAATAATTAGACATATTGATCGTTGCTTATGTTGGAAATCATTCCCCAGCAAGTGCTACCCACTCCAAATGTTAGATTGAATCACCCTAAACGTAGCTCATACAATAGAAGTGTAATATATAGGAATTGAAAAATTGATGGAAAATAGAATAGCATATCCAAGAAATTAATCGTCCTCGTCAGACCCCATTGTCTAATGTTCATTGTTACGAGTTCACTTTGGAGATCACTGATTCTTCAATACAAACTGTCCTAATTGAACTCCTACTTACGTGTAACAAATTGAACATTATCAAAATAAATTAAAGAAAAACTTCTACTTGCACTCAAACTAATGAAAAATTGGAAAGGAAAATCTAATGCATGCCCTCTCCACAGACCAGCCTCATCCAACCACTTGCCCATTTTATGTTTGCTCTAACTTTATATAAAAGGAGAATCTCAAATGCAATACTCTCTATTAATAAAATTAAATCACACTATCCAAGTAATCCGCATGTGGCTAGCCAAGCATGTAGTACGACGGTCCCCTATCATAATAGCAACAAACACCTAAGAGTGAAAAAGGTCTCATGTCGAATTATTGAATTATTATAGCTGTGCAGTTTTATCTTAGTCTGTAGAGTTGATCTAGTACTATTATTGGTATCAGTTGTTATTATCAACCGTAACATCAAGAACCATGTGTCCATTTGTTCGTTAGATTTTCTAAGATCTCAACCGTATTTTTCAATACAGGAATTACGAACATCGGGTCTTCATCATTGCATCAAGTTGAGATTTTGTTAAGCTTTATACATGTGTAGAATCGCTTTATATTAAATTTGTTTGTTTGTCTAGAATTTACAATTTTGCATTACATGCACCCAATGTACACCGTATCAACACATGCATATACACACGCACACATTGGGAGAAGGGGACCAGGAGAGAGAGAGAGAGAGAGAGAGAGAGAGAGAGAGAGAGAGAGAGAGAGAGATACCTCGATTGACGAATTAACCATGTTCAATCCTTTTTCCTTTGTGCTCATTGGATTATCTTCATGCGAAACCTCGTAGAATAAAGCTGGATCTAGCAACCGATCGTCTTGAAGCAAAACCTCTAAATCATTCTCTAGTGGCTTGCATATTAGTCGAAATCCACACTTCTTCACAAATATTTTGTGATAATTGCATACTCTAATGCTAATGCGGAAATGAGTCCGGTCATTTGGACCAAAATGGTCTACTGTCCACAAATCCTTTAATTCTATATACTCCAGCCACACATTATCCAAATCAAATAACTTGAAATGCCTGCTATGTATTGCGCTTTTGCAATTAACAGATCCTATAACCTCAAATTTAGTACTCTCATCTGGCCGATAAATCCTTGCTTCTACTTGAAATACAGCACAAAAAGCTACTCCTAGGATCTTTTCATATAAGTCCTTTGAAGCCATGAAAGATATATAACCCTCTTTATTGGGCAGAAACCACTTTGGCATCTCTCCTCCAGGTAGAACAACTCGATGATTTGGTTGGCAATGAAATTTCTGTCATAGATGTAGACTGTTAGATAGTTTTTTTGAAATTGGCACCTAAAAGGAGGAGTATGAATGAGTTAAGTGGCAATCCTAGAGTTTTATATATAGTTAGCAATAGCACAATCACTTTCTACATGTTTGCTTCTTCTTTTTTTCTTTTTTTCAATTAGCCCACCATTCCAGACTTTTTAGCCTTTTGCAATGCACATTAATGAGAGAGAGAGAGAGAGAGAGAGAGAGAGAGAGAGAGAGAGAGAGAGAGTCTAACCTCAAGCATGAACAAATCATTCATGAAGAACCCATTATGGACTAGCTCTCGATCCCAACTTGAATATAACTCAACGTCCCCAACGTCACATATGTTGGAGGGAATTCTAATTAGAGATTTGCAATTATTTGCCTCTAGTCTTCTCAATTTCCTCGGAATATTGGGGATCTCTTGTAGTTGTTGGCAATTAGAGAAATTCAATTCCTCGAGATTTGGAATATAAGAGAGGTCCGGTGTACAAACCAGTGACTGGCATTTACTAAAGTTAATGAACTTCAATTTTTCAAAGCCATGCAAGAACAATAAACCAACTTGCATAGACATTCCAGGACGATCAAAGAAAAAAAGTGAGATATACATTCGTTTCAAAATTTGGCTGTGATTTTGAAATAAAAATCACTTGATCATAATTGAAGCCACATGTGATCAGAATTCACTAGATCATATGGTTTATATAGAGCACACCATCTCACTTTATAAATATGAGTCTAGTAAGTAATCCTTGTAAATTACCAACGCTCGTAATTTCACTACGCGCTAGAATGGCGTGGCCACTTCCACTACGTATACGTGCAGAAACAATACTTGTGATTTAGAGAGAAAGTTGTGTAACCTCAAGTGGGAGCACATGAGCCACAATCATTCCTTTGCCAACTGATTCATCACATGCATTTAAGCTAACATCTGAAATCTTATGTAGAGATTTGCAACCACCCGCTTGTAGATCCCGCAAAGGCAGTGGAAGGTCGGGAATCTCTTATATTCATCACTTATTAAGAAGTGGTGATTGGTTGATCGTTTTTTAAAAAAGAAGACATATTGTGCATGCCTAATTGGTCATAAACATAACAAAAATATGAAAAATAATAGAGTCCGAGCCGTCTTGCATAGTTTTTTGCTTTGAGCTAGATATACGTTGGTGTAGTGTAAGAGCTCAAAGTTTACTATGTCATAATAAACACAACCACCACATATATACCTTGCATTTGTATACATAAATAAAAAAATTTAGATGCATCAATAGACTTTGACATCTCGATCCAGTGGATTTCATGTGTGATTTATTAAACCTCTATGGTGCATGTCCGCCAAATACATGGTAAGTCTTTTTGCACCTTCTTTTGATTAAGCTTTAACTACTTTATTCTTGCGGCGCCTTTATCAATGAGTAGTCATTCCATGATGATTTGGATATTTTCAATACGGTAAATTTTCAATGAATTTTCTAAAATTAGAGCACATCGTTCCGAAGGAAGAAAAGAGTATTAAATGAAAGGGAGTCTAAGGAATGAGATTTGACGGCGTATCCCTTGAAAGATAAAGGTGGTGAGTGTTTATATAGGGCAAGTTAGGAATATCAATTAAATTTCATAAATTGAGACAAACCTAATCAACACTTTCCCTTGCGCATGCGCATTGTGAATGGAAATGTTGCTATTAGTAGGAAGGGGCTTACCGGACAGTTTTTATATGGTAAAAAATTTAAAAAATATCGTCATGGAGACTCGATGGTTTACATGTTATTGAGTTTCATATTAGTGAATTGTGCGCCTAGATGGTATTCCCAAAGCATCCCCCTTCTAATAGTGATGTCAAGTTTGTGTCACTTTTGGCATTCCTTATGGTGAAAAGAGGGGACTCCACCTTAGTTCAATTCTGCTAGCCATCCTCAAATCGATAGAAAAGCTAAGGCTGTTAATAGAATTTTCGGCAAGTCAATTTTCAAATTCTGTTGCCAGCAAAATTTTCACTGAAACTTGTTTAACAGTAATGCTTTGGTAAGTAACCAGTACTTTTGACCAATACTTTTACGTTACTACATAGTTTGAAATTACAAACTATTTCATTACGTAGCTTACCAATAAGTTAATGATATTGACTTTTATAGAAAATTGGTAAGATGCGGTAAGATGCCTGTGCATCGCATGAATAAAACTATATTTAATATTCTTAATGTTAGATATCGACATGACTTTTTCGCAAGAGAGATAAAAAATGTGCAGAAAATTATAACAAAATAACTATACACATCCATGAAATTCTTTGCTAGAGCTTATATGGAATTAGCAGGTTTATCCTCTAACTAATACAAAGGGTTAATATCATGAAAGATCCTAAACTAGTCTCCTATGAAATATTTACATCAGACTAACTTTTGCCTCACAAAATTCTCAAGTTGAAATCTTTATCCCAAATTGATCCTTCGTAATGCAAATCTATCAAGACACGTGGCAGACGACTGCAACACAGATTTGATTTAAAGAATCATAGATTCAACGCGAAAAATCTACATGTGATGATATTAAATCCAAACAGAAAATAGTGAACATTATTGGAAAAACTGAGTAAGGCTTTGGTTTTTGACACGTTATATCAATGAGTACTACTCCTAACAACTTCGTGCACTGAAGGACTCATCCGTCACTTGGATGCCCTTAGGCAATAACCTTTACTCACCGTACATGGCCTGGAAAAATGAGCAACATGTTGATTTGGGTCTCCCTTAATGGAATCTGACCAAAGCCCAAAAACATGTATCTTCTTGAATAGATTTTATGTGCAAAAGCCCCCAGCAAAATTGAAAAGCACTAATCGAGGAATTACACTGAATAATTTTCACCATTAGTAACTTTAGTATCTGTAAGTATTGTCTTCTTCATGCGTTCTAATCGGACGGACCAGTTGCCCATTTCTTTTGGTCTAGTATGACTTGCCTATGAATAAATCCGACAAGCCAAGATTCTCGGATGGATTTACGTTTTCAAAGGGCACTTTTCTTTGTTAGGTCCAACAACACGTAATAGGCCGTGGGCTGTAGTTAGGATTAACTAACAGATACGAGATGGCCCGAAAGTGGGCCTCGGGATCATTGACTGGAAGGCCATGGAATGGCCGAAGTGATTGGGCCAAGAAAGTGGTCATGGTAGACTCATCCCCGGGATCAATAAAATTGGGCAATCAGTTTTTACCCAACATAAACCCCACAAGGAGTTTGGATGGATGATCCACTAAACATCCGGGGCCTTGCGATTATTTCTCAATTATGAATTCAATGATTTATTTGTAAAATATGAGCCAAATATGAATTTGATCTTTTTCATTTATTATTGTTTGTTAAATGTAAGTCAAATATGAGATGGGTCAGATTCTTTTCGGACCTCATCATAAACAATCAAATTTAAGCATATAATAATATACATATTTTTAAGTAGAATCTATATATACATAAAAAAAAATATTTTTAAACATTTATTACCAAAATTTGCATTATTTGATTAGAGAATTATGCAATAGAATATAAAGTAATATCAATTATCACCGAAATATGTGTAACAATTAGACATGCAGAATAGAGATTTGCTCGTGAATGCCTTCTTGTACTTTAAATTAAAATTTTCAATTACTCTTAACAATTACCAACATTTATTTTTAAAGTTGTTAACTTGTTAAAGTTACTAACTCAAATAAGAAACTACCAACTTTGATTTTGGAGGTTTACCGACTTTTCACGAGTTAAATTACCATCATTAATTGGTTAAAGTTTTTTTTATTAACTCTTATAGGAAATTACCGACTTTTATTTGAGTTGCTACCTTTAATAATCTATCAATGTTTATTTTCCAGCTTACCAACTTGTTTAAGTTACAATCTCTTTAAGAAAATTACCAAATGTTAGATGAGTCCACTTGTTTTTGGAGTTAAAGTCGTTGCTATATTTCATAGACATTTATTTGTTGCAATTACCAAAGTATTAAAGTTAGTAACTCTTATACTAAATTTCAAACGGCTTCCAAAATTATCAACTAAATGAGTAATTTACCAATATTTATTTGCATAGCTAATTATAATTTCTTATATGAAACCGCCAACTGATATTTGAGTTATTTAATGACATATATTTGATTGTTTTGGAAGTTTCAATAATATAACAACGTTTGTGGCAACTTACCAACTAGCAAAGCTACTAATACCCAAGATTATCAACTCTTATTTCTGTTAGTCACCAGTGTCTATTTCATAACCATCCACTATTTTAATAGTTTACTCATTTTTGAGAGCTTACTAACATATTAAAGTTGTTATTCTTTTCTTTATTTCTTTATTCCTCTTTTTTTACTTCTTTTATTTCTTTTCCTTTTTCTTTCTTCCTCGACCAAAGGCCAGCCATGGCCACAACCGGTGCCGGCGAGAGCTCGTCCCTTGCCTGTGGCCGGTCACTCGCCATTGTCGTGGCTGGCCACTAGCCTAGGAAGAAGGAAAAAGAAAAGGAAATAAAAGAAAAGAAACTAAAAATAATTAAAAAAATCAATTTAAAAAAAAATATTGTTATAAGAACAAACATTTCATTAATCGAGGTCCCAAGCCCGAGCACTGAGGACCCGCTCATAGCCTTTGTGGACAAGAGCTTTAGTACTGGGGACTCGAGCACTACCTTTATGGTCCCAAGCTTGGGTGCTAAGGAATTGGGCACAAGCATCAGGGATTCAAGCTCAGCCTCAATGAACTCAAGCATGGGCATTGGGGGCTCAGGCCTGGCCATTGGAGACCTAAACCTGAATGACGGGACTCGAGAATGAATGTTAGAGTTTTCATGTTCGACTATAGAATTTTGGGTCTCAGCACCGATAGTTAGTCATATTTTGGAAAATGTTTTTCTGTTTTTGAAACAGGAAAATCATTTTTCTGAATTTAAGTATAGGTATTCCGTTAACTAATTAATGGACTCATTTGCCTAAGCAAACCAAATACAGGAAAATGAGGAAAATGTTTTCTCAAAAAATATTTCCCATGAAATGAGCAAAGCGTATGTTTATCTCATATGAAGCATGGGAAGAGAAATATGAGGAACTTTTTATACATATAGTACTACGTAAAGATGGGTTAAGTGTACTGTGGATGCAAAAAATTAATACTTGCAAAGTTGAGCAAAATCACCGATTTAGAAATATTTAATGGAAGGAAATTGTCAATAATATGCGCAATACATAGAAACATATACATGTATATGGACAAAAAAGGATATTTCAAGATTTCAAATAAAAAATTTGTTGTCGCATAAAAAGAATTCAAAATTTTGATATTGAAACATGTTAGAGATCAAATAAACTTACTAACTCACGCATTTCTCTATAGATACAACATTTGCAAAATAAGTAATTGACTACATTTTGGGGTTAAAGAGAGAGAGAGAGAGAGAGAGATCCCACCGAAGCTCCTGTTTAATTTATATTGTACTATAAATTATATGAATGTGAGTGTAATTACACGTACATACATACGGATATGACTTACTTTATGGAACAACCAACATGTGAAAAGTTACCAGTGTGTTAAACTTACGTAGGCATTTCTCTGTGGATACACCATGCAAGTAATCGTCCGAGGTAGGCTTATTTAACTAAAATATGATGGGCTGTCCTACATGTGAAAAGTTAGTGGAAAATTTGGGAGAATTCTCGTGTATATAGTGGGGAGGTTTGAGATGCCCTTTGTAATCGATTAATTTGGTCGTGTTGTTTTCTATTGTCCCGTACATATCGGATGATTACTGGAGTAGCCCAAGAGAGTACTCACCTGTTGAGCGGAACGATAAAAACTAAATTGCTAGCATGATGTACTTAACGTCAAAATTTGAAAGAGCATGCTTGGTGATATGGAGGTTAGGTGTGGAGTAGGATCGGCGAATGAGTCCCGAGCAAACCAAAATATATTATAGTTCCAGTAGAAGCAACAACACGCTAAAGCATGCCCCTATCGAATTGATTTTGCATTTTTCGAAATTCGGTGAGACCTTCTCAGGAACTTAATCTTTTGAAAACTCAATTTCTTTTTGAGGATGTATGCACAATTGACCGGACACGGGACACCATGTAAGTAATTGTGCACATGTTTATTATTCTGCATCTGATTTCTCGTTGATGATTAATGTTTGCATTTGTTCTTGCTAGTCGATTCCACGTTTTGCCCTAAATCTTATTTGAATGAGTTACCAATATTTATCTTATTGTTTCGAAATTATTAAATGTTACAATGATTTGGCAACATTTATCTGCGGAGCTTACTAAAATGTTGTTTTCACTAAATTTTATAAAACTACCCACTCTCGTTTGAATCCTTTTGCTGACATTTATTTCATTTTTGGAATTACCAACCGTTTTTTTCTGTACTGCATTTTTTTTTGTTTGAGTTACCAATGTGTTAAATTTACAATTCTTTTCAGAAAATAACCAATTTTTATTTGAATCACTACCAATTTTTTTTCCTAGTGTTTCGAAATTATCAACTGTTTAAATAATCTATGAATTTTTATATGCCAGCTTACCAACTTGTCTAAGTTACTATCTCTTCTAGAAAATTATCGACTGCTAATTGAGTCCCCTTACCAACGTTTATTAGGTTTTTCACAAAAAATAAATTTGTTTCTATAATTTACCGATATTTATTTGTTGAAATTATCAACCAGTTGAACTAACTCCTATACTAAATTACCAACTAATCCAATAATTTACCAACAATTATATGCAGAGCTAATTTAAGAACTCTTACATGAAAATACCAATAGATATTTGAGTTAGTTATCTATATTTACTTGATTGCTACAAAGGTATTAACCATTCTGATCATTTACCAACATTTGTGGCAACTTACCAACTGAAAAGGTTTGATAACTTATATCCAAAATTATCAACTCTTATTGAATTAATTGACATTGTTTAAGAAGTACCCACTGTTTCAATAGTATACCTAGGTTAATTTGGAAATCCTACTAGCATGTTAACATCACCACTCTTCTATGAAATTAACAATTCTGTTGAATATTACTAACATCATTACAATTGCCATCATTTGTGGTTATTAAGTTACACTCTCCTATTTGAGTCACTTACTAACTTTTATTTGGTTGTTTCAAAAGTATCAACTATTCACATAATTTACCATGTTTGCTTGAGGAACGTTCCAACTTGTTTAAGTTACAATCAAATAAACATTGGTAAATGGACTCAAATAAAAATTGGTAAATTTTGTAAGAGTTGGCAACTTCAACTTGTTGATAACTTCTGCAAATTAAATGTTAGTAAATTGTTAAATCAAAAAGTGATTTTGAAAACGTCATTAACCAAATCAAATAAGAGTTATAAAAACTAACACTAGATGGAAACCTAACCCGTGAGGAATTGGTAAATCACTCAAATTAATATAGGTAACTTGGAAGCTCCTTGAGGGTTGACCACCTACTTAAGTTCAATATCTTAATTTTGGAACCTCTAAAAGGTCAGGAACACAAAACAGTAACTTACAGTGGCTAAAAATTCAGAAACTTCAAATTCCTAAAACGTTGCAAATTAAAAAGAATAGCTAAACAAGATTTTGATAAATTCAATTTGTATGCGCCGAAAATGAAAACCATCAATTAAAGCATTTATGACGTACCTTTAAGTTCCCTCCAAATTTCTTAATCCGGCTGCCACGCACATCAAAGCAAACAAGTTTCTTTGGACCAGCACTAAACTTCAGAGTGGATGAACGACATCTATACCATTCAACCCACCTTAAATCATCAGGAAGACATGTGGGACCTCCATTGCTTTGTGCATTCGAAAGTATGAGCAATTTCAGTCTCCTCATGCGGGTGAAAGCACCGGGACTGATATGTAGCTCTACTGGTCTCCGCAACTGCAGCACTATGCCTTTAACATCATTGGTTCCCTATCAAGAAAAAGAAAATAATCATTTATAATCAACCGCGATTCGGTAATAGCACGTAAATTAAAGAAGATAGGATTATCGGTTGTTTCATGAGAAGCTCTCACCGTAGCTGCTGACAGTACTTCATAAACATCATCATAGCACCATAATCTACTCCGTCTCCCAGGATAATTTGGACTTTCTTGTTTAACGGTATCCTGACCCATCAGCTGAATCAAGTCATGCATTTGTACTATTCCACAATAGCCAATTGTTACTAAGGATCTCTCTATTAGAACCTGAATCCCAATTAATGTCTTCAAACCACAACCATCAAGAACTTTGGTTACATAATCCATTTTTCTCCCCTTAAAGAAGCAAGCAATGTCAAGAAAAATATCCTTCTCATTGTCCTCCAGCGCATCAAAACTTATCTTGAGAACACTGTTTATATCTTTATTAGGATTTTCAGCAAGTTTTTCAAATGTACTCTCCCATTCCCCTCTACTTCTACCACATAAAAAGGGACCCGAGACCACAATCGCTAAGGGAAGACCTTTAGCATAGCCCAAAATGTTATCTATGTGATGCCTGCTCATGTCATTCGTCTGGTTTCCTGGAAAAGCGTATGAATTGAGAAGTTTAACAGCTTCATCTTGATTTAATGTTCTAACTTCATATAACCAATCTATCCCGTGAAAAGTTAGTACATGTTTATCTCTTGTCGTAACGATGATCCTGCTCCCTATTCCAAACCATTCACATTCTCTAGCCAATGCATTCAACTGTTTCCCATGATCCACATCATCAAGCACAAGCAGAATCTTCCTGTAGCGAAGTATATCTCGTATCAAATTAGTGCCTCCATCCACACTTAAGACCTCTAAATTTTCTTTCCATAATATCTGGGATAGCAGCGTTTTCTGCAAATGAACTAGGCCGTCAGGTCTACTAGAAGTTTCTCTAACATTTGCAAGAAAGCTGCACCCATCAAACTGACTGGCAATGCTGTTATAGACATCTTTAGATGCTGTTATAGACATCTTTAGCGATAGTGGTCTTCCCTACACCTCCAGTTCCCCATATTCTTATCATCCGAACATCATCTGAGCCTATACTCAACAACGCCATTACTTTTTCTACCCGGCAACCTAGACCAACGGGATGCTTGGCAACACACAAGGGTACTCGTGCTAGTATAGTCGAGATCTCTTTGACGATGCTCTCGATGAACTTGGTATCATCTCTGCCAACACAAAGCAGCAAAAAGAACGAGAATAAATGGAAATATGCAATCCATTAAACTAACAAAAACTAACACGAAGTAAACAATTACTCTGCGACATTCCAAAAACTGACTCTTAACGCACTTATCGATGCCATCATGTATCAATAAAACTAGAAAATTCCAAATTCTTTTCTAGGGTCGAATAGGAATACTATTATTACCCATGGTCATAATGCCAACCGGACAAATTGCCGGCTTCAATTAGGGCTTGCCTCCATTTCTCCACCCTCTCAGAATCCTTTCCCAGTTTCTCCTCGTGCCTGGCCAATGCCTTGCCATAACTCTCTCTCTGCCCTCGAACCTCCCTCGGCTCCACTCTGTAGAACACGGGCAGCACCCGCTGTTTAATGAAACTCCTACACTCCATTACCTTCACCAGCTCGTCCAAGCACCACTTAGACGAAGCGTAGTTCTCGGAGAAGACGAGCACGGCGATCCGCGACTCCACGATGGTCTTCGTCAGCACCGGCGAGATCTCGTCCCCGGGCCTCAAGTCCTCGCTGTCGATGTAGGCGTTGATGTGGCCATGAGACAGACACTTGTAGAGGTCAGCGACAAAGCCGGAGCGGACGTCCTCGCCTCTGAAGTTAATGAAAACGTCAAACCGCCATTTTCCTTCGGAAGAGGAAGAAGAAGACGACGACATTGGAAGATAGGATCCGAGCTTAGTTTGGATTCGTGTCGAGCGATGAGTGATGCTTTTATCGTGGAGTTGGTCAAGAAATAGATGCGGACTGAGAAACATCGAACGTCGCACCGCGTTAGGAAAAGCGCCTTTTTTCATTTTTGTTTTTGTTTTTTTTTGTTTTTTCATTTATCGCAAATGGACGAGAATTTTTTTTTCGTTCATTTTTATTTTAAAATTGTTTGTTTTTGTCTTACAAAAAACCGGAAAGTGACTTTATTTTACGGGTGTTCAAAATGAACCGTTCGAATCGAGAACCGCCCAGATTGAGCCAAATCAGCCAATCTCAAGAATGTCCATCTAATTCCTAATTCTTAAAAGTGAAAATTGGATCGGACTAAACTAACCAAATATACTTTTATTTCTTCAAAAAAAATTGTCAAATGTGAACTAAGTACTATCTTATCCCGTAGCATTACAAGTTACGACACAATAACTTTTTATTCATCATTACTTCTATCAATATTTTAAGATTTGTCACTTTCTGATTGTGCACAGATACTCTTTAGTGATTTTTTTTTTAAGTGATCGATTTCATTGGATCGATCAGGAATTGAACATCCCTACTTTATTTTATTTGTCAAAGTTCAATATTATTCAAAGCATATAAAAAAATAGGTATAAATTTATGTATGCAATAAAAAAATTATCATTCTCAACTAAAATCCGATACATTCCATTCCAATATTTTGTCTTCTATGAATGGCAACATATCTTTCACATTATTAGGTAGGAAATTGTTTAGATTTTCTGCTTATTCAACTCATTGTGTCCCCAAAAAATAAGTCATGAAATAGATTTTTTAACGCGTACCGGATACAATTCTGTTTTTTCCCCATTAATTGATTTTCATATTTTAAAGTAGCCATCTTTTTCTTAAGAATGGAATGAGGGAGTCATGTGCATGTTTACATCATTCAACTCATCATGTCCCCAGAAAATTCTCTTTTCTATTTTATTTTATTACTTTTTTTAAAAAAAGGAAATATGCACCGGGCTTAACCTATGCGCTTTGTCTGTTATTTACACATGATACGTACGGAAGATCCCAGCTTGGTAAAATACAAGTAGTGTTGTTTGAAATCGAGGCTTTACCTTTTCCAATTATTTTAACTACAACCCACTTTGAACGATGTAACAAGCCGTGATCTCAATTGAATATTTTTTTGTTAATTCCTTTGGCGAGCTTTCTGAAAACAAGCCTCAATGCCAATGTCACTTCTTTGGTCGCGAAATAATTAACACAGAAGAAGAAGAAGCCATTAGAATTTGGTAAAAGGAGGCAGGTGCTGGTGTGTTTGCTTGGAAAATGAAGGTGCTGAAGGATGCAGCGAGATCTTAAAAGGTAAGCTACTCCATTGGCCATCCAATAAAGTACTTGGATGTGGCTTCCAAGAAATGGCGTTCGCGATCAGTGAGACTTGTTCCCCATCGGATCTTCTCGGTATTTTATTTGCACGCAGAGGCATGACTTTCTTTTTTGAGGGTCAACAAAGAATATTATATTAATTTCCAGCTTTGTGGGCAAGGCAGATGAGAGGATGTGGTAGGAAATTGGAGAGAAGAAGGCGGTGCCCGATGGGCTCAGCAAGCTCGGCTTGGGATCCTATTCTTGAGAACTGATGTATTGTGGCACGGAAAAATGTCGCTAGCGTGATTTGTTGCATACTACTATTTTGGTAGCTAAAATTCGCATGATTTTTTGCCGTGCCTTCCAATAAATCAATATATAATGGGAATGGAGAAATCCAAATTTAGAGTGCAGACCTACTAGGTAACTCGAGATGATAGCTTTGACATATAAATCAATTGTAACATCTTACACAAGATGTATTAGTCATGTATGTATGTAGATACTTGTGCGGATTTGAGAGAAGGGCTTTGATATGAGCACGTCTTCACCAACAATCTGTTTCACATTTTCTACGCATTAGGCAATCTAATTACAAATTGGATAAGGATTACCTTTTTCCTTTCATAACTCGGGCATGAGAATAGATCAAGCTTTTTGTTCAATTGAAAGTAATGCGGTAGGTTCTAATGTATAAATTCAAAGACATGAGAAATTTTCTAATAGAACACCTCTAAATGATTAATTGGTACACCAATAGCTTATCTTCTATTACTTTGGAGTGATCTTTTGCTTGACTAGGGCATTATTCATTGGATGCTTTTTTGGAATTCATATGCTTGGTGATGTAATTCCCTATCAAATCAAAGCGCTAGTCATGTTCAAAAGCATTGGATGATTGGTGTGAGAATTTGTAAGACAGACTTTGACTAGGTCTAAAACAACACATTCTGTTCAGATTATTTAGTCCAAAAGAGGATCTTTGCATTTAGACTCTAACAAAGAATGGTACTGCAAAAGTGTAAAGCATGCACTAACATGTTAGACTTGTTTTATAAAAGAAGCCTAAACTAAATATAATCAAATAATTGCGTAAAATGACTAAATCAATCTCACATAGGAGCCAAAGCTTGTTGATCGGCCAATTTTTTGATAACTAGCAGGTGTGTGATTGGTCCAACAGACAAAACCTGGATATTTTTGTCTAAAAAAATTGGTAAAAATTATAAATCCCGAAAACACAACACCACCACCACCCCCACACAGCGTGCCCGAAGGTTTCTTCCTTCATTTCTTCCTTCATTTCTTCGCATCTTCTCCTTTGCGTCCAGTCTTCATTTCTTTCCAAAGATGAAGACAGCTCATGCAAGGCCCACCTCTTCATTAGTCAGACATTCACACGTAACATAAGTTTCGTGTGATTTGATGATATCTCACCTTTTTTTTCTTTATCTTTGTTGCTTAGTCAAAAGCACAAGAAAATGTTTGCTCTATCAGTTTCGTGTCGGCTTCCCTCACGCGGCTTTGTTCAGAAAAGGAAAAAAAGATCAAGTTGATTTTGATGGGCAGGTGGCCCCCACCACTTTGGTCCTTCTACATGCTCATATCTTGAGCGATTCCAAGGCTTGACTCCGGTGGCTCATTCCCATTGCATTTTTTTATTATTATTTTTTTGGTTATAAATAGAAACGGTTTGGTTTTTATTATTCAGGAAAATTTCAAACAAGGAGATGGGTTAGACTCGATTTATAAAAAAAGCCTAAACTGAATATAATCAAATAATTGCATAAAATGACTAAATCAATCTCACATAAGAGCCAAAGCTTACTGATCGGCCAATTTTTTTTATAACTAGCAAGTGTGGGATTGATCCAACAGACGAAACCTAGATATTTTTGTCTTAAAAAATTGATAAAAATTATAAATCCCCAAAACAAAACACCACCACCAACCCCACACAGTGCGCCCGAAGGTTTCTTCCTTCATTTCTTCGCATCTTCTCCTTTGCGTCCAGTCTTCATTTCTTTCCAAAGATGAAGACAGCTCATGCAAGGCCCACCTCTTCATTAGTCAGACATTCACATGTAACAAAAGCAAGGCCTACATGTTCATTAGTCAGATGCTCACACGTAAAACAAGGGCCTCGATTCTCCATCTCCTTTTTCAAGTTTGTGCTTTACTTTGATCTCCACTCAAATTTGATTTCGTTCAAATTGGTGCAGCCGGTCCTACATTTGTCCAAGAGAAAGTGATTGCATCTTGTTGAAATAACAAGTGATTAAAAAAAATAATAAGCCACTCAAGTAATTAAAAAAAGTTTTGGCACTCAAGTAAGCATCATACGATAGTTACAACACTTGTGTCCTTTTCTCATGTCTCATGGCTCATAGTGACTGTGAACATGAGGTAAATGATCATATTTTTATGTATACTTTTGAAGATCTTCAAGTTCAAGGTGCCTTGGATGATCTTGCAGTAGATTTTGAAAAGTTAGTAAGAAAAACTCAGTGCTAAAGAAATTAAATGATTTTCTTATTGATGAAAACAAGAGATTGGTTGATAAATTGGAACCTTTGAAGAAAAAGAGTGATGGTTTTGTAAAATAAAAGCATGGCTTTGAAGCATGGCAAAAATGGGATCAAAGAAAATGTTGAGAAGTTGCAAAATGAATTCAAGGTGATAAATTGAGTGCCAATTTTCAAAATTTTATTAAGGGTACTATGACCTTTGAACATAATTTTTAACAAAGAAAGATTTCCCAATTCTAGACTGGTCTTGGATACCAACCTCTTCAAAATAGGAAAATTGTTTTATATCGTTATTGTTAGAGCTTCTCACATATCACTCACTCGGAACTTTGTGGTGAGAAATGGCAAATGACACAAATAACCCTTGAACTTTGACCCAATGTGAAATATGGTTCACGAACTTTTAATTTGTTCAATGTAGTTCATAAACTTTGGTTCAATGTGCAATGTGATTTCTAAATTTTTAATTTACTTTACGTAGTCCCTAAACTTTTGGTGTATTTCAATTTAGTCCATAAACTATACGAAAATGTTCAATATTATCCATGATCTTCAATTAATGGAAGACTATATTAAACATTTTCATATAATTTAGCGACTACATTAAATATGTACCAAAATTTCATGAATTACATTGAATAAATCAAAAGTTCACGGATTACATTATATATTGGGTCACGGTCCATGGATCATTTGTATCATTATCCCTAAATATGGACATTGCAAACAAACAATTGCTACTTGAGAAATTGTGTTGTCAGAAGAGTAGAAAAGGTACGGGGGTGCCTAAAGGTACAGTCTACTAAATGAGGAGGGTAATGCTCCAAATAATTATGCAACTTTTGATATGGCACATTTATATGATCAAATAGCTATGAGTTTATGAAATATTTAAGAATATTTCTAATTTTTAAGGATAATAAATTTCTTTTCTTGGGGCATATTTTAATATGTCTATTGCAATGAAAGTATTCTTTTTTTAATTGAGAAACATACCATTTTGATGTAAATTTTTCCATTTGAATTTTTTTTAGCCAAAACAAAGAAATTTTATCTTCTTTTTTTTTTAAAGTTGTTTACATTATATCTTCAACATTGTTGTCAAAATTTAAATGAAAAAAGTTGTGAACATTAATGTTTTCACTTTTAAGCAAATAATAATTTTAAATTTTAAATTAATCATTCAAATGGGTTTTTCAAATGTGTTTTCTACTAAACAACAATTGTCTCAAAGTTGCTTTTCAAAACAGAGTTACTGTTTTTGCATGTTTTTCAAAACCCTTTAGGCTAAATTGCTTTGGAAAAGCCGAATCAAATGTAGCTGTCCAATATCACAAGGAGCTTGATCATCACTCTCTCTTCCATCAATTCCAGATATTCAGTGAGATGATAAGGATCCTAAATGATGACCCACTAAATTCATGTTCAACAGTTTGCTCTTATCAATGAAATTGTGTGGATTTTGATGTAAAATCCGAAAAATAAATTTAATGACTTTTTTCCTGCAAATCACGGATTATTTTTCTATTTAAGTTTGTGAAATTTTATTATGATTTGTGATTCGTATGCGCATGTGAGGGGGAGAGATAGAGATAGATGCGTGTATGACTATGTCAATGAAGGAGGTGATCTATGCTGGCTTGAAAGAGAAAGACAAGTCAGATAGAGGTGACCAACACAGGGCACCACAATGTTTTCCATGCAAAGTGCACATCACATGGCAAGGCTTGTGATTGTATTATGGATGGAGGAGGTTGCACGAATGTAGTAGCAGCTGTAATGGTCAAGAAGTTGAAGTTGCCGATGAAAGATCATCCCCACCCTGACAAATCACAATAGTTAAGGGAGGAGAATGAGGGAAAGGTCTTCGACTTCATTAATTTCAATTTTCTATTGCAAATAAATATCACGGCAAACTATGGTATAATGTGATTTCAATGGATGTGTGCCATATGCTACTTAGACTATCGTGGCAATATTAACATCGAACTATTCATGATGGACACGGATACGCTTACTCCTTCGAGAAGGATGGTGTATAGATTACAGTTGCACTATTAATAATTGATAAGGAAGAAGTTGTTTTAACATCCTTGTCTGGATTAACAAAAGCCTACGAGGAGACATGTGTTGCATGTGCACTAGTGGTAGAGAACGAAGAATCACTTGGATTGCCAAGACAATTAAGCCACTTGAAATTTTTGATCTTGATGAAATTTTAGCTGCCATGCCGCCCGTGTGGAGGGGCCAAAATCCACTCTATAAAGTCATTACTGCAGTTATCCCCAACAAAGTTGCCTACCCCACGAGTCCTAAGGAGCATGAACAAAGTCAACTGCAAAAACCTTACGGCCAAAGGCCTGGTGGAAGAAAGTGCTAGTCCTTCTGCGGTGCCGGCTAGGAGGGGCCAAAGCCCTGTTCTCGGCTTGGTTGGTCTGGGCCCATTTCTTTTTCTAAATTAATTTGAATTCTTCGATTGAAAAATTCAAATAAACTAAACTATTTTTCTCAAATTAAAAAAATTAATTTAGAAAAAATTTATAGAAAAACACTCATTTAGTTAAACCAAATTGAAAGACAAGTATATCTTCAAGTAATTTGAAAAAGAAAATTACACGTAATGGTGCCCTAATAACAACTACACACAAATTACACCAAAGAGAATGTCTAATAAATTAGGTATCTTCATGTCTTGTTCCCCACCTTAATTCAGATGATACAATCTCATTATTGTCCTCTTGTTCATACTGGGCACATTCCTCTAGAGTCAGTTCTTGCACAAACCAATCGTATCCAGCCTTGGCTAAGGCTATGGAGCACGACGACACTTCAATTGCTCACATGTTAGATGGGATCCACACTTCCTTAGGATCTCGTCATATGCTCTAAGGCGAACTTGACAACGACCCCATTTATTCTGCAGAAACTTGTCTACTTCGTATAGTGCACTAAGCGGGGACTCTCGAGGTCAGACCCTCTCTCTCTCTCTCTATGACAGGAACTCATTGTGAGTTGACATTCTCCTAATTGGAAGATAGATGCCATAATGGTTTCCACACTGTAAAGAGGTTTCCATATCTCTCAAGGATCCCCAGGATTTGTATGACAACTTTTTAGGACTAGCACTCCATGTTGTTCTCGGCCTGGAGGAAGAAAAAGTGGCCGATGCTTCGTGTGACGTCCATATATTTAACATATGACCAGAGGGTGATTTGGCATGTGAGTAGCTTGATTTCGTTGGAATCCACGCCTGTGTGGCTTGAATATCTCATCCGCGGTAGTTTGTTTGAAGTTGAGAAGCCTTCGTGAAACGATTGAAGCCATTTCCAAGTTTGCCTTAGAGTTAAAGATGTGTTGATTTCGTCTAAAATGCCAGCAACATAAGGATGTTCTAAGGTCGTGCACCAACACTGTTAGCCGATGGAAAATAATTAGATTCTTAGGGAAAGAGACTCGAAGGAAGACAACTCAGTAGACATTGAGGAAGAAGATATTCCAAGAGAAGCAGATGTAGAGGAAAGCTGAACAATTTAACAAAGAAGATAAGATGGTCTTACCTATGTCGCGACCATGGTTTCCACTTGCACCAACTGTTATTTGCGCGTTGGCTTGCGAAACATGCCCGTTTGGATTGGTGACGACTTGTTAAGGAAGTGATTCTGGGGGAAGCAAATTGGATGATTTTGATTCCAATGCCTTTTACTTTTCCCTTTATTAGTCTCTACTAGAAAATTTTAAATGTACGCTTCTTTGATTCAAGTTACAATCACTATGAAATACAGAGATTTCACATTATACTTACCAGTACTGACTCTGGTTGAGGAACTATTTTTTCCTCTCCTTTATGAATTGTGATGCAGATTGCATTAATCCAAACTGCTTGCTAAATGGCCGTGGTCTTCCAAGTTGCTCTGTAAAATTTATCAAATAGACCTCAGCAACATCTCCCAATCCAATTTATTGCCAACACTTCATACTCTAAAATTCTAAAATAGTAAGTTTTGCTCGATCAAATCTAATTTATATCTTTTGGTAGTGCGTACCTTTGTTTGGCATTGTGACATTCTGAAATTCGACCCCGTTTCGATAAAGTGAAATGTGCATATCATTGGCGCGCCTATAGTCCTTTTTCTCTGAGCTGATCACTCACGAGTTAACTAACCTATTGGGTGAAGCCGTTAAGGGATATAACCGCGGTAAAATCCCTAAAAGCTACCTAATTGGTTGGATTGGACTAAAATCCTGTCCGGTCGATTTTAATCATGAAATTTAATTCGGTTTTGGGAATCGAATATTCGGGCGTGTCACAATTCATTTTTAGGACCGTCTCATCGTCTGTTAATTTATTGGCGAGTCCGAACTTTTAAGAAAGAAATTATCGGAGGAAAAATTGAAGACCAAAAGAAAATAGAAAGGGAAAGGGAAAGAGAAAAGAAAAGAAAAGAAAAGAAATAAGACTATGATATTATTTTAGTTTATTTCTTTTCTCTCTCTCTTCCTTTTCTCTCTTTTTCTTTCTCTTCTCTCTCCTCTCCCCTCCCCCTTCGTGCGGACACCCTCCCCACCGACCGCCTACCCCTTGCCAAATTCAATTTGGCTTCTTCTCTCTCTCCATTTGACTAGTCAAACCCTTTCTCTTCTCTCTCTTATCTCTTCCTTCTTTCTCTTCTCCCTCACCCCACGTGACCGAGCCGTTCTTTTTCTCCTTTCTTCTTCCCCTCCTTCCTTTCTTCTTCGTGCAACCAGCGAACAGAAGCAGAGGCTGAAGCAGAAACAGCAGCTCGCCGAAGCAGCTCGCCGTCGTCGCCGCACGCCGCCGAGCCGCCGTCCGCACCACCCGCGCGATGCTGTGCGTTCAGCCGCCCGTCCCTCGCGCCCAGGCGTCCTCCCCCGCGTGTCTCCAGCCCCTGTTCCCCCCCGTCCAGCCGCCGTGAGCGGCCAAGCAAGCCGCCGGAGCCACCGTGCGACCTCATCGAACCGCCACTTGCCTTCCCGACCCTTCTCCGCCCCTAACCATCTCTGTTTTCCCCTGTTTCGTAGCCGAACCAGCAAACCCGCGAGTGGGTTTCCAGCCGGTTCGTGGGCCGTTTTGGGCCGTTTCCAGGCCCTGAACCCGAGGCCCGCTTTGGAGTTTGTTGTTCCTCGCGTCGCCCCGTTGGATTGATCTGATTTGCGCGCGATTCCGGTAGTAATCTTACTAATCCCGGATTAGTTGGTTAATTATGCTTAAGGTTGGTTTAGTTTTAATTAATTATGTTTAGGTTGTTAGATTAGAATAAATTAGCAATTATTAGTCAATTGTGATTCGATTTAGATAAATTGATTGCGCAATTAGCAAGTAGACGTGGTCTACTAATTATTGGAAGTGCCTCGGGATTTTTCCCGACCCTTAGCGGGCTCCAATTAGGATTTTTGGGCCTAAGTTGAATTTTTAGTATTTAAATATTAATTTTCGGAATTAAATTAAATAATTATTTGTTTTCCGAAAATTCAATTGAGATGGCCCGGGACCGGAATATTATGCTGATGACAGTGGTGAAGTCCATTTATTTAATTGGGCTTTTTTTGTGCTAAATTGAATTTTCAATAATTATTAATTAATTTTCGAAATTAATTAATTATTTATTTATTTTTCGGAAATTAAGATTTTGATGGTCGATGACCAAAATCTCGTGCCGATTGTCGTGGCGCAGTCCGTTTATTTAATTGAGCTCTACGTTGCATGGAATTAAATAAATTGTGATATTTTAGGGATTTACCCTAAATTGATTGGAATTGATTGAGATTGAATTATTGATTGGTAAATGGCCAAGTATGTTTATTCAGCATTTATAATGCTTAGTTGAGTTGTAAAGTGAGTAGAATTGTGAGAGTGATTTGAATATACTTTTGGCTGAGATCGATCGGGTACGTTAAATATCGTGTGAAAATTGAGTGAGTTGATGAGTATGTGGGGATTTATTCCAAAATTGATCAGTGTCAGTATTCAATTAGAATTTCACTATGAGAGGTTGTGAGTTGAACCTCGGAAGCCGCCGAAGTATGGCTGTGCCAGTTGGGCCGAGATTTGCCACTGAATTTGGAGTCGGTCGCGCCCGTTGGGCCGTAAATTGCCACCCATTAAAAGTCGCGCCTGATAAGGCCGTAATCTGCCACCCAATATGGGTCGTGCCTGATAAAGCTGTAATCTGCCACTTATTAAAGGTCGCGTCCATTGAGCCATAATCTACCACCTATTAAAGGTCGCGCCCATTGAGCCGTAATCTGCCACCATTAAAGGTCGCACCCATTGGGCTGTAATTTGCTACCTAAAGATAGGTCGTGTCCTTCGAGACTGTAATTTGTTGCCAAGATTTGGTAGTCTATGCTTGTGAAGTCGTGAGTACGATTTGAAACTGAATAAGGGAAGCGACTAGGGAATGGTCGAATTGACATGAAATCGACTAGGTCGATAGATCGAGATATTGACCTGTGATGTGATTGCTTGGGTGCCTATTGAATTGTGCTAATATGCAGGTGGAATCTGAGGCCAAGGTAAGTCCTCTGCCCTGTGCGTAGTTATGCAGCCTATAGTATAATAGTTTACTAATCGGGCCTTAATGTGGTAGAACTTGCTGAGACATAGTCTCATCCCAGTTTGGGGAAAACATTTCAGGACCCCGATGAGAAGCTGAGGAGGAGAAGTCTGGGAAGGAGAACTCGGAGGTAAAACCTGAGGAGAAGGATTTTGGAAGATGAAGACAATCCCGAGAGGGGCCTTGAGTATGGCCCGCATGGACTGAGAGTCTATCTTCGTTTGAGAATTCCATTTTGAAGTGAATAGTTATGAAGTGGTTTGTGTTTTGTATAAAAGTTTGGTTATAAATTTCAATATGAAAAATATGGCCCTGCTTTTCTATCCCATCGTTTTATTGTCTGGGGATTTTAACTGCTTCCTCATGTGCTTAATAAATGAGCGGGTCGGCGATACATAGTCTTGGGATATCGTATTATAAAATCGACCAATTGAGAATGATGTGTGCGTGCACGAGGATCAGGGCGTGACAGGCATCCCCAACACCATCGCCATTCAAGGTATAAGGTTGACTGAGTATAGATATGACACTTGTGAGATTGAAATGAAGCTCCTCCAATTTCCTTTGAAATTGGACTTGTACACCAATGAAACCTAAGGGGAGTGAAATACTGAAATCATACATGCAAAAATCTTCAAAATCTAGACTGTGATAGAAACCTTCCCGAAACAGGAGAGAGGAGTTTTCAAATCTAGACTAAATTAGAAGAGGAAAGTTCCACAAAATGAGAGGAAAGCAAGAAAAATAGAATAGAGAACCAAATCAGCCAAAGAAAAAGGTAAAAAGGGAGGGGGCTCTAGCTTAGACCCTCCCCTCCATGGAGGTTGAAGAAGAAAGGTGTGTGAAGATAAGATGAAGAGGAGAACCCAAGAGATAAGAAAGAAAAGCGGCAATTTTTATTTGTGACATTTAGAAGGAGTAATGTCATACAATAATCTCTAGTGAAATGAAATTATAATCTATATGATGATAATGACATTTTGAGCCTTTTCATCCTAGTTGTCATCTATGTAGCACCGACATGCGACACGACACGTCGATAGGTCATTTCTAAAAAATAGAGAATTCCAACACGTTGTGACACGTTGTATATTAAATGAATATTTTTATTTTTAATTAATTTGATTCAAATTCATAAATAAATAATTAATTAAAAAAAGAGCCTATAATAAATTTACACTAATAATATTAACAAATCAATTCATTTGAAATTCGAAATATATATTCATAGTTAATGCGAAACATTTTTTTAATTTTAACAAAAGTTATCAATGAAACTAATAATTAATAAGAAATTAGAATCAATTTATTTAAATAAATCCATGATTTTCTACAATGACCAAAATTTATCATTATTCAAAATTCAATACTTTTATTTTTCAAAATTATTTTTTAATTTTATTTATTTAATTTTCCGGTTAAAAAAAAATCCCCAAAATCCACCCCTTTTTTCATTCGTCCTTTTCCCTCCATCCCAAGTTTATTTTACTTTTTTCCCTCCCCCCACCACTTGATAATGACAGGTAAGCTGTCACTTCCCCTCCCCCTCACACCATCAAATCTCCTTTCTTATTTTTTTTGGGTTTCTTTATGAAAAACCCTAGGGAGCCGCCAAGCCCTCCTTTTCCTATTCCTCCGTACCGCTCGCCGCATGACCCCCTTCCCTCCTCTCTTCTTCCTCTTGTTGCCGATCCATCGCAATAGTGGCGGCCCTCGCCGCTCTCTCTGGCTGTCTCTCGCCGTCGCGGTGGTCCGTTCATGGCTTCGTCTCGCTAGCGGGAGTTTGCCTTCTCTCTTCTTTCTCTCTATTCGACTCTTTCTCTAGCCGTCTCTTGCCGTCGCGGTGGTCCGTTCGTGGCTTCGTCTCGCTAGCACTCGTAGCCTCTGCTCCCTCGGCCTCCCTCGCCTCCACCCTCCATCAGTCTTCTGGACATGCGTGTCGAGAAAAGTTGACCGCGTGTCGGAAAATCTAACACACGTTGACCACGTGTCCGACCGTGTCCGAGCATGTCGATGTGTCCGACACGCTCCGACACGTGTCGGACACGACACGGAAGCACGGACATTCATAGGCTGTCATCCAATCCTTTGCATCATTCTCTCTATCTCTTTAAAATTCTAGGGATGCAACCATGCATATTCCTGTCGAAACAAAAAAGCGAGAAAAATATGAATATGATGAAATATGGCCATCAACTAGCGTGAAGTGAACATCATAATCCCAGTAAGAGAAGCACATTCACGGAGCCAAAAGAGTTCCTGATTATATTGAGTCTTTTCTAGTCAATATTGGCTTATGTAGCAATAAAATTTATTGAATTATCAGAAAAAAATATATATTAGCCGCTTCAAATTGGAGAATGAGCAAAGCATATGCTCCTATCGAGTAGATCGACAAAACCCAAGTTTGATATATGCCCTTCAATTCATATTGAGGACTTTATAACTTTGCAATTGCTGGATAATGGACATATTGGCTGTTGAATATGGATCATTTGACTTGATTGACATATTTAATGCATGGAATGCGGAAAACTTCTTATCGGATGCATTGGACTCGACTCAGCTTTCAAATTTCAAGTTTTCTTTCCCACTCGAATCATATGCCAGCAATCATAAAAGAACGACACGTCAGTTCAGTGGCCCTTTACTTATACCCGACAAAAACAAGGCAGAAATCGATGTCATGGGGTTGGTTGGCTCGGTCTCTTGCTGGGACCCTCCATCATGCATTGAGCAACCCAAGTCTCAGCATTTCATCTACCCGACAGTAGAAATTATTTCTGCAAGGAGAAGGCAAATGAGTTCGAAATTTTACCCATCATGCGGATGTATTCCATTCACATTGGCAGCTTAAGAGAGAACTCCTTCCATTTTTTCACCTTGTGCTTCCCAAACTCGCTCTCATGGGCGGTCAACGCTTTCTCATAACTCTGTTTCTTTCCATTCACTTCCCGTGGATTCTATCCCCTCACTTCCCCCGGTGCCACCTTATAAAATATCGGTAGCAGCTGTTTTGTTCTGTTCTTCTCCCCAGAATCTGCACCAACTCCTTCAGACACCACCAAGATTCGGCATAGTTTTCTGAGAAAACAATGACGTATATGTGAGATTGTTCGATGGCCTCGTTCGGTTTTGATGGGAAATCTTGGCCCATCATTAAGTTCTCATTACCCATGAAAGTCTTCATGCCCTTCTGGACCAAGGCCTCGTTTAGACTCTTAACGAAGTTGTCACGGACTTCCTTGCCCCTGAAGCTTAGGAACACATCGTACATTTTCAGTTCAAAGATCTTTTTGACGATATCTTTGATTATCTTGGCCTCCAAAATTCTAATATGATAGACGACATAGACATAGATAATATAAGCTGCCCAAGCTGTCGAATTAAATGAAGCAAGCAATAACAATTCGATCTAAGAAGGATAAATCATGAAGATGTCCATGCAAAAGGACACCAGCACAAATTTTAGGATACAATATCATATGGCCACTCCTCATTGGTTGTGATGGTGCCAATGTGGAAAGAAATACAGTGTTGTCTCGAGACACCATATTAAACTAAGACATGTTAATGAGGACATTTGTTAAGCATGCGTAAGGAGAAACGAAGTTCTCCTAAAAAGAAGAAAGAACAAATAAAGGAAAGACAATGCAAAATCCATACGTAGTTATTATTGCCTATCGACTGAGGCCTGGCAAACAACCGACGTAATTAGGGGTGTGCATGGTTTGGGTGGATGGTTCCCAACCTAGAATCGGGAACCGCTTGCTAAGAACCGGTTCCGAAAAATTGGAACTAGGAACCGCCCGCTAGTTGCACGGATCCACCCGGGAACTGGACTGCTGGTCCGGTTCAGTTCCCGAGTGGATCCATAGAACTAGTTCAACTTCCACGCCTTCCCCTTTTCGCCCTCCCCACACTGGTCTTGTTCAAACCTACATAACTTGCTACAGCATTTTCCACTGAAGTAAAGGTAGCTTCTGACAATTTATAGGACACTAATGAGTGGCAATGAAGAATGAAGAGGAAAGATACACTACCTGGAACTTTCGGTCCTTGTGTATTTTCGGTAGAGTTGCATGGCTCGAAGAAGCATTCAACAGCCAAGATCAGAATGGTTTGAGCAGACACTATGAAAAACAACCACACAAGAAGCTTCGTTTTCATTTTGTAACCTCTGTGTGCACACGTGTGCGCATGTGCGTGTGTAGGTCTGCAAAGTTGAGCCAGAAAAGAGCGAGTGATTCAATGATTTGCGGGAGAGAAAGAGAGAGCCTGCTTCAAATACCAGAAGGCTTCAGAGAAAGATGTGCAGTTTCTTTTTGCTAATTAAGAAAGATTGCGTTGTCGGCTCCACGAGATAATATTTTTGATAGAAGTATCAGAGAGGATAAACAATTATGCTAGGGGGAAAAATGAAAAAAGGTGTGAAGGATGGCCTGGGGATATGCTGTTTGAGGGAATTAAAAGAGAATGGTCCATAACCGGTCCGGTCTGAGTGGGTGGGCGGACAGATCTGCCCATGGAACCGGGAACCGGACCGGTATCCACCGGTTCCCATAAATTGGAACCATGAATCAAACCAGTTCCCATAAATTGGAACCATGAATCAAACCAGTTCCCTTAAGAACCATCAGTTTCGGGTGGTTCCGGTCAGGTTCTGGGCTATCCAGGCGGGTTCCGGTTCTTTTGCACACCCCTAGACATAATGTAGCCAATTATCCAAGAGAAAAAGAAACAACAAATTCACAAAAGCTGGTTCATCCTTCATAGTGAATATTCTTTCAGCTTTGATTATAGCTATATATATGGGAAAATAGAATACAGATGTAAATTAGAATAGGCCAGATGTTTATGTATTATGTATTGTCTTTGATATTGACAACACTTAAACTATTTGAAATTTGCGTAACTTTTTCTTTTAACAAATCTCAATTTGCCCATTAAGAATTTTGAGTTTTGTGGATATATATACATAATATGACTTTAATTTGTTACTTTACCCTTAAACTCAACCTAAGTTTCCCGGGAAAAGTGCCAAAAAGTTATAAACCTTTTATCTTTGTGTCGATTTAGTTCTAAACCTTTTTTTTTTTTTGTACTGATTTAGTCCTAAACCTTTTTATGTTGTGCCAATTTAGTCCTTTCCGTCCAATTTTAACCGGATTTTGCTGATTGGATGCCGGTCGGCTAACGTGGCTTGATCGGCGCTAACATGGACAATTTTTAATAATATTTTAATATTTTAATATTTTTTTTTGAATTTTTTCTTTTTTTCTTCCCTCTTCTTCCTCCAGCCGGTCGCTGGACCTCGATGATCGGCCAGAGGCGACAGCCAACGAGGGCGGCCTCGGGTTGGGTGGCAAGGCTCGCCCTTGCCAGATCCGGCAAGGGCAAGCCCCGCTAGCTCGGCGCAAGGCTAGCTCTCCCCACTACGTTCTCCGATCTTAATCTTGCCCTAGAAATTTCCTCCCTCCACTCGTCATCATTGTCTCTAGGGTTTTACGGGAGCTCGGGGGTGTCCTCAGTCACACAGCTCCGGCCCTGAATTTTCGCCTAGTTTCCCTCGCGACGGCGATCCATCGGGCAAGGCTCGACCATCGCCAAATCCAACGAGGGCAAGCCTCGCCACCCCACGTGAGGCCGCCCTCGCGGCCACTAGCGAGGTGGCTGGTGAGGTTGACCTCGACCTCGCCGGCAGTTGCCTCTGGCCGGTCGCCGAGGTCTAGCCATCAACTGGAAGAAGAAGAGGGAAGAAAAAAATTAAAAATTTAAAAAAATCAATAATATTAAAATATTATTAAAAATTATTAACGTCAGCTGATCAGACCACGTTAGTCAGCTGGTATCCAATTAGCAAAATCCGGTTAAAATTGGCTGGAAATGATTGAATTGTCACAATGTATAAATGTTTAGGACTAAATAAGCATAAAAAAAGGTTTAAGACTAAATCGGTATAAAGACAAAAGGTTTATAACTTTTTTGGCACTTTTTTCTAAGTTTTCCCTGCCCCTTTCTCTTCTCTACGCCTCCTTTCCCACCATCGCCGCCATTGCACCCCCCCACCCCCCCCCCGGGAAGCGCCATCATGTCCCTGCCACCGTGGCATTCCTGTCACTATCGCTAGTCCTAGCTGTTGTTGCACCTCTCTTCTGTTTTTGTCCCTTTGTCGCGGAAGACAGCAGAACGTCTCAGCCATAGCCAGCCTCAGGCGACATAGCCCGAGGGAAATGACCCCAGATCTATGGTCGCAAGCCTAGATTCGTCCCCCAAAGCCAAGGACGCAGAGAGATAGAGGGGGGCTGAGGTGACGCGGCTGGGGCAGCGGCGGGAATCAACGGAGGCTTTGAGAGGAGGTTCTTCGTTTCTTGTGCAACGTAAGTGTGCTCCACGCTGCAGCTCCAAGAACAATAAGCAGATCCAGCCGACGAGCGTCATGACAAGCATGATCTTGATCATGGTACGAAGTAAGCTGATCAGGAACGTCGACACCTACTTGAGCCTCATTAGCCTCACATGATCCTCGATTGCCTTTGGGTAAGCACATAATGAATTATTCAATTACTACTCTTGGATTATATTTTCATGATGATTTTTTTTTATCATCTTATGGTCATTATTTAGTCGTATAAAAAATTGCTAATTCATTTCACCGGCTGGTACTAAGGTTTCTGCTTATTTCTTTGACTATTTGTGTTTCAGGAGTTTGTGTGAAAAGTGAAACTGATTTGGGGTGGCCTTTCTCTGTGGTCGTGGTGGTGTAGGTGGGATGTGGGAAAGCCCAAAATAATAGAAGTCAGTGGGGATTTCTACAGCGCAATGTTATATCGTGCCTCAGGTTTTCAAACTGGCAAATACCGGTTGCCCTTTTTCTTCTTCAAGATTTTACGAAATATACACGACACTCGTTTTAGACATGATGAAAATATCGTAAATCATCAGATTTGTGAACAATTAAAACGACATGTGTGCCCATGAAAAGAAACGCATATGGAAGATAAAGAAAAAATATTGTTTGTGTGCAGAAGAGATAAACGTTTAAAAAGGCAATTGGAAAGAAACTTAAATGATTGTGAGATGGGGAGATATATCTTCAATTTTGAAAAGAATGATATTCTCAAATTAATAGATAATAAAATTAATAGAAATGACATTTTCATAACAAAAAATATTATTAGTTTAGAATTTTTTCATATTTTGATTAAACTAACCTGAATAGGCAAAAACGAGAACAACAAAGCTAAATTAATGATAGTAGAGCGTAGATAGCGAGCGAAATATTTGGTTAAGAGTTACTCTTTAGACAGACTGAATTGTTGTCATCCTTGTGGATCTAAGAGATCGCTTTGATCCATGAGAGAGAGAGAGAGAGAGAGAGAGAGAGAGAGGAAACAGGAGTAGACGCAAAGAGAACGCAAAGACAATGAGAAGGTACAGGAGTGAGAGAGCTTCACAATCTTGAAAAAGATGGATTCAAAAGTAGAGAGCTTCGCGATCTCGGAGAGTCTCCAATGCAAACAATAGATTCAGGAGCTAGAGTCTCTAACAGAGAAGATGGATTTGGTAGTGATGTGGAAGAGTATAGCGTATTTTATGATATCTGATTTCTCATATAATACCCGAACACATAGAATACCCAACCCAACAAATCCAAAATAAGTAATTTGACTTGAGTCGATTCCGTTCCGACTGGTTCAGTACAAGCTTTTTCAACAGCTCTAGGTATATGTTTCTTAAAATTATCACCCGTATCTTACGCGTATGCTATCTATCCAAGCATTTCTAGCATGCAAGAATATCTCCATCTATGCTATCACAATTGATGCATTATAAACTTAGGGTCAGCTAGCATTGAGTCAAGGTCATCCAACTCAAAGTAGTCTGATTTCTACTTTTTAATTCACAAGAAAACAATCAGACCAAAAAATAATAATAATAATAACAAGAAAACAAACTCATCTCGACATCATCCTTTACAGCAACGATGCACAAAGTGAGAAGGAAAGAAAAAAAGATCAAAACTACGACAATGTTACCTTCTCAAATAGTATATAACAAGAACTTCGCTTTCCAAATTCAAACAGAAACTTGCCCCCATGCTCTGTTGTCTCTCTTGCTATTTGTTAGGCTCAGTTAGAGTCCTCCACTAAGCAGTATTTTCAAGAGTTAACTTCAACTTTCCGTCCATAGTTGGTACTTTTAAACCTGTGATAACATAAGTCCTTCCTATATCAATTATAGAGCGAACAACTTAGGTTTGGGAAGAAAAAGAAATAGATGCTAGTGGACATGCACCAACAGCATGAGATGAAAATAGACTCTGCCTCCCAAGCACAATAAGAACAATTCTCATCCAGGACAAGAAGTCTACCGGACATGATCACGTTACGCTGGTTTTATTCCGGCATTACACCGAGGGATAGCAGCAATCCTCCAGAAAAACATTACACGAAATTTTGTGTATATAGTATATCCTGATCCATCTAAATTGACCTAAGCATTGATATAGGCTGCGTTTGTTTTGATTTCTTTTTTCTGTTTCTAAACAATTTTTTTGTTTTTTGGTTCCTGGGAACACATCTGGAACAGAAATAAGAAACAAAAAAAAGTTGTTTCTTGTTTCTTGAACAAAATTTAAGAACACTTTCATTTTCTTCTCTCTCTTTTCTTCTTCTTTTTTCTTTCTTTTTTCTTTGGCCAATTGCCGGCCTATGGCCGGCGACCGGCCGTCGAGGGCCGGCGACCTCGCCGGAGTGTCGCCGGCCCCTGGCGAGGCTCAGCCTCGCCTTGGCTGGGCGAGCTCGCGCCGGGCTGGGCAAGCTCGATCTCTCGCCCAGATCCGGCAAGGCCATCGGCCCTCGTCGGCCGGTCGCTGGCCATGGCCGAGGCCGGTGACTGGCCAAAAGGAAAAAGAAAAATAAATAAAAATAAATAAGAAAATAGAAAAAATAAAATAAAAATATTAAAAAATTAAAAGAAATAAAAGAATTATACAAATTTACCAAACGTGTTTCTATTCTTATTATATTTCTGGAACAGATTTACGAAACGCGTTTTTTTGTTCAAAAATTGTTCCCTAAAGCAAAAATATTTTTTTCTATTTCTGTTCGCAGAAACAATTTTTAAACAGAAATGTTACCAAACGCACCCATAGTAGATTGAATGTCACTTTGCTTTGAAACAAGCTGCTACATAAAAATACTAAACAAAACAAATAGAACAAACTTCACAAAACTAGTAGTCAAAACATTTAAAATGGTAAATTAAACAACAGGTTTGGTTTTTTTTTTTTTGGGAGTAGAGGGTGGTTAAAGCTGGATTCAGTTAGGCAAAATCACAAACACCTGGCAGACATCAAGCAGTGGGGTTTCTTCAGACGAAATAGAGAAGGGACAAGCACTGGCAGTGGAAGATAATCTTGTTCACATAGCTTTCGATGGCTTTGGAAGCTGTAAACTCTCCCTCTACGCCCAAGCCATCATTCAAATTCATGGATGAGTTTGTTCCATTCTTACCTCGTGGAATTTTGGACAGAACAGGGCAGTCCAAAGAGACTCTATCACCCTCGCTCTCCGCCTCATCAATCATCATTTCCATCACAGCACTCCATTATCCCCTAGTAATTGTGCCCTAGCATTCGCTCGTGCATGAAACAAAACTTACGATGTGCAAAAAAACGTTTGAAGAAGACAAGAGGATAGAGTACCATAGCTGCAAATAAGAATTGCGACACAGAGATCAATCAAGCTACTTTGAAGTCATCAGACGAAAAAAGAGTAAAAATAAAATCAGGTTGCTTAAGATCTCAATTGGCTAAAAAAAGTTCAGGAATTAATGGTACATTATAAAACCAAGATACCTTTTTGTCTAACTTTTCCTTCCTTTTTATATTTAAGAAAACGTAACATACAGTCTCATTTTGTAAAGCTAACGGACGAATAATCTTCACATATCATCCATTCACAGCACTCGTAAAATAACTATTGAATCGGTTTTCCAAGAATATGGCATGATTAGAGTCATGGAATGTATCAGTCAAACACACCCTATGACATGAAGCAAGCTTGCTCTCTCATATTTTCGTGTTGATTAGGCCAAAAGCTACTTCTATTTATATTGAGAATTTTCGGATTTATGAGCTGAGTAAGAATTAAGTCTACGCACTGAACTCCCGCAAAGAAAATTTGAAGAGCTATTGCCAAAAACAGGTCTAGTACACTGCTCTTCATAATATCAAAGCAAAGGTAGAAAGTATATATCATGTTTTTTGATTGATAATTTTGAGCCATAATTTACTCTGTAATGTCTGCACCCAACAATTCTATTGGTATGTCAGTAGTTTGATGGTGAAGCTTGCATCAATACGGATTCCAAAGTGGAATATAGCAAGCAGACATGCAACAAGTTCTTCGAAAGCCAGCTCAATTTGGTATGTAGATTCAGCACATTCCTCCGGCTCAAGAATCATCACTCTTATTGAATACCATATGGGGTTAGAAAGCAAGTACATGACCGCATACCACAAATCTGCTTAAGGAATCATTATTCATTATGTGAAATATTGAGTATGAGACATGTGACCTGTACATCGAATATGGAATGATATTTGTGTACGATGCAAACAAAATGCCACACGTGACAAAGTGTAACGCTGTGGGAGCCACCTCTTGAACCAATGGCATCTAACTGTAGAATCCTATTATAGCGCAATCATTTGTGCACATCAGCATGTTTATCTATATGATATTGTTGTACCAAATTCACTCAATGTAAGTTGATCAGACTGTCAAGCAATTGGGAAAACAAATTACAAGCTTACTTTCTGATTCTAGCTTGGCTCTAAAGTGATTAAACTGCTCACAAACAATTTTTCCAAAGATGGCTTTGATTGTGTGCATGTATGCATGCTAGATCCTGGAAGCAATGGATGAAATGGTTTGATGGAAATCAATCTAAATGACAGGAATAGCAAATTGCTCAGAAATTAAAGTGGAAGTACTGTGAATTATTTAAAGGTGCAATGCAGGGAATAAAGGAAATCAAAGCAAAGAACACTAAACTCAAAAGAACAAGCCAAACGAAATTAACTGAAAACGAGATTACTAGGACATTGACATGCTGGAATTGAAATTAATCACAGTTTTTAAAAATGACGCTTGAATGGAGACATTGACATTGATGTTACAACAATACTCAAAGGGAAATCAGCAGTAATATCTTTTTCCTCTGCATATCTTCTATTCATAAGTCTTATATTCCATTTGATTATTACTGGTCGATGGCCATTTCTTAACTTAACTTCTTTTATATATCCATGATTTCTTAACTCAACTGCTTTCATATATCCATAATTTATCAACTTAACTAAGCTTCCGATCCCCAAGCATTTCTTGTACTGTTTCCCCTTATTTTGAATTTAAATTAGGTTGAAGACTCTTTCTCAAACTTTGGTGGAATGGTCTCTTATGAGCATAAAAACGAGATTGAACTTGATATAGCTTGGCTGTGATTTATTCACCACCAATGTATAGTGAATTACTGTTATACCAGATGACAATTCAGTCACACGACCAAAGGAGACAAAGTAAACGGAAGCACCAAGGAAAAGAAAACTCTCTGCCATCAAAGGATGAAGTATCAAATTGCACAATATATGATCAGCATGTCGAACAAGAACATCCAGATCACTCTACGCGATCTCACATTGATCAATGATGAAGACAAATTCGTCATTATCATCTCTGAGGCAAAACGTCGAACAGGTGGTGATCATGTGTGACATCCTGAAATTCGACCATATTTCGATAAAATGAAATGTGCATTTCGTCGACGTTCCTATGGTCCTTTTTCTCTGAGCTGATCACTCACGAGTTAGCTAACCAATTGGGTGAAGCCATTAAGGGATATAACCGTGGTAAAATCCCTAAAAGCTACCTAATTTGTTGGATTTGACTAAAATCGCGTCCGGTCGATTTTAATCATGAAATTTAATTCGGTTTTGGGAATCGAATATTCGGACGTGTCACAATTCATTTTTAGGACCGTCTCATCGTCTATCAATTTATTGCCGAGTCCAAAATTTCAAGAAAGAAATTATCGGAGGAAAAATCGTAGATCAAAAGAAAATAGAAAGGGAAAGGAAAAGAGAAAAAGAAAAATAAGAATAATGTTATTATTTTAATTCTTTTTCTCTCTCTCCCTTTTCTCTCTTTTTCTCTCTCTCTCTCTCTCCTCTCCTCTCTCCTTCGTGCGTACCAGCCCCCACCGACCGAATGCCCCCTTGCCAATTTTAAATTGGCTCCTCTCCCTTTTGTTTCTACTTTTGACTAGTCAAAAGAAAACCCTCCTTCTTATCTCTTCTTTCTCTCTTCTCCTCTCTCTCTCTCCCTCTTCTCTTTCCTCCTCCCCCACGTGGAGAAAATATTAGGTACCCTCAAAGGACCACGTCATCCGTGCTCTGATCGATTCATGCGTCGACACTTGTCCGCTGGCAGGTCCACGTCGGCTCCCTTTTCTCTCTCACGTCGTTCTAATTTAAACCAACGCGCGGGCATTTAAAAAACCGGAAAGGGAATTCTCTCTCCTCTGTCTTCTCTCTCCTCTTTGCTCTCTCTTCCTCCTCCGACGCTCCTTCCGGTCTAGCGATTCCTCCGACGACCGTCGCTCCCTCCCGACGACGGCCTTTCTCTCTCCACTCGACGGCCTCATCTCAGCAGGGCTCCATTCTCTCGGCGCACTTCTTCCTAAATCGCGCTCTCTCCCGACGGCCGATTTCGCTCGCCTCTCTCCGTCCCCCGACTCGCGACCGAGAAGCAATCGCTCGGCTGGTGCCGTGGTTTCTCTGTCGTTTTCCGAGAAGCCCCACTTCAATTCCTTGCTCTGTTCGTCCAGCGAATGCCATGTCCGAAGACCCTTTGGGCTTTTAGAAAGTGGGTGCGTGAAAAGGTGCGGCCTTAGGAGGAGCCTGAGCAGCTTCGTGACGTCTGCCATCGCCACGCCGAACTCGGTGCTGAGCGAGGAGGCTTTCAAGAAGTTGGGGACCGGTGGGTTCTCGGAGAGCGAGGTTGACGCGAGTGAGGATGAAGGCGGCTTCGTGTCTGAGGGCGGCGAGGCTGAGAGTGTGAGCGAGGACGAGCTTGCTGTCTCCAAGCTGGGTTTGCCTCAGAGGCTCGTGGAATTTCTTGAGAAACGTGGCATTACCCATCTCTTTCCCATTCAAGTATGCTGTATCCTTTGTTTCCTTCCCCTGTGTTATCCAATTTTTTCGCTTTGGTATGAATTGCTGTTGTTTATTGCTAGCTGAGTTTTTCTTTGTTTGAGCATACTTAGTTGGCTGGAAAATTAAGTAGAAAACCTTGACCTTTGTTAATGTGCTAGGCGAACCACGGATGGAGTTAAGTGCAGGCAATCATAATAGGTATTCTGGGATGTTCTGTCGTAGCTTACATTAGATGACTATCCTATGCTGAAAATTGAGCTGTTCAACACTAAGATGTTGTTGGGACTAGGGCTTTACACAGGCAGAATTCGTTTTTTTAATCGACTCGATATTTGGTTTCTTTACTTTTGCCAGCACTAGGATAGTTCACCCATCACTCATTACTTTTCCCCCTTCATTGTTCACTCTACTAAAGTTTCATCATGTTTTCAATGGCAAACTCATGTTCCTTGTACTATTCTGTGATTGGTAGAGCAGTGTTAACCCCTGCGCTTGAAGGGTGTGATTTAATTGCTCATGCGAAGACTGGAACGGGGCAGACTTTAGCTTTCAGGATTCCATACTGAAGCGTCTTACTGATGGTGATGAACATAGAAGTCCGAGGTATTTGAGTAATAATTTTAATTATCTTGGTGACCTCCAATGTTTGAGCATTTTTCTAATGACAGATTATACTGTAAATGTCTCCTAGATGTGGGCGACTTCCTAGAGTTTTGGCCTTAGCACCAACAAGGGAATTAGCAAAACAAGTAGAGAAAGAAATTAAGGAATCTACACCTTACTTAAACACCGTGTGTGTTTATGGTGGAGTTTCTTACATTACCCAACAAAGTGTCCTTTTCCAGGGGTTCGATGTAGTTGTCAGGACTCCTGGTTGAATCATTGATTTGATCAACGGTAATAGCCTTAAATTGGGAGAAGTGGAATTTTTGGTACTTGATGAAGTTGTTCAGATGCTTGCCGTTGGTTTTGAGGAAGATGTGGAAGTGATCTTGGAAAAGCTTCCCTCACAGTGACAGAGCATGCTTTTCTCTGCCACAAAGCCTGGTTGGGTGAAGAAACTGGCGAGAAAGCACTTGAACAATCCTTAGACGATTGACTTGGTAAAGTTCTTCTCTCAATAACAATCTCTCTGTCTCCGTCTGCCCAAACTTCTTGCATGATCCGATATTGGGTATAGGCCTGAATTTTTGCATAGTACAGTCGTAGAAATGGAGGAGTGTGGCTCATCAACATGTCATGTGATGGCTTATGTGGTTTGCCTGCTCTTTATTTTCCTGATGTAGGTTGGAGAACAAGATGAAAACTCGCAGAGGGAATTAAAATTTATGCCATATCAGCAACTCCAACTTCAAAGCGTACCATTCTAAGTGATCTCATCACGGTAGGAGATGCTTCCCTCATACTTGATATCTTTTTCCCCAATCAAGATGCTTATTTGATTCGCTAACATTTTCATATGGATGTCTCCCATTAGGCATATGTCCTGAATTTTTCTATCATGCTGTTTCTTAAGATTCTTCCTGCTTAGTGGAAGAAGGCTTTGATTTTGTTCTTGCCTACATGCTTTATGGTAGGCTTTAATAGATTGTGCTTTTACTAGATAAATGACCTTTTTGTATATCTATCTTACGTGTATGCGAAAGGTGGGAAGACCATTGTTTTCACACAGAATAAAAGAGATGCAGATGAGGTGTCAATGGCATTAACGAGTATCATTGCCTCTGAAGCATTGCATGGGGATATCTCTCAGCATCAGAGGGAGAGAACTCTTAATGGTTTCCGGCAGGGGAAGTTCACTGTTCTTGTTGCTACTGATGTTGCATCTCATGGGCTGGATATCCCTAATGTTGATCTCGTAGGTTATTTAGTTTTTTATGTTTGTTTACCTGCACAATTAGTTAGTCCTCTCACAAAGCTACGTGTATAAGATTAACAAGAGTATGCAACTCTTAATGCCAGGTCATCCACTATGAACTGCCAAATGATTCAGAGACTTTTGTCCATTGGTCTGTTCGTACTGGACACGCCGGGAAAGAAGGAATGGCTATCTTAATGTATACAAGTAGTCAAAGGAGAACTGTCAGATCCATTGAGTGAGGTGTAGGTTGCACATTTGAGTTTATTAGCCCTCCAGCAATGCATGAAGTTTTGGAGTCATCCGCTGAGCAAGTTGTTGCGACCCTCAAAGTGGTTCATCCTAAGTCTGTAGGGTTTTTCACTCCAACAGCACAAAAACTAATTGAAGAGCAAGGTGTAAATGCTCTAGCTGATGCTTTGGCTCATTTGAGTGGTTTTTCGCAACCTCCTACATCTTGGTCTCTTACAAATCATGAGCAGGTAAATTAGAGACATCTGTGGCAATTTTGGTCATCTGTGCTTCTATAACCCTAACTTTTAAAGATTCATTTCAAGATTTAGGAAAATAAGTGGTTGCTTATTGGAGCATGGACCATTTATGTTGGGAAAATAATTTGTTGATCCTATGTGCTGTCAAATTTTGAGAAAGTGCATTTATATAGCCACTGATACCAATTGATCTTTCAGAACATGGTTTTTGTATGTTTCTGCTGATTAACTGGTAATTAGAGATTATGGAAAATTGTGCCTGCTGCTGTATCTTATAATATTCTACTGGACAAATGCGTTGTAGGGTTGGGTTACGCTGCAATTGACTCGGGATCCATCTTATTCTAGAGGTTTCCTTTCTGCCCGATCCGTCACTGGATTTCTATCTGATGTCTATTCTCCGGCAGCAGATGAACTGGGGAAGATATATTTGGTTGCAGATGAAAGGGTATCTACCAAACCAGAGCACTACCTTTATAAATTTTCCCACTATAGTTTCGTTCTTGGTTGTACATTTTTTTCATATAGTTTATGGTGCCAATGACAGGTTCAAGTGGCGGTTTTTGATCTTCCTGAGGAGATTGCAAAGGAGTTGCTGAGTCAGCCAACACCACCTGGGAACACTATTACAAAAATTTCCAAGGTTGTGTGAGGGCTCAAGATACCTCATAGGGTTGAGATTACGATGGTTCACATAAATGCAGTTGCTTCCATGCTTAGATATTGCCATAGCGTCAGTTTTGGTGCTAATTGCATTTTCAGAGCTAATTCACTTTTCTTTTATATTGACAGTTACCTGCTCTGCAAGATGATGGGCCCCCTAGTGATTTCTATGGTAGATTTTCTAGCAGAGACAGGAGTCGTCGGCCAAGTCTTAGAGACCGGAGAGGATCGAGATTGTCCCAAAGTTGGGGCAGTGGTCGTGATGCTGATGATGATGTTGGTCTATTTAGACGTGGTGGCCGCGGTTCCAGAATTGAAAATAGCTGGAGTCGCCCCTCAAGAAACAATGATAATGATTGGCTTATAGGTGGTAGGCGATCCAGTAGGCCATCTTCGAGGGACAGGTATATCTTTCTGCCTATGCAAATCTTGCGAGTATTCCCTAAGCAATTTTGTCCGCTCTTGGTACATATGGAATTGATGTAGCATTGCAGACTTGTGTTGGAGAGTTGATACATTATCCTCCATCGTTTAGCAAATATATTTCTTTTCAATCACCAATGATACTTGACATGGCCATGTAAATCTCACTGATATGGCATTGTGTCATGACAGGAGCTTCGGAGGATCGTGCTTTGTATATGGGCGTGCGGGGCACAGGGCATCTGAATGCCCCAGTAAGCAAGACTACTGATTGTATTTATTTAAATGTGTTGCTTTTCATACACTGAGCAAAAAAGTGGAGGGTCCTACTTGGCCGCCGCTGTCGCCACCACCGCCACCGCCACTGCCACCGCTTTGTGCTCTACCTGCTTGTTTATAACAGATTGGTCAGTGTCTTTGTGTTGGAGAGACAATGAAAAGAGTTACAATGATCAACCCCGATTTAGCCCCAGAGCTTCGATATGCTTGGCATGGACCCCGAGTCAATCCTGCTGACACTCCATGCCAAATTGTTGATACTTAGCATCTTTTTGATAGTTTCCCTTTGGCTAAAGAAAGAACTCTTCTTTATATGAGTTATCATGTCAATGTAAAGGTGTGTCGGGATCAATTCTTGTGAAACCTTATCTGGATCTTTTTGGAATGGGATGTATCCTCCAATTTAGTTGCGAACGGTTGCTTTCATGGACTCATGTCATCTATAGGCTTATGATGAAGATGAAACTAGTTTATAAGCTCCCCATGCACGGGACGGGAACATCAGAAATTATCTTATGGTGTCTTCCAATTTTTCTGCATGTTTTAGTGATAATTTGAGTGATTGTTGTATGTGCTTATTTTTTGCCAATTATGGAAAATTGTGCCTGCTGACGAAAACAATGTCTCTTAGTTCATTTTCGTGGCACTCGCCGCCACAGAATCGGATAAGCTTTCAAGCACATGACTTGTGTGGTTTGATTTATATACACAATCCTCAAGCATTATCACCCAGAAGATGGTCTAGAGCAATATTTTCATCCTAAATCATGACTCTGGACATACTCAAAATATGTCAAAAGTAAATAATTCAAGAGTTTGTTCATACCTTGAGCAATTGGCGAGCATGGCTAGGTAAGTAATCAACAACGTATCATTGCACTCCTCGAAGAACAGCAAATTGGAGAAGAATTTAGGCAAGAAAGTGAACATCAAAATTATTCAGCAACTAATGTATAAAAAGTTATTGATGAGACAACATGAATGATTATTGACGAGACAGTACTAACAAGTTATTGCTTTTTTTGTAAAGAAAACATCATGAATCCTCAAATCCCGGACATCAGATCATGTAAATCAGATCATATAAATCACCAAAATGTGTTTTTGAAAACATTAATGTTATAGGATCCTGTCTGCTCTTTTCTATATTCATCACCATCACTGGACATATCCTCCCCGACAACGTGGACCACGTAATCTTCTGCATGACTGGTAAAAGTCTGCCCCCATTCCGATGCTCGAGCTGATTCACTGTTCTTTGTTTTCTCTATGGAGTCATGGACGCGTTTGGGATCATCAACGGAAAACCCCCACTCCATTCCATCGGAAAGTACGTCACACGTCCTTGGCTGAACATAATGCCTCCCATCTCCCTCTAACGACTGGTCGTCATCCACAGCCCCCATATGATCCTTGACAAGGTTAGCCACCTCTCTATCAGAACATCCATCATTTCTCTAGAAACCTAATCTTCCAGTTAGAACAACTGGTGATTCTTCTTTGTCCTTTATTTCATCAGAATCTTGCTGTTTGGCCCTTTTAGCATCTGAATGAGCATCATGATGTTGATCCTCATTACAATTCCTTTCAACATTTTCAGCGTGAACATCAATATGGTTCCTCTTCGTGGGAAGACACTTCCTAATACCATCATCTCCTACCAAGGGCTCCACATGATTGGTGGATCGAGAAACCAAGTTTGGTTCATCAACTGTGTTAGGAGCATATGTGTCTCCCACATCAGGCGCACATGTAAGTCCAGTATGTCCACCATTATGAATGACGGTCCTATTCAAATGACAAACATCTGCCAATCTACCCTCTTTTTTTTAGAATCAGCATGTGGATGGGTACCTGCAAGTATTGTATCTTTCAGCTGCCAAAAAACAAGAAAAAAACCAATTTAAACCTGAATGAAAGAGGATATCATGACGATAGACAGCACTGGTATGAAAGATCTGCTTACCTCCTCTAGAGCAGTTTTTGGCAGAGGTTCTCTTGTGCGTTAAAAATGAGTGAAGGTCCCATTTCAAAAACTCATTCGCAGTTACTTCAAGATCAGATGCAGAGCCCTAACATATAACAAATTCATAAACAGGGGAATAGACACCAAACTTCAGCAATCATTAGAACAGAACCAGTGGAAAGATGTCATGAAGAAAATAAAACACATTTTCACTGCATCATTTATTAGAACTCACATTATGGAACATTTACTGTCGGACATTTTTGCAGCTCTTTGATGTATCAATTTTCGCCTTTGATCCCAATGAGGACCAAGTACTGTTCATGCTTCCATTTCTAGGGCCACATAACTCCTCCAAGCATCTCAAAGAAACAACTTCCTCCATATTTTTTCCCAAGTGAGCAGGTAACTCTGGAGCCGCTTTAATGATACCTGAAAAGCATAAACCATATGAATGCCCAACAAAAATGATGAGAAAGTGGACCAAAACTTGCAAAATGCTACTGTCGAAGGTGAATACCATGCAAGAGGGATGGCTTAACTTGCTTGAATTTTGCCAAATACTCAATAATCCAGAACCAGGGAAGGCTCAACTCAGATGAACTTTTGCCATCCATGGAAGCACTGTTGAGCAGTTGGGACAACAAGGATTTCTTCAACTCATGCCTTCATCAATCCATAACAAAGATTGCTTTCTACAGAGAGAAAAAATAACGATGATTTAAAACTGATCGTGCATTTTGCAAAATTATGCACCTGGCATATATGATGGGCAAAGAACTCTCAGTATCAGCTTAAAAGCTATGAATCAAATATAACTACAGCATGAACGAAATTTTTCTGATCATGCACCATATGAAAGATTCATTTGGCAAGGACGCTCCAGAGTAGTGATCCTCTTTGTCAAAAGAAGCAAATATGCCATGACATCCTAAATGGAGTACTTCCACAGTGGAATCAAATGAAAGCCAATTATTGCCATGCTCACTAAATTCTCACATAAGTGACCCAAGTAACAATTGAATGCAAGCACTATTAAGAAGTAAACACGTTAGTTTTGATACTTTGCTTATACTGAGAAAGTTAAAATAGCTAAACAGAACCAAAGTCAAAAAGCTTTTCGTGCAGCACATGGAAAGGAGTAACAAAAAGTGCTGAATCATAAAGGTGCAATTAGGTGAAAAATCCGTACAAATAAACCATTTAACCATTCTGGCATGGCCTTCTCAGATAATATTGCACAACACACGAACCCATATGAACAATCAAAATTGACAAAATTATAAGATTAAAATCTTTGAACCACCAAGTCCCATGAACTCAGTAAGACTGACAGAATTAAAAAGATAAACTAACTCAAGACAGAGTGTGAGCAAAAACAAGGTCATAAGGTTAACCGCAATCATTGATGACAAGCAATTCGACTAATTCCCTTTCCGGCAAAACCAAAAAAGAGAATGAGAAAACAAGAAAAATGGACACTAAAGTCAGATACAAAGCATGAGCAGAGGAGCAGAAAATGCTTATCAATAGAAGAAATGCAACCATTTAATTCAATTCCAGGGTGTTCATGAATCTAGATACACCCACCAACTATTCCAAGAGATCTCAAGTAACATCAGCTACCCCATGTGTTCAGTTCATCAAAAGAGTCACATTAGTTCAGTGTCTACTCTTCCTATAATTTTTCTTGACAAACAGCATCTAAGATTAACTAGCTTTCAACAAACAGAAATGCCGTGACTCCCAACTTGTCAATAATCGAGACAGATAGATACCCATGTATGATTTTGTTACGGCAGCCTGATCTAAAAGTCCACTTCGTGCGGCAAAATTGGGTCCACAGTTCAGCTTGCGGAGGGACATATAATCGAAAGTCCAGTCACAATTTCCAAAGGGAAAATACACAATCAAAGTCCCACTGAAAGAAAAGAACGGATCAACACAAGTATTTCCACGCATAAGATCGTGCTCGCGCGACCAAGAAAGACGGAGAGAGCCCAAAATCCAAGAAAATCCCTACCCTTAAATCCAACTTCAACAAGATCAAAATTTTCAGCAAAACCCACTTTCTTGCTCGTTCCCCACCAACGCTCATAGCTCATGCGAACCCGCTTTCATTCAAAAATCATACCGTTCGCCATATACGGGACGTGGGTCGACCACTCCCGCGTTAATCTCTCACAATTCAGGCAAAACCTCACGGCCGATTCCTTTCTTTTACTTATAACATCCCCACCACTTCCTGAAACCAAACGACGAATGAAAAAACGAAAGCGGAGAAGGGATGACGACATACCGAGAGAGGACAAAGGAGGCGGTTCGGTGTTGGGGTGATTATTGTGGGCACATTTCTTCTCGCCTGGAAGTCTGCAATGACGGAACAGGCGATTGCCTCCCCGGAAAATCTTGAAACCCCCCGGACACAAGCGATTCAACAGCTCGGTGGAGCGAAGCAGCGAGATTACGTCGGGCTTCGACTTGACGGGTCGGCCTAAGATCATGTATCCAGAAGTGGGCTCATCTTCGGATTTGCCAAGAACGGAAAAACCGGACAAGGGTAGAGAGACAGACAGTCACAGTTTCACTTCTCGCGTTGCTGCGCTTAGAATCAGAAGCAATAAACCAGTGACCTTCTGATCGCAGATTTAGGCCAAGCTTTCACCCCCAAAACAAAGATGCGAACATAAAAACAAATAAAATCGAACCTGACTTGCGGTCGCAGATTTAGGGCTTCTCGAGCGACTGCTTCGAGCAGGGCGGAGCGATTGCTTCTCGGTCGCGAGTCGGGGGACGGAAAGAGGCGAGCGAAATCGGCCGTCGGGAGAGAGCGCGATTTAGGAGGAAGTGCGCCGAGAGAATGGAGCCCTGCTGAGATGAGGCCGTCGTCGGGAGGGAGCGACGGTCGTCGGAGGAATCGCTAGACCGGAAGGAGCGTCGGAGGAGGAAGAGAGAGTAAAGAGGAGAGAGAAGACAGAGGAGAGAGAATTCCCTTTCCGGTTTTTTAAATGCCCGCGCGTTGGTTTAAATTAGAACGACGTGAGAGAGAAGAGGGAGCCGACGTGGACCTGCCAGCGGACAGGTGTCGACGCGTGAATGGATCAGAGCACGGATGACGTGGTCCTTTGAGGGTACCTAATATTTTCTCACCCCACGTGACCACTTTCTTCCTCTTTCTTCTCTCCTGTTCGTGCGAACAAAAACCAGAAGCTGAAGAAGCCGAGTAACAGCAGCTCGCCCCTCAGCCGTCGCCGCCCGTCCCGCCGCCGCACCGCACGTCCGCGCCCGTGCGCGCGCCGCTCGCCGCCGTGCACCGCCTGCCCTCTCCTCCGCCCAGACGCCCCTCCCCCGCGCGAGTCAGCCCCATTCGGCCCCTGTTCAGCCCGGTTCCGCCCCGTCCGGCCAGCTCCGGCCACCGCCCAGCCCCGCCGGACTTCCCCGACGTCCCCCTTGCTCTCCGCCGGCCTCCCCTCGCCGATTTGGCCGCTGGATCGGCTCCGGCCAGCCAAGGGCAGAAACCCACGAGTGGGTTTCCAGCCCCTTCGGGCCCGCTTTTGGGCCGTTTCCGGGCCCCGGATCCGTGAGTTGCTTTGGGAAGAATCGTTCCTCGCATCGCCGCCGTAGGATTGATCCAATTTGCGCGCGATTTGATGAGTAATCTCACTAATCTCGAATTAGTTGGCTAATTACGCTTAAGGTTGGTTTAGATTTAATTAATTATGTTTAGGTTGTTAGATTAGAATAAATTAGCAATTATTAGTCAATTGTGATGCGATTTAGATAAATTGATTGCGTAATTAGTAAGTAGACATGGTCTACTAATTATTGGAAGTGTCTCGGGATTTTTCCCGACCCTTAGTGGGCTCCAATTAGGCTTTTCGGGCCTAAGTGGAATTTTTAGTATTTAAATATTAATTTTCGAAATTAAATTAAATAATTATTTATTTTCCGAAAATTCAACAGAGATGGCCCGGGACCGGAATATTGTGCTGATGACCGTGGTGAAGTCCGTTTATTTAATCGGGCTTTATTTTGAGCTAAATTGAATTTTTAATATTAATTATTTAATTTTCGAAATTAATTATTTAATTATTTATTTTTCGGAAATTAAGATGTTGATGGCCGACGACCGAAATCTCGTGCTGATCGTCGTGGCGCAGCCCGTTTATTTATTTGAGCTCCACGTTGTATGGAATTGAATGAATTGTGATATTTTAGGGATTTACCCTAAATTGATTGGAATCGATTGAGATTGAATTATTGATTTGGTGTTTGGCCAAGTATGTTATTCGGCATTTATAATGTTTTGTTGAGTTGATTTAATTATTTGATTGAGAAATTATTGGGCATTGGTTGTCGGTATTGAAAGAAGATTGGTAATCTCTTGAAAGAGGACACGTGGACTCGGTGAATTGGAATGTCACCTGGAAAATGCACGTGAGTTCAGTGGTTGAATATGTCACCTTGGCGAAGAGGTCGCCTGAGAGAATGCACGTGGCTCGGAGACTCGGTATGTCGTCCTGGAGAATGCACGTGGCTTGGTGACAGAGTTTGGCATCTAAAAGGGCACGTGGCTCGGTGATCTGATGCGTCACTTTGGTAAGCGAGTACCTTAGAGAATGCACGTGGGTCCAGGCATCTAAAAGGACACGTGGCTCGGTGATCTGATACGTCACTTTGGTAAGCGAGTACCTTAGAGAATGCACGTGGGTCCAGTATTCGGAATGGCATCTAAAAGGGCACGTGGCTCGGTGATCTGATGCGTCACTTTGGTAAGCGAGTACCTTAGAGAATGCACGTGGGCCCGGGCATCGTAAAAAGGACACGTGGCTCGGTGGCTTGATGTACCACCTTGGCGAAGAGGTCGCCTTAGAGAATGCACGTGGGTCCGAGGTTTGAGGCACGTGGCTCGGAGACTTGGAAGGTCGTCCTGGAGAATGCACGTGGCCTAGCTTTTAAATATCCCACAGTGGGGATTGATTTGTTTGACATGTAATCGACTAGGTCGATGCTTTGATTTGATGTTGTGAATTGATTGACTGAATGGAAATGACCGTGAGTGGTCTTGTTGGAATATAATCGACCAGGTCGATTTGATCGATGCTTCGATCGTTGATATGATTGCTTGGGTGCCTATTATGAATTGTACTGACTTGCAGGTGGGATCAGAGGCCAAGGTAAGTCATCTGCCCTGTGCGTGTTTAGGCAGCCTTTAGTATATTGGTTTACTAATCGGGCTTAGTGGGGTAGAACTCGCTGAGACGTAGTCTCATCCCAGTTTGGGGAAACCATTTCAGGACCCCGCTAAAGAGCTGAGAAGGAGGAATCCGAGAAGGAGGACTCGGAGGCGAATCTTAAGGAGAAAGATTTTTGGAAGAAGAAGGCAATCTTGAGAGGGGCCTTGAGTATGGCCCAGTTCGTCTAAGTTTCTGTCTTCTTTTGAGATCTCCTTTTTGATGTGATTAAAGTTTAGAGTAAAAAGTTGTAGAGTGCTCTGGTTTGTGCTTTGTATAAAAGTTTGGTTATAAATTTCAATATGAAAAATATGGCCCTGCTTTTCTATCCCATCGATTTATTGTCTGGGGATTTTAACTGCTTCCGCATGTGCTTAATAAATGAAAGGGTCGGCGATACATTGTCCTGGGATATCGCATTATAAAATCGACCAAGCCAGAAGGATGTGTGCGTGCCCGAGGATCGGGGCGTGACATCATGAATGGTGAGGTGTTCTACAAAAACGAATTCCTATCAATCGGCGAGCAATATAACATGAGCAATTTAAGATAACAATTTGAAGCTCTCGGCAAGAGGCCAACATAGAACAATCGTATGATCGAGTCTCAATGAATCGACCGCGTCCTACCTTGGGGAGATCCGATCCGAACGGTTACCTGCTAATAAATGAAGACACTGAAAGACTTGGAGAATCTCACGAAGATGAAACTAAGGCGACGAATCAAATTAGCGATGAAATTGCTCGACGAAGATATTCAGCTGCAACTGGCTCCGACCGCAGGCGTGGACATTGGATTCGGTCCAGAGCACTCAAGATGAGAGGAAGATATTTTTCTCGATCTGTGCGCGTGCATTCTTGCTTCGCTCGGTTCCTCAGCTCTCCCGCACGCACCAAGCGAGGGAGAAAGAGCACGAGAGAAGTTTCGATCGGTGGAGATGAGCGTCCGTTCTCTGCTCCGTCACGGCCGCGATTGTGGTGACCGGCGAGGGAGATTTGACGGCGGGTGTCACCGATCGGAGATGGTACAAACGATCGATTGATGGTGATGGAGCCGTAAGGAAGTGGCATCCTCAATCGCATTATTTCATGTTGTGTATTTCACCAACTATTTATTTCCATGATTTAATGATTTAAATATTACGAAATAACATAATTTTGACCATTATGTAACAATATAATTTAAATCAGTCACATGACATCACGTATAACTTTTACGGTAGATTTGATTACATAATTCTTTCGTTTGTTTAAGATCACATATATTTCAAACAAAGTAAGCATGTAAAAGCATTTCAAATGATTTTTAATTACTAGAACATTGTATAAATTTCTCAAAATTTGTAGCATTTAGTATTAAATGCTAAAAAGTTAGGATTTAAAGCTAAAGCACAATAAAACAAGACAAGAAGTATAGCAAAATGGTACCGTCATGTTTATTACATGCAAATAATATATTTACTTTGTCCAACTTTCAAAATATCAATTTCTTATGTACATGTAGCGTCATGATATTTGTTAGTGTGTAAAATTTTTAACCTCTTTTAGAAGGTAAGACAATAAATAGTAGAGAATTCTTTTGTATTCATATTTAAAAGATAAGACGTTAATTGGTAACTTGCGAATCATCTTCATTATCTCAAGTTATGATTTCGTCCATCTATAGTTATGTATGAGCATAGTGTATTTTAATATATGCATGGGGTATCTATGTAATTTTTTTATTTTGGCAAAAGCTTGAGATGGAAAAGCTCATTGGGTTTGGTCAACTAACAATACAAATAGCAATTTCTTTTTGGAATGGTTCTTCAATCAAATGATTTTTTTTAACAAAAGATAAAAAAAGAAACACTATCACTAAGGCGAGAAACTAGCCCAAATATAGAGAGGGAGGGATTTTACCCGCCTCCATTGGGCCACAAAAGGAAGAAAAAATAGAAATTGTAAAAAGAAAAGAAAAGATACAACTGCAACCCTTATCCATGCACATTATCAATCACTCACACACATTCACCCAAACCCTAATACAAATAACTTGGAAATGAATCCGAATATTTTCGCAAAACCTCTGCTTTACCTCCCGCAGCACCCCCATGCTGAAGACACATGAGCCAAGCACGATGCCCCTCTTCTAATATATTGAGTCTCTCCCTCCATGCATATCTTCGAGTCTCTTGCACCAATCCTTCCATCCCTCGCTCCCCTCATAGTACAGTGGATCCTCCCCATCCTCAAGGAGTGACAAATGCTTCCATTCGCTCCACACCCACTGTGGATCCTCCCTATCCTCAAAGAGTGAAGCCGGATCCATTAAGCAATTCTTTTCAATCTCAACCTTCAAAACATCCTCTAGAGGATTGGATTGCAACACATATCCCAACTTTTTAACGGTTGCACCCGTTACTCTAATATTAAGGCTAAATATCGGATAACTCTCGTCAAATTGACCAAAGTCGACTGCTCCCTCCAATAATCCCCACAGTGCATTTGTTCTGAAAAATTGAAACCACACGTGCTCCGTATCATATGAAGCGAGAGTTCCCGATACCTCATTCCGCCTTTGGCCGTTGACACGTGGTACAATGTCAAAAGATACTTCATTTTTTCCATCTTCTACATCAAAGACAACACAGAGAAAAAATCCTACGAAGTTGTTGTACAAGTCTTGCGAAGCCTTGAAAGATATACTATCATCTTCAACAAGAACGAACCCCTTTGGCATCTCTCTTCCGGGGCTAACATTCCCATAATAATACCAAAGGCTGGAATAGCAATACCTCTGTTATATGTGTGAATTATTAGAAGTATCCAAGTTTGTAATTAGTTCAAGAAAAAGAGTTTGATTTGTGCATATTCCTAGTAATTCAACTAAAGCAAGAGTTCTGTAATAATTGGACATATTGATCGTTGCTTATGTTGGAAATCATTCCCCTGCAAGTGCTACCCACCCCTAATGTTAGATTGAATCACCCTAAACGCAGCTCATACAATACAAGTGTAATATATAGGAAGTGAAAAATTGATGGAAAATAGAATAGCATATCCAAGAAATTAATCGTCCTCGTCAGACCCCATTGTCTAATGTTCATTGTTACGAGTTCACTTTGAGGATCGCTGATTCCCCAATACAAATTATCCTAATTGAACTCCAACTTACTTGCAACAAATTTAACTTTATTAAAATAAATTTTAAAAAAAATTCTACTTGCACTCAAACTAACGGAAAATTGGAAAGGAAAATTTAATGCATGCCCTCTCCACAGACTAGCCTCATCTAACCACTTGCCCCTTTTATGTCTACTCTAACTTTATCTAAAAGGAGAATCTCAAATGCAATATTCTCTATTAATAAAATTAAATCACACTGTCCAAGTAATCTGCATGTGGCTAGCCAGGCATGTAGTACGATGGTCCCCTATCATAATAGCAACAAACACCTAAGAGTGAAAAAAGGTCTCATGTTAAATTATTGAATTATTATAGTTGTGTAGTTTTATCTTAGTCTATAGAGTTGATCTAGTACTATTATTGGTGTCAGTTGTTATGATCAACCATAACATCAAGAACCCCGTGTCCATTTGTTCGTTAGATTTTCTAAGATTACCGTATTTTTCAATACAAGAATTACGAACATCGGGTCTTCATCATTGCATCAAGTTGAGATTTTGTTAAGCTTTATACACATGCAGAATCGCTTTATATTAAATTTATTTGTTTGTCTAGAATTTACAGTTTTGCATTACATGCACCCAATGTACACCATATCAACACATGCATATACGCACGCATATACACACGCACACATTGGGAGAAGGGGGAGGGGGAGTGGGGGGGGGGGGGGGAGAGAGATACTTTGATTAACGAATCAACCATGTTCAATCCTTTTTCCTTTGTGCTCATTGGATTATCTTCACGCAAAACCTCATAGAATAAATCTGGATCTAGCAACTGATCGTCTTGAAGCAAAACCTCTGAATCATTCTCTAGTGGCTTGCATATTAGTCGGAATCCACACTTCTTCCCAAGTAGTTCGTGATAATTGCATACTCTAATGCTAATGTGGAAATGAGTCAGGTCATTTGGACCAAAATGGTCTACTATCCAGAAATCCTTTGATTCCATATACTCCAGCCACACATTATCCAAATCAAAGAACTTGAAATGCCTTCTGTGTGTTGTGGCTTTGCAATTAACAGATCCTATAACCTCAAATGCAGTACTCTCATTTGGCTCATACAACCTTGCCTCTACTTGAAATACAACACAAAAAGCTACTCCTAGGATCTTTTCGTATAAGTCTTTTGAAGCCATGAAAGATATATAACCCTCTTTATTGGGCAGCAACCACTCTGGCATCTCTCCTCCAGGTAGAACAACTTGGCGATTTGGTTGGCAATGAAATTTCTGTCATGGATGTAGACTGTTAGATAGTTTTTTTGAAATTGGCACCTAAAAGAAGGATTATGATGGGTTAAGTGGCCATCCTAGAGTTTTATATATAATTAGCAATAGCAATACAAAGATTCTGTTTGTACTTAATTGGTGGAAACAAGACATGTATTGTTGAAGATTTTGTAACCAGATGAACATGTGTTATTGAAGTTTTTCATTGGGCGGTCCTTGTAATTTAACAGCGAACTAGAGTTCTATATATAAAGAGAATATCATTTGCATTGTCTTACAACAACCTCCACTATATATCTACACAATCACTTTTTATATGTTTGCTTTTTCTTTTTTTTAATTAGCCCACCATTCCGGGATTTTTAGCCTTTTGCAATGCACAAACACCCAATGCAAGCCACAATGTACCCTACTCCATATCAATGTGTGTGTGTGTGTGTGTGTGTGTGTGTGTGAGAGAGAGAGAGAGAGAGAGAGAGAGAGAGAGAGAGAGAGAGAGAGAGAGAGAGAGAGAGAGAGAGAGAGAGAGAGAGAGAGAGTCTAACCTCAGGCATAAACAAATCATTCATGGGGAACCTATTACGAACTAGCTCCCGACTTGAATATAACTCAACCTTCTCAACGTCACATATGTTGGAGGGAATTCTAGTTAGAGATTTGCAATTATTTGCCTTTAGTCTTATCAATTTCCCTAGAATCTTGGGGATCTCTTCTAGTTGTTGGCAATTCGAAACCTCAAACTCTTCCAAGTCATTTAGTCTCTCCAATGTAGGGAGGTTAGTAAAATTGTTTCTAGACAATATTAATCTGAATAAGCGGGGACAAGAAAGATTTTCCAGGAACTCTACTTCTGATAGATGGCACCCTTCAAGATTCAACCACTTTAACATAAGAAATCCCGTCTCTGTATGGGGTTCACTCAAATCCTCCTCTTCCTCCTCCTCCTTCTTTGGAAACTTGATTAGTTGTGAACAACCACTAACTATTAGGGCTTCAAGATTTTGCAATTTGTAAATGTTAGATGGAAGTATTGCCAGTTTCTTGCAATTCATTAAATACATCTTCTTGAGAGAGACAAGATTTTTTATGGATGTAGGAAGTTCTTCAATTGAAGTCTTGTGTAGATCAATTTCTTGCAAGCTTCTATTCTTATTTGGAATATCAGGGAATCTTTGCAATTTAGAGCAATGTCCTAACTCCAACAACCGTAACTTACGGTGATTTGCAATTGAATCATGGACACGCTCCAAGTTTTTGCACATAGAGAAATTCAATTCCTCGAGATTTGGAATATAAGAGACATCCGGCATACAAACCAGTGACTGGCAATTAGCAAAGTTAATGAACTTCAATTTTTCAAAGTCCTGCAAGAACAACAAACCAAGTTGCATAGACATTCCAGAACGATCAAAGAAAAAAGTGAAATATATGTTCATTTCAAAATCTGACTGTGATTTTGAAACAAAAATCACTTTATCATAATTGAAGCCACATGTGATTAGAATTCACTAGATCATATGGTTTATATAGAGCACACCATCTCACTTTAGAAAATGAGTTTAGTAAGCAATCCTTGTAAATTTGCGAACGCTTGTAATTGCACTATGCACCGGAATGGCGTGGCCACTTCCGCTATGTATACGTGCAAAAACAATACTTGTGATTTAGGGAGAGAGTGTGTAACCTCAAGTAGGAGCACATGAGCCATGATCATTCCTTTGCCAACTTATTCATCACATGCATTTAAGCTAACATCTAGAATTTTATGTAGAGATTCGCAACCACCCGCCTGCAGATCCCACAAAGGCAGTGGAAGGTCGGGAATCTCTTCTATTCATTACTTATTAAGAAGTGGTGATTGGTTGATCGTTTTTTTTTTTTTTTAAATAAGACATGTTGTGTATGCCTAATTGGTCATAAACATAACAAAAATATCAAAAATAATAGAGTCCGAGCTGTCTTGCATAGTTTTTTGCTTTGAGCTAGATATATGTTGGTGTAGTGTAAGAGCTCAAAGTTTACTATATCATAATAAACACAACCACCACGTATATACCTTGCATTTGTATACATAAATAAAAAAATGTAGATGCATCGATAGACTTTGACATCTCGATCCAGTGGATTTCATGAGTGATTTATTAAACCTTTATGGTGCATGTCCAACATGGTAAGTCTTTTTGCACCTTCTTTTGATTAAGCTTTAACTACTTTATTCTTGAGATGCCTTTATCAATGAGTTGTCATTCCATAATGATTTGGATATTTTTTATACAAAAATTTTTCAATGAATTTTCTAAAATTATAGCACATCATTCCGAAAGAAGAAAATAATATTAAATGAAAGGGAGTCTAAGGAATGAGATTTGACATGTCATATCTGAAATTGTATTTGAAGGCATATCTCTCGAAAGATAAAAGGTGGTGAGTGTTTATATAGGGCAAGTCAAGAATGTCAATTAAACTTCATAAATTGAGACAAACCTAATCAACACTTTCCCTCGCGCATGCGCATTGTGAATGGAAATGTTGCTATTAGTAGGATGGGGCTTACCAGACAGTTTTTATATGGTAAGAAATTTGAAAATGATCATCATGGAGCCTCAATGGTTTACACGTTATTGAGTTTCATATTAGTGAATTGTACACCTAGATGGTATTCCAAAAACATCCCCCTTCCAATAGTGATGTGAAGTTTGTGTGTCACTTTTGGCATTCCTTATGGTGAAAAGAGGGGACTCCACCTTAGTTCAATTTTGCTAGCCATCCTCAAACCAATAGAAAAGCTGAGGCTGTTAATAGAATTTTGGGCAATTTATTAAGTATTTTTATTGGAAAACATTTTAAACAATGAGATTTGTTATTGTTTCAAGGTGAATTTGCTAATGATAATTCGGTGAGTCAAACTGCTGGAAAATACCAATTTGAAGTTGCGTACCGAAAACATCTTTGAAGTTCTTTGGATCTTACGCCACTGCCCACTAAACGCCAATTTAGTGGATATTCTGAAGAAAGAGCTAAGGAAATTAGGCAATTACAAAAGTGAGCTTCGTGGAGAGTATGTAATTTAATCTATCTTCGTATCATGAAGACCAGGAGCTTCATGAGGTTGGCCTTGATGACGAGTCTTTTGCAATAGAGGGAGAATGATATTGGAAGTACTTCGAATCCGTATCAAAATATTTTAAGATCCTCTCTTGTGATTTGAATTGTGGGGATAAAATATATTTTCTTGATCTGTAAGTTTGTTTATAATATATTTAGGAATGCTTTGATCTCGATCAAAAATTTTGATTATATTGTTGCACATATGAATTTCGTAAATTAGGTAGGTTGTTTTTACTTAATCAGAGGTTATTCAAAGGTATCCTAGGCTACTGGCTGTAAACATCATCTTGGTCCCTCATTGTAAACACAGCATTATTAAATGAAGTTTTATTCCTGGGTGCTGTCCCTTATAAATTATCCTTCGTCTGTCTGTCCGCCCTTTAGTGGATTCCTAGTGTCCACGAGCGATCAAGAGAATGTTGAGACCTTCGAGTGGCGTACGAAAGTGGTGATTCGGCTGAGGAAGACCTAGATTATCCAGTCTCGTCCTTCCTATTCATTGTGGTGTTTTCCACCACACTAAGATAAAAAAAAAAAAAAAAACCCTTTTTTTATTTGCTCGTTCAACACAATCCGAAGTCCGTGGGAAGGACAAGCATGACAGGAAAATTAAAAGACAATGATTTCATGCGTTTTGTAAAAACGGTAACGTTTCTGAAAATATTTTTTAAGAATTCATTTTTCAGAAAAATAATAATATTTACGATATTGATTGAAACCTGAAAATAAAGTAGAAAATATTTTTCACTATTTGGTTTGTGTACTCCTTTAAAAAATATTATTTCTTTTTTATTTTATTCTTTTCTTTTATTCTTTCAAAAAAATAATTTTTCTTTTCTTTTTCCTTGTTCTTTGGCTAAATACTAGGCCATGCAAGCTTGAGCCTCGCCAACCTCCAACGAGTTCATCCCTCGCCTATGTTTGGTCACCAATCATTACTGTGCCTTTTTATAAACATAGTAATATAATTGATATTTGAAAAATTGAGTGAAACCACCAAATTAGAAGCACTTAATGGGAAACGTGTGAGAGTTTAATTAAACTTATTAACTTACGCATTTCTCTGTGGATAAAATGTTTGCAAAATAAGTAATTGACACATTTTCGTGAAGAAACAAAATTGAGATCCTGTAGAAGGTCGTCTTGGCTTTGTATACTAATGTAGATGATATGCATATAAATATAACTACAAATACATAATACATGTATAACCTTAGAATAGATTTAGATTTAAGTATATTCAAATTAGCGAAGTGAGCCTATTACTGACTTCTCTCTGCAAAAGCCCTTTTAGTCAAGCTTCAAAGACGTTGCGCACTTATAGAGTGCATACTTCAGCTGGCTTCGAAGTGCCAGATGAAGAGCACTAACACCTCCGCAGAGGAAGTCTTTTCTATGGAGTCGTACTCCACAATCTTCTTTTTATTTAAGCAGGAGAAAGAATTGGATTATCAAATCTATTTCCCCTTCTGCTCTACTGCTAGGCTAGAGGACACCCAACACGGGGATGTGAAGAATCTTTTCCATCCCATGTTTCGTTTCCTCTCGAAGAAATAGAGTAAGGGTTTTAATGGATGGCTCGATTGAAAAAAAAAAAAAAAGACAGGAAAGAGGAAAGATTTTTGAGGTAAAATTTTCCAACTTTTTGAATATGAATTTATTAGCCATAAAGATAAAGAAAGCTTTCTTTTAGTTCCGCTTCTTCTTCCCTCCAAAGATAAAGAAATATTAGTTAGGAATGGCTGATTAGGTTAGTCCGACCGAAAAAAGACAGGACTTTTCGGCCACTGTTATAGAGTTATCAAGCTTGTACCTACCTATGTAAAGACTAGCTTCCGATACAGATCCCTTACTACACAGTTTCTATGTTTCTTTTCATTATCCGCTCCATGCAATCGGAGAGGGGACAATGGGAGTTTCAGTCAAAAGCATTTAGCGTGCACCCACTTCAATGGTCAAGCAAATATGCAAGAAAAATCTCTTTCTCTTTACAAGCGCAATTTCCAAAAGAGTGTAGTCAGCTTGTCTCTACTGTATGGGGTAGAACCTTTAATAACATTTTCAGAATCTATCCTTTCAAAAACATAAAATTAAATCCTTCCTTGATGTATATTGAATTTTCAAGCACAACCATCATTCATTCTTTATATTATATCACCAATTACTTTTTGCCCCAATTTTCGGTACTCAAAAGTTACCGATTCATTAAGTTCACTGTTCTTAAAATTTTCAAAACTCAATATCTTGAAAATAAGTTTGGACTTTTTTCTTGAATATTTTGGTTCAAAGCAAAATCAAGATTCGCATAAGGGAAGTGTTTAATACTCCCCTATAACGGAAAGATTCCACTTATGTTGGTTCATGGAGTAGATTGAGATCCTGTATATTAAGGCTTTAATCAAATGTGTACAATTTAATAGATGTAGATATTTCTTAAGCACATTAACAAGCACCGTCAAAGTTATTAATTGTTGCATTCAAAGTTTTCAATAATACATTTGCATATTCATATTCATATGCATATAAAAATGGATATATAAAATATAAGGAAATAAAGACTATGCATTTAAATACTCACCTTAAATTGCGTTAGTTGGACTTGATCTTGGACGTCGCTTCGACTCAGATCAAGTCCAACTAACTTCTTTGAACCCGAGGAAAATTCTGGAATTGAAGGAGGACATTGAGGCCATTCAAAATATCTCAATTCATTAGGAAGACACATAGGACCTTGGAAAGAGTTGTGCACATTAATCATGATGAGCATCCTCAACCCTGTCATGTTTCTAAAAGCACTTGGGCCTATGTATAATGATTTTGTCCGGGGTAAATGCAAAACTATGGCTTTTACTGCATTTGTCCCCTGCATTTATAAAAATCATATTACAATTAAAATTTTTAAAAAAATCATAGGATAAAAGAGTAAAATTAGTATCTAAACCAACAAATCTTACCATATCCTTTGACAGAACATCATGAACATCATCATAAAGCCATAACCTACTACGTCTTCCGGGATCATCACGACATTCTTGTTTAACAATATCCATGCCCATCAACCGAATTAAGTCATGCATTTGTAGGTTCCCCTTCTCTTCATATATCAAAGACTTCTCTACAAGAATGTTTACTCCAATAGTTGTGGAAAAGTCACAACAATCAAGAACCTTCACAATGTCCTGTTTATATTCCCCCTTGAAGAAACATGCAATATCAAGGAAGATCTCCTTTTCTTCGTCATCTAGTCCGTCATAACTTAGCCTAAGAACATCATTGATGGTTTTGTAAGGACTTTTGGCAAGCTTTTTTAATGCACTTTCCCACTCAGGTTCTTCTCTACCACATAGGAAAGAGCCCAACATCCCAAGTGCTAAAGGAAGTCCGTTAGCATAATTCAAAGCACCAAAGACAAGATCCCTTCTTATTACTGTTTTGTTGTATCTTGGAAAAGCATGCTTATTAAAAAGTTCAAGAGCTTCACAATTTTTTAGAGGCTCAACTGCATAGATATGATCTTTATCTATCCCGTGGGAAGTTAGCAAATGATTATCTCTAGTAGTAATGATGATTCTGCTTCCTCTGCCAAACCAATCACATTCTCCAGCTAAAGCATTTAATTGTTTTACATCATTGACATCATCGAGAACAAGGAGAACTTTTTTGCGGCAAAGTCTATCTTGAATTAAATTAATACCTTCATCAACACTAATCACTGATAATTCTTTTCCCAATAATATCTCCAACAATTTTTTTTGCAAAGGAAGCAAATCCTTGGAATCTTTTGAAGCTTCTCGAACATTTGCCAAGAAACATGCCCCCTCAAATTGTCTAAAGTTAGCATTGTAAAGAGTTTTTGCTATTGTCGTCTTCCCTACGCCTCCTTGTCCCCATAATCCTATCATGAGAACCTCATCAGACTCAAGATTTAACATTGGTTCTAGCTCTTCCACTTGGCGATGAATTCCAACTGGATGCTTCGCAACATGTAAGGGCGAGGGTTTCAGCTGCTTAGAGATCTCCTTCACAATTTCCTTTACGAGCGTTGCTTCATCTCTGACAAAATCAAGAAAAGTACTTGATACATTGATTTGGTAGTTTAGATATGATTAAGTTTCATCAAATAAAAAAAATAAAATAAAAAGAGAGAAAAAAGATCCGATTAATTTTTTTTTTTTTTGGTTGGAAAGAAAAGACGTGATTCAGCATATAAAAAAATAATGACAATGTGTGCTTTACATCAATTACTAAAGCCACTGAAATCGAATTCTTTAATGCTGTCCTAGAGCATGCAATACGCAACCAACAAAAGTATTATCTGCGTGGTGATGGAAGAATTTTCATCATTCTCAAGGGTTGAGCTTTAAATAAAAAGAAGTCCAAGAGAGAAAATGAGAGAAAGTAATCGATCTGCCCACTAAGTTTCTGGCTTAGAGAACACAGCTTATGTTTCCGGGCTGATTTTTTTGAAGTCTGGAATATCTCCCAAACCCAAGATCAACGACTTTAAGAGGAAAGGGAACGAGATAATGACGCCCAATCCCAGGGCTGGCTTTCAGATGGAGTGATTACTACGTCAGCACTCAGCAGGACAAGACGTGAAAAACTAATTTTCTCAGAAGAAGAGAAAATGCATGGATTAGAAAGGACAATCTTCATGGGTTAGACGAGGTATAATGTCTTATATGTACAGGCGTAGGCAGCTCATTGTCGTTCTTGTCCGCTTGTAAATGTTGAAGTGAGCTGGCAACATCCCACAGGCACCAGCTTTTGTATGTATATAGCTGATCCCTCTTCAGTTGAAAGGGGAGGAGAAATCAGTAGGGAAAGCTTTCTCTACAATTCTTACTCTCTAAGGGGTGCATGACAAATTACAATTTCTGTTCCAGAAATAATTTTTTTATTCCAGACTTGTTTCTGGAATATAATTCCATTTAATTTTTCTATTTTTGAAATAAATTTTTATTCCAGAAATAGGTTTGGAATAAAAATCGGAAGTAAAAATTTTCTATTTTCTATTTTTGGAACAGAAATGAAAAATAAAAATTCTTTTTATCGTTCGTTCTTGTTATGAATCGGTCATCCATCAATCGCCGTCAACCACCGTCCGTTGATCGTCGACCGTCGCCGTCCGCCGTCCGCTAGCCGCCACCGTTCGCCGCTACCAGCCGCCATCGTTTGCCGTCCGCTAGTTACTGTCCGCCGTCTGTTGGCCGTTGCCGCGCGCCGTCCGCCATCTACCGTCTGCCATCTGCTGGTCGTCGGCCGTTGCCACCATCCACCGGCCCGCCGTCCGAAAGAAAGAAATTTTGTATCGTTATCAAACGAATTTCTATTTTTAGAATATAAATTTTGTGTTGTTATCAAACGAGTATTTTTGCTTAGAAACTCATCTAGAAATAGAAAAATATATTTCTCTTTCAGAAATCAATTTCTAACAAAAATGGTTATTATTCGCGCCTAGTCTGGGTCTGCGTGAGTGATGGCTCAAAACCTCAGCGAGAAGCAGAGGCATGCCAGCAGTACTAAAGACCCTCCAACTAACGGTAAGGGGGTGGAACACAAGAGCGCAAGCTTCGCCTACTAACTTCCTGCCCGAATTGGAAAGCCGAAGTGCATGAAAACATACTTCTATAGATTTTTAAGTTAATCTTTTTCCTTAGAGGACATAGTCCGTCATCTAGAACTGCAGAATCCTTAAAATTGGTAAAAGCATGAGGGTGCCAATCGCATGAGTCTTTCATGAGTGATAGCCTAATCCAGATTGCCAAGTGTATGCTAATATAGCATATGAAGTTAGATCATGTTATGAATGATCTATATTTCCAATTAGGAGTAGCTTATCAATGATTTTGACATTATATTTATGTAATTATATACAAACTGATACCATGGTTTATAATGGCAATAACTTGCATTATTTGTGTCATTGATTTAATGACTTATAATCCTCATACTTTAAACCAAACGGGTATTTGTTTGGTCATGAATTACACTTAATAATATATGCTAGTTAAAAGGTTTATTTCATGATATTTTTATTTTATGTTATTTTTTTGAATTTCAAACTATTAGAATTTAAAGTTTCAAATTAAGTCGATAACTTTACTATCATGATTTTTTGTGAACAAACATATATTTGTTAAAGATGCATTTCAAGATAAAGGACAAATCACTAAAATGAAAATTGGCCAAATATGGGTCATATGGCACAACCAACAGAGCAATGTTACCTCCCACGTGGGCGAGCATAGAAGGAAACTTTCTCTTAAACTTGGCTTATACTATATATAGTAGACATAGGATATCGATTAGTACATGTGATCTTGATGTATTATGACAATTTTCAATATTGAATAAACTTATTATATTTGAATATTGTGCAACTTTTCTTCTAATTAATATCTCCATTTGTTTTCTCCTCAATTTGTGAATTAAAAGTTTCAAGTCTTCTGAATATATTTTCTAGAATTTTGTTTTGTTAAATTTTACTTAAAAATAAGAAAATGCCTAGGCTCAAAACTCATACCCAAATTTCCCCCACCCCTCTCTCTCTCCACTCCCCTCCGCATTTGCCACTGCCCCGTGGCCGCCCTCATCCGTTCCCCCCGCTGCCATGTCCCTGCCACCGTTATGTACCCATCACCATCGCCTGTCCTAGCGCAGTTGCTGCGCCCTCTTTCCGTGTTCTTGTCCCTCCGTCACGGTAGGCAGGAGAGTCTCACGCGACCACTGCCCGAGGCTAGCGACCGCTGACCTGGGCTTGAAGCCCCAGATCCGGGGTCGCGAGCCTGATTCGCAGCCTAAAGCCCCTAGAGACAGAGACACAGAGACGGGCTGAGATGATGCGGCTGGGCTGGAGTTGGGACGTGAGAAATCGGACGGCGGCGTGTCGAGAATCGGCAGAGGGTCGGAGAGGACGAACGGCTCGCCCATGGTACTCTGTTTCGTGTTCTGTGCAAGTGTTTTCTGCGTTGTGTGTCTGATGTGTGTGTGTGAGAGAGAGAGAGACGGGATGGATTATGCCGAACTTTAGAGGATCCCGAACCTTAAAAGAAGATCAAATATCAAAAGAATTACACTAATTGAAATAGTAGAAGTGTTATTCACGTACCTGTCTATAAAGTGCAACCCAGACAAGCTACCAGCATCAAGAAGAGCTTTTTTCCATCGCTTTACTTTCTCTGAATCCTTTCCAAACTTGACCTTATGTTTGGCCATAGCTTTTCCATAACCCTGTTTCTGCCCTCTCACTTCTCTAGGTTCTACTTTGTAAAAGACCGGAAAGACCATGAGGCCTCTTTGCTCCTTGCACTCCATGATTTTTGCCACCTCCTCCAAACACCATGGTGATGAGGCATAGTCCTTGGAGAAAACAACGATCGCGATTTGCGATTCCTTTATTGCCTCCATAAGTGTGGGTGATATTTGTTCTCCCTTCTTTAGATCTTCACTATCCATGTATGTGTTTATTCCACATTGAACAAGAGCCGTGTAGAGATGACCAAGGAAATAGTTGCGGACATCCGTACCTCTAAAACTTAGAAAGACATCATAGCTACTTCTGCGCTTGGAAGAAGGAGAAGAAGCCATTAGAATCAGGAAAGAGACATGGTTAACAATAAGTAATGAGTTGCCTAAGATTTGGTACTTTGTGAGTGGTAGTTTGTTCGCAATTTGATCTTCTCCTTATATGTTGACTCCCAGGTGCATGACCTCCTTTTGACGTGGGTCAACAAAACATATTTTAATAAAAGTGCTCAAGGATGAGCCGACGCTTTAGCGTAGGAGTGCTCTTCACGCACATGAAGTGTTGACAATATTTACATTAAACTTTTCTTCATGGAAGATCAAATTTGTCACATTAGTTAGATGTGTCTTCGTCACATACCTTTGGTCAATGTTGAATTTATTGCTAAATTGAATTATTAATAAATTTGACTGCTCAACATAGGGTAAATTTCTATGACCATAGTATCATACTGTCCTAATTAAAGGCCAATTTTTCTGGTTGATTTATTTGGCCTCAGGGGAAATGATTTCTATTTTTTCAGTCCTTCATTTTTCTTTTTCTTATATGGATAATGAAGTGTTGATCACATTAAAAAGATACTTCGCTGTGGTATATGGTAAATTTGTGAGTGACGATTGATGCACTTCTAGATTAGTTGACTGGATACTAATAAGTTAATTTCCTGTTATTATAAAATGAAAATAGGTGCTATGAGATCTGCGGTGGCAACATGCGTACCAATCTTTGTTGAATGCGAAGTGAAAGTGGTCCAAGAATGGTATTGAACTATGTGTTACACTCTAGAGATGATTGCAAAGGCAACTTAGATTTTTAATTTGGACTGAACTTTTACACTCCAACTATGTATAATAAAACCCTTATACAGTCTTGAAATTTAACTACAAGATAGGCCATACATTACTTATTCCCAACAAATTTATTAAATTGAACAAAAAGTGCATATTCAGATACATGTTGGAAGTTATGAATTTAAAAAAAAAAATTATCGGGTTCAAGCTACAAAATTAGTGAGGACATCATATTTAAAGTTCAGGTTGCAAATAGAAACTTCAATTGCTAGAGCATGGGAGTCGTTCCATCATTAGACAAGAAAGTAAAATTAGAGACAATGTGAATGTGGGGCGTGACTTTTCACATGGGCATAACCAAGAACAGGACGTTGTAATATGTCACTATATATGACTTTTACTGTGGTGAACGTCCATTTGCTAGTGTTTAAAGAATTGTAAATTTCACTTCCATTTTCTAGTGGGTGGAATGATGGATCTCGGCCGAAATCTTCTCATCTCAATATAACAACTGTCGTTTACATGTTATGGCACAACATTGTACCTTAAAAGCATCCTATTTTTCCCCCGCCCCGGGGGTGGGGGGGCGGCGTTGTTACATCTCTTTCCTTTCTTTTATACGTATTCTTCTCTATTTGGTATCTTCATCAACATTCTTGTTTAGCAATTTTTCTTGGTCTTATTTACGGATAACTTCAGCAAATTGAGTAACGTCTGAGCCAATCGTCAACCGACATTCATTGAAGCAAACTCTACTTCCATTTTCTTAACCAGGCTTTTAGATCCCACAAAAAGGGTATTTTGTTTCATTAATTTGACCGCCTGTGGACGAAGAATTCTCAACCATTTCTTTTAAGCTTCACTTATGCCAATTTCACCGCAGCATTAACTTCGCACGTGAATAGACAGTATATTGCAATCAACAAATTCATGTCGGATTAGCCTAAGAAGACAGTGACGATCCTATCCATAATCCACGACTGCCACAGGGAACAATCAAAATCGCGCGATGAGCATAACAATTTTATCCGATACAACGAAGAAGGTCGCAGCATACCTGCGCTGAGAGACATCGTAGATCTCCCCCCTGTTGGTCATCAAGAGAGACTTCTCGGGGTCGGTGCCGTCGTACTGCTTGAGCTCGTCCTCGGAGGTCTCGACAAGCTGAACAGGAGAAGGGAGAGGCTGCATTTGCTCCTGGTAGTCCCTCGGCCTCTGGTGGCGGTCGGATAACGACCCGAAGAGGCTGGACACGACATAGTAGACGGCAAGCCCGAGGGCAAGGACGGTGAAGAAAGTCGCCGGAGACAGGCCCGTGAAGGCGACGATGGATTCCTTGAGGGTCTCCCACAGTTGCAGAGCCATCGCCAAAGTGCTTTGGAAGAGAGAGAGAGAGAGAGAGAGAGAGAGAGAGAGAGAGAGAGAGAGAAGAATTCTAGTGTCGTCGATTCGGAGGCCACAGGTTTGGTCCGAATTTGGTGCGCACGCAAAGACAGGCAAATGTTTTTATTTATGCAAATGGAATAACGCTTTGAAACTCGTTATTCCATTTTCCATAGTGATCCTGCTGATCTAAAATCACCCTTTTCAACAGCTATTTACCTATTCAAGTCTCTAACGCGTGGAGGAAGCTTCAAGGGCTATCTACGTGTCAAAGTGAGACTTGAAGGCGGCCGAGGGATCAAAACGCTCTAAAACTAAAACTTGTTCTTACTTCTTACACTTACTTTTTAATAATTAAAAAAAAAAACTGTGAAATTCGAGTGTATTCTCTAAGAGAGTGCTGGTGTAATCATTTTAAAAGAGTTATTTTGAGCATAGAGTGAAGTAATGTGTACTTATAGAGTGAGCTACAATCCTTTAGTGGAGAGGCAACTTCATTCGTAAATATTGTTAAAGACTTCAAAGATTGCTGGAGTGCTTGTCAATTTGAAGTAAGAAGTGAAAAACAAAGGAAGATAATTCGCTGAATAGCTCACACGCAAAGACAAGTTCATGCATTCTAAGATAATTTGCCGGAGAGCATGGAAAATTGTGAAAATTGCTAATTAAATGTATCCGTCTCATTCTCAATCCAATTCCGATATAGTTCATTCCAATATTTCATCTTCTATGGATGGCAACATATCTTGCACATCGTTGATCTTAGCTTCTAAAAAATTTGTGTAATAGCTAAGAAATTGTTCAAATTTCGTACTTATTCAAAAAAGACTCATTATGCCTTCAAAAGATGAGTCATAAAATAGATCTTCAAAACACGTACCACATACTAGCTATTTTTCCCATTAAGTGGTTTTGATATTTTTAAGTAACCATCTTTTGTTTAAGAATGGTATGGGGGAGTCATTTGCATTTTCACTTTAATTTGTCTACTTATGTTTTCCTTGCTTGCTCTATTGTAACTTGTAAGTTGCAATTGTTCAAGTCATTTACTCGTCAAATTTAAAATTTTTCTTTTTTTGTCTATATAATTATTTTTTTCTAAAAAAAATATGTAGAGAGGTTACCGGTCTATACTTTGCCTTGGAATACACATGAAAATGCGCGTGTATGTGTGTGTGTGTGTATATATGTATGTATAACGTTGTTCGACATTCACACAAACTTTTCCGAAGAAGTAACAGTCGCATAACTCCTTTTACCCGCCATTTCGACTGAGGAAACTTTCAAAGCCAACAAGCCCGTGATTTACCGAATATTTTTGGGCGAGCTTTCCGAAAACGAGACCCAGTGCAGTGCATGTGTCACTTTGGCCCTGTTTGGTTCAGCATTTATAATGCTCATTTGGGCTCTAAAGTCCCTTAGCCAAATGCAAAGGTGTTTGGTTCGTTTTTTGGGCGACTTTGGCGAGATGCAATTGCATCTCCAAGTGGCTCTATGAGACTTTAGCTGAATGCAAGGGTTGAGGTGCTTTGGGAAGTTGCATTTTGGGAATGCAAGTAGCTCGGTTACTCTTCATCTTCTCCAACCTCTCCAAGCTGCTGAACAGAGGCCGACGACCACCGGCGAAGGGATGGCGCGCGCCAACGATTGCCGCCTAAGGGTTGCCTGACCCCGGCGACCGTCGTCGGACCTCAGGCAACGCCTGGATCTCGCGACCTAGGCGTCGGCCGCTTGGATCGCGCAACCCAAGCGGCCGTTTGAGGTCGCGCGACCCAGGCGGCCTGATTTGGCCAGCCGGCCAACAGCGCTACCTCGGCGACCGTCGCCTGAGGTCGCGTGACCCAGGTGACGATCGCCTGGGTCGAACGCGGCCGTCGCCTGGTTGCCTGGGTCGAGCGCAACCATCGCCTGGTCACTTGGGTCACGCGACCCCAGGCGATGGCTGCCTGAGGTCGCGCGACCTAGGCGGCCAGATCTGGCCATCCGGCCACCAGCGTGACCCCAGTGACCGTTGCCTAAGGTTGCACAACCCAGGCGGCCAGATCCGGCCATCTAGACGTCGGATCCAACGGTCTGGCCGCCGGATCCAGCGGTCCGGTGGCTGGACTTCATAAAAGAAAATATAATTTTTTTAAATTTTTTTAATTTAATAAAAGTCATTTACAAATGCAAATTTTACTAAACGGTATTTTAGCCAAAGTTGTATCTCAATGCAAATTTTACCAAACGATATTTACATTTCGGAAAACCTTATTCACCCAAAGGTATTTGCATTTTGGCATTCCCCAAAAGCCGAACCAAACTGACCCTTCTTTGGCTGCAAAATATCAACCCGGCCTATTTCTTTTGTAGGACTTAAATAAAAATTTACAATTTCTTCTTCATGAAAATCGAGCAGAACTTGCCCCCGCTCGCTAAACCAAGTCATTCGGGACAGTGACGGTCCCTGTACTTCAAAGCATTCATCATCACCGTTCACAGTTTCATATCCCCTTGAGTCTCTAATAATGGATTAATGTAAATAAACCATGCAAATATTTGCACTAAAAGTCTACCACACGTTATACTCACCTGAACCAAACATTCACAACCATCCTCGAGAATTAGAAAACTAGGTCTATGTGGACCTAATCTGTCTACAACAACGTAAGTGTGGAGATGTAACTCTTCAGCCAATAATTGTCAAATTACGCCAATTTCTCTTGGTTTTGCATTTCTCTATCGCTACTCCTTTTTGTTTATATGCATAAAACATATTTAATAAATTGCTTAACTTATATTTGTGCGTAAAAACTTAATACTATGGAGCATATTCTATATTTGGGCCAAAAATTCTCAGGGAGAATTACCTAAAAAGTCCTAAACCTATTGTAATTGTGCTAATTTAGTCCTAAACTTTTTTTTTTGGCCAATTTAGTCCTAAACCTTTTACTTTTGTTCCAGTTCAGTCCATCCGGCCAAAATTAGCCGGTCGGCGCTGACGTGGCAGCTGGCCGGTGCCGGCGAGTTTTTTTTAATAATATTTTATTTTTTTTATTAATTTTTTTTTTCTTTTTTTTTTCCCTCCTCCCTCCTCCTTCCTTGGGCTCCGGCGACCGGCCAGGCTGGCCGGTCGCCGGACTAAGGCGATCCAGCGGGGCGAGGAGGCTTCGCCAGACGCGACGGCGAGCCCTCCTCGCCGTCGCGGGGCGCGAGCTCGCCTCGCGCGGCGACCGTGAGGCGAGCTCGCGCCCAGCGACGGTGAGGGGGGCTCGCCGTCATGTCTGTGGAGGGCTTGCCTCACCCCGCCGTCGCTGGGCGCGAGCTTGCCGTGCGAGGCGAGCCCTCGCCAGATCCGGCGAGGGGGGCTCGTCGTCGTGTCTGGCGAGGCCTCCTCGCCGAATCTGGCGAGGGCTCGCCTCGCCCGGCGACCGCAAGGCGAGCTCACGCCCAGGGACGGCGAGGCCCCCTAGCCGGATCTAGCGAGGGCTCGACTCGGGGTCGCTGGGCGAGGCGAGCCCTCGCCAGATCCGGTGAGGGGGGCTCGCCGTCGCGTCTGGCGAGGCCTCCTCGCCGGATCTGGCGAGGGCTCGCCTCGCCCGGCAACCACGAGGCGAGCTCGCTTCGAGCGACGGCGAAGCCCCCTCGCCGGATCTGGCGAGGGGGGCTCACCCTCGCGTCTAGCAAGGCCTCCTCGCCAGATCCGGCAGGGGCTCGTCCCGCCGGATCGCCTCAGTCCGGCGACCGACCAGCCTAGCCGGTCGCCGGAGCCCAAGGAAAGAGGAGGCAAAAAAAAAAAAAGGAAAAAAAATTAATAAAAAATGTTGAAAATAAAATATTATTAAAAAAATCACGCCGGCGTCGGCCGGCTGCCACGTCAGCACCGGCCGACCAATTTTGGCCGGATGGACTAAACTGGAACAAAAGTAAAAGGTTTAGGATTAAATTGGCAAAAAAAAAAAAGTTTAGGACTGAATTGGCACAATTGCAATAGGTTTAGGACTTTTTTGGTAATTCTCCCAAAATTCTCATGTTTATTTGAATTTTAAGAGCTAAATATCATGGCATCACATGGTGATACATTGTCATCGCAATACATAATTAAACAGTAATATGATCAACAAGTGTTAGAGGAATTTGATACATTCATGTGCCAAATGTAGAGAGGCACATGCACCCTTTTTCCCCTTTCCCCACATTTCATAAAGCAATAGTTATCAGGCAATTTTATAGGCTTTTGTAATGGAAAAGGATTACCCTTTCCTTTCATATCTCAGGCATGAAAATATTTGAAATTTTTTGTTTAGTTGCAAATAATACAATTGGTTCTAATCTATAAATTCAAAGAAATGATAAATTTTGTAGAAGAACACCTTTAAATGATTAATTGGTATAATGATAGCTTATTTTCTATTACTTTAGAGCAAAGGATCTTTTGCTCAGGTAGGGCCTTTTCAATAGATGCTTTTTTGGAATTCACTTGCTTAAGGATATTATTCTCAATAAATGCAAGTGCAAGTCATTTTCAAAAGAAAAATTATGAAAGTTAATTTGATGGGCAGATGGCCCCACCACCTTTTTCCTTATTCATGCTCATATCTAGAGCGAATCCAAGGCTTGAGTCCAGTGGTTCATTTCCATTACATTTTCTATCTTCTTTTTTTGTTTTTTTTGGCTATTGATAAAAATGGCTTGATAATTATTATTTGCAAAAATTCTAAATAAGGATATCAAATAAGGCTATTTTATCAAAAATGGGCCTGAAATGGACATTATATTAAATAATAACCTAAAGTGGCTAAATTAGACTCACATAAAAACCTAAATTCACCGATCGGCAAAATGTTTGTCAATCGGTGAGCATGTGATTTTTCCATTGGCCAGAATATGGGTACTTTTGTTCAAGAAAAATTTGAGTAAAAAATTAAAAGCCCTAAAAAAAAATACTCAAAACACTTCTTCCTTTGTTTCTTCACATGTTGTTTCTCTCCTTCCAATCTTCGTTTCTATTGAGTGAAAAAAACTAAGCTCAAGTAAGACCCACCTCTCGTTAGTCAATACTCACGTATAATACAAGGACCTTGATTCTCCATCATCTTTTCCCAAGTTTGCAATTTACTTCGATCTCCACTTATGTTTAATTGAGGTCATTTTTATTCAAATTGGTGCAACTAATCCTTCAATCATCCAAGACAAAGCAACTGCATTTTGTTGAAGCATTGACAAGGTGTGCGCATGTAGTGGAATATCACATCGATAGGAGCTATGACAATGGTAGGAGACTTTTTGCTTCTTCTTTTTTTTTTAGTTTATTTTTATATTTGTTGATGCATTATGTCTCCTTTCGTCCAAATTAATGCATATTAGTTGCATCTATTGCATATTTTTAAATTGGATTGGCTACCGTCATGGTTTTACATGTTGGTAGTGGCTCCTATTTTGCAAATTTGTTAATGCTTCATTTTTTTTTTTTGCTAGTGTATGTTTTGTCATTAATGACCAAAACTCGTGAGCATGGCATGGAATTTAAGTGTTGGTTTTTTTTTTTTAATGGTTTTTGAGTTATAGCACATTGACGATGCCAAGGGTAAGATCCCTCACCTTAGCAGCAAAAATCGTTGGCTTTTGGTGATGTTCTTGCACCGGAGGCCTTATAAGCATAATGATTAAGCTTATAGACCACACCAACGATAAGGTCCCTCACCATAGCAAGGGCACTTATGTGTCCACACAGGAATTTGAATGCAGATTACCAAACAACTAGCACATAGGACATTTTAAGTCCATAATGCTTGCTTTTTGTGACAAATAACATCCAATAAAATATGAATCTATGGAAGAGGAAGAGGGTATATAGTCACTTGTGTGACTAGTTTTCTTTCATAGATCGGGCATGGATTTGTTTCTAATGTATAAATTCAAAGAAATGAGAAAATTTTCTAGAAGAACACCTTTAAATGATTAATCCGTATGCCAATAACTTATTTTCTTTTACTTCGGAGTGAAGGATCTTTCCCTTGAGTAGGGCCTTTTTCATTAGATGGTTGTTTGGAATTCATTTGCTTATCGATGTTATTATTCCTCGTCAAATCAAAGTGTAAGTCATTTTCAAAAACATTGGATACTTCAGACAAGAATTCGTGAGGAAGATTTCATCTAGATATGAAAGAGAAAGAACATGTTGCATTTAAATTATTTAGTCCAAAAAGAGGATTTCCGCGTTTGGACTTTAATGAAGAATGACACTTTGATAGGGTGATGTGTCCACTAATATTGAATGATGTAATAGGCATTGCGTCTAGAGTTTAGCTTATTTTGTTACTATCTAAATTGATGTAACAAATGAACATCATTAATATTATTCGAGCGCACTAACTTTACTGACCATTATGAATTCCATGTGATTAGACCAAATCTCTCCCCTTTTTTTCTTCGTCATTTTCGCTTAGTGAAAAAGCGCAAGAAATAGCTCGTCATTTTCGTGCCAGCTTCCCTGCATGCAACTTTGCTCCACGCCTCCATTAAACTTCGCTCTGGAAAAAAAAATGATGAATATGATTTTGATGGGCAGGTGGCCCCTACCACCCTGTTCCTTCTACATGCCCTTAACTAGAGTGAATCCAAGGCTTGAGTCCACATTTCCATTACAAAAATGCCCCTATTCTGACTATCAGAAATATCATATGCTCGTCAATTACCGATCATTTGATCGGTTGATGAGCTCAAGTCTTTATTTGACACTAATTTAATCATTTCGGGTTTTCACTCTAGGTCCTCTTTTTTTTAAAAAAAAAAAATAACTTCGCTTTAGGCCTTTATTTGAAATTTTCCTTATTATTTTTTAAAGATGTTCCGTGATTTCAGCTGAGAGGACTTAAAAAGCTACAATAAGCCATGATTTCAATCGAATACCTTCAACCAGCTTCCTGAAAATGAGCCTCAATGCCTGTGTTGCTCCTTTGGCCACAAAACAATCAACTCGTCCTACTTCATTTTCAGGACTTAAATAAAAATTTGCCATGTCATTAAAGAAATATTCCATACAAGAGTCAAGTGGCACATGCCCCTCAACATTAAACCAAAACCATTTGGGACAGTGATGATCCTTGCACTTCAAAGCATTTTTACAACCATCCGATATCAATGTTTTCACTTTTTTGGAGAAGTAAAAGTCACGTAACTATTTTTTTCTGTGATTTTGATTGAAGGGACTTCGAAAGACTAATACACCTTATATTCACATGAAAGAAGATTTCACACCTATCCTAAAAAAAAAAAAAAATAGGTCTATGTTGACTCTAATTCACATTTGATAATTATAAAGTTCACTCAAATATGTTACTTATTATTTAAAATTATATCCATTGTACTTGAGTATTTTTTATTGGATTTCAAAAGGGTAAAAGGACTGCATTACCCTGAGACACAAGATATTATAAGATATTTTAGTAATATTAGTGTGCCGAAAAAGTTAATGATGCACGTCCAACTTTTCTTCACTGAAGATCCAATTTACTGCATTAGTTCGATGTATGATTGATACAAATATTGGTTTATCATTAATTTATTGTTAACTGAATTATGAATAAATTCGACAAATTGATATATTCTTACCTTACCAAAAATAAATAAATAAATAAATTCGACAAATTGATAATTTTGGACTCTAAAATCATCATCCCTGTCGCTACGTTTACATCGAGATTTACTCATGCTGGTTTTTCATAAAGCAAAAATTGTCAAACAATTTTATAACCTTCTGCAATTTCGCCAGTGCCCCGCATTATATTCCCCCAGGCTCACAACAGGATAATGGCTATTTGATTTGATAAAGGTTACAATGCATTGACCCTCTACTTCCCACGCACCTCCCTGATTTCAAACCGAAGGCAGACAGATTGTGTTCCCATTGCGTTCTTGACTTATGAAGGTTAAAGGGTTTTTTCCTTTTTTTGAATCTGTTGACTGGAATTGGTGTTCCCACACTGTATTATTGAGTTGGGCGGAAAGATGCAATCCTACTCCTATATAATACTCTATAATTGTTAGTGGGGAGCTTGCTGGCTTTTTCAGAGGGTAGAATGGATTAAGACCAGATGATCTGTCTCCTATTTTTTTTGTGATGACAGTGCAAGTTTTCGTTAAAACTCTGCAGCAGAGAATGGAGATGGAGATTTACGCACAAGAAAATTGAGTTTATGCACTCATACTTCTATTTGGCCATTTACTCACTCACGCACTTTGCTAATAATCGTCTGATCTACTTGAACGGAGATAAGGAGTCATTTCTTATTTCTGGTCAGAAACTTGACCTTAAAGGACGAAGATGGTTGGAGCTAAAATCACGGCTAAACTGTTAAGTGACTTCCTGAAACTCAGTCACTTCAAAGCTGGTTCAAACAATTGGAAAACGATAAAAAAATGCTCCTCAATTTCACAGTCGAGCGGAAAGGTGCAAGAATGTGGCTTTAGATGGAGTGATGAGACCCCACAAATCTAAGCACAAGAAAATGTTAAATTGTATCAGAATTGCAATTACGATCAAATGAAAGAGTTGAAATTGAAATTACATTGAAATGAAATTAGAAGGAAATGAAAATACAAGGAAAAGTAAAGAGAACTCTCGGAGATAAAGGGTGATTGGTGGATCTGTTGCTTCAGCATCTTTAATGTTCTTTAAAAGAAGTGGCATCATGTCTTTCCATTTTGATTGAAATTCTCCTATTTTGCGGGCAACCACTTGAGCAAATGGACTAGCTTAACACATTTTTTTTTTGGAAGGGGGGGGGGGGGGGGGGAAGGGGTTAAATTGGATACAAACACAAGTATGTTTGATTATTTTTTCTACATAGTGTTCATTCTTATGCAGTCATTGAGGAAGAATGCGCCTAACCTAGGTTTGATACGTATCTCTACAAAGTCATGAAAAAAAGTGCAGAAAAAATGACATCGCAAGTTTCTGTATGTAAAATTCATTTATATTACAAGCATAAATATTTGTTTGTCGAGACTTTTCTGGATGGGCTCGTGACATGCGCGACGCCCACCGCATGATTCTAGATATCAATCCAATGAAGTAGGCATAAAACAAGTACTTACTAGGGGTGAGCGGGTCCAGGGTGGGTAGGGTCTAGACCTGGACCCTGTTCCCTACCCTGTTATAACCGGTTCTCCTTTTCTAGACCCTGTTCCCTACCCTGTTTTCATTGGACCCTGTTCCCGGCCCACCCTGTTTTTCCGGTCCGGGAACAGGGTTGACCCTGTTTATATTGGAACCTGTTTTGCAAAAAAATTAACCTTAGAAAAGCAAGTCTAGATAAGTTATCTGCTAAAACAAAAAGGCCGGACCAAGCACATCCTTCGACCAAACTCATTGGGAACATGTATAAAATTTGGACTCCCCTTGAAGAAAACAACCAAGTATATAATTCGACCATCTCGCATCCCCATATCCCACAAGATACATCAAGTTTCTCATATTCCAGTAATATACAAGCTAGCAATTTAACCAATTAACTAGCACATCCTCCGGTCCGGGAACAGTGTGAAAAAAGAATAAAAAATGACTAATGTTACCTGATGGACAGCACAATCAGAATGGCTTGGATCCCAGAAAACATAACAGAAGCACTCCACTTATCAGTTTGGACTTCAAAAAGAGGTGCTCTGCAATATAATTAACTCATCCATCAAAATATATTTAACTTAGTCAAAATAAAAACATTCTCAGGTGGGGCACTGGGAGCCTGTGGATGACCTTCGAGTAGCTGGGCGAGTCCGGATCCACGTCCACCGTGGCGAGGTAATCGGGCTTCTCTATTCCAGTTCCTGACCCAAGAACGAAAATTTCACAATCTCTTTTCGAATTTCGGAGATACCAAGCACTAGCACCAGCTAGACATCAGACATAAGTACATAAAACATATTTGGTGAGAAAAGTAGACGCCGAAATTAGCATCGTGTTCACCCAAAAATGGCATCTTTCAATCTAAGGACAGCTAATCGATTCCTCATAAAGAACCAATTTCAGCCATTGAGCGGAAACCAAGCTCTTCCTAGAAAGACCTCACCACACGTTCAAAACCAGCATAAGAACTACGTATCGATAACTGCATGACGCAGATCATCCGTATCACGGACCCGGTTCCTTTCTTGTTCCTGGGTTAATCAGCGACTGTGTCGAGTAACAGATCAGAGCACCACACGAAGTTGCCAAGACGGAAATCTCAAAAAAAAAAAAAAAAAAAGACGGAACGAACCCAACTCCCGGTTAGAAAACGAAAAGGGAGGCGAAACAGAGGGGAAGACAAGAGTCCAAAAGCACGGAGGTGGGTCGAGAAAGAACGATCGATCGGGGGGAACGCGACGGAGCGAAAGCAAAGTACCCACCGGAGTAGATGCAAGTGACGTAGGCGAGGCGCTGCAGCAGGGGGCTCGGTGGGACGCGGCGACGTCGGGTCGACGCAGATCAGCTCAGCAGTGGCTTCGACAGGCTGCTGGTATCGCGGCTGGTGAGGGCGGCAAGGATCGACACGGCTTCAGCTGGTGTCAGCGAGCAGAGCAGGGGGGTGTCGTTCGGGCAGCAGTAGATCGGCAGCAGGGGAGATTTGCGGACGCGAGATTTGCGGGTCAGGGGCGTCAGCGAGGCAACAGCAGCAGGTGGAATGAGGCGATCGAACGGAGGCAGCGTCGGTGCTCAGGTGCGAGCTCGGCGGGGGTCAGCGGCTTCGCGGGCAAAACCAGTGGAGCTTGGCGGAGGTCAGCGGCTCAGCAGAGCTTCAGATGACCGGCGGAATGGCGGCGGTGGTGCGAGCGCGAGGGGGGTGACGACTGACGAGAGCGGCAGAGGCGGCGTCGGTGCTTGGGTGCTTCGCGATTTAGGGATTTCGGTAGAGATAGAAAGGAAAGGAGAAAGACGGGTGCTTCGCGATTTAGGGATTTCGGCATAGATAGAAAGGAAAGGAGAAAGACACAGACATATCGTGCGTTTTGGGGGCTTCAAACCGGTTCCCAAATCGGTTCTCCAACCGGTTCCAAAACCGGTCCGGGCGATCCGGTTCCCGGGTGGGTAATCCCTCGGAACCGGTTCCCGGACCGGTTCAAACAGGGTTTGATATTTGGGAACCGGTTCCCGGACCGGTTTCAACCGGAACCGGTTCCCGACCCTGTTTTCCGGGTGGGCCGATCTGAGAACCGGGTTGACCCGGACCGGTTGCACACCCCTAGTACTTACAATAACGATAAGTTTCTAGCATAAAAAGTCGAGCACACAATAGACAGTAAAGAGGGGAAAAATAAAAGAAAAGGCCCAAAGCAGTTCACTTCCCTTCTAACCACTCCCTTAAAAAAAAAATTCTGATTGATGTGACAAGGTAGGCCACCATAAAAATAAAAATAAAAATGGAGCGAATTGAATTGAAAGCACATGCATGATTAAGGGAGGCTGCTTTTTAATTTGAAAAAGCAGGAAAGTTTCTCAACAAAAAGAGAAAATCTACTTTCTAATTTGCTCCTTCACGTGATTCCCACTTGTTGTCATCGCATTCCCTTTTTCAATCCGTGAAATGCGGATTTCTTACTTAGTGGGACATTCACTTCGATCGTTTCGCATCAATACCCGTCTGTTTCTTTTTTACTTTTAAGGTTTTCTTTTTTTACTTTTACTCTACTTTGAGGTCCGTAATAATTATAATGAAACAAGAGTTTCCCTTTTTGCATCTTTTTTTTTTTTGGTCAGAAACATAAATATATTATATGCTTAGAGTTGAAGTTACATTAGCAGGCATTTCGAAATACAAAAGATCTTGTAAATAAGAAGGAGGATGTCGCACCCAATCTGAGGAAAGCAGAGAAGCCCGATGGGCCTTTGCAGCCCGGTCCGCAATAGAATTCACTGCCCTATTGTAGTAAACGATTGTGAGATTAGGGCACCAAAGCTTCATATCTCGTATCTCATGAAGAATGCCTCTGTGCTCCCACGGCGTTAGGGCAGGATTGTTGACAGCGTCTACAAGAGTCAAGCAGTCGGATTCCACTTCAATATGATCCGATCCTCGCCCTCTCTGGAGCAAGAACTTCAAGGTTTGATTTAAGCCGATCACCTCAGCCTGTAGTGCCGATGATGCAGACACTAGTCATGCAAAGCCATCAAGCAAGACGCCGGAGGAATCTCTGCACACACAGGCCACCGAAGCGTCGTTGCAATGGGAAAGGTAAGCCGCATCAATATTGACTTTTAGAAAGCCTTTCGCTAGTGGATGCCATTGCTGATTCGAATCATTTTGATTTATCCCACGCCACTTCCTCTTCTGGCCGAATCTCCAAGTGGATCGGGCATCGACTAATGCTGATTGCACAACCTACTCCACATTAGGATGTTGCTGACGGAATAAGAAGTTGTTTCTGGCTTTCCATATATGCCAGAGAATAGCCGCAACAGTTTCAAGCTCTGGTAAGCCATTATGTTTCTCAATAACAGCAACCAACCAGCTTTCTATTCGATTCAAACCTGTAGGAAGATGCTGGAGGTCGATTTCTGAGTGTAACCATACATTTAAAGTCCATGGGCATAACAAAAATAAATGCTCTGGTGTTTCGGGTACCTGCGTTGTACACATACAGCAAGTAGGGTCTGAGATGATGTGTCGACGATATAGGTTTTCTCTAGTTGGCAATGCATTGCTACAAATTGACCACAGGAATGGTCTTAATTTAGGCATAGTAGCGATTTTCCATATTGCATTCCATAATTTGCGAGGCGGCTGAAAAGATGAAGAGGCTTGATTGTTGTTGTGGCGTGTTTGCTGAGCTCTGATTTGATTATAACAGCTCTTTACTGTAAACTGTCCATTATGTTTTCCTATCCAGACAAGTTTGTCTTGCATGTACTGAGGCCGGATAGAAATAGATAGAATTTCTTCAACTAGTTTACTATCAAAACTCTGGCATAATAGTGCAGTATTCCATGCTTGTTGTTCTAATATAATAAAATCGACTACTCGCTGTGGTTCATCTCTAGGAGAAGGGCCCCCTATTACACCCATAGCCAGCCATCTGTCCTCTCTTATTTTGATTCGTGTACCGTCCCCAACATACCATAAGACCTTATCGGCAATAGATTCCCGGCCTAGCAAAATGCTTTGCCAACCCCAAGAGGGTCTAGCACCTTTAGTGGCATTCCAGAAATCCAGAGAGTGAAAATATAAGCCTTTAAGTATTTTGCTAAGCAGAGAATGTGGTTGTAGTGCTAGCCACCAAGCTTGTTTTCCTAGTAATGCTTTGTTGAAAGCCAAAAGATCGCAAAAACCTAAACCCCCTTCATCTTTCCTACTCTTAATAGACTCCCAATTCTTCCAGTGTATACCTTGCTTGCTGTAATCAAACTGCCACCAGAATCTAGCTATCCTCTTTTCAATTAACTTACACAACCCAGTAGGGATTTTAAATATCGACATAGCATATTGAGGAATTGCTTGCACCATCGTTTTTAGTAAGACTTCCGTACCCCCTTTTAAGATAAGCTTTTCCTTCCAACCTTTGAGCTTTGAATTCACACGACTCATAATCCATTTAAACACGTCGCTCTTAGATTTCCCACAATATGAAGGAATGCCAAGATACTTGCCAGTTTTTTGCTATATAGGGACTCTAAGTTCACTAGCCAGATTCTCTTTCAAGTTGCTAGGACAATCTGTACTAAAAAACAGACCAGATTTATTCCTACTAACAGCTTGTCCTGTAGCTAAACAATATTCATTCAGGATAGAAGCTAAGTTCTGACATTCAATAATCTTCACATCAAGGAAGAAGATAGCATCATCTGCGAAAAATAAATGAGATAAGGTGGAACACCATCGATTTAGCTTCTTCTTTTTTGCACACATCAATTTCGCTTAATACCTTTAAGATTGCCAATAGCCACTGCATTGTTGATTAAGCTTGTTAAGACATTGGCCATCAGGATGAACAAGTACGGTGATAAAGGGTCACCTTGCCTCAAACCTCGGGTTGGATGAAAATAGGGCAGAGATTCGCCATTAAATTTCACACTGTAAGAGACTGTAGTCACACATTGCAAAATCCAATTAACCCATCGAGTATGAAAGCCCAGCTTTAGAAGATATGCTCCAAGAAAGTCCCACTCTACCCGGTCATAAGCCTTTGCCATATCCAGTTTAAGTACTACCTGAAAATGCTTCTTTCTTTTCCGTATTCTAATTTGATGAAGTACCTCCTGAACCACAATAACATTGTCTTGGATTTGCCGACCACCTACGAAAGCACTTTGTTCTGGGGCTATCAATTCTGGCAGCCAGGGTTTGAGACAATTGGCTAGGATTTTAGAAATGGCTTTATAAATATAGTTACAAAGGCTAATAGGTCTGTATTGATCTAATCTTTATGGGTGAGGGATTTTTGGGATCAAAGAAATATAAGTGCGGCTATATTCAGGCAGCAAAATTCCTGTACGAAAGAATTGTTGCACGGCTACAACTATATCTTCTTGTAAGATGGCCCGGTGTGCTTGATAAAATTGACCATTAAGTCCGTCTGGGCCCGGTGCTTTAGTTGCACCTAGCTGGAACACTGCTTTCTGGACCTCCTCATATGTAACTTCAGCAATAAGAGTGTCATTCATTTCTACAGTCACCACATGCTTATATATATTCGAAGTTGGGCTATAATCTCTAGACCCTGTAGAAGAATATAAAGTCCTGAAAAAACTAGAAGTCATCTCCTTGAGGGAAGTCGGGTCACGTACCCAAGTTTGTTGATCATCCTGCAGCATGCTGATTTTGTTATTTTGTCTTCTTTGAATAGTGGGTGCATGAAAAAATTTAGTGTTCCTATCCCCTTATTGAAGCTAATTAACACATGATCGCATAGCCCAAAATTTCTCTTCCTGCTACCATAACAAATATATTTTCTCTTTCAGGTCTGATATCTCAGCTTTATCGTAATGACCATGAGACTGATTTGTCAGAGCTTGAAGCTGGTATTTAAGGTAACAAATATGATCCTTGGCATTGCTAAATCTGGATCTGCTCCATTTTAAAAGAGCCATTGAGACAGCTTTTAACTCTGGGAGCGTCGCCTCTCCGGGTTTATAAGATATCCAAGAGTCAATAATTGTGGTACAACATTCTAGATCTTGTAACCAATAAGCTTCAAAGTAGAAAGATCTTGCCCTTTTGGATCGCTGAGTTGCTGCAGTAGACAAAAGAAGAGGACTATGGTTAGATCCTAGGGTTGGTAAGGCCAACACTTCAGCCAGGGGGTAGGTTAGTCTCCACTCCTTAGTGCACAGCATCCTATCTATTCTTTCCTTGACCATGTTGTCGCCAGACCGATTGTTAGACCAGGTAAAGGCACAGCCTTTGTTTCCTAGATCCATTAGATAGCAATCATTAATTAGATCACGGAACGAATGCATGCGATAAGTCTCAGTAGGTCACTTCCCTACTTTTTCCCATTACCTCATTAAAATCACCTAGATACAACCAAGGCAGGGTATTAAAACTACTGATATGCCTTAATGCTGTCCACAGGTGTTGTCGAAGCTGGTAACTTACAGGAGCATGGAGGCAGGTGAGACACATAGCAATCCCCAAATCTAGGTCAATACAAATAGAGTCAATCATGTCTGCGGAGTTATAGATGACTTTCACATCCACTCTAGCAGTCCAAAAAAGTGCTACACCTCCTGCTAGTCCCACTGGATTTTCAATATAACTAGCTGAGAATCCAAGTTTCCTTTGCAAATAGATAAGCTTCTGTTCCAGATGTTTCATTTCCATCAAAAATACTAGATCGGGCCGTTCATGGGTCACTAAAACCCTGAGTGCTTGAACTGTCAAGGGGTTGCCCAGCCCTTAGCAGTTCCAACTTATTATTCTCATTGTTCACCCGGTGGCTTTTTAGGGCCAACCACCAGGGCCCAACAAGCAGAACCATCTACCTCATAGATAGGAGTCTCTTGCAAAACAGATTCATCAAAGTTCTCTTGGATTTGAGTACGAACGTCAGAGCTAATGAGTTTTTTTGCCTTCTTAATAGGTCCAGATCGTGCGGTAAGGCGTGAGTGCTTAACCTTCTTGGATTATATAGTACCCGTTGCTATGCTACTATCCAGAAGTTTCTTTTGAACATTCAAACTCACTGATGAATTCGGTACCATAGATTGCCACTTAATAGGAGTTGCAGCAATGATAGAATGATCAGGCTCCTTTGCCTCCATGGTCTGCTTTCCTTTATCTTTTTGAACAAGGATGATTGTCGAAGGGGATGGAGGAGTCTCTGGGATAGTCTCGTCAACAGCATCTTGGGATGGATTTGTCTCATAAAAGGTACGCCGGAACAGGCCATGGTCCTGGACCTCTGCTTTTAGCCATGAACCCTATAGGAAACAATCATGCTTATCCATGTTACTCTCGTCGTAAGGAAATTCTGCACAATGCATGGCATAGTGGCCAAGCTTACCACGGGAATAGCAATAGTGAGAAAGTCGTTCATATTTGAAATCAATCTAGAAATTCTTTCCTTCAATTTTGATTAGTATCCCTGTCATAAGCAGCTATTGAAGATTGAATTCTACCCGAGCCCTCCTAGTTCTTAGCATAGATCCATCCTTATTCTCTATTCGCACAGCTGTTACTCTCCCTATATGAGCAGCAACCTTACTTATCATGGTTTCAGTGCATCTTTCCAATGGCAAACCATAAACTTGGACCCAAAACTCGCAGGTGTTGAAGTCGTAGCTATGCAGAGGTGTATTCACAATCCAGGGCTTTAACATAACCAGATGATGAGTAAATAACCAAGGTCCATTTTCTTGAACCCTCTGTTTTACCTCCTCAGATTTAAATTTTACTATATATAAACCGGAGTCGCCTAGAGAGATGTCCACAAGTTCAGTGCACCAGGCCTATTTCACAGTATTTTCAAATGCCTGAAAGTTGACTGTAGGATTATTAAGAATCTTACCGACTAAAACTAACCAACATTCCTCGATTTTGTCAACAAGTGCTGCGTCGTCCCAGACCTCCATTGCGTGCTCCGACCATAGGCGACCCATTCAATCGCATAAAGCCCCCAGACGAGCTTCATCATCAACAGTCGAGCGATTCATAATTGACTTGGAGACCAAACAAATTCTGAGGAAACCCTTAGCAGAACAAGATCCAGCAGTGGAATTAAAAGAAACAGCTTGTCAAACCGTCTCTTCAACCAGACGAGAGAAGAAATAGGGAACATCGAAGGAAAAGGCTACCGTCGATCAACTCGATCTTGACATGCAGGCCGCAAAAAGGGGTCGGTAAAGGCCGTTGAAGATGGGGATAAAAGAAGGGAGTGAGATGGAGATGGATAATTGTTCCGATTAGAGATTAGAGAAAGTACTATTATGGGTAAAGAGATCCAACTAGGTGAGCTTCGAGAAGTGTTTGTAAAAACTGGGGAGATTTTAGAACGAAAAAACTACCATGAAGGTAGAAGCGCTCTACATTTCGTAGAGAAAAACTACCATGAAGGTAGAAGCGCTCTACATTTCGTAGAGAGAAAGGGGTGGCTGTGGACCTTCATACAACTCCCTTTTTGCATCTTACTTTGCCTGATTTCATGGATTAGCTTTTGGTGGAAAAACTATCAACTGGAGGTCCTTTCCTTTTCCATATACTCATCTACTCATAACATACTCTTCGCTTTTTCTGTGCACCAAAGAACATAAATATACACCTATGCATGGCTGTGTTGTCCTCCCAAGAGGTCAAGAGTTCGAAATCCCAAGGTATGCTCCGTGATTTAAGTGGGGGGTTCAGTGGTAGGTTGTTGGGTCAGTTTTCCTCGAGGTATAGTCAGTACTGTACTCCTGTAAGGTGAGCTAAGCTAAATACTCAACATAAAAAAAAGAAAAAGAAAAAAAGAAATAAGTATACACTATCAATCATTTTCATTTTGGGCTTATCTAAAAATCAACTAACACCATGTATAAATTCATAGAATCAATCGATACAATACTTTTCCTTATGGATGTAGACGATGAAACCAATTTTGATAAACATTTTGAAGCATTCGTGTTCAAATGAGTTGAGTTCAGTGCCCGTAAGGCTGTAACTGATCACACCATTCTTTATTGACATTGGTGGGGGCACTCATCAACATTGCCCAAAATCACAGGTTGCTTGATCATCACCCTCTCTTCCATCAATTCCAGGTATTCTGTGAGATGATATGGATCCAAAATGTTGACCCACGAAATTGCATGTTCAACAATTTGCTCTTTCACTAAAATTGTATAGATTTTGATGTAAAATCTAAAAATTAAAATTAATGACCTTTTTTTTTCCAAATCGTGGATTATTTTTCTATTGATATGTTTATGAAATTTGAGAGAGAGAGAGAGAGAGAGAGAGAGAGAGAGAGAGAGAGAGAGAGAGAGAGATGTGTGTATGACTGCGTGTTGGTGAAGGGGGCGATCTGTACTGGCTTGAAAGAAAAAGACGAGGCAGAGAGAGATTTGTGATGTCGTTATGGATGGGGAAGGCCGCAAGAATGTTGTAGTAGCTGTGGTCGAGAAGTTGAAGTCGTCAATGTAAGGTCATCCCTACCCTAACAAATCACAATAGTTGAGGGAGGGAAATGAAGGATGGGTCTCCAACCTTGTTTAATTCAATTTTCTATTGCAAATAAAAATAGCGGAAAAGTCTGGTATGATGTGATTCCAATGGATGGGTGTCATAAGCTACTTAGAGGATCATGGCAAGGATCATGGCAATATTACTGTTGAACTATTCATGATGGATTCGGATACACTTGTTTCTTCGAGAAGGTGGTGTATAGATTACTCTTGCACCATCAAAAATTGATGATCGCCCCAAGTAGGCAAAGGAAGAAAGCGTTTTTAACATACATGTCTGGATTAATAAAAGCCTACGAGGATACACATGTTGCTTGTGCACTAGTGATACTGGTAACCAAGAGAACGAAGAATCACTTGAATTGACTTCTTGAAGAATTTAGAAATTTTGTTCCTGATGAAATGCCAACTGGCTTGCGGCACATGCGTGATATTTCAACACTGCAGATATCCTCAACAAAGCTGCCAACCCATCAATCTTGAGGCACATGAAGAACTGCAACGCCAAGTGAAAGACCTTATGGAGAAAGGCCTGGTAGAGGAAATGCCAGTCCTCGGGCTGTGCCAGCTAGGAGTGGCCATTGGGCCGCGCCAGCCCACGTTCCCATTTAAAAAAAAAAATTAATTTTAATGAAAAATTCAAGAGGTTTAAAAAACTTTCTTGATTTAATGTCACTGCCATACTAGTGATCAAGGTCAAGAGTTAACATGGTACAAATTACTAAAAAAAGACTATAGTGCATAAAATATGTCCATGAGCTATTGCTTTCATGTTTGTCAATTAATGAAATAATCATGCTGCAACTTCATGCTTTTACGCAAGATATTTTGGGAGAAATTCGTACACAACATCAACCGAAAAATTTATAATTCAGAGGAATTGATTTATAAAGTTCTCTAAATCGGCCTTAAAGCAGAGCATATATGTATTAATACAATCGATGGTGAAAATTAACCAATTATCACATAGACATACCTCAAGCAACAATAAGAGCGACTGAATGGAGGACTGGAAACCATCACGCTTACGGACATCATCTCCAAACCATTTCATACCGGCAACCGTAGCTAAAAACCCCCCGTCGCAGTTGAGCATATAACGTGGACAAAGAACAAGCATACTCACCCATTCAGACTTCAAATAACCGAGACGAATACCAAGAAATCATGCTTAATAACTTAGTGTAAACCGCACTATCTCATGCGTATTTTGTTGAGTTCAGATTTAGCCACTAATATGGATTAGCTCCTGTCCTTATGTTTGAGACATAGTATCGATTACGGGCACAGAGAACACGAAACTAAATCATGGAATCGACACAGTTTTTTTTTTTCTTTTGCGTCTAAAACCGATTTAAGAATCAGCAAGTGGGTGGAGATCGTGAAGAACAATTCTTATTCGTAGTTATTTTTGCGTAGACAATATTAACGCAGCTAAAATCCACTCAGTAACGAAAAAATCCCCTCACTTATATAAAGGCGATTCAAGAATTTCTTTCCTAGAACACAAATCCTACTTCTGCATTTTCATCACCATTTCTGTTCATGCCTTTCAGCATCATCAAGCCATGAAACTCAGATTCTTCTCCTTCACGACTCAAACGAATCTCAGAATCTCATTACGCATTCCAGCCCGCTCATTCTTAAAAGTGCAGTGGTTGGCTACGAATGGTGATCGGACCAAAGAGTGGAGGTCGTGGAAGCGTCGGTGTTGAAAATCGGGCCAGTGAAGGAAAAACGAATCAGCTTTGAATACTTCGATCGATCCGACCGGAAAACAGAGCATAACAGAGGAAATCCAATCCAACATGATCTTCGACGACCTAAAGAGAGCAGACTTCAGCAACAAACATCTGAAAGAATCAAAGGTAAAGCTCAGCGAAGAGGAAATATAGATCCTGAATCGATAGCGTCGCTGGAGATGAGCTCCTAAACTGATTGCGTTGGTGGAATCAGCGCTGACCGAGGCAAAATGCTGGTGACACGCGCGAGGTATCGAGAAATCAATGTCGCCAAGTGAATCAAAAATCGAAAAAAATATAGAGATCAGAGAATGAGAGAGAATACTCAGCTTTTTCTTTAGTCCTGCTGGAGCGGTCGAATGAGTTTATAAACTTCCATGCCAAGAGATAACTGGAAGCCCAAAGGCTTCGGGTTGCTGAGGGTCCGGGTAACAAGTTCGACCTCATCGACCGAGTAAGCAATTCGAAGCTCAAGTGCAAGAGCATCGCGATTGAAGAGCACGAATGCGGCGATAAATCTGAATACCGATTCCTCGAAGCTTGAAGACGAGCGATGAAGTTGAAATCGAGAGCCGAATAAGAAGGAGATCCAGGCCTTGGGCTGCTAATTATTGAAAGTTATTCCAATCTTTTCAAAGGGGCCCAAATTGGATCAAAATTTGGACTTGAATGATCTGGTCTGGTGGGTTGAGGTGTGATGGACTAGACCCAATTGAGCACTTTTTTATTTGTCATTTGTTATTTATTCATTTCATCTTTAAAAATATTTGTATAACCCTCCATTTCTTTTTTATACAAAAATGTAATTTGCAGGCAAAAATCAGGTGACGACCTGGACTGATAAAAAAAAAATTATAGTGAACACGACAATATCAAATCCAACAGATTGTGGTCAAGATTGATTCGAAATGTAACCACTAAATTTTTGCCTCTATCCAAATTAGTTCGGAAGAAATCCTGCATTTTATTGTCTACCACACAAATGAACTCGCCATAGAGGGTTCAAGCAAATCATTATATATATCGTAGGAAGAAATCAAAGCCTAGCATAAAAGATTATCTGATGGGGTGAACATCAACACCTTTTTGGCACAAAAATTTAGTTTTAAACATTTCAATTGTATCAATTTATCTCTAAATATTTTAACGATTTGTCAGTGTAGTCATTTCGATCAATTTTGGCTAGAAATCATTGATATTGATGTCAACTATCCTATGTGACATTATCAATACTAATACTGAAAATTTTCATAACTTTTCTTAGTTTTTAGAATTTATTTTATTTATTTTTATCCTTTTTGTTTTTTAAATTGCAATTGGCAAGGCTAATGATGGTCAAATGGCCCTCGTCAATAACTAGTTAAGGGCTTGCTAGCTCTCATAGGCTTTGAGCGAGGGGACTCTCGCTTGTGGTGGGCAAGGGTGACCCTTGCCCAAGTGAGGCCAACCCTCATTGTCCATTGTTTGTGGTTGGCCTTCAGTCATAGCTTGAGACTAGCCACCCTTGAAAAGAAAAGAATTCAAAAAAATATATATGTATATTGAAAATCATCTATGTCAACACCGGTCACGTTATATGAGATAGTTGGTATTGACTACACCGTCATGTCGGTAGTTTCTGATTAATATGGTCAAAATAAATACATTGACAAATCATTAAAATGTTTATAACTAAATTAGCATAATTAAAATTTTTATTATTGAATTGACTGCCGAACAATAGGTTTATGAATTTTGCCACAAATTTCCCTAAAATCTTACAATATGACTCTTTTGCATAGCATCTATCTTTTGATACTACCCATTGCAAAAATTAAATAAAAAGACTTTTCCTTTCAGTATCAACCTTACGCTATCTAACATCACGATGATCCTTATTATTGCCAAACAAACAAAAAATAAGAATTGCTCGATGAAGAGTTACTCTTGAAATATGCCAATGACATTTTAGATAGCATGCATGTATATCAAAGCAAACTAATTAACTATTTGAAGTTGTACCCACTTAATAGAATATCAGTGCACTTCCCATAAAGTTCATTGCATTGGGAACATCTTCCTTGGACTTGGTCCACTGAATCGCGTGAATCATAATCATTAATTTTGTAGATCATTAATTTTGTAGATCCACGTGAGTGCCATATGTTAGTCTTAAAAAATCAACAATGATCATGCATTTAATTTACTAGACATGAATCCAAGCAAGTATTTCCCATTGCATTGGAAAGGCTGACGACCAGCCTAGCGAGATTTTGGTATAAACATCATGTATCATCACGCACAATCAGCTACAGTATATATATACCTGCACAATCACAATTAAAGGTTTGTCAAGAAATGCAGACGACAGAGGTTGAGCAGTAAAAGTAACTCCTAGCCAACTTGGGTAAATCTGAGCACTAGAGGACCAAGGCGTGCCATTTCCTTATACACCTTTAAGCAGTTTCTATTTTTTATTTTTTATGTGAGGGTAATTTTGGAAGTTAAGAAAAAGTCAAGACAGAAATGGGTTTTCCATTATCATATAGGCTAGTCCTCGTGCACTCAAGCGATTACATTCGTATTTCTTCTTTTATAAATTTAGAGGATGCAATAGTTAAAACGGCAATACAATGAAATAATGGAGGTAAATTGTGTCAACTTGAAAAATGTCAGACACACGTGCGTGCAAGCTGAGTTCCATGGACATTTTCCATGTGAATTTCCTATTCTTAATGATTATCGCATAACTTTTGACAGACTGCTTATCTACACTGAGAGGTGAAAAAAAAAACTGCAATATCAACTGTTTAATATAATTATCACACCCATTTATGCTTGATGATTGAGAAAAAAGTATATACATTGCCTTTATTTTCTTCATAATTGACTGGCGGAATGCACTTCTTCAAACAAAAAGCACAATTATTAACACTGCGTAGAATTTAGACTATTTTCTAAAGTAGAGATAACAATATTGAATCGAACAAATTGCAGTCATGGTTGATTCGATAGAGAGGGACGAACTCTTATTTTTTTCATAGAATCCTTTGTAGCTTCTAAATTTGTTTCCATCCCATTGATGCAGCTAGAAAGTGACAACATGAGAAGGAGCAAAAGACTAGGGCTCAACAGACTAAGCAAAAGAAAAGCAGGGATCAGTTTTCAAAATGGTAATTGTACATTTATAGATATGCTTTTTCTCTATTCCATATTTTAAGAAATACTTCTTATTTGGTAGTAATCTTATGTTTTCGGGAGTTAATGTAGTCTAGTTAACCATTTTATCGGCATCTTTTGAGGTACAACCACACCATAGAAATTTTCTTATTTGGTGGGACTCTTATGTTGCCATTAAAGTACTTTTCTAGTTCTATTAATGACATTGAGCGTTAGTATAATTTATCTAGTGTTATTCTCCTTAGAAAGGTGAATCCCAGCATGTCTTTTGAAGGTGGGGTTGGGCGTGACAAGACTTTGATTCATCTGGAAATCAACAACTTGTGTGCTTATTTAAGCTATACAAGCTTTGTACTTAACTCTCATGGAGTACAGATGGACTGATCCTCGGTTCATTATTACTTGTGCTCATAGGACCTCTGAAGAAACTTGATTGATGGTGGAAATGGATGCAATGATAATAATGCTTCTTGCTTAGATGCAAACCAAGTGCAGCTACCTATGTATATCAGGGAAATTTACTTAAAAAAAGTCCTAAGCCTATTGTATGTATATGTTTCTTGAAGTTTATCACCTGTATCTAATGCATATGCCATCCATCCAAGCAGTTCTAGCATACAAGAATTTCCCATCAGTGTACCACAATTGATGCACCATAAACGTGGAGTCAGCTAACATTAAGTTAAGGCCACGCAACTCAACCTCAGTTTTCAATTTCTAATTTCCAATTCATAAGAAAAACAAAGTCATCCCTGGCATCATCCTTTCTAGCAATGCAGAGAAAAGAAAAAATGAAAAATCAAAATGCACAAGATTACCTTCTTAAATGGTACATAGCAGGAACTTCACAGATTTCCAAATACCGACAGAAACTTCCTCCTATGCTCTGTGCCACTCTTGCCATTTGTTAGGTTCGATTAGATTCTTCCACTAAAGTATTGTCAAGAGTTGGTACCTGTAAACCTGTGAAGAACTGAAGTCCTCACTAGACTGAGCCTCCCATACACAATAATAAAAAATCTCATCAAGGACAATTCTACGAGACACACAACCTAAGCCGGTTTCATAACAGCATTAAACCGAGGGACAGCAGCAACCCTCCCAAAAAAATTTACACGAAATTGTGTGGAAATGGACTAAACTCTTCCATCTAGATTGACCAGGGCATCAATATAACAGGAAAAAAATAAAAAAAATAAAAAGAGAGAGAATATCACGAAACTAGTAGTCAAAACATTTAAATCCGTGAATTACACAAAGGATTCAGTTGGGTAAAATCACAAATACCTGGTGCACGTCACAGTGTGGGGTTCCTTCGTACGAAGGGACAAGCACTGGCAGGAGGAGATAATCTTCCTCACGCAGATATCAATGGCTTTGGCAGCTCTAAACTCTCACTCTACGACTAAGCCATCACCATCCAATTTCAAGGACTGGGCCTGTGGGAGCTCTCGTCAGGTATGCAGCACAGAGCTGGCAATTTCAGGGAAACTGCTTTGTCTTGACATTGTCTCTCATCGGCATTATGCTCAAATAGAAACTTTTTTGGGGGGCAATCACCCGATGGTATAGTGAAATTCATCCATGCGGTACTTTGCTTCTGAGTGATGGTTTGAGGGCTTTCCAGAGGAGGGTCTCATGAGTGAGGCCAAACACTAGGAAGTTACGAGGGGAGGAGCATTTCCTCAGGACGTCCGAGATGGGCTTGAGCTCGGGGTAGGACATGCGGAAAGAGTCGTTGGACTTGGATGCGTAGTGAAGGAGGGTGTTGATGATGGTCGATGGCAGAGGCGCGTTGCTATAGGCGGTGGTAGCGGAGGGAAAGGTGGCCGTGGTGGCGGAGGCGGCGGTTGTGGAGTATTCTCTGGTGTAAATGAGGGTGACGACGAAGGCCGTGGTCAAGAAGGAGATGAAGGCGAGGAGCCATAGGCGGTTGGAGCTTCCCTGCTTCTGGATGTAAGGGTGGAGGAGGATGAGTCTTGTGTTGCTGTTGTTGACATTCTTCATTTTGCTCTGTCTCAGTGAGAGAGAGAGAGAGAGAGTTACCCTCCTCCGGTAACCTTGAAGATCCTGAACTTAAATGAGGCTGAGACCTCTTCGCTGCTTTAAAGGAGTAAAAGGGGACTGTAGGTAAATGGAATTTTAAAGAAACGAACCACTATAGTGATATTTGCTCCAAAAAAAAAAAAATCACTATGGTGATAAAAAAATATTAGCTAGACTTATATTATTATCATTGAAACATATCGTATTAATCATAGCGTTCTTTTTTTCCTTTCGAATTTTTTATTTTGTGCGCTCACATCACGGTATAGTTATAATACTACTTTTTTGAACTACTAACGAGTGAATTCTTAAGCACTCCTCGAGGCCTGATTTCAAGTTCTTCTGGAGGTGCAAGGCAGTGGGTCTTTCACATCTCTTTTTTGCAGATGATGTCTTCCTTTTTTGTGAGGCGCACCTTCCTACGGCGACTCTCCTTAAGGAAGCTCTAAATATATTTTCCTCTTGGAGTGGCCTTTGTCCTAACTCGTGCAAGAGTGAAGTTTTCTTGGCGGGTGGCAATCCCTCCCTAAGGAATAATATTCTATTGGAGTTGGGCTTTCAAGAAGGAAGCCTGCCAGTTCGGTACCTGGGGGTTCCCATTATCACTTCAAGGATCAATAAAGCAGACTGTTGTACCCTGGTCAATCGCATCACTGCAAGGGTTCAGTCTTGGACCCACCGATTCCTCTCTATTGCTGGTCGGCTTCAGCTTATCAGGTCAGTTCTTCATGCTATACAAGCCTACTGGGCTAGTGTCTTTGTTTTACCTACAGCTGTGATGGAACAGATAGAGAAAATATTTAGACAATTCCTATGGAAAGGTCCGAACCTAGGCAGGGGTGGTGCTAAGGTAGCCTGGGATGAAGTTTGCCTTCCAAAGGATGAAGGAGGGCTAGGTGTTAGGAGGCTCCAAGATTGCAATAAAGCTTCCATGCTAAAGCATATTTGGATCTTGTTTTCCGACAAGGAAGCGCTATGGTGTAGATGGGTCCACTCCATGTTCTTAAAAAACAAGAATTTTTGGGTTGCTAGGAAGCCAACATCTGGATCCTGGGCCTGGAAGAGCTTGTTGACCCTAAGAAGGAATTTCAGGATGGCCTTCTACTGGAAAATTGGCGATGGCCAAACAACCTCTCTGTGGTTTGACAACTGGCACCCTAGAGGGCCCTTGAACCTGTTCTTCTCAGATTCTCTTATCTATAGCTCAGGGCTCTCTAGACAAGCTTGTGTTGCTGACCTCTTCTCAGATGCTGGCCAAGCTCTCAGGTTGGTGCTTCAATCGTGGGGGCAACCTCTTCCGATCCTGACGAATGACCCGGATCGTTGCTGTTGGCGAGAAAGCTCTTCGGGCCAATTCACTATGGCATCGGCGTGGAACTTCATCAGGAAGAAGAGGACGCAGGTCCACTGGTACTCCTTCGTATGGGACAACGCCATAGTGCCTCGATATCAACTCAATCTTTGGCTCATGGCCAAGCGTAGGCTTCCAACCCAGGACCTCCTTCTGACCTATGGTATAATTGGGAATGCTGCCTGTGCGTTTTGCAAGAATGTGCCTGACTCTCTTGACCACTTGTTTTTTGACTGCTGTGTCACGGCTAGCGTTGCTTTCTTTTGGGCGTCCAGATGCAATTTACCCTGGCGCAACAGAGGTTGGGGGGAGAATTTCAGATGGGCAACTACCTATTTGATGGGGAAAGAATTCTATAAGTGCATAGCCCGTTTTTCCTTTGGCGCGTTGTGTCACACCATTTGGAAAAATAGGAATGACATCATCTTTAGAGACCAGCCTCTCTCAATTCCGGCCATCAAGAACCACCTCTTCAAAGTGGTCCGAGACAAGGCTATCACCTTCAGGAACGTCGAAGACAATTTCAGAAACAGAAGGCTGCAGAGAAGTTGGAGCCTAGACCCGATTATTTTCAATGGGGACCCGTAGGTCCTTGATCTGACGCTGGCCTCCTCTTTGCTTTTGTCTCTGTTTGATAGCCGGTCGAGCTAGCCGTGCTTAGTTTGGCCTTGTTGTTGTAGTTGTTGTGCCGCCTCTGCGGATTTTGCATCTCGTCACCCTTCCACTTCTTTTGTTACTACATTTGGAGTGCAAGTTATTGGTGTCGAGATCTTTTTGTACATTTGGCTCTTCTTAATATATTTCTTACCTTTTACCAAAAAAAAAAATCTCCTACTAATATATTCATGCAACGATATTTAAATATCCCTTCATCAATCTTTGAAAATTGATAATATGCTTTGATCAACGCTATGGTACGGTGTTATTGTCACTCTTTCTTATCAATGGAAATTAATGGGGCATATGAACTTCATTCAACGCCATGTGAAGTCGACCCATCTTAGGACTCAGGAAGATAGGCTAGGCTAGCGGCAAGTGATTGGTGATGTTGCGACCCAACAACAGATTACAAGCCAAGAGTCTCTGTTGCTGCTTTGCGTGGGCTTCGCTTCTTAAAGAACCTCCCCAGTTGCCCTCAAACAATTAGTTGTTGATGAATCTAGTTATCTATTTGGATTTTGAGGGAGACATGTCAACTACAGCAGGCTCTGTCTTGGTAGGAGAAGCATAAGCACGCCACATTTTATATCCTATACACAATCATCCCTAATAATTTGAACTTTGATTAGAAATCCTTAAAAATTAATGTGACAACTTCTATATGAGATTATATGTGATCCAATCGTATTATTTGTGTGATATTGATTGGTTTGGAGTGGAGGCCACAGGGTTACCATTCCTCGTGCTCTCTCCTCACCCGAAGGACGACATGTATTTTTCTTATAGATGCGATGTAAAAAGTTGCACAACTCCACGTACTCTCCCCCTCTCTTCTCACCAAGCCTACCACCTAGACCTAAGTAGTACCGACACCAACACACAACACACGACACGCAATACAACACAACACGACACGTCAACATGTCATTTATTAAAAAATAGAGAATTTCGATACTTTGGGACACGTTGTATATTAAATATATATTTATATTTTATCATTTTTATGATTATATTAATCAAATTAATTTAATTCAATTTCATAAATAAATAAATAAATAATAGAAAAAGAGCCTAAAATGAATTTACACTAAAAACATTAATCTACCATTTGTTAATATCATTCATTATTTCGATTTGACCAATTCAACTCAATTCCAATAATTTATAAAATTTTGAGGGGAAAAAAACAAGCAATCCACATTTTAGACTTGCTGTTAGAGCATGTTGGAAGAGAGGAGAAAAAACAAATTGGAGGATGAAATGTGTATCACAACAAGTAAGATTTAGAAGAAAAGAGAAGGCTGTATTATTCTTCTTTCCTCCTTTGTCATTTTTATTATTATTTATTTATTTTTACATATTTACATTTTGACTTTTCCTTTATTGAAAATTCTTAAAATTAAGCTTGTATATGTCGGAATCACATGTTGAAAATCTGAACTCACACATCTCGAGTGTCGAAAGAGTTGACCAGGTATTGAATTTTCCAACACTTGTTGATTGAGTGTCGAACACGTGTAGGACACGAAGGCTCTCAAAAAGTGTTAGTTACTTCCTAGACCGAGGTGGGTCTCACACGCGATCAAGTTTACCGCAAGTTTGGTCTGCCATCTTTTGTCGCTTATGAAGCGTCAAGCCTCGATTTTGCATACAAACTTTTTTTTTCTTTAATGCATTTCATTTGAGGTACCGTCGAGAAAAGAATAAATTCTAAAATTGTATGATACTTATTTATTTGTGTTTTCCACATAAATCAAATCATTAAAAAAGAGTACCATGTCATCAAATGAGAAGAAGACGTACGCCAAATAATCCTCGGTTGCCCCTCATAACCTTTCTTGGATCGTGCTTGAACCGACGGGGCTGCTCAAGCAATTAGTATGGGCAAAGCATATCCAGGAATGGAAAGTGCTTTGGGTACACCCAACAACAAAGTGTGAGAATTATCCCTCTTGTGATGCTCCAACTGCAATCAGGGAGATGCACCGCTTTGTGATTGCGCTCTCGGATACTTGGATGATCTGAAGCTGGAAGATCGTCAGGGCCAATGCGAAAGGAGATCTGCCCCGGAATGTAGTGATGACAAGAAAGATAATTTTTTTCCTTATGCGCAACACACGCTTGCCGAAAAATTCTGATTCGTTCAATGGTTGAAAACATTTAAGCATGCAGGTCATTTTGCTTGAGCGACTGTTTGTGCAGTGCATATGCTAACATTGCTGACTGTCAGATATGGACGGCTGAGAAGATTTTGGTTCAACTTTTGGCCGATGATGTACTTTTGAGAGATTTCTATGGCCGGATCGCGCCATCGGACTTGAAGGAGGAGCGTAACAAAAAAGAGGAAACCCACTTCGAATTTCATAACAGCAGTTGTGGTTGTGTCCTTAGCTTTTCTTGTGGTCTTTAGTGGGTCGCTGGCGGTTGTTAGGACGAGACCGTCTGCTCATGCAGCAGACAACCATTTGATGCATTTTGAATATCGGAGTGCTGAAGAAAGCGACAAAGAACTTCTCTGAGAAAATTGGGGAAGGCGGGTAAGGAGTACTGCCAGACTCGACTCCTATAGCAGTGAAGAAACTTTTGAACCAAAACCATAGTAACAAACAGTACGTTGCTGAAGTTAGAACTATCAGAACAATACAGCAGTGCAATGTGGTTCGGCTGGGCGGCTTTTGTGCAGAACAGTAAAAATGGTTCCTAGTATATGGGTACCTTGCGAATGGTTCGCTCGCAGCTCATTTGTTTTAGAAAGGTCCCAACACCCTCGATTGGAAAACCAGATAGAGCATTGCCATTGGGATTGCTAAAGGATTAGAGTACCTCCACGAGAGGTGTCGAGATTGCATTATACACTGCGACATCAAGCCAGAGAATATACTGTTGGACGCAGAACTCGCACCACAGATTGTTGATTTCAGCCTTGCAAAACTCCTAGGATGGGATGTCAGCCGTGTAACTACCAGTCCCACCATGAGGGGAATCAGAGGGTACCTCCCACCAGAGTGGATTTCAGGGGAGCCATCACGTCAAAAGTCAACGTTTTCAGCTGTGGAAAGCTTCTCTTTGAGATCATATCGGGAAAGAGAAATATTGAGGAGCTGAATAGCAATATGCGCAATTATCTACCACTTCAGGTAGCTAATCCAATCGCCAAAGGAGGAGAAGTCTTGCCACTCGTGGACTGCAGATTGAATGGACTCGTGGCGATGGAAGAAGTATGCAGAGCATGCAAAGTCGCATGCTGATGCATTCAAGACAGCGAGCGAGATAGACCAACTATGTCTCAGGTAGTTCAGATTTTGGGGGGATTATGGTCGTAGAAAAGCCACCAATCCCTAGAATTTTCTTGCAAATTGTAGGAGCTATGAGAGTGATGCATAAAACAAAGCACTATGTCCTTTCTTTGATAATTTGTGGGCACGATGTAGCCCCAATTCATCCTCCTTGACTCTATAGTTACATCTATGTACATCTTTGGCCGATGCCATTTGTAATATAAAGACGCAACAGTTAATGTCGCTGATGGACTGACTGGTCTAGAATCTGCATCATGCTTACCAGACTTTGTAGGTTCCAACCGTATGCTACCATTTCTCCATCCTCTCGCGGCAGAAGATCCGGTAAAGGAGTTTGTTGTCTATTCAGCTCATGTGTCTGAGCCCAATGAAAGATGAACTCTATGTCAAACATTTATATGATGCCCTTATTGCAGCCCCGTAGAACCCTCGACACTCGACGGTTGGTAGAGGATCAGGGCAGTAGAGGCAAGAGCCTTCCAGAGTGGCGTGTGCTGCTGAGCAGCGGCGTGTACTAAAAAAAATTGATTATGATGTTCTTCAAGTCCAGGTCACAAACGTTTGATGTCCTCGCGGCATAAAATATGATGCTCTTCAGACCTAGCCCCACAAATGTCAAACCTATAGTTCGAACACACCACCAATCTTGCGTTGAACGGTTGAGAGAAATTGAGAAAGCTTACCATTACAATTGTGTTAGCAACTGCTTTCATGTGTATCTTCATGTACCGATATCACTAATTAATTGTCATATTAAATGTTTTGTTTTTTGTAATTTTAGCAGACACGAGAAGAACTCATTTCAACACTAGAAGTGCGAAATGATGCACACTATCTAATGGCGAAGAATGTGAAAGAGAACTGCTACAGATGAGCCAAAAGGAAATCAAATTGACAAAGAAATTGTAATAGAACCGAGGCAAGGAATGGAATCGATTCTGTAGAGGAACTCCAAAAGTACTAGAAAAGATAGGCTAAACAAGTGGGATTCGGTGGAGGAGCTCGCAAAATGGAGATGACAGTAAGATCTAATACTTGACTTTTGCATGCTCGTTATGGAAAGAGTGTGGATTGCTTAACGTTGTCAAGCCAAGGCCTATGTCAGGAACAATGTGTAAGCAAAGATTAGTGCTTGTTTATGTCCAGGTGGAAAGTACAGAATATCATCTTTCCATCTTGACCACAATCGTAACTTGAATCCTGGAAAAGTTCGCGATCAAAGATGCCCCAAGAAGTTGGATGCTCATGTGAAAAGAAGGCCTGAATTGAAACGATAAAGCTGGTATAAGGATCGACAAGAATTTTTTTAATCGCCTGTTGTCGAGGCAGGAGGTTATGAAGATCTTAATTTTGGCGAGAAAGAGCGTCGAAATTTCATTGAAAATGTGAGAAAGTTAAGACTTGGAACTGGAGATGGCGAAGCCATTCATAACTATTTTGCTTGGATGGAAAGTAGAAATGATAGTTTTCTCTATGGACGAAGTTAGATGTCAGTTCCAGGACATTCAGCATTACACCTAGCGTCAGCACCAATCCTCCCATAAATTTATACACGGAATTATGTAAACATGGAATATCCTTATACATATACTCGGGCAACATAGAACAAATTGAATCGAACAAACTGCTATATATTAGAAAAAAAAACTGGACAAAAAAGAGAGAACTAATTTCAAACTCAAATATGGGACGGGCTTGGAGGTGGTCAAGAAATGGAGGGAGGCTCTCTCTGAATCCGCCAATCTGATGGGAACGCATCTGTATGATGATTAATCCCCGATTTCAAACTCATTTACATTCTCCTATCAAAAAATAATTTTAACTGTCTGGGAAAGGAAGTGTCGAGACTTGACTAGCTTAATGCCAACACCAATCGACCAATCGAGTCATCAACCTAACCTATGACATCAATTTCTACCCTGTTTTTGTTGGGTATAAGTTAAGGGCATCTGTATTGAAGTATGGTAGTTCTATTATCATTTCCAACAAATGCTTCGAGTGGAAAAGAGAACTTGAAATGAGAAACCTGCGCTCTAAAGTCGAGTCCAACGCATCCTTTCAGAACTTTCTGCATTTCATCCATAAGATATATTGATTGACTAAAATGATCTGTATTCAATGGCACCAATATGTACATTATCCAGCAATAGTAAAGTTACACGGTAGAGTCTGTAATATAAATTGAAGAGTATATATCGCAACTTGGCATTCTTCGCTCTACTCAATAGCAGCATATGCTCATATGCTTTGTGTGTGTCTAATAGATTTTATTGCTACCGAAGCCATTATTAACTAGAGAAGACTGAAATTAATAAGAAATTTCTGGGCCCGTTTAATACTCCTCTTCAGATTATGCTGTACACTTCAGGCTAGATAATGACTAATACTTCATAATCATCCATACCTCTCTCCCTCTTTTGTTTCAACAGGAATGAAGATGATTGGATCCTAGCATTGTTGAAGAGATAGAGAAAAATGATGGTAGAGATCGGATGTAAACTGGAATAAAGATCCTCGTAATTACAGTTTGGTCAGACAAACTAGCTATTTCACTAGAGAGATCGGTGTGCAACAATGCTGCTTCAGCTGAAGGTCAAAATGACAGAAGTTGTTTTTCCTTGTAGAAGATTTTAGCTGCTTAAAACTGTCGTTGAAACTTGAGAATAGTACAGACAAGGGAGTACACTTCGAGGTGAAATCTATGTAAGGTAAATTGTTGGTTAAAGGAAGTGGGAGTGAATGGAGTTTCGTGATAACGTGACTCAACCATAAATCGCCATTCTGTCTACTTCTCTTTTCTCCCCTCAAGAAAGATTTTATTAATGGCACAGCAGGTGAGCAACCCGCTACAAGTTCAAGACATTACAGTTCAAAGAAGCCTCTAGTTATGACACAATACTTTGTTTACCTATCCAATTGTCTACCGTGTAACAGAGGAATCAACTAATCTTCCCAAGGTGTCGACCTTTTGATCTTTGACGCAATTAGATCAACACTTTCTTAAAGATATAGATCATATCAGATTGAGCAAAACTTGCTATTTCAGAATTTTAGAGAATGAAGCACTGGCATCATTAATTGGATTAAGGGAGGTGACAGAGGTCTAAGTGACATTCACAGAGCAACTAGGAAGACCATGGCCATTCAACAAGCATCCACTTAAGTTTGGATTAATGCATTATGCATCACAATTCATATAGAAAGAGAGTAAGGAATAGTTCCTCAACCATGTCGGTATTAATAGCATGATGCAAAACCCGTATCTCATTGCGAATTTCAATTTTAATTTAAGGAGCAGACATTTTAAAATTTCTAGTAGAGACGAAAAAAATAAAGAAAACAGAAAAGCAAAATGCATTGGAATTGCTTCCCCTAGAATCAACTCCTCAACAAGTCGTGACCAATTCGACAGGAATGTTTCGCAAGCTAACACTCGGATGATATTTGGTGCCAGTGGAACCATAGTTAAGACCATCTTATCTTTGTTAAGTGGATCAGCTTTCCTCTCCATCTGTTTCGATTGGACTATCTTCTTCCTTGGTGTCTATTGAATTGTCTTCCTCTGAGTCACTTTCCTTGACCATCCAATCTATTTCTATCGGATGAGGGCATTGGGGCTCAACCCTCAAATCATCCTCCTGTTGCTGGCATATTAGACGGAACCCACACTTCTTTATGCTTCCTGTCCAAACCCTAAGGTGAACTTGAAAATGACTCCAATCATTTTGTAGATACTTCTCTACTTCCCACAGAGCTCTGCGCGGATGATAATCAAGCCACACATGATCGGATTCTAGTGAATGAAAGCATCTTCTATAACGACTCACACTTTTGCCATTGACAAAAATTTGGACCCCACATGAAACATAGACCGCTTTTCCTTCCTCCAACCCAAGAACCACACAGAGTGCAAGTCCTAAGAACTTGTCATACAGATCCTTGGGAACCTTGAAAGATATAGGTCCCTCTTCACAATGGTGAATCCATCCTGGCATCTCTCCTCCAATTAGGAGAATGTTGAGTTTCCCCGTCTTCCGGAGATACTGTCATACAGCATTCAAAGTGTGTGAGAGAGAGAGAGAGAGTGAGTGAGTGAATGAGTGAGAGAGAGAGACTGACCTCGAGTATTGACACACCAGCCAGATCGAACCCTTTCCGTGATAATCCACAGCATGAAGAGAAGTCAACTTCAGAGAAGTTGGAGAGACTCGAAAAATCTGGGAGTTTTTGTAGAGATCTGCAATTATTTGCGCTTATGTGCCCAATATTTGATGGAAGCTGAGGAATCTCTTGCAGTTGCTTGCAATCATCCAGATACAAGTTTTTCAAATTATCATATTTGCGGAAGCACCTCGGCATATGAGTGAACTTGTTCCCTCTAAGATCTAGGTACGTCAATCTGGGAAAATTGGAAGAACCCTCGAGGAAATCTAACCCTGATAAATCGCAACCCTCAAGATCTAGCCTGTCTAGATTTGGGAATCCCAAGCCACCATCAAGATCAGTTGGATCCTCCAAGTTCTTCGGAAACATGATAAAATTTGAGCAATCCGTAAGATCCAGGCTGCGCAGATTTTGCAATTTATAAATGCTCGATGAAAGCCTTATGAGATTTTTGCAATTGCTTAAACCTATATACCTTACAGAGCCAAGATTATCAATGGATGTAGGGAGTTCTTTAATAGCCGTTCCTTCTAGATGAAGTCTCTCTAGATGATCCATCTTTACCAGAATATCAGAGAACTTCTTGAGTTTAGAGCAACCAGAGAGACCAAGTTCGCGAAGAGATTTTGTCTTGAGTATGCTAGGAAAGATACTAAGCTTAGAGCACCCATCTAATGATAAAAATTCTAACTTGTCAAGATATCCAACAGATTGATCAACCTCCACCAAGCTTTCGCACAAAGTAAGATCCAATCTCTCCAAATTTGGAGCCCACGAAATGTCAGGAACACGAGTCAGGAAATTGCATTCACTGAAATTGATGTCCTTCAACATTCTAAAATCCTGCAAAAACATATCAGTGCAGTCATTAAGTTCTGCAAATGTAAATAGCTATGAAAATGAAAAGCTACTCATGGCAAGGGCTTACGTTAAATGTGACTCCTAATTGTTTGATATGACTATTAAACATAAAATAGTGACCAATTATTTGAAAAAAAAATGAGTAAGACTTTGGTTTTTGACACATTATATCGATGAGTACAATTCTTAAAACTTCGGGCCTCGATTGACTCGTCCATCACTTGGATGCACTTCGGCAATAACCTGTGCCCACCGTGTGAGGCTTGGAAAAATGAGTAGGACTTTGGTTTTTTGGTCTCCCTAACGAGCTCCGACCAAAGCCCAAAAACATGTATCTTACTCGAATAGATTTTAAATGGGAAAGCCCCACCACAACGGAAATCACTAAGCGAGGAACTATACTGAATAATTTTTCACCATCATTCGTAAGTTTACTGTCGATAAGTAGTGTCTTCTCCACGCGTTTAATCGAATGGGCCAGTTGCCCGTTTCTTTTGGTTTCACATGACCCGGCTATGAATAAGTCCGACCGCCCAATATTCTAATCGACTGATTTTCGTTTTTGAGGCCAGTTTCCTATGTTGAATGGAAGGCCATGGAATGGCCGAAGTGATTGGGCCAAGAAAGTAATCATGTTAGATTCATCCCCTCAATCACACAAGTTGGGCGATCTGTTTCCACCTAACATGAAGCCGCAAAGGAGTCTGGATCGATGATGCAATAAACGTCTGGGCCTCAAATGTAGAGTTAATTTGTCAATGAAATATACATAGTCATGTAATAAAAATCTCCAATTATGGATTTCCCTTTTTTTCCCATGATGGGTAGTTTTATTATATTCATTTATTTGTAAATGACGATGTAATTAATCTATCATTAACCACTTCTTTCAAACTCCTTTCATTGTATATGAAAGAAAAAGGATTTGGATATTCTAGATTTATAAATTCTCTCAAATATCAAACAAGGGAAAGAAACAAACATAAAATTATTTATAGATCTTTACGATATGTTCTCTATAGTAAATGGGTTCAAGAATTACGGTCAACTCTAGTACGAGCTATGCAAGGTGTAAGGATGAATTTTTTTGTTGATTTATTACCGTTATATATTTGTCAAATGCGAGTTGAATATAATTGATCAATTAGTATTATTATTTCTTAAATGTGATTTACCTCATCCAAGGAGTTATGAAACCATGGCTTCTCAATGCTCTCATGGAAAGGGTCTTTAAAAACTTTTGGACTACAACTGACTACATAAAACTACCAACTCTTGTTTGAGTCCTTGTACCGATGTTTATTTCATTTTGGGAATCACCAACCATTTTTTCTATACTATATTTCTTTGTTTGAGTTACCAATGCGTTAAATTTACAATTTTTTTTAAAGAAAATAACCAATTTTTATTTGAATCACTACTAATGTTTTTTCTAGTGTTTTGAAATTGTAAACTGTTTTAATAATCTATGAATGTTTATTTGTCAGCTTAACAACTCCTTTAAGATGCTATCTGTTCTAGAAAATTATCAACTGCTAATTGAGTCCACTTACTAACGATTATTAGATTGTTTATAAAAATTAAAGTTGTTTCTATAATTTACCGATATTTATTTGTTGAAGTTATCGATGAGTTGAACTAAGTCCTATACTAAATTACCTATTATTTCCTAAATTACCAACTAATCCAATAATTTACCAACAATTATATGCAGAGCTAATTTAAGAACTTTTACATGAAACTACCAACGGATATTTAAATTAGTTATCAATATTTATTTGATTGTTTCAAAGGTACTAACCAATCCGATAATTTACTGACATTTGTGGCAACTTACCAACTGGAAAAAAGGTTAATAACTCATATAAAAAATTATCAACTCTTATCTGAGTTAATTAATATTTATTTAATTGTTTAAGAAGAACCCACTGTTTCAATAGTTTACAAAGGTTAATTTGGAAAGCCTACTAGCATGAAAAAATTACCACTCTTTTATGAAATTACCAATTATGTTGAATAGTACTGAAATCATTACAATCACCATCATTTGTGGTGATTAAGTTACACATTCCTAGTTAAATCACTTACCAATTTTTATTTGATTATTTCAAAAGTATCAACTATTGACATAATTTACCACGTTTGCTTGGGCAAAGTTCCAGTTTGTTTAAGTTACAATTAATTAAACATTGGTAAATGGACTCAATTAAAAATCAGTAAATTTTGTAAGAGTTGGTAACTTCAACATGTCGATAACATCTGCAAATTAGATGTCAGTAAATTATTAAATCAGAAAGTGATTTCAAAACAATTAAAAACGTCATTAAATCAAATAAGATTTAGAAAACTAACACTAGATGGCAACCTAACCCGTGAGGAGTTGGTAATCACTCAAATTAATATTAGTAGCTTGGCAGTGCTTGGAAGCTCCTTGAGCTTCGACCACCTACTTAAGTTCAATATCTCTAAATTTGGCACCTCTGAAAGGTCAGGGACACAAATCAGCGACTTACAGTGGTTGAAGTTCAGAAACTTCAAATTCCTAAAACGCTGGAAGTTAAAAAGAACATCTGAACGAGATTTTGATAAATTCAATTTATATGCGCCGAAAAAGAAAACTGTCAACTAAAGCGTTAATGACGTACCTTTAAGTTCCCTCCAAATTCCTTAATCTGGCTGTTAGGCACGTGAAAGCAAACAAGTTTCTTTGGAACATATACAGGAGTGGACAAAGGACATCCAGGCCATTCAAGCCACCTTAAATCATTAGGAAGACATATGGGACCTCCACTGATTTGTGCATTCAGAATTATGAGCAATTTCAGTCTCCTCATGTGTGTGAAAGCACTGGGACTAATGTCTAGCTTTGTTTGTGTTGGCAAGTCCAGCACTATGCCTTTAACAGCATTGGTTCCCTATAAAGGAAGAAAAAATAATCAATAATAATCAACCATGATCAGGTAATAGCATGTAAATTAAAGAAGATAAGATTATCGACTGTTTCATGAGAGGCTCTCACCGTATCCTCCGACAATACTTCAAAAACATCATCATCGCACCATAATCTACTCCGTTTCCCAGGTTCATCTGGATACTCTTGTTTAACGATATCTTGACCCATCAGCTCAATCAAGTCATGCATTTGTACATTTCTCTCTTTGTCAATTGTCACTAAGGATCGCTCTATTAGAATTTGCATCCCAATTAAAGTCTTTAAACCACAACCATCAAGAACTCTGGTTACATAATCCCTTTCTCTCCCCTTAAAGAAGCACGCAATGTCAAGAAAAATGTCCTTTTGATTGTTGTCCAGCGCATCAAAACTTATCTTGAGGACATTGTTTATATCTTTATTAGGACTTTCAGCAAGTGTTTTCCATGTACTCTCCCATTCCCCTCTACTTCTGTCACATAAAAAGGCACCCAAGACCACAATCGCCAAGGGAAGGCCATTAGCATAGCCCAAAATATTATCTATGAGATCCCTGCTTATGTCTTTCATCTGGTTTCTTGGAAAAGCATATGAACTGAGAAGTTCAAATGCTTCACCTTGATCTAATGGTTCAACTTTATATACCTGATCAATCCCATGAGAAGTTAGTACATGTTTATCTCTTGTCGTAATGATGATCCTACTCCCTTTTCCAAACCATGCACATTCTCTAGCTAATGCATTTAACTGGTCCCCACGATCCACATCATCAAGCACAAGTAAAATCTTCCTGCAGCAAAGTCTATCTCGTATCAAATTAGCACCTCCATCCACACTTAAGACCTCTAAATTTTCTTTCCATAATGTCTCAGATAGCAGCGTTTTTTGCAAATGAACTAGGCCGTCAGGTCTATTGGAAGTTTCTCTAACATTTGCAAGAAAGCTGCACCCATCAAACTGTCTATAAATTCTGTTATAGACATCTTTAGCAATAGTGGTCTTTCCTAAGCCCCCAGTTCCCCATATTCCTATCATCCGAACATCATCCGAGCCCATACTCAACGACATTACTTTTTCTACCCGGCAACCTACACCAACGGGATACTTGGCAACACTCAAGGGTACTCGTTCTACTGTAGTTGAGATCTCTTTGACGATCTTCTCGATGAACTCGGTCCCATCTCTGTCAAAACAAAGCAGCAAAAAGAACGCGAATAAACAAAAACATACAGTCCATTGAACTAACTAAAGCTAACGCAAAGTAAACAATCACTCTTCAACAGTCCAAAACATTACTCTAGGCCAACATACTAATCGATGCCATCATGTATCAATAAAATTAGAGAATTCCAAATTTTTTTACAGGGTCGAATAGGAACACTGTGATTACCCATGGTCATAATGCCAACCGGACAAATTGGCCGCTTCGAATAGGGCTTGCCTCCATTTCTCCACCCTCTCAGAACCCTTTCCCAGTTTCTCCTCGTGCCTGGCCAATGCCTTGCCAAAACTCTCTCTGGGCCCTCGAACCTCCCTCGGCTCCACTCCGTAGAACACGGGCAACACCAGCTGCCCCTTGAGCTCCTTACACTCCATTACCTTCACCAGCTCGTCCAAGCACCACCGAGACGAAGCGTAGTTCTTGGAGAAGACGAGCACGGCGATCCGCGACTCCTCGATGGCCTTCGTCAGCGCTGGCGAGATCTGGTCCCCGGGCCTCAAGTCCTCGCTGTCGATGTAAGCGTTGATGCCTCGATGAAGCAGACACTTGTGGAGGTCATCGACGAAGCCGTGGCGTACGTCCTCCCCTCTGAAGCTGAGGAAGACGTCGAACGGCCATTTCGCTTCGGAAGAAGAAGAAGAAGAAAACGACGACGAAATTTTTTGTTTTTTTTTTGGATGAAACGACGACGACATTGAAAGATAGAATCTGAGCTTAGTTTGGATTCGTGTCGAGCGATGAGTGATGCTTTTATAGTGGAGTTGGTCAAGAAATCGACGCGGACTGAGAAACATCGAACGTCGCACCGCGTTAGGAAAAGCGCCTTTTTCATTTTTGTTTTTTCTTTTCATTTTTCGCAAATGGACGAGAAGTTTTTTTTCGTTCATTTTTATTTTAAAATCGTTTGTTTCTTTCTTACAAAAAACCGGAAAGTGACTTTATTTTACGGGTGTTCAAAATGAACCTTTCAAATCGGGAACTGCCCGGGTTGAGCCAAATCAGCAAGTTGGGTCCGATTTTCAAGATTGTCTATCTAATTCCTAATTCTTAAAAGTGAAAATGGGATTGGACTAGACTAACCAAATATACTTTTATTTCTTCAAAAAAAATTGCCAAATGTGAATTAAGTACCATCTTATCCATAGCATCACAAGTTACGATCCAATAACTTTTCATTCATCATTACTTCCATCAATATTTTAAGATTTGTCACTTTCTCATTATGCACAGATACTCTTTAGTGATTTAAAAAAGAAAAAGTGATCGATTTCATTGGATTGGATCGGAAATCGAACATCCCCACTTTATTTTATTTGCCAAAGTTCAATATTATTCAAAGCATATAAAACAATTAAGTATGGAAGATCCCAGCTTGGTAAAATACAAGTAGTGTTGTTTGAAATCAAGGCTTTACCTTTTCCAATTATTTTAACTACAACCGACTTTGAACGATGTAACAAGCCGTGATCACAATCGAATATTTTTTTGTTAATTCCTTTGGCGAGCTTTCTGAAAACAAGCCTCAATGCCAATGTCACTTCTTTGGTCGCAAAATACTTAACACAGAAGAAGAAGAAGAAGCCATTAGAATTTGGTAAAAGGAGGAAGGTGCTGGTGTGTTTGCTTGGAAAATGAAGGTGCCGAAGGATGAAGCGAGATCTTAAAAGGTAAGCTACTCCATTGGCCACCCAATAAAGTACTTGGCTGTGGCTTCTAGGAAATGGCGTTCGCGATTAGTGAGATTTGTTCCCCATCGGATCTTCTCGGTATTTTCTTTGCACGCAGAGGCATGACTTTCTTTTTTGAGGGTCAACTAAGAATATTATATTAATTTCCAGCTTTGTGGGCAAGGCAGATGAGACGCTGTGGTAGGAAATTGGAGAGAAGAAGGCGGTGCCCGGTGGGCTCAGCAAGCTCGGCTTGGGATCCTATTCTGGAGAACTGATGTATTGTGGCACGGGGAAATGTCGCTAGCGTGATTTGTTGCATACTACTCTTTTGGTAGCTAAAATTCGCATGATTTTTTGCCATGCCTTCCAATAAATCAATATATAATGGGAATGAAGAAATCCGAATTTAGAGTGCGGACCTACTGGGTAACTCAAGAAGATAGCTTTGACATATAAATCAATTGTAACATCCTACACAAAATGTATTAGTCATGCATGTATGTAGATAATCGTGCCAATTTGAGAGAAGGGCTTTGATATGAGCACGTCTTCACCAACAATCGGTTTCACATTTTCTTTGCATTAGGCAATCTAATTACAAATTGGATAAGGATTACGTTTTTCCTTTCATAGCTCAGGCATGAGGCATGAGAATAGATCAAGCTTTTGGTCAATTGAAAGTAATGCGGTAGGTTCTAATGTATAAATTCAAAGACATGAGAAATTTTCTAAAAGAACACCTCAAAATGATTAATTGGTACACCAATAGCTTATCTTCTATTACTTTCGAGTGAAGGATCTTTCACTCGACTAGGGCATTATTCATTAGATGCTTTTTTGGAATTCATATGCTTGGTGATGTCATTCCTTGTCAAATCAAAGTGCTAGTCATTTTCAAAAGCATTGGATACTTGGTATGAGAATTTGTAAGAAAGGCTTTTACTAGGCGTAAAAGAACACATTCTATTCAAATTATTTAGTCCAAAAGAGGATTTTTGCGTTTAGACTCTAACGAAAAATGGTACTTCAAAAGTGTAAAGCATCCACTAACATGGGATGCATTACACTTAGAGTTTAGCTTATTTTGTTATTATCTAAATTTATACTGCATATAAACTTTAGTAATGTCAATCAAGTGCAATAATTATACCGATCATTATGAGCTTCATGTGATTTGATGATATCTCACCTTTTTTCTTTGTCTTTGTTGCTTAAGTCAAAAGCACAAGGAAATGTTTGCTCTATCAATTTCGTGCTAGCTTCCCTCCACGCGGCTTTGCTCAGAAAAGAAAAAAGATCGAGTTGATTTTGATGGGCAGGTGGCCCCCACCACTTTGTTCCTTCTACATGCTCATATCTTGAGCGATTCCAAGACTTGACTCCAGTGGCTCATTCCCATTGCATTTCTTCTTCTTTTTTGGTTATAAATAGAAACGGCTTGGTTGTTATTATTCAGGAAAATGTTAAACAAGGAGATGGATTAGACTCGTTTTACAAAAAGAAAAAAGAAAAGCCTAAACTGAATTTAATCAAATAATTGCCTAAAATGACTAAATCAATCTCACATAGGAGCCGAAGCTTGCTGATCGGCCAATTTTTTGATAACTGGTAGATGTATGATTGGTCCAACAGACGAAGCCTAGATATTTTTATCTAAAAAAATTTGGTAAAAATTATAAATCCCAAAAACAAAACACCACCACCACCCCCACACATCACGCCCGATGGTTTCTTCCTTCGTTTCTTCACATCTTCTCCTTTGCTTCCAGTCTTCATTTCTTTCCATAGATGAAGAAAAAGCTCATGCAAGGCCCACCTCTTCATTAGTCAGACATTCACATGTAACAAAAGAACAAAAAACAAAAGGTTTCTTCCTTTGTTTCTTGACATCTTCCTTTCCTTGTGGTCTTCGTTTCTTTCTAAAGGTGAAGACAAAGCTCAAGCAAGGCCTACCTCTTCGCTCATCAAGCACTCTATTGTGAGGATAGCAATCTGTTTAGGACTATAAAAAATTAAATAATAAATAATTATAAATTATTTTGAAATTCACTCATTTAAGAATTTATGACTCATAATAAAGTGTTATTTACAGTAACTCAAAAATCGTTATGTTAATAAAGCCCTTTTTCTAATAAAACAAGGCAACTTGCTCTGGAAATAAAAATGATTCAGGAGACTTTCATGTGCAAGTGGCCCCCACTACATTGTTCCTACTTTTGGAACAAAACGCGCTCATGTCTAAAGCAATTCCCAGGCGATACTCTCAGCCCATTCTCATCAGTCGCCCATGCTCCGACACCGAGGAAGACCACAAAGTAGATGTTGTTAGTTGCCGGTCGGGGTACAACGAAACTATGAGGATTGCGCTTCCAATATTCAGGGAATAAGAGTTGATTTTTCGTGACGTTTCATACTCTCTTCCACAAAACCAATGGATTTATTAGAGAATTATTGCACTTTGATAATCGTAAATATTTACCTCCTTAAATCTAAAAAATCAAGTGAATTTCTTGGCGGAAATATACTTGAATATATTGCAATTCGGTGTTTAAAAGTTATTCCATTAAGTCTATAACGTACGCATCAATGGGACAACATATTTTAAAGGGCAGTTACGTAGTACTGTTTTGATAGCTAAAATTCTCATGACTATGCCTTCATGCAGAAACTTGGTGCTTCCATTTTATATAATTGTTTGCTAAATTAGTCTCTCGTGAGTGAAGAAATCCAAATTTAGAGTGGGGCCTATTGGGTAAGTTGAGAGGATAGCTTTGACGTAGAAATCAATTGTAATATCCTACACAAGATGTATTAGTTATGCAAAGTATGGAGATACTTGTGCCGATTTGAGAAAAGGATTATGATTTGAGTATGTCTTCACCAATACTTAGTACTTCACATTTTCTATGCATTGGGCATTCTAGCTTTAAATTGCATATGGATTACATTTTCCTTTCATTGCTCGGGCGTGAAAATATATCAAGCTTTTTGTTTTGTTGAATGCAATTGGTTCTAATGTATAAATTCAAAAAACAAGGAATTTTCTAGAACAACATCTTTAAATGATTAACTGATATGTCAATAACTTATTTTCTATTACTTTGGAGCGAAGGATATCTCGCTCAAGTAGGACACTTTTCATTGTATGCTTTTTGGGAATAAATTTCACAGACTCCCCTTCGAGGATCCCCTTCCCGTGTGGAAATCTGTTTTTCTGCACTGCTTCACTCTTCCGGTTAAAGCTTTGGGGACACCAAATTTGATGTTTCAAAGAAGAAGGTGGTTAACATTGGATATTTCATACGAGAGTTCATAAGAAAGACTTTATCTAAGTGAGAAATGACTCATTTTCAGATTATTTAGTCCAAAAGAGAATTTTCACATTTGGATTTTAATAAAGATTGGCATTTTGAAAGTGTAAAAAATCCATTAATGTTGGATGTTGTGGGAATTATGTCTAGAGTTTCAGCTTATTTTGTTGCTATTTAAATGGATGTTACATATGAGCATCACTAATGTTAATAGAGTGCACTAATTACGCCCATCGTTATGGATTTTGCATGATTTGACCATTTTCCTTCTTTTTTATTTTCTTTTTTGGTTTAGTCAAAAGCCTAGGGAAATATTTACTCATCACTTTCTTTCTAGCTTCACTCCACACGACTTCATTTTGGAAGGAAAAATGATCAAGTTGATTTTGATGGCCAATGGCTTATTTCCATTGCATTTTTTAACCTTTCTTTTTTTTGAATAAATGTATTAGAAATCTTAAAGTTTATTACAAAAGTATAATTGAGTTCTAGAACCTTCAAAATTTTAAAATATATCTTGAAAGTATAATCGAGTCATAAAACTTTCAAAAAATGCAATCAAGTCCTTTATTGATTACACATGAAAGTTTTAGGATTCAATTAGACTTTCGTAATAAGTTTTAGAACAAATTTTAGAACTTTCGTAATATCCTACGTGAGATGTATTAGTCATGCAAGTACATAGATACTTGTACTAACTTGAGGGAAGAGTTTCGATAGTATGTCTTCGCCAATAATTGATACGTTACATTTTCTATACATTGTTAGGCATTCTTTGTTATGAATTGCACAAGGGTTACCTTTTCTTTTCATAGCTTGAGCACAAAAGTAGATCAAGCTTTTTGCTTAGTAGAAAGTAATGTGGTTGATTCAAATAAATGAGAAATTTCTCTAGAAAGACACCTTTAAATGATTAATTATTGTGTCAATAGCTTATTTTCTATTACTTTGGAGGGAAGGATCTCTCCCTCAGGTAGGGCCTTCTTCTTTGGATAGAGTCACTTGCTTTGTGATGTTATTTCCTATCAAATTATAGTGCAAGTCCTAGAAAGAAGAAACCAGAAAAAGTGCAAGTCATTTTCAAAAGAATTGGATAGTTAATATACAATAGTTCATACGAAAGACGTTGTTTAGGTGTGAAAGAACACATTCCATTTAGATTATTTAGTCCAAAACAGGATTTCCACATTTGGACTTTAATAAAGAATGGCTTCTAAAGTATATAGCATCCACTAACATTGGATATGGTAGACATCGTGTCTAGAATTTGGCTTATTTTGTTACTATCTAAATCTAAATTGATGTTACCTATGAACATCACTAATGTTAAGAGAGTGCACTAATATTGCCGATCATTATTAATTCAATGTGATTTGATGATGTGTCTTTTTATCTTTATTTTTCTTTTTTCGCTTAGTTAAAAGCCCAAAAGGATTGTTCGCTCATCACTTTTATGCTAGCTTCACTCCTCCAGGCAAAGAAAACTTCGCTCTGGAAAGAAAAATGATCAAGTTGGTAGATGGCCCCCACCACCTCATTCTTCTACGTGCCCATATCTAGAGCGAATCCAAGGCTTGGGTGCAGTGGCTCATTTTCATCGCATTTTTATCCCTTTTTTTCCTACTAACATAAACGGCTTAATAGTTATTATTTGGAAAAATTTCAAATAAGGCCATTTTATTAAATAAAAAAGAGAGACCTAAAATGTACATTATTCTAAATAATGGCCTAAAGTACTTAAATCAATCTCCATAAAAGCTTAAACTCATCAATTGGCCAAATGTTTGTCGACCGACAAGCATATGATTTTTTCAGTGGCTAGAATATGGGTACTTTTGTCCAAAAAAATTGAGTAAACAATTGCAAACCTTAAAAAGAAAATAACAAACCGAAACACTTCTTCCTTTGTTTCTGCACATGTTCTTCTTTGCGTCCAGTCTTCATTTCTTTGGAGAGAAGAAAACATAACTCAAGCAAGGCCCATCTCTTCTTTTAGTAAGACACTCAAATCTAACACAAGGGCCTTAACTCTCCACCATCTTTTCTCAAGATTGCAATTCACCTCGATCTCCACTTACGTTCAACTAAGGTTAGTCTTATTCAAATTGATGCAACCGATTCTTCATTCAATCAAGAGATGGCAATTGCATTTTGTTGAAGCAACATGTCAATAAGGTGTGGGCATGTAGTGAAATTTCACACCGATAATAGCCACAATAGTGATGGTAGGAGAACTTTTTTGTATTTAGTATTGTTTTTACTTGTTTTGTTAGATTTTTGGGTGCATTACGTCTCCTTTTGTAATGCGTATCAGTTGCATCCACAGTGTGTTTTTAGATTGGATTAACTGCCGTAGTGATCCTACATGTTGGTAGTGGTCCTATTTTGCAGTTTTCTTAATGCTTTCATTTTTTCTTAGTGTATGCTTTGTCGTTTATGGCCAAACCTCGTGAACATGGCACGGAATTCAATTGTTGGTTTTCGATTTGAACTATAGCACATCCACCATGTCAAGGATAAGATTCCTCACCTTAGCAGCAAAAAAAATGTTGGTTTTTGATTAGCTCTTGCACTGGAGGCCTCATAAACATAATCATTGAGCGTAATCACCATACCAATGATAAGGTCCCTCCCCCTAACAAGGGCACTTTTGTGCCCTAACAGGAGTATGAATGCAGATTACCAAACAACGAGTGTCACGCCCCGATCCTCAGGCACGTGCACATCCTTCTATTTGGTCGATTTTATAATGCGATATCCCAAGACTAGTATCGCCGACCCTTTCAGTTATTAAGCACATGCGGAAGCAATTAAAATCTCCAGACAATAAAACAATGGGATAGAAAAGCAGGGCCATATTTTTCATATTGAAATTTATAACCAAACTTTTATACAAAACAAAAACCACTTCAAAACTATTCACATCAAAATGGAGATCTCAAAAGAAGATAGGATCTCAATCCATCCATGCCATACTCAAGGCCCATCTCGGTATTATCTTCTTCTTTCAAAATCCTTCCCTTCAAGTTTCACCTCCAAGATCTCCTTCCCAGACTTCTCCTCCTCAGCTCCTTATCGGGTCCTGAAATGTTTTTCCCCAAACTGGGATGAGACTACGTCTCAGCGAGTTCTACCCCACTAAGCCCAATTAGTAAACTATTATACTATAGGCTGCCTAAACACGCACAAGGCAGAGGACGTACCTTGGCATCAGATCCCACCTGCAAGTCAGTACAATTCATAATAGGCACCCAAGCAATCATAACACAGATCGAAGCATCGATCAAATTGACATAGTCGATTATATGCCAACAAGACCACTCACAGGCATTTCCATTCAGTCAATCAATTCACAACATCAAATCAAAGCAATGATCAATCGACCTCGTCGATTACATGTCAGACGGACCATTCTAGGTCAATTCGATTATTCCATCTCAATCATCAATTACGAACTACGGTCCTCATATCACATCTTAAGCAAAGGTGGAAGACACAGTCCACCACTCGACAACATTCAATATTTAATGGCTTTACGGTCCCACTCGACCACTTTCGAAATTAAATGGCTTTACGGTCCCACTCGACCGCTTGCAAGATTCAATGGCTTTACGGTCCCACTCGACCGCTTGCAAGATTCAATGGCTTTACGGTCCCACTCGACCCCTTGCAAGATTCAATGGCTTTACGGTCCCACTCGACCGCTTGCAAGATTCAATGGCTTTACGGTCCCACTCGACCCCTTGCAAGATTCAATGGCTTTACGGTCCCACTCAACCGCTTGCAAGATTCAATGGCTTTACGGTCCCACTCGACCGCTTGCAAGATTCAATGGCTTTACGGTCCCACTCGACCGCTTGCAAGATTCAATGGTTTCTCAATGAAATAGTTAACTACAACCATTTAGGAATATATCCTAAATTCCACATTCAATTCAATTTGGCACAATTCAAAGCTCAAATAAATAAACAGACTGCACCACGAGAGTCAGCACGAGATTTCGGTCGTCGGCCATCTCAATCTTAATTTCCGAAAAATAATTAATTATTAATTAATTTCGAAAATTAATTATTAAACATTAAAAATTCCGTTTAGCTCAAAATAAGGCCCAATTAAATAAACGGACTTCACCACGGTCATCAGCATAATTTTCCGGTTCCGGATCATCTTCCTTGAATTTTCGAAAAATAAATAATTATTTAAATTAAATTCCGAAAATTAATATTTAAATGCCCAAAAATCTCACTTAGGCCAGAATTGCCAAATTGAAGCCCAATTAGGGGTCGGAAAATTCCCGAGATACTTCCAATAAATAGTAGACCACGTCTACTTGTTAATTGCACAATCCATTTATCTAAATCGCTTCACAATTGACTAAAAATTGCTAATTTATTCTAATCTAACAACCTAAACATAATTAATTAAAACTAAACCAACCTTAAGCATAATTAGCCAACTAATCCAAGATTAGTGAGATTACTCACCAAATCGCGCGCAAATCGGATCAATCCGACGGCGGCGACGCGAGGAACAATTCTTCCCAAAGCGGGCCTCGGGTTTGGGGCCGGGAAACGGCCCAAAATGGCCCACGAACAGCTGGATACCCACTCCGTGGGTTTGCTGGTTTGGCCACAAAATAGCAAGAAAGAGAGAGGGTTGGGGGCAGCAAGAGGTCGGGAGAGCGGGTGGTGGCTTGGCGAGGCCGAGCGGTGGCCCACGGTGGCCGGAGGTGGCCGGATCGTGGCCGAACAGAGCTGGACAGAGGATGGGCAGCAGCTGGATCGCGCGGGGGAGCACGCCTGGGCGCGAGGGATGGCCGGCGGAACGCACGGCGTTGCGCGGGCGGCGTCGCGGGCGGTTCGGCTCCGGTGCGGCGGCGGGACGGGCGACGGTGGTCCTCGGCGAGCTGCTGCTCTTCTTTGCTGGTTTTGGTCTGGTTCGCACAAAGAAGAACGAAGAAGAAGAAGAAGGTCACGTGGGGGAGAAGAGAGAGGAGAGAGAAGAAGAGATAAGGTTGAATGGTCAAAGGGAGAGAGAAAGAGAGAGTTGGCGTGGGGAGGGGGTTGTCCGCACGGAAGAAAAGGGGAGAGAAGAGAGAGAGAGAGAGAAAAAGAAAAAGAAAGAAAAGAAGAGAGAGGGAGAGAAAAGAAATACTAATATAATACCACATGGTATTATTTTTCTTTTCTTTTCTTTTCTCTTTCCCTTTCTATTTTCTTTTGGTCTTCAGATTTTCTGCCGATAATTTCTTTATTGAAATTTCGGGCCCGTCAATAAATTGACGAGCGATGAGACAGGATTCTATTTATCCAGTCAAATTAAAACCCGAAAATCTGGATGTCACAACGAGCACAGAAATTAAGTCTATAATGCACAAGTTTTGTGACAAATATTATCCCATAAATTGCGAATAAGTGGAAGAGGAAGAGGGTATATAGTCCCGTTGTGTGATTAGTTTTCTTTCATAGCTCGGGAACGAAAATAGGTCAAGCTTTTTGCCCAGTTGAACGTAATGCGGTTGTTTCTAATGTATAAATGCAAAGAAATGAGAAGTTTCTCTAGAAGAACACATTTTTGTGATTAATTGGAATGCACAATAACTTATTTTCTATTACTTTGGAGCGAAGGATCCTTCGCTTGAATAGGGCTTTTTTCATTGGATGCTTTTTGAAATTCATTTGCTTAGTGATGTTGTTTCCCGTCAAATCAAAGTACAATTCATTTTGAAAAGAATTGGATACTTCATGTGAAAGTTTATAAGAAAGACCTAGTTGTGAAAGAACACATTACCTTCAAATTATTTAGTCCAAAAAGAGAATTTCCATGTTTGGACTTTAATTAAGAATGACACTCCAAAAGTATAAAGCGTCCACTAAAGTTGGATGATGTGATAAACATCGCGTCTGGAGTTTAACTTATTTTGTTATCATCTAAATCAATGTTAAAAATGAACATCACTAATATTAATCGAGCGCACTACATCGATCATTGTGAACTCCATTGTGATTTGACAATATCTCTCCTTTTTCCTTTATCTTTTTGGCTTAGTCAAAAAGTGCTAGGAATAGCTCATCATTGTTGTGCCAGGTTCCCTCCACGCAACTTCGCCTCACGCGTCCATGCGACTTCGCTGTGGAAAGTAAAAAAGATAAAGTTGATTTGATGGGCATGTGGGCCTCACCACCTTATTCCTTCTACATCCTCATATCTAGAGTGAATCGAGGGCTTGAGTCCACTAGCTCATTTCCATTGTATTTCCGTTTCAAAAATGCCCCTATTCCAATTGTCAGAAAAATATCATATGCTTGCTAGCCGGTTAACATTTGGCTTGCCAATCAGCTCAAATCTTTATTTGACATTGATTTGGTCGCAATAATTTCAGCTCTAGGCCCTCTTTTTTTTTTTTTTTTATAAAAAAAAATGCCTCATTTTGAGCTCTTATTTAAAGATTTATTTTTATTTTTTAAAGATGCTCCATGATTTGAACTAAGATAACTTAAAAAGCTACAATAACCTGCAATTTTGATCAAATATCTTTGGTGAGCTTTCTGAAAACAAGCCCCAATGCTAGTGTCATTTTCATTATTTCACATTGCATGGTCATAACATGATTGGACTGACAAGCTTAAACTACTATTGAAAAAAAAATATGTGTAAGTAAAATAATAACATTTCGATCATTCTTTCAACGTAGCATTCTTGATATAGGAAATGTAAGAAATTTAAAAGCAATAATTCCAAGGTTCTAAATCCATTATCAAAAGTCTCTCAAAGAATGTTATCTATCTTTCCCAATAATTATAGATGTCACTAGAGTTTCCACTAAATCGTCACACAAATTCAGTTGATATAAACCGGGAATTCCAGCTTCAGTATTTTGCAGCCCCATCATGCATTCCTCTGCACTATTGGGCCACTTTCCTTGCGATCCGTTTGACTTGGTCCATTTTCCCAAAGTGCAATATCCTCCTCCATAGCGTTGGATGCAAGTCCCTTTTTTATGGACTAAAGCTGGTGCTGGTGGGTTCTCCCATAAATCTACTTCTCTTGAGCTTTCTTCTTATGAATTTGTTTGATACCACAGCATGACAAACCTCGAAGAGTGTAAATGACCAACCACATAAAGGAAAGCTGGATCAAGCTGAGTCACTGATTGTCTGGAATCACGGCCTTCAAGTTGTCCTCTAATTGCCCAGACATTACTCGGAATCCCCACTTTCGGAAGATTTATCCCATTACTCTTGAGACTAAATTGGAAGTGATTCAAATCATCTTGATTAAAATCGACTTTTCTACTCTTGGTTGCGAATATGCAAGCCACATGTCATCAGAAATGACTTAATAATATGGTGCATATAGAGTACTCGCTCTCCCCTTCTTGGCATTAATGTGTGGAAGGATCTGGATTGGGGCAACCACTTTTCCTCCTCTTGGTCCAAATACAAAACAAAAAATTTATCCTAGGAACTTGTCACCCAAGCAATGTGAAGCCACAAGCAACCGCTTCAACATCTCTCCTCCAGGAAAAATAGACGGAGCCTTTCCCCAAAAATGATCTTCTCGCAACGTCGTGATCAATGCCTTGAACTACCCATCTAACAAAGAGACAAAAAATCCGAACGTAAACTACTTATATTTGCTTGTGCAATGTTCTAGCAAACAAAACATAAAAGAACCTCCTCGGAGCCAAAGTCATCTTGTTGAGGTGTCAGATTCCAATTATGGGTGATCCCATGGTGTCGTGAGATTAAAAGCGGAGAAAATTCATGCCATTTTTACTGGCCATTGCTGGATCATTGAAGAAATTATTGCAGTAGTGTAGTTGCTGACTACATAAATATATTTTTGGTATCTAATATTTCAGAATAGCTACTACTTGTGAATGTTGCCAACTCTTGATATACTAGTAGGTATTTTATTATATTAAAATTATAAGCCATATCAACTAATTACTAATTAAATTAAAGTTCCGACTTTTTAATCAAGACTTTTAAAATCTGTGAACTCTCGATGGATTGAAAATTATCTTTTTCTAAAGAAAAATTGATAATCAAACCAAGAAATTTGAAAGGTACATACTTCCTTTTTTCTATATAAAAGTTTCTAATGAAATGAAAAGTCACTTCGACTAATTACATATTTGCCAATTGAAATAGGTGGAAGTGTACCACTTACTAATATTTTGAAAGCCACTTATTCAGGTGAAAAGTTACTAACTTATAGAAAAATCACTTTTTTCTTTGAAGATATAGAAGGGAGCGACCTTCTATGGGCCTGGTTATGATAACTTCTCTATTGACTTTGGGCATTGGTTGAATCTAAGAATGTCATTTTTAGCGCATCTAGCTAATTGTCTTTCATTCTAAGTACCCAATTGAAAGGCGATTGTTGCTGACCACCGCCAACCCTACTCTTTTCATCAGCAACATCTTCCTCCACTTGCATATTTTTCTGTTCATTCTCTTCCTCTTCAAATAACCCATTTTTGTTATTGTAGCACCCCATCTTCGCCGCTAGACTCTAACCGAGAGAGCATCCTGATCTTTCTCCATTCGACACTAGCAAAAACATGCACACTCTCTTTTCTTATATATCAGGTTACCCTTATTGTGAATATGGTATTGAGTGCAATTACTTTGCATATTGATATTTACTATTTCGATGTTAGCAGATGAGACGATTTTAATTACCGAGTTTTTAAAAGTTACTCAACATCTTGAAAAATTAATAATAAAATGGAAATGTAACTCATTGGCAAGAGAACCGCATATGCTTTTTCTGTATAAGAAGTAACTAATAAGGATGAGAAAGTTGCTATAACTACTTTGATATTTCGTTACCTACTAAGTACGAAAATTGGATGAAACTTACTCACCAAGGGATAAGTTAGGTGACAATAATAGCAGACAATTATGCACTTCAATCTTTCACGATCACAGTTATACAACCTCACATTTATCAATTTCATATGAATAACAATTTAATATAAAAAAAACTTTACTTAGTGCAATTGTATAACTTATGCCTCTCAAACTGGCCATTGGGCCAATCAGGCATTGATTTGCGTCGAGTTTCGATCGGATTTGGGCTCTCAAATTGGATTGTTGCTTCACTTCTTCAACAAATTGAACTCAACTCGGGTCAAACTTTGGATCCATTGGGTCAAATGTATAACGATGTAACTTTTTTTGATGAACCTCAATGCCACTATATCACTTATGCCTCTCAAGCCAACCATTGAGTCAATCGGGCCTTGATTTGCTTCTAATTTCAATTAGATTTAGGCACTTTGGGTGTTGCATAGTTTGTCAATGAATTTTTTTTTATCAAAAAAACAAAAAGGCGGTTGTTTGCTTCACTTCAACAAATTGAATTCAATAGGCGTCGAGTTATGGACTGATTGGGTCAAATGTCTAACAATGCGAGTCACCTTTGTTATCGAAATTGATGCTTACATAGCATTCTCTCTTGTTGGGTAGCAATGTAAATAGTGCAAAGACAGTAGCCCGGAATTAAAATATACACGCACATGCACGATTATTTTACTCCTCATGCAAGTCATATTAAATAAACAATAAAATTTAATAATTATAATTGGATGACGATATATAATACTTGATATTTTTTTTCTTATCTTACCCTATACGAATTCTTTTTAAGAAAACAAACCCTAAACGAACGTTTTGGCTATGTTTTTAATAACTTACCAAAAATTTATTCAACAATTCTTTAAAATAGAAAATGGTACAAGATGACGTTGGTTGTTCACTGTCCAGACAATTGAGGAATTTCATCCGAGTGCACCGAGTAGTGGAAAGTAGGTGGTTAACTTCTTCTTTGGCCGACTTTACACTCTTTTTTTTTCCTTTAAATTGCATTGCAAAATTAGAGATAGAGCGCTCCATGTAGATGAGGGCAAATGTTAGCGTGAGACGAAAGGGCACGTTGGTTTAAATACATAGATAAGAAATTTGTCATGTACCATTGTTCCATAACGTGTCATTCACACACAAAGAAGGACATTAAAACAAATTTGTTCACTTTTCATCAATGATAAATGATATGATTGTGCGATAAATGCCTAATTTTTAAGAAATATATATATATATATTTTTATATTGCTTTGAGTTCTTTTTTATTTTACATACTTTTTGTTTGTTTAATGGACAACTAGTCTTTTCATGCAAACGATACACACGTACGAGATATTTGTATTTTGCATTACTGATTGTATATGAAAATAATCAATTCCCCCCATATGCTGCTTTTTTTCAAATTTGTTTACTCTCCACTCATATTCTCATTTCTCTCTCTCTCAATCTACAAATTTTCTCACTCACTTAGATTTTGCTTCAAAATTCTTCAAATCAAAGCCACTAATCGCTTTCTCTTAGCTTATCTTCCTCGAATCTAGCCTGTTTCTTCCAAACCCATTCAATTCCATCCCAAAACACCCAAAAAATCCTTAGAAATCCTCCCTCTCCTCTGAGAATGCCGATCAAACACGCAGCTGGAAAAGAAGGGAAGCAGTTCTTCATCACATTGGAGGGCATAACAAAGCGAATAGGAAGTCGCAACTCCTCTGCAAGTTGGGTTCCGCAAACGGAACCAAGCTTGCTTCGATAGATATCTCACATTTGCTGCTAGAAGTGTGATGGAAGAGAGGGCATAAAGACTTTTGAGTTTTTCACACAGGAGGAATTTCCGTTTAGGCAAATGGTTTTAGCCAGTTGGGTTGGATTTGGTTTTACATGTCGGAGGAGATTTATTTTGAAGCTGTGAAATAGTTTTATATTCATTCAATCAAAGGTGAGAATGATAAGAAGGAAATATAATTCATGAGTCTTTCTACGAATGGAACGTTGATTATTCTTGAACATTAATCCTAAGGGAGATTTTGAGGTGTTTTAGCTTTCGGTGATACTTACATGACTATGAGAAAATGATGGTTTTTTTTTTTGAACAAATGAGATGAGTAATCCATGATCCTAAGGCGCTGCATTTATGTTAGTATGCGTAATTTCCATATGATTTTGATGTACTACTTGCTTCCCATTTCTGGCCATGGAGCTGATTTGTTCGAGGAACAAATCAAGCTGACGTTCAAGGTCAAGAATGGTTTTAAGGTCTCCTGATGCGACATCCAAAAGGACGGAATATTCCGTGTGGGGGATGCCTTAACTTGCATTTTTGAAACTTTGACGTTTACCTCGGAGGTGAGACGCTGGAGTCCTAAACAACCGCCAATTTATTGGAGAGTCCACGCTAAAAGGTATGGACATCACAAGAAGAAAGGAGAAGTTTGGGTAAGGAAGAATGCATGGGATGGACAAACCAAACTCAAGGGGTATAACCACCGTCACTTTATGAGGCTAGCTGTTGGAGTTGATATTAGGACGGAAATGAAGGTGATCCGTTGGTAAAGGCTCTCTCAACCATGCTTACTTGGCTTTGAGGGGAGATCCACATGGTCTGCAATGAGATGCAACAAGGATTTGCAGGAAATTTGGGAGTAACTTCAATTGTTTGGTCAGTTTGCTCCACTTTCCTCCGAAATCCTCATTTCTTTCTATAGTATCCTCCTCCACCAACTTTTTGGAGTTTTTATGTGTTGCCCGTATTTTCCAAGAACACTGGCTTAACAACCTAAGCAAGGTCCATGTTTCAAACCATTTTTCAATTTTTTTTCGATTTTTATATTTTTTATATCTTCAAATTTTATTCATTTATTATATATTTCGAAAATAGGGGCCTTGGCTAAGCCTTCAGACCCGGCACAGACACGCGCTGACAAATATCGGATCTATGGGCACAATTCATTGGGCTTATCGCCTTAAGAGGGCTTGATCAAAAATTCAAACTGGGCTCATATCATAGAATTGAGCCCAATTCCCACCTGAAACTAATCAAACCCAAATTCGCGAAAAAAAAAAACGAGATCCATAGCCCAATCACCAGTAAAACCGAATTGAACATAACGGCACTAACCCAACTCTCTCATGCAAAGCCCACAATGAATTCATTGTCCATTAAGAGGCCCATTTTCCTATTTATTCTCCTCTCCTCCTCATTCTTCTTTTTTGCCCTGTCGTCTTCTTCCTATAATCTTCCTCGCGCACATACTGGGAGCTCTGCTCTGCTAAAGAAACCAACTCAACCTCATCAACGATCGACGTATTCAAGCATTGAATGTAACGTCGCCGTTGTCTGGGTTCAGTCGCCTGGAGCACGGCCATTGTCCGTTAATCGTCATGCATAAACCTAGATTAGCGGAAAGACACGCAGGATATGAGCGTAAAGAACTGGACCTCATCCAGCGCGAGATTTATCCAGCTAATCAACGTACGGGTCAAAGATTTCGAGCCACGTTTCTCGCCAAGAAAAACGACCACACCATGTGGCCACGGAGATGCAAAAAATAGCAAAAATAGATAGCCGGTGACATATTGGGAGACCATAAAGTGTACTGGAAAGCAGAACCGTAGTGAATGGGGAAAAAATATTTAATCCACGATGCTTAGACTAGCAACCACATCCCATAATCAGTATCGTTCAACAAAATCAATCCGAATGTGTCAGTTTTGCTTCCTAATCAATCAACAACACGAGGCGAGGGTCACAGATTCAACTCATGGTCCATCAAACAGTTGGTGAGCATCTCAGGAAAAAAAGAGATCAACACCACAACACAATCCAAATACTTCTTTCTTTGCAGAGAGGGTTTGATTCATCGAGGCAAAAAAATGATTTCAAACCTGGTCTCTTCCCAGACATACATCAGCGTCAACTTCAAATTAAATCTTCATTTATGAAATGACCATAAAAATGTTGCGAAACCAACCCTGTCGAGGAGGGATTTTCAACCACGAGTGCTGATTAAACTCGTCCCTGGAGGTTCAGGTAAGTGTCGATCAACGAACTTGAGATGGATACGTGGAGATCGAGCGGGACTTTGACAGCTTCAGAGTTTTCCCCTCCGAAACGTTGCAAGGCAACGGTCCTCCTGATACTTCACAGAAGCAAGAGATCCAAAGCGACGAGCAATGATCGAAAGCCGGAATGAGGACTCCAAGTACGCTGGCTACAGTGATCAGTGTAAAACATAGGATGGATTGAATGTAAGAACAAAGGATAACAGAGAATTTTTGGGCTGTGGTAAGGGAATGGCCGCGAGTGATGACGGAAGACGTCTGACCGCGAAGGAAGGAGTCTGAAAATCTTCCGGAGTGCTCTCAAAATCTATTTTATCCCCACTCTGTGTTTTTTCTTCCAGAGTAATTTCTATCTCAATTTCTCACCTGTGACATTGCCCCGAAACACGATCCTCAGTCCCCTCTTACTCAGAAAAAACCGACATTCCCACCTTTGCGTTGCGTCCTTCGTGCGAGCGGTTATGGAGAGAGAAAGGTATGAGAGAGAATTACCAATGATGATGAAGATGAGGATGAATATTATCTGGTCTCCCCCTTAGGTTCAGGAGGGAGGACGCCGTATATGGAAGAGGATCTTCTTCTTCTTTTTACCCTTTTTATTTTTCACGTGTTTCCCCCTATCCCTCTTAAGAATGCTGAAATGGGCATGTTTTATAGATGGGCTAGAGTTGCGCGAATAGGGCCACATGAATTGATGGATTGGGCTTTTTCTTTTCTTTTTCTCTTTCTCATTTTTCATATATATTTTTTATTACTTAAATGCATATTTGATTTATCAAGTAAAATTCAAGTGTCAACGCTCGTGTCTAGTTAAGCTTACTGATAGTGAAATGTAAAATTGCGAAAATTGCTAATCAAACGTATTTGTCTCATTCCCGCATGTTTGTTGCTAGAAGTGTGTTGGAAGAGACGGGACATAGACTTTGAGTTTTTTCACACGGGAGAGATTTCTGTTTAGGCAAATGGTTTAGCCGATCGAGTTGGATTTTTGGTTTTTTGTTGGTGTCCAAGGAGATTTATTTTGAAGCTGTGAAAGCGTTTTATACTCATTTGATCAAAGGTGAGGATGATAAGAAGAAAATAATTTACAAGTCTTTTTGTCAATGGAACATTGATTATTTTTTAACATTAATTCCAAGGATGAGTTGCGGCCTTTAGTTGTCGGTGATACTTACATGAGCATGAGAAAAAATGACACTTTTTTTCAGAACAAGTGAAGCGGTTAGTTCATGATCCTAACACATTGCATTAGAATGTCAATATGCATAGTCTCCATACGATTGTGATATACTGCCTGCTTCCTGTTTCTAGTCTCAGAGCTGATTTGTTCAAGCTGACGTTCAAGGTTCAAGAACAGTTTCTAGGTCTCCTGAAGCGACCTCCAAAAGGACCAAATTTTCTGTGCGGGGGATGGCCTTAACTGGCATATTTGAAACTTTTGATGTCGAACTCGGAGGAGAGGCCTATAGTCCTAAACGACCACCGATTTATCAGAGAGTCCACACTAACAGATATGGACATCAAAAAGAAAGGAGAAGTTTGGATGTGGAAGAATGCTTGGGATGGCCAAACAAAACTTGAGGGGTATAGCCCACAACTATATAACACGAGCTGCTGGAGTTGATACTATGGAAATGGAGCTGATCCATCAGTAGAGGCCTCTTTATCCAGCTTACTTGGCTTTGAGGGAGATCCCACATGGTCTGCAATGAGATGCGACAAGGATTTGCGGGAAATTATGGAGGAACTTCAATTGTTCAGTCGATTTGCTTCAATTTTCCTCAAAAATCCTCTTACTCCACCAACTTATTAGAGTTAATATGTGTTGTCTTTATTTTTCAAGAACATTGTGGCTTGTTTCTTACTTGAAGATGTGTTTTAAGATTCTTCTGATTATGTTGCCTTGTGAGCTTATGTGTACACCTGAGCTCGAGTACATAGAATTGTTGAAAGCACTTGATCTACTTATTTGTTGGAGATAAAAGGTTTGAGAGAGAAGAAGTAGTTGCTTGAAGTATTACACCAAGAGACGTTAAGTTTGGAACGCTCAACAGTGTTACCTCCAGCGTAGGAAAACCCTAGAGTTTTTATATGCATGTTATTGGGCTCTGGCCCATATGGACCCAAATAACCATGCTTTTACCTATTGGGCTTGTATTGTGAATATATTATTTTGGACTATATTAATAATATATCCAACATTATTTGCCCTGAAGCCCTTTTTGATGCTATGACAAAAAGGGGGAGGACGTGTGTGACATTTGATTGGATCAATGAGCATTCCCGCGGGGGAGCTTTGTGAATCGAAGTTGCATCATGAGATGCGAAGCTTTCACGAGATTTAGAAAGAGTTTCAGTTCCATTGCTGCACCAATTACGGAATGCTTAAAAGGAGAGAGGTTTCGGTGGGTGGGAGTGAAATGGCACAAAAGAGTTTTGAACCCTTAAAGAGGAAATTAACCAAAGCTCCTGTGTTAGCACCACCGAACGCTGATTTGGTTTTCGAGGTTCATTGCAATGCTTCCAATTTTGGCATTGGTGCTGTTCTCAATCAAGAAGGTTGTCCATTTGTCCCTGTCAAAGAAAATTTGAATGATGTCGAGCTGAAGTATTCGACCTATGATGAGTTTTATGCTACAGTCCGTGCCCTCAAGCAGTGGAGGCATCATTTGCTAGCAAAAGAGTTTGTTTTGTACTCTGATCATTGACCACTTAACAGGTACAACTCTCAACAGAAGCTTAATTGCCCACATGCAACTTGGAATGGATTTCTGCAGTCCTTTCCATTCCTTTCTCAAACATAAATCTGGCAGTCAAAATCCAGTCGAGGACGCTTTATGCCGCTGATATGCGCTCCTCTCTTCTACCATGTAAATCAATGTTCATGTCTTTGAAGTTCTGATGGTGGACTAGCCGGTCAGTTTCTTCGTGACTAAACATTGGCGCTTATTAAAGAGATTTTCATTTTCCAAAGACACGTAAAAAGGTCAGGCAGCTAATGACCTATAAATTGAGTAGTGGAGAGTTCATTTTTTTATGGTTTGAACTTGGCTTCATGTGGCCCTTTGTTTGATGATTCCCCAACAAGGATTGTCTATGGTAACTTAAAATTATCAACCGTATCTGATGCGTATGCTATCTATCCAAGCACTTCTAGCATGCAAGAATATTTCCATCTATCCCACCACAATTGATGCATTATAAACTTGGGGCCACCTAGCATTGAGTTGAGGCCATCCAACTCAAATTAGTTTCTCATTTCTACTTTTAATTTATAAGAAAACAATCTGACCCAAAAAAAAAATAAAATTGAGAAAACAAAGTCATCTTGACATCATCCTTTCTAGCAATGATGCACAGAAGTTTTGAAAAAATAATAATAAACTCAGTTAGAGTCCTCCACTAACCAGTATTTTTCAAGAGTTAACTTCAACTTTCCATCCATAGTTGGTACTTTTAAACCTGTGATAACATAAGTCCTTCCTATATCAATATAAAAGCGAACAACTTAACGGGATTGGGAGGAAAAACAAATAGATGCTAGTGGATATGTACCAATAGCATGAGATTAAAAGAGACTGCCTCCCAAGCGCAATAAGAACAATTCTCATCCACAACGAGTCTACAAGACAAGATCCCATTACGCTGGTTTTATTCCAGCATTGCACCAAGGGATAGCAGCAATCCTCCAAAGAAACTTTACATGAAATTTTGTGTATATAGAATATCCTGATCCATCTAAATTGACCTGAGCATTGATATAATAGATTGAATATCACTTTGCTTTGAAACAAGCTGCTACATAAAAGTACTAAACAAAACAAATAGAACAAACTTCACAAAACTAGTAGTCAAAACATTTAAACCGGTAAATTAAACAATGGGTTTGGCTCTTTTTCCCCCTTTGGGGGGGGGGGGGGGAGGGGGTGGTCTAAAGCTGGATTCAGTTAGGCAAAATCACAAAATAATCTTGTTCATGCAGCTTTCAATGGTTTTGGAAGCTCTAAACTCTCCCTCTATGCCCAAGCCATCATTCAAATTCATGGATGAGTTTGTTCCATTCTTACCTCGTAGAATTTTGGACAGAACAGAGCAGTCCAAATGGACTCTATCACCCACGCTCTCCGCCTCATCAATCATCATTTCCATTGCAGCACTCCATTATCCCCTTGTAATTGTGCCCCAGCCTTCACTTGAGCATGAAACAAAACTCACGATGTGCAAAAAAGTCTCTTTGAAGAAGACGATGAGAATTGCGATGCACGAGAGACCAATCAAGCTACTTTAAAGTCAGGGGACAACAAGAGAGTAAAAATAAAATTAGGTTGTTTAAGGTATCAATTGGCTATAAAAAGTTCAAGAACTAATGGTACATTATAAAACCAAAATCCCTTTCTGTCTAACTTCTTCCTTTTTTATGCAAGAAAACATAACATACAGTCTCATTTTGTAAAGCTAGCAGATGAATAATCTTCATATATCATCCATTCGTGGCACTCATGAAATAACTATTGAATCAGCTTTCCAAGAATATGGCATTATCAGAGTCATGGAATGTATCAGTCAAACACACCCTATGACATGAAGCAAGCTTGCTCTCTCATATTTTCATGTTTATCAGGCAAAAGATACTTCTATTCATATCGAGAATTTTTGGATTTATGAGCTGAGTAAGAATTAAGTCTACGCACCGAACTCCAGCAAAGAAAATTTGAAGAGCTATCGCCAAATATAGGTCTAGTACACTACTCTTCATAATATCAAAAGCAAAGGTAGAAAGTGTATATCATGTTTTTTTATTGATAATTTTGAGCCATAATTTACTCTGTAACGTTTGCACCCAACAATTCTATTGGTATGTCAGTAGTTGGATGGCTAAGCTTGCATCAACATGGATTCTGAAGTGGAATATAGCAAGCAGACGTGTAACAAGTTCTTCTAGAGCCAGCTCAATTTGGTATGTAGATTTGGTACATTCCTTCAGAAAGCAAGTAAATAACCGCATACCACAAATCTGCTCGAGGAATCATTATTCATTGTGTGAAATATTGAGCATGAGATATGTGACCTGTACATTGAATATGGAATGACATTTGTGTACAATGCAAACCAAATGCCACACGGGACAAAGTGTTATCTTGTGGAAGCCGCCTCTTGAGCCTTATTAGGAAAAACTATCACATGGCGGGAGTCACCTCTTGAACCAGTGGTGGCTAACTTTAGAATTCTATTATAGTGCAACCACTTGTGTACATTGGCCTGTTTAGCTATATGATATTGTTGTAGCAAATTCACTAGATGTTAGTTGATCTGGCTGTCAAGCGGTTGGAAAACAAATAACAAGCTTACTTTCTGATTCTAGCTTGGCTTTAAATTGATTAAACTGTCCATAAACAATTTTTCCAAAGATGGCTTTGATGGTGTGCGTGTATGCATGCTAGCTCCCGGAAGCAATGGATGAAATTGTTTGATGGAAATCGATCTAAATGACAGGAATAGCAATTTTGCTCAGAAATTAAAGTGGAAGTTCTGTGAATTATTTAAAGGTGCAATGCAAGGAACAAAGGAAATCAAAGCAAAGAACACTAAAAGGAATAAGCCGAATGAAATTAACTGAAAACGAGATTACTAGGACATTGACATTGCTGGAATTGAAATTAATCACAGTTTGTACAATTGACACTCAAACGGAGACATTGACATCAACATTACGATGATACTCAAAGGGAAATCAGCAGTAATTTTGGCAGGATTCCAGCATAATTTCAACACATCTTTTTCCTCCGCGTATCTTCTATTCATAAGTCTTAAATTCACTTTGATTATTACTAGGTCGATGTCCATTTCCTAACCTAACTTCTTTTATATATCCATGATTTCTTAACTTAACTGCTTTCATATATCTCTCAACTTAACTAAACTTCCAATCCCTGAGCATTTCTTATACCGTTTCTGCTTATTTTGAATTTAAAATTAGGTTGAAGACTCTCTCTCTCTCTCAAACTTTGGTGGAATGGTCTTTTATGAGCATCAAAACGAGATTGAACTTGATATAGCTTGGCTGTGATTTATTCACCACCAATGTATAGTGACTTACTGTTATACCAGACGACAATTCAGTCACACAACCAAAGGAGACAAAGTAAATCGAAGCACCAAGGGAAAGAGAACTCTCTGCCATCAAAGGATGAAGCATCAAATTGCACAATATATGATCAGCATGTCAAACAAGAACATCCAGATCACTCTATGCAATCTCAGATTGATCAATGATGCAGACAAATTCGTCATTATCATCTCTGAGGCAAAACGTCGAACAGGTGGTGATCATGAAGGGTGAGGTATTCTACAAATAGGAATTCCTATCAATCGGCGAGCAATATAACATGAGCAATTTGAGATAACAATTTGAAGCTCTCGGCAAAAGGTAAACACAGACCAATCGTATGATCGAGTTTCGATGAATCGACCGCGTCCTACCTTGGGGGAGATCCGATCCGAATGGTTTACCTGCTAATAAATGAAGACACTGAAAGACTTCAACAACCTCACGAAGACGAAGCTAAGGCGACGAATCGATTAGCGACAAAATTCCTGGACAAAGATATTCAGCTACAAATGGCTTTGACCGCGCGCGTGGACACTGGACTCGGTCCAGAGCGCTCAAAGATGAAAGAGGAAGATAACTTTCTCGGTCTGTGCGTCTGTTCTTGCTTCGCTCGGTTCCTCAGCTCTGCCGCACGCACCAAGCGAGGGAGAAAGAGCACGAGAGGAGTTCCGACCGGTGGTGATGAGCATCCGTTCCCTGCTCCGTCACGGCCGCGGTTGCACTGACCGGCGAGGGAGATTTGACGGCGGCTGTCACCGATCGGAGATGGGATAGACGTTCGATGGACGGTGATGGAGCTGAAAGGAAGGGGTATCCTCAATCATACTCTTCATGTTGTGTATTTCACCAGCTATTCATTTCCATGATTTAATGATTTAACTATTACGGAATAACATAATCTTGACCATTATGTAACAGTATAGTTCAAATCAGTCACATGACAATCACGTATTATTTTTACGGTAGATTTGATTGTATAATTCTTTCGTTTGTTTGAGATCACATATTATCCCAAACAAAGTAAGCATTTCAAATTATAATTACTAGAGCATCGTATAAATTTCTTAATATTTGTAGTATTTAGTATTAAATGCTAAAAAAATTAGGATTTAAAAGGACAAGAAATATAGCAAAATGGTATTATCATGTTTGCTACATGCAAATAATAGCTTTACTTTGTTAAAGTTTCGAATATCAATTTTTTATGTACATGCAGTGTCATGATATTTGATAGTATATAAAGAATTTGAATCCTTCTAAAAGGTAAGACAATAAATACTAGAGAGTTCTTTTGAATTCATACTTAGAAGATTAGACGTTAATTGGCAACTTATGAATCATCTTCATTATTTCAAGTTATGATTTTGTTCATCTATAATTATGTATGAGCATAGTGTATTCTACAAATATGCATGGCGTGTCTATATAATTTCTTTTGGCAAAAGTTTGAGACGGAAATGCTCATTGGGTTTACTCAATTAATAATACAAATAACAATTTCTATTTGGGATGGATCTTTAATCAAATGATTTTTTTAGAGAGTGATATAAGGGCAATGGTGTAATTGAAGACAGGCCATGCCAATTGGACGGGGAGTTCGCTTACTTCTTCCATACGTATCATTGCTCTATTTATATGTACCCAAACAAGCGCATACCAATCAAATCTCCCAAATAGTTCTCCCAATTACAGAACTGACCAAAGCCTCAACTTAATTTCAAAACAATTTAGTCGATCTCTACAGTAACCATAGAAGTAATTCAAAGTTCGGTTGAAGCTGCTAAAAATTGAAAAATCAAGAACATCCAGCTTTTCAAACTTACTGATGCTTGCAGGCAGAGTAGTAACTACGTTGCCTACTAGTGACGAGGAGAAGAAGGTGGAAAAACAGGTAACATCCATGAGAAAATCCACTTCTAATGGACTGCAATTTCTTAGATTCAGATGAATTAGATTTAGCAATCCAATGGTGCAATCTGAAACAACTGAATTATTCTCCATCTTGTAAAGAAACTTACGAAGCTTTGAGCAACCATTTGCATAAATATACCTAAGAGCTCGCAACCTGTGGATGCAGCCCGATCAAACACATAGCTGGAAAAGAGGGGAAGCAGTTTTTCATCACACTGGAGGACATAACAAAGTAAAGAGGAGGTCACATCGACTGCTCTGCAAGTTGGTTTCCACGAACGGAACCAAGCTTGCTTCGATAGATATCAAACATTTGCTGCTAGAAGTGTGTTGGAAGAGACGGAATATAGACTTTTGAGTTTCTTCACACAGGATGGATTTCCGTTTAGGCAAATGGTTTTAGCTAGTTGGGTTGGATTTGGTTTTCTGTCGGCATTAGTCTCCATACGATTGTGATATACTGCCCGCTTCCGTTTCTGGTCATAGAGCTGATTTGTTTGAGGAACAAATCAAGCTGACGTTCAAGGTTGAACGGTTTTCAGGTCTCCCGAAGTGACCTCCAAAAGTACCGAATTTTCCATGCGGGGTATGGCCTTAACTCTCATTTTTGGAACTTTTGATGTTGTCCTCGGAGGTGAGACGCCTGGAGTCCTAAACAACTGCCAATTTATTGGAGAGTCCACACTAAAAGGTATGGATATCAGACAGAAAGGAGAAGTTTGGATATGGAAGAATGCTTGGGATGGCCAAACCAAACTCAAGGGGTATAGCCCATCACTGAATAACACGAGCTGCCAGAGTTGATACTAGGACGGAAATGAAGGTGATCAATTGGTAGAGGCCCTCTCTACCGAGCTTACTTGGCTTTGACTCCACTTTGAGGGAAATCCCACATGGTTTGCAATGAGATACGACAAGGATTCTCCAAAATAGTTATTTCTTTCGACAATATCCTCTTCCTCCACCAACCTATTAGAGTTTTTGTGCGTTGTCTTTATTTTTCAAGGACGCTGTGGATTGTTTCTTACTTGATAACGTGGTCAAGATTCTTTTCATCTTGTTACCTTGGGAGCTTATGTAAACACTTGAGCTCGAGCACGTAGAATTGTTGAAAGCATTTGATCTACATATTTCCCACTGAAGCATTTTTTTGATGCTATGACAAAAAGGGGGAGGATGCAGGTGATATTTGATTGGATTAATGAGCATTCCTACAGGGGAGCTAGTGAATAAAATTTGCATCGTGAGATTCGAAGCTTTCATGGCCTTGCTCTTTCTATGAGAGATTTAGAAAGAGTTTCAGTTGCGTTGCTGCACCAGTTACAGACTGCTTAAAAGGAGAGTGGTTTCGGTGGAGTGAAAAGGCACAAAAAAGTTTTAAACCCTTAAAAGAATAAAATAACTTAGGTCCTGTGTTAGCACCACCAAACGTTGATTTGGTCTTTGAGGTTCGTTGCAATGCGTTCAATATTGGCATTGGTGTTGTTCTCAATCAAGAAGGCCATCCATTTGTCCCTTTCAATGAAAAATTGAATGATGTCAAGCTAAAGTATTTAACCTATGATAAAGAGGTGATAAAGAGTTTTATTCTAGGGTCCCTGCCCTCAAGCAGTGAAGCCACTATTTGTTAACAAAAGTGTTTGTTCATTCTGAGCATTAACCAAAAATATAACTCTCAACAGAAGCTTAATTGCCTACGTGCAACTTGGAGTGAATTTCTGCAGTACTTTCAATTCCTTTTTCAAACATAAATCTGGCACTCAAAATCCAGGCGAGCATGCTTTAAGCTACTGATATACGCTCCTCTCTACCATGTAAATCAATGTTGGTGGATTTGAAGTAGTGAAAGATTTGTATGAAGAGGATCCAAGTTTTGGAAAAATATGGAAGTCGACTCCGGAGATTTCACATGGAAGGTTTCACCATCAAGATGGTTTTCTGTATATTGAAGGTGATCAATTATGTGTTCTGCAATGTTCATGTCAAATGATTTTCTTTAAAGTTCTTGATGGTGGACTGGCCGGTCATTTTAATCGTGACAAAACATTGGCGCTTATTAGAGAGATTTTCATTTTCCAAAGAAACGTTAAAAGGCCAGGCAGCTAATGAACCGTAAATTGAGTAGTGGAGAATTCGTTTTCTTATAGTTTGACCTTGGCTTCATCTGGCCCTTTACTTGATGATTTCCCAACAAGGAGTGTCTATGGTTCAGGCCTATTTCTTGATTCTAGTCAGCTGTTGTTTGGGAAGCATGGATTCGAGATCTGATGATTTGCAGCAAGTGCAGGCTGCTTTATGTGAGACCTTTTTTCCTCATCTTACTGTTGCTGCTCTGATGAAAGGTGTAGGTCTGCTAATACATGGAATGCAGTTAGAAAGAAAAGGAGCAGTTTGTTAGTTGGCATATATGTGTTTGGTATAATCCATGTATTCTTAAGCATTGTTTTATAGCGTGGCTACTAATCTTGAACAAGTCGTCTCCTCGAGCTCTCCTAATATTGCTCATCTTCCATCCCTTCTTTTTTTCTTGCCCATGTATTCCATGTCCTTATGTCTTGTTTGCTTGGAGAGTTATATAAGGGCAATGGCATGATTGAAGACAGGCCATGTCATTCGGACAGAGAAGTCGGCTTACTTCTTCTACATACGTATCATTGCTCTATTTCTATGTACCCAAACAAGTGCATATCAATTAATTAAAATCTCCCCAATAGTTCTCTCAGTTACGGAACTGACCAAATACTCAACATAATTTCAAAACAATTTAGTCGATCTCTACAGTAACCGAATAAGTAATTCAAAGTTTGGTTGAAGATGCTCAAAATTGAAAAATAAAAAAAAATCCAACTTTTCAATTGATGCTTATAGGCAGAGTAGACAACATTACCTGCTAGTGACGGGAAGAACAAGGTGGAAATTCAAGTAACATCCATGAGAAACTCCACTTCTGATAGATTGCAATTTCTTAGATCCAGATTCTCCATCTTGTGCAGAAACTTACGAAGCTTTGAGCAACTATTTGCACAAATATAACCAAGAGCTGCAGCCTGTGGCTGCAGCCGATCAAACACATAGCTGGAAAAGAGGGAAAGCAGTTCTTCATCACAATGGAGGGCATAACGAAGCGAAGAGGAGGTCGCATCGACTGCTTTGCAAGTTGGGTTCCACGAACGGAACCAAGCTTGCTTCAATAGATATCACACATTTGCTGTTAGAAGTGTGTTGGAAGAGACGGAATATAGAATTTTGAGTTTTTTTCATATGGCAGAGGTTTCCGTTTAAGCAAATGGTTTAGCCAGTCGAGTTGGATTTGGTTTTCTGTCGGTGTCTGTGGAGATTTATCCTAAAGTTGTGAAACGGTTTATACTCATTCGATTGAAGGCGAGAATGACAAGAAGGAAATAATTTACAAGTCTTTTTGTGAATGGAATGTTGATCATTCTCGAACATTATTCCTGAGGGTTATTCACGGCGTTTAACTGATGGCGATACTTACATGACTATGAGAAAATGATGATTTTTTCCAAACAAGTGAGGCAATTAGTTCATGATCCCAAGGCGTTGCATTCGGATGTCAATTTGGGTAGTCTCCATACGATTGTGATATAGTGCCCACTTCCTGTTTTTGGCCATAGAGGGTGTGCATGTTTAAGAACATATTTTTTTTTTGTTTTTTTGTTCCCGAGAACAAAAAATGAACAGAAATGCGATTGTTTGCGTTTCTGTTCAAAAATTGTTTTTTTGTTCTCGGAACAAAATTGGAATAGAAAAAAGAAACAAAAAAAACTTACTTCTTCGTTTCAGAAACACTTCTTGAAGGGCTAAAAAGAACAAAAACGAAACACTTCTTGAAGCTTTCGTTCGTGCCCTACCCGAACGCTCTCCCTTTTCCGGTGCCTCCCACTCAGCTGACTCTCCGGCGACTCCCCACTCCGCTGACTCTCCGGCGCCTCCCCACTTGGCTGACTCTCCGACGCCAATAGCTGGTTCTCCTTCACCAGCTAAAGCTTCTGAATTGAGGTAAGTTTTTGCTGCTCCTCCTTATTCGTTCGACGAGGGCTTCAGCAAGAGCCACCTCTCGCAAATCTAGGAAACGGTTGCTCGGGGCTCGAGCGCGACAGCTCGCTCGAGCCCCAAGCGAGCGTTGCTCACCCAGATCTGCGGCAGATTTGGGCGACGGCTACTCGCTGGAGCTGCTTTGCTGAGCTCGAGTTGCTGTGGTCGATTAGCAGAGCAGCGATGCTCGCTCGAGCGGAAGAGCAGCGTCTTTGCCAGCTCGAGCGAGTAGAACGAGCCCCAAGTGAGCGTTGGTCGCCAAGATCTGCGGCAGATCTGGGCGACGGTTGCTCGCTGGAGCTGCTCTGTCGAGCTCGAGCTGCTCTGGTGGCTCGGCAGAGCAGCGACGCTCGCTCGAGTGGCAGAGCAACGACACTCGCTTGAGCTGCTCTGCCAGTTCACGCGAGGGTCACTGCTCTGCTCGCTCGAGCTGCTCTACTTGCTCGGTAGAGCAGCTCTGCCAGCTCGCTCGAGCGGCAGAGCAACGACGCTCGTGCGAGCTGCTCTACCAACTCGAGCGAGTGTGACTGCTCTGCCGAGCGAGCAGAGCTGCGCAGCGATGATCGAGCGAGCGTCCCTGCTCTGCTCGCTTGGTAGAGCAGCGACATTTGCTGGAGCTGCTTTGCTCACTTGAGCGAGCGTCGCTCTTTTGATCGCTCGAGTGAGCATCGCAAGCAAAACAGCAACACTCTGCTCGCTCGAGCGACCCGGCGGTAAATTTCTTTTGTAATATGCTGAGTAACTATGAGCTCATCCAAAATCACCATGAGAACTATATTTTTTGCAAAGAGGAACTCTAGTTGAGAAACTTATAGAGGAAAGACTGAAGGACAAGAGCCACTCTCAAGAACTTCTTTTTGTGTTTGAAGGTAAGAACCAAGGGTAATGCTGCCTTGTGTTAGCTGAATTTCATGGTTGCATATTATATCTAGCATTACAATGAAATGCTCAAGTTGATCATTTGGATTTCACAGCTCAAAAACAGGTTGGAGAGAGTAGTTGTTTAGGTTCATTTGGAGCAAGATTGAACTTTTCACATTTCCTTTATGGTAGTGTTTGAAATATGACCTATATTTTGACATGGTAGCTCAAAAACAGGTTGGAGAGAGTAGTTGTTTAGGTTTCTCACAATGCTCTTTATTTTATTTTGAGCATTCTGTTTGATTGATCATTGCTAGTCATAGTACTATGTAGTTCTTGTAGCTCAAAATGCGCCTTACGATATGTTTTATACAAGTTAGTTCAAGAATTTTCTATTTTGTCATTATAGTCTTCTTGGCTTGCATCTCTTGAGAATGATTTTGTGTATGGCATATATAGTATTATGTTATTGATTTAACTCATAACTCATATGCTGCTCAACCAATCAAAGATTAAATGGCATCTGAGAGACAAACATTCAGTGTAAAGTGGACCGAGTCTGTAACCAACCTATTTATCAGTTTGTTGGTAGATGAGGTCAAAAAGGGAAATCGGACGCCAATATAGCATGGTCCAGTTGAGGAACAAGGTAAACAAATTGAGAAAACAGTATAGCAATTTTCAGAAACTTATGTCTCAGTCTGGATTTGGTTTGGATAATGTGACTAAAAGAGTTGTTGTCGACGATCCAAGCATCCGGGAATCTCACATCAAGGTATCTTTTTTTCTTTTTTTTTTAAAAACTTTTTGGTCATTTTGATGTCATTATATATGTAAATTTTAAAATGCATGATTATATTGTTGAAATGTCATTATTGTGAAAATTGTAGGAGAATGTAGAGTGGGCAAAATTCAGGAAGGATGGATTTACCTAGTATCCCAAGCTATGTATTGTATTTGGTGGTACATATGCTACTGGAGAATATGGCATTGGAAATGCTCAAGATGTGACGGTGTCGGAGGAAGATGACAACGGTGATGGCAATGTAGGTGGTGCCAACAGTGGTTGCAATGCATATGATGACAATAGTGGTGGCAATGCCTATGGTAATGTTGCTGGTGGCCATATAGATGATTTCGGTGATCACCACACTGATGAGAGAGTCTTTACATCAGACGATGCTGTAACTTCAACTCGTGGAAAGCACAAATTAGATAGGACTCCAAATACTAAGAGGAAAAGGAAAAGTACCAAAAACAATATTGATGACACTTACAAAGCCATACAAGACTTTTTGAAAGTTAAGTCAAGTCAATCTGGTAGTGGCTCTGCGACCTCTGGGGTTATGCCATCACCTGTGGACCCTTTCTCCATAGCTACTGTGATGAATATTCTAATTAGTATGCCTGAGATAGACCAAGATGTTTACAACAAAGCAGTGGATCGAGCATGCGATAATGCCTCATGGAGGGTGGCTTTCATTAAATCCACACTTGAAAGGAGAAATGGACTTCTTTATCATCTTTAGTAGATGTTTGGAAATATATTATGGATTGAATGGTGTTTCATTAGATTGTATAACTTATGTTATCTATTAATATTTAGTTTTTAAAGATATTAGTGTTGAGACTCTTGGTACTTATATGTAATGGCATCTTCTATTGAGATTATGACTTATGTTATTGATTGTTATTGGATATATTTTCAAAATATATATTGATGTTTTTATATTTTTGTGATGGTATAGGTACTATGGAAGAGGGATCAGATAGTATATGTAGTGAACAGGTCGAACAAGTTGAACAATTCTTGGATGATGATGATTTTCGCATATTCCTAGTGTGGTTGTGCACGATTGCGATTGATGCGTCCGTGCATACAAGAGAACCCATTAGGGAAAGCAAATTATTAGGATCCGAATGGATAATGGAGATTATTTCTGGACATTCAGATAGGATATATGAAGCCTTAAGGATGGAGAGGCATGTTTTTCTGAATTTATGTGATTTGATGAGAGTAAGAGGTTGGTTAAAAGATAGTCGATATATTCGAATAGATGAACAAATTGGGATATTCTTATCTTTGGTTTGTCACGGTAGCTCAAATAGAGATTTATGTGAGAGATTTCAACATTCTCGAGAAACGATCAGCAAGTATTTCAACAAAGTATTGAAAGCAATTATCAAACTTTCAAAAGAGATAATCAAACCACCGTCCTTTGGTGTCATCCCACAAGAAATTCTTATGGATCCTGGTCATAAGCGCTACTTCAAGGTATGATTTCTATATCAACTTTATACCGTCAAATACATGTAGTTCATAATCTTATATAATCTTAGGTTGGTAATAAATTGATAGGACTGCGTTAGTGCTATGGATAGCACCCATATAAATGCTATTATTCTGATGTCTCAGCAGGTTCGATTTAGAGGCAGGAGAGGGACTACCACCCAGAACGTGATGTGTGTTTGCTCATTTGATATGAAATTTACTTTCGTGTATGTTGGATGGGAAGGATCTGCCAATGATTGTCGAGTGCTTTCGGCAGCACTCGAAACTCCTCAATTGCAATTTCCCCGACCACCACTTGGTATTTACTTTGTTTATATAGACATTTGTGATTATATTATGGTTGAATATCACAACAAATTTATATATATCATGTTGTAGGGAAATACTACATGATAGATTCCGATTATGCAACACTTTCGGGATTTTTAACTTCATTTAGAAAGGAACGGTATCATCTCGGCGAATATAGAGGGAGTGGGAGACGGCCAAGAACAGCAAAAGAGTTATTCAACTATAAGTACTCTTCACTAAGAAATGTAATTGAGAGATCATTTGGGGTATTAAAGAATCGCTTCACCATTTTGAGACATATGCTTCAATTTACAATTCGAAAGCAAGCACTTGTTGTAATTGCATGTTGTGCTCTTCATAATTACATTCGTGATCAAGATAGGATGGACATAAATTTTTCCATATATGGAGATTTGGAGTATCTATTTGGACCTACAGAAGTGGAGGTTGCAGATACATCATATGAGTAGGAATCTGGGATAAACATGCTTAGGATAAGTATTGCAAATAAAATGGCAATGGATCACAATATGCATGAGATTTGTTGACTTTTGTAATATTGTTTTTAAGTATTCACTGTGATGAAGTTGTACAATGAACTATATTGCTTCATTATTGTGATGTCATGTATGGAAGGGTTCATGTTGAGATGTATAAGATACTCTTCTTTTTGCTAGTTCTTATTGTACGAACTTTACTTATAAAACTTTCTTTTAAGTATGCACATATGACCATGTTGAAAATATTTTTCTTCACTCACCATTATCAAAATTAAATTGATTAGCATTTCATGAGAATGAGAATTCAATATCAAGTTTATATGTTATAAAAATAAAAAATAAAAAAAGTACTTGAAAAAAATTTGATACAAACTTTACTTACAAAATTTTCTATCAAATATGCCATATGATCATGTTCAAAATGTTTGTCTTCACTCACCGTGAACAAAATAAAATTAATGAGCATTTCATGAGAATGAGAATTCAATATCAAGTTTATACTTTATTAAAAAAAAGTATTTTTTTTGAAAAATTTAAAACAGAAATTTTGTACAATTTACCAAACGTGTTTCTGTTCTTTTTCTATTCTAAGAATAGAAATTGACTGGAATTACCAAACGTGTTTCTATTTTTTTATTTATTTCAAGAACAGTTTTTTTTTATACTTATCATACGCGTTCTTTTATTTAAAAACTATTCTCCGAAACAGAAACACTTTTTTTTTTTTAATTTATGTTCCCTGAAATAGTTTTTGAACAGAAACGTTATCAAACGTACCCAGACCTGATTTGTTCGAGGAACAAAGCATGACGACTAAGGAGCCCAAGAGATTCAGTGTGATTTAAAGGTTTGACCTCATATTTCATTTACCGTGCGAGAAGTTGGCAAATGTTTGTATGTTGTAATGATGACCCTACTGTATCTTGTAATGATGACCCTACTTCCTTTACCGAATCAGTCACATTCTCTAACTAATGCATCTAATTGATCCAAATCAGTCACGTCATCAAGAACGAGAAGAGCCTCTTTGCAGCAGCGTCGATCCCGTATCTAATTAATCCCTGCATCAACGCTCAAGACTTCTAAGTCTAATCTATTTTCGAACCAAATAAAGAAAAACCCGTTTCATCAGGAATAGATCAGACATATAATAGTAGTCGTTACGGAGCGAACTTGCAGTGAAGGCTTGGATCTTGAACCTAGGGATGAGAAAGAGAAAAAATTATATTTGTGGAAAACTACTCGGTCATCATCTTAGAAAACCACCAAAAAAGAGAAGATACCCAAAAAATAGAATAATCACATTGCTAATAACATAAGATTTGCTGACAGTAGGCTGACGCTTAATTGAAGTATGGATATATTCTGCACAAATTATCTTTCCTGGCAAAAATAGGTAATCAAACATTTACCTTTATTTGGGAAATGAGAAGACATAATTAGTAAGAGTGAAATGAAGAACCAATATTTGTTACAAATGCAGAACAAACAAATACAGATTTGAGCACACCCCCCCCCCCCCCCCCCCCCCCCCCTCCCCCCCCTATTAACAACTCATCCAGAGATAGAGAAACAGAGACCCAGCACGGGCTCAATCAACCCCTTCCTACAAAATATATCTACTTCAACAAGATCAGAATGCACCCTTTTTGCCAGTCATAGCCCTTAACATTTCTCGATTCAAGTTGCAATTGTCAACACTAGGATGGCATGCCAACTAAGATAATCAGACAAATTAGAATAAGTGCGCAAGATGCTCGAACTTCATGATGGGTTTCTTCTACACACGAATGTAATTTGCAAATGCAATTGAAGGAATCGACTTTGTTCTAGACGCCTCTTTACTTTCAAGCTTCTTCTTCCTATCCTTCATAGAATATCCTCTTATACAAGTAATTCCACACTCTTGTTACGACAACAGAAACAAGACAAGAGAACAGCAAATAGAAGGGCAGTGACTTCGATGCACAGCAATACCATTTTGAAACAATAGAAAGGTATTTCGATATGATATAACAAGTTTGAAGCTATAAACATCATGAATTTATAGAAAATAAGAGATTTCACACAATTGATACTTGTGGGATAAAATATATGGAACTTGTCAAGCTCATATTTGCTTAAACTTCCATAAAGACAGAGCATCCAAAAGCTCCGCAAAAGAGTTAAATTAACACCTGTCGCATTAATTTGGTAAAAAAAAAAAAGACTCAAAGATATATCTGACAAACTTGGAAAAGCTCACCTACACATCAAATCGTATTACTTCTACTTGAAAGAGATAATACACATAAATATGAAAGAGAGAGCATAGAGCTAGAATGTTCAGTCTACTTGTGTTTTGACCTTGATACTTCATTTTGTGATGCAATAAGCAATCTGGAAGAAATTATTTGATTCCTAAGAGTGAAGTGTCAAAAGCAATAAAAATAACGTGGGTTTTAAAGCACAAGATCATAGTGACTCAAACAATACTTTCGATGAGGCCAAAAAAAAGACCTACATAACTTCTTTAATCATCCCTTCATATCTAAACATTTGAATAATTCCGAACTGCGCCTAAAGCTAAATTTAGCTGCAAAAGGTTTTGAATTTGTGACTGCTAAATAATATACATGGTATATGTATACTATTGGGCATCTGCAAAAGTAATCCCTTGCAATTTAATTTCCAAAATTTGGCATTAGCACTAGCCAAATCAACAAATGTCCCATTTATCCATCTTTCATAACAAACCTAGATGAAGTTGCTTGATGTGATACCACTGTGGTCATCTCATATGAGAATTCCATTGAAAAGCCGTCAAAAGATGGACAAAAGGGTCACTCTCACTAGGAAACAGCACAAGTACAGAAATTGTTGAAAATGAAGTGCAAGGAGTCATTAGCAAATGTAACAGATTACAGTAAGCATTATTTCAAACAGTCACATTTGGCTGCAATCCAGAGATGGACCTTGTGCCATGACTCAAGAATATCTCTGACAACTGAGATTGTCATTAAAGGCTTGAGGCACTTCCTAAGGGCAATTGATGTTGGCAAATAACACTTTGCTCATCCTCTGCTCGCTTGCATATAAGGCGAAACCCAGACACCTTCTCAATATTACTTCTGACACTTCAAATGAAACCTGGAAGAGACTCCACTCAATCTGTAGCATCTCATCTAGTTCATCAAATGAACAGCATGGAAAATAGTTCAACCACAAGTGATCAGATTGTACCAAAGAGAAAGTGCCTGTATTGTAGTTACTTCAAATGCGATTCACCAATACTCAACCCTCACATGAAAGGCTAACCTCAATTCCCTCCTCCAATTCAAAGGCAACACACAAAGCCAATCCAAGGATACCCGCATGCAAATGTTGGGGTACCCAGAGAGAGACAAGAAAGAGACAGAACACTCTTGACTTTGGATAAACCAACATAGAATCTTTCTTCCTAGAAGTATAGTATCCATGTAGTGACCCACTCTCGAACATCCCGCTACAGCAAATCTATAAAATCAGAATCACACCCGCTCATGCATGTGGTGGAAGTTTCTAGCAGTGCATATTGAGGAAAAAAAAATCAAAATGAACAAGATTACCTTCTCAAATGGTACATAATGGGAATTTGACAAATTTCCAAATACAGACGGAAACTTTCCCTTTCTCTGTGCCTCTCTTGCAATTTGTTAGGCTTGATTAGAGTCTTCCACTGAAGTATTTTTAAAAGTGAACTTCAACTTTCCATCGATACTTGATACTTGTAAACCTGTGAAGAACTTAAGTCCTTATGAGATTCGTGTCCCAAACACAATAGGAACAATTCACATCCAGGACAAGTTTGTAAGTAGTGAAAATGGAATAAACTCATCCATCTAGATTGACCAGGGCATCAACATAATAGAAAATAACTAAACGAAGAAGAATAGAATTTCACAAAACCAGTAGTCAAAACATTTAAATCTGTGAATGACACAATAGATACAGTTGGGCAATTCACAAACACCTGGTGGACGTCACAGAGGTGGGGTTCCTTTAGATGAAAGAGGGAATGGACAAGCACTGGCAGTAGGGAATAATCTCGTTCACACAGATTAAGCCATCATCCAAATTCAAGGATGATTTCCTTCATTCTTTTATCCTTGGGGATGCCTAGTCCTTTACAAGAGTTTTGAGCTTTCATAGCACAGAAGCAATGGAAGGTTGAAAAGGTGCATCGATGCGAAAATCAATCAAGTCACAAGACAATCCATATGCCTCCAACCAAAGGTTTTGCACCCTACAGCAATCCACACACAAGCGCCACTACCTGCCAAATCCAATGCCAATGAAGAGCTAACTTCGGGACCTAATCAAATCGATTCCACTTAAAATTGCACTTCAGCTAATGAATATATAGCACTTTAATAATCTACAACAGCCAGAGAACCAAACACTGGGGTCGGTCACCTCGAGCGACTAAATGAAATACACACTATAAAATCAGTAAATGGTATGTAACTAACCATGTTGAGTAGAATATGACGTTTATCAATGAGATCACAATCTGACTGACAAGGAAACATGAAGAACGCACTTTGCTTTTAATTTGCTCTTTGAGAACTGCAGTAGTAATTCATTGTCGTAAGAGTGTCTTGTCATTGAGATATCACAAAGGAAATTTGGTTGTCAGTCTTATGCAATAGAAAAGTATACGTCCCAACTTGAGTTTAGTAAGTATCCTCATAAAATCACAAAAATAAAAGGAAAAAATAAACTGGTTGGAACATCACTTTCAATGATTTCTCTTGATGGACTCAGGACAAGAATGTCACTAACTCGTAAAATTTCAATTTTAAATCAAATGAAGAAAGCATAAAGAAAACGTTTACAGTTACAGTTCCAGCAAAATAAGGTGCTTACGTCGAACACCCCATAACAATTAGAAGGAAGTAGTTGCCATACCTCATAAGTCATGATCAAGCTATCCAACAAAATCGGTGCAAATTGCATTCCAAGTTACTTAATGATGGTTATCGGTCCTTTTCTGAGGAAGAAGATGATCTTCCCTTGCACTATTTTAGATTAACCATGCATTCATGTGTTCTTTCAATGGATGTGCAACAACAACTTTCACGTGAATCAGACTGTGAAGACAAAAAGAAACCACCAGTATGAGTTTCTTCTTTTTCACAATTCACCCTACTTTCAGAGAAAGAATGTTATCCGACTGTTTGTATCGCGTGCCTCCATCTAGCTCCTTTCTTGATTCTTCATTTTTTGAGAAGCTCTGGCCGTCGCCCTTCCTCTGTTACCTCCTCTATTTTGCTTTCTCCGTGTATCGTGCTCTCCTCTGTAATAATATCACCACTTCCCTCTAGATTCATTTTCTTAGACCATGTTCCCAGTGAAGTGCAATATCCTCCATAACTCTTGATCCAAGACTGGTTTCATGGACTAGAGCTGGTTCTACTGGCTAAGTTTGCAGGATCACAACCCTCAAATCACTGTTTTGTTGCTTGCGTATCAGATGGATTTTCCAATTCTTCACAATTCCATGGGATGGTCTGAGGCTAAGGTGGAAATGACTTGAATCTTTTCGCACCTCCCACAGTGCACCATGCCGGAGACACTTGAGCTAGAAATGATGCCTTGTTTTGATGAATTCAAGCGTCTTGTGTGCCAAGTCACCCTCTCTCCATTAACATATCTTTGAATCTCATGAGAGTTTGAATTGAAAGCCATCTGTCACTCTAGCAACAACACAGTTCTGATCATAGGAATCTCCCATGCATGTCCCAAGAAATAAGGAAACATATGCCACCCCAAATTTGTTTCACTAGTTTGATTATGGCTTCCTTAAGAGTTGCAAGCCAACACTACTACCCTCGCTCATTCCTATTCATTTTTCTTCACTTTCACTGGATTCCAGTTCCTCTATAGGTAGGTGACATTTCCTTAAGAATTCTCTTAAACCTGTTGATCTATCAGAATCCTCACAAAGTGCAGCTGGATCCACAAATTGATTATCTTTAAGCGTAGCCTTCAAATCATCCTTTAGTTGCCTACACCTTAGCACATAGCCCAACTTTTTCATGGTTCCACCCAATACTCTAATTCTAAGGCTAAGTTGTAAATAACTCTCCTCGAATTGATCAAAATCAACTGCTCCCTCCAACAATCCCCACAACATATTTGATTTGAGAAACTAGATCCACATTTCATCCGAATCAAATGAATCGAGAGTTCATGATAGAACATTCCGCCTTTCACTATAAACATGTGGCACAATCTCAAAAGATATTTCCTTTTCTCCATCTTCTACACTAAAAACAACACAGAGAGCCAATCCTAGAAACTTTTCGTACAAGTCTTGTGAAGCCATGAAATATATGGTACCATCTTCAACAAGGATAAATTGCTCTAACATCTCTCCTCCAAGGAGAACATTTTGGAAAGTAGGAGAAATTTGGGAATAACGACCTTTCTGTTATAAGGGGAAATTGTTAGAAGCACCCAAGTTTGTAATTAATTCAAGGAGAAGGGCAAAAGTACATGCCAAAACTTGGCACAATGGGACATTAAGTACCAAAAGTTAGGAAAGTGACACTTAAATGTCATTTAAAAAAAAAATGAGATACTTAAGTGCTATCTTCGGCGAACCCCGTCAGAAATCTTACTTGGTTGTTAATTTTGCTTACCTATGTGACTCGTTGAAGAGCTGACTTAGCAAAGAAATGCAAAAATGATGTTGTTTTGGTCTGAATTTGAATTTGAATATAAAACTAATTAAATTTAATTTAAAAAAAGAATTTAAAAAAAGGAGGAAGCACACAGCTGATGTGACATCTTGATTTTCGGGTTCTGTTTTTGATTGAATAAGTTAGGCTTTTCATTAACGTGCCTATAGTCCTTTTCCCTAAACTTATTACTCGCGAGATAATTAATCTATCAGGTGAAGTCGTTAAGGAATCTAAACGCAATAAACTTGAGAATTCGACTAGGAATCGACTGTTCGACCGTGGTAATCTACAAGGGTCATTACGGCAGAGTTAAAAATCGATTAGAGACCGAAGATAGGTCGAAATGACTTAGCCATGTGATTAAGTGTGGGTGATTCTACCTAATTGCAAAATTCTCATCGATCAGCACTAGACCGATTTTTCTATCATTTTGGTACCCTATGTCCATATTTGAAATCTCAAGATTTTTACGATAATCGAGAGTTGCCAATGTGTCGAAAATGTACAATGTGGTTCGAAAATAATCGATTACAGGTCAATTGCACTAAAAATCCTAAAAGCTACCGGTAGGTTAGGTCACGCTAAAATCGGGACAGATTAAAATTAACCGTGAATGTAAACCTGATTTCAAAAATTGAAAGTTTTGTTATGTCACAATTCACTTTAGGAACGTCAACTCTCCGAAGATTATTCTGCAAATTGAGATTTTTGGCAAAATTTCAAAGTAGGGCCGTTTTTTCTCGAGAAAATCATAGGACCGTTTTTTATCGCATTTTTGGGATTCCAGTTGGACAAATTGATGAGGAAAAAATTTGTTTGGGATGATGGCACTTTGGTGGGATTTATGGACATCAAATTGAATCCAACTAGAGGAGAATTGATTCAATTAGGGGGAGTTTGGTTCAAAATTCGTAGGCCATGGGGGACACAACATTTTGGACCATTTGGGAAGAGTGTAGAGGAAGATTGAGGGCTGCAATTTGGCTATGGATGACAGCCCAAGTGGTGGGGGCAAGCAATGATCAAGAGGAGGATATTTGTGGCCAAAGGGGACCCTGCAAGTCTTCGGCAGCTTCTTCTTCAGGCTTGGGGCCACTTTATCCATTGTTGGTCACCTTTTAAACTCTAAAAACCAGAGAGAAATCGGCAACCCCTCCCCCTTACTGCCGCACGCCCGCCGAAGCCGTCTAAGCCCCCTTTCGCCCATCGGAGTCGTCATGCCGCCTGCTCGCTCATGCCTACTCCTACTTGCGTTCCAACGAGTCCAGCTCACTATCTTGAGCTCCTTGCCATCCCACAACAGCCCCTGGTTGCCGTCATGGTCACTTGAGCCGTCTCCGCTGCCGTCCAGTAGCCGCCGTCACTTGCTACAACCACTGGTCCACCTCCTTGCCGTTTCTGCGCCTACCAGCCACCATTCTAGCTTGCTCGGCCCAAAGACAAAACTGAAAAGCCAGCAAGGGCTTTGAGGCTTCATTGCCATTTTCAAGCCCATCCAATCCCCGTTTGGTGTCGCTGCAGGGTTGTTTGTCGCCTGTCTCCACATCGCCGTCGTCGTGGACTCACCGAATCGCTAAACCGGTGAGTTTACTTGCTAAACTCTACTTAATGAGTTAATGATGCTTAGGGGGAGATTAGTGTAGGCTAAACATGGTTTAGGTGATTAGTTATAATGGATTAGTGATTTAATTATATGTTTGTGCATGTTAGGTGGTTAAAATAGATAGATTAGAAACTAGATAAGTTGCACTATTTATCTAGATAGGTTCGGAAATTTTCTTGGCCCGTTCAGGTAGTTAATTAAGCATTTCCGACCTAAGTTGGTATTTTTGGTAATTAATTGTATTTATTTATTTATTGTTGGTATTTATTTAATCATTTATTATTTTTCGAAAATTATTCTGGGATAGTCAATGACCGGAATTTCGTGCTGACTGCAATGGTGTGCTTGGTTTATTTAATTGAGTGTTATTTTTTGCAAATTGAGTGGTGATTGGAATTTTGGATATTTACCCCAAAATTGTCGGTTTTTAACGCAAAAAATACTGGGGTGTCGGTTTTTAACACCGAAAATGTTTTTAGGCACTATATTAAATAATGGAATTTTTTAAAAGAAAGATATAGCATTTTGGGTCAAACCGATTGTGTACCCACACACGATTATTTTTATCAGGTATTTTAAATACGATGATAATAGGCCTAGTTTATTATCTTAATTGAGGAATTGGTGTGTAAAGCACAATATCCTTGGTCGAAATTGATTGATCGTGTATCAGCTTGTGTGAGCAATGAATCGTCAGTTTGTGTGAGCATTATTGATCATCAGTTTGTATGAGCAATGATTGTCAGCTTGTGTGAGCATTGATATGTTAACTTGTAAGAGCAATATATTATATCAACTTGAGTGAACTATAATATATATCATCTTATGCGAGCAACCATCCATATCAGTTTATGCGATCATAAATATACCTCAGCTTGTGTGAGCAGTGATTGATTGAATCGACAGATGGTATTGAATTGATAGATTGTATCGGTGGTATCGAATCGATTGGATTAAATTGATTGGTTGAGATTACGAACTGTACTAACATACAGGAGGGAACTGAGGCAAAGTAAGTCTTATGACTTGTGTGTATAGTTGCCTCTAGGCGTATTTCCTTCCTAGTCAAAGTTTAGGGGGTGAACTTGTTGAGATATTGTCTCACTCCATCGTGGGCTCAACATTTTCAGTTCTTTAGATGGCGGTTCCTCCGAAACATTTTGGTCAGCTCAAGAAGGTCACCGAGCAGGTCACTGATATCCCTGTTCCCAGGGGCCACGGAGTCTGGGTCTATGAACTCGTGAGGACCACCGTCTGGGTTGATACGGGTCTACCTTAGAGGGTACCCTATCAATTCAGAGTGTGGTATCATCGCGGGCTTAATGAATATAGAGTGGGTCCCCTGTAGGATTTTGAGGTCCCGGTATCGATGTTAGAAGTCGCTTTTGGCGAGGGTATAGCTGACCATCCTGGTGGTGTAGTGGTGGACCCAAATCCCCAGGAGACCTTGGAGTTTTCAGTTGGGGATTCGAGTGCCTAGAGGACTTGTAGGCTTTTTCTGTTTGAGTAGACTTTTGTCTTTAAACTAGTCTTGTATATAAACCGAGGTGTTTATAAAAGTGTTTTGGTTGTGAATATGTTTCATGCTTTTCTATGCCATATTGGTTGTTGTCAAGGGTAATTGTTTTGCTTCTGCATATGCATTAAAATGAATGGGTTGGCGATGCATCCTGGGATGTCACAAATTTATCAACCATCGAGGGATGGGCACGCACTCGAGGATGGGGTGTGATAGTTGTTGGAATTTTGTTTGTTAAAACAAAATAAGTGCCTTTTACTTTGTCCCACATAGAAAAGGTGGGAGCAGGAGGATTAGTTTATTAATGAGGAATTTCCTTTTGTGGTTAAAGGAGTGATTAGGTGGGGCTAGACCCCACCATACCCGCGTGCGGGTGCGCGGATAATTGCGCGATTTTGGCGCGATTATTTGGCGCACTTAGCACTTTGCGCGCCCGCGGTTTAATTTGCATTAATCCCTTGCTTTTTATTTATTTATTTTTTATTTATTTATTGGTTCAAAGGTTGCCTTTTAATTTGAGAATTTCGGAAATGAAATATAAATGAAAATTCGAAATTCTATTTAAAATATATATATATTCCGAATTTTATTTGTGCCTTTTCAAGACAACCTTTGGAAAATTACTTATTCGGTTTTTTAATTTATCCGAAGGATTGCAATTGTTCGTTTCTTTCTTTTCGACTTCTTCCGAAGAGTCGCGTTGGTTTATCCGAACAATTTTCTAAAGACGTGTTTGTTCGCAATTTTCACGAAGAGTTGCAATACCGTTTCATATATATATATACTTGTCATTTCGGAAAGATGTGTGTTGTCATTTTTCGAGTCCTCTTTCTGAAAAACAGCAGCCAATTTTTTCGATTGTTTCTTAAAGAGACCCTGGAGAAATATTAGAATTGCTATCTAGTATTCTCACTTGAGACTTTGTTGTATCCTGGAGGATTTTTGCCGGTGACCATTAGCAACGTTGTGGGGCAAATAAATCCTTAAAGAAAGTGATATCACGCCTCAAAGTCCGAGTTGTTTTTACTCGATCCGATTTCATTGTTCAACCCATTTCGCAGACATATTTTAACAACAATTTTAAGGATTTATTTTGCTGCAATGGAGTCGGAGACAATCAAAGTTATGAATCAAGATATGGTCAAACTAGACCGGTTCGATGGGAACAATTTTGCTCGCTGGAGGGACAAGATGATGTTCTTACTCACTGCTCTGAAGATCTCCTACATTCTGGATCCTAACTTGGCGCCTATAGAAGATCCTACGCCTACTTTCGATGGAGGACAGCCAAGTGCAGAAGCCATTGAGAGGGTTAATAAGGAAAAGAAGAAACGTGCGGAGGATGAATTACTTTGTCGAGGACACATTCTGAACACACTCTCCGATCGTCTGTACGACTTATTCACTGAAATGAAGTCGGCCAGAGAAATTTGGAATGCACTGGAATTCAAGTACAAAGCGGAGGAGCAAGGTACCAACAAATATCTAATTGCAAAGTATTTTGATTACAAGTTTATTGATACTAAGCCCTTGCTGGAACAAGTCCATGAATAGCAAGTGATTGTGAATAAGATTCGTGCTCTCAAGATTGATATTCCAGAAGCTTTTCAAGTTGGAGCAATTATTGCGAAATTGCCTCCAAGTTGGAAAGACTATGGAAAAAGGCTGATTCACAAGTCGGAGGACTTTACTTTGGAGCAAATACAGAAACATCTTCGCATTGAGGAAGAGTCACGTTCACGTGATAATTCTGTTTTGTATAATTCCAAGGTGAATTTTGTGGATAAAAAACGGAAACTCGGCCAGAACTTCAAAGTAAAAAAGCGGGGGGCATAAATTCAAGAGAACACAAAAGAAGCAAAAGGGTTGCTGTTTTGTATGTGGCAAACAGGGACACTACGCCAAGGATTGCTTTCAACGTAAGAGCTTTTCAAAGGACAAGAACAATCCGGTGGTGAAAGCAGATGCAAATCTGGCTGAAGAAAATTATGTAGCCATGATTTCGAACATGTTTTCGAACATGGAAATTTCTGAAATAAATGATGCTATGGCTATGGTTTCTGAAATTAATTCTACCACTGTCCAATCCAGTTGGTGGATAGATTCTGGAGCAACTGTTCATGTGTGTAAGGACAAATACATGTTCAAGCAATTTGAAGAAATTGTTGACTCAAGTGTTCAAGAGGTCCTGATGGCGAATAATGCTCTTGCAAAGGTTGCTGGAAAAGGCACGGTGGAGATAGACTTCACTTCTGGAAAGAAGATAACTCTTCTTAATGTGTTATTTATACCCGAAATTAGGAAGAACCTAGTTTCTATTGATTTACTTTGTAAGAGGGGGTTTCGGGTTTTGTTTGAATCCGACAAGGTTATCCTGTCGAAAAATGGGCTGTTTCTTGGGAAGGGTTATGCCAATGATGACATGTATCAACTGAGTATCAATAATAATATTTCTAGTTCTGCTTATACTGTCGAGTCTTCAATTTTATGGCATAGTAGGTTGGCACATATAAATTTTCGTTATTTGAAAAATATGAAAAAATTAGACTTGATAAATTTCAGTGGCGAATTTGATAAATGTGAAATATGTGCTAAGTCAAAACTTACTAAGAAGCCATTTCCTAGTGTTAAAAGAAATTCGAATTTATTGGATTTGGTTCATAGTGATATATGTGAATTTAATGGTATGCTAACACGTGGAGGTAAAAGGTATTTTATTACCTTTGTGGATGATTGTAGTAGGTTCTTATATGTTTATCTCATGAGATCGAAGGATGAAGCATTTACCATGTTTAAGAAATATAAAGCTGAAGTAGAGAATCAATTAGAAAAGAAAATCAAAGTTCTACGATCAGATAGAGGTGGAGAATATTTCTTAAATGAATTCTCTTCATTTTGTGAAGAACATGGTATTATTCATCAAGCTTCAGCACCATATACTCCACAACAAAATGGTTTGGCTGAAAGGAAAAATCGATCTCTTGGAGAAATGGTTAATTGTATGCTTTCAAATTCAAAGCTACCAATTAATCTTTGGGGAGAAGCATTACTTGCTGCATGCTATATTCATAATAGAATACCTTCCAAGAAAAATGACATAACCCCTTATGAGATATGGAAAGGTAGAAAGCCAAATTTGTCATATCTTAAAGTGTGGGGGTGTTTAGCGTACTACCGAGCTCCAGATCCTAAGAGAACAAAGCTCGGTCCTAGAGCTATCAAAAGTGTTTTCATAGGGTATGCTGAAAATAGTAAAGCTTATAGGCTTCTTGATTTAGAGTCTAATGTCATAGTAGAGTCGAGAGACGTCGAATTCTTTGAGAATAAATGTTTTACAAGTTCTGAAATGATTGAAAATAATTCAAGATCTAGGGAAACTCAAAGTGATTTTCAAGAGAAAGAAACGAATCCTAAAGACATGATTGAACCAAGGAGAAGTACTAGAGCTAGGAAAATAAAAGACTTAGGTCCTGATTTTATTACTCATGTTTTTCTTGTTGAAGGAGATGGAGATAATAATGTGGTAAATAAATACCCTTTAGTGTTAAATTTAGAAGATGATCCTGGAAGCTTTGATGATGCTATGTCTTCTAGAGATGCTTCTTTTTGGAAAGAAGCTGTGAATGATGAAATGGACTCAATTATGTCAAATAATACTTGGGTATTAGTAGATTTACCAAAAGGATCAAAACCTATTGGAAGCAAATGGGTTTTTAGAAGAAAATATCATTCTAATGGTTCTATTCAAGCTTTTAAAGCTAGGCTTGTAGTTAAGGGATATAGACAAAAAGAAGGTATAGATTATTTTGATACATATGCTCCTGTTGCACGTATAACTTCCATTCGAGTTCTTTTTGCTCTAGCTTCCATTTATGATCTTTGTGTTCATCAAATGGATGTTAAAACTGCTTTCTTAAATGGAGACTTAAATGAGGAGATTTACATGGAACAACCGGAGGGTTTTGTTCTTCCTGGAAATGAAAGAAAAGTATGTAAATTGATTAAGTCTCTTTATGGACTTAAGCAAGCTCCTAAGCAATGGCATGAAAAGTTTAATTCGGTCATATTGTCAAATGGTTTCATCAATAATAGTGCCGATAGGTGTATATACTCTAAATTCACTAAAGACTATGGTGTCTTAGTGTGCTTGTATGTTGATGATATGCTTATCTTTGGAACGAATATGACTGGAGTTAATGAAACTAAGAAGTATCTAACTTCCATGTTTAAAATGAAGGATTTGGGTGAAGTAGATACTATCTTAGGTATTAAAGTTAAGAAAAATAGTGGGGGTTATTCTTTAAGCCAATGTAGTTATGTTGAAAAATTATTAAATAAATTTCAACATCTTGGTTTTAAAGAAATAAGTACTCCATTTGATTCTAGTATTAAATTAAATTATAATACTGGAAGAGCGGTGGCACAACTAGAATATGCAAGTGCTATAGGGTCTTTAATGTATGCGATGCATTGTACTAGACCCGATATTGCTTATTCTGTATACAAGTTGAGTAGGTATACAAGTAATCCAAGTACAGAACATTGGAGAGCTATTACTAGAATTTTTGGTTATCTTAAGAGAACTAAAAATTTAGGATTGTTCTACAATAATTATCCGGCTGTATTAGAAGGATACACCGATGCTAGTTGGATTACAAGTGTGGGAGATGAGCGTTCCACTTCTGGATGGATCTTCACACTAGCTGGAGGTGCTGTATCTTGGGCGAGCAAGAAACAGACATGTATAACTCACTCAACAATGGAATTTGAATTTATTGCTTTGGCGGCAGCTGGGAAAGAGGCTGAATGGATTAGAAATTTGTTGTTGGATATCAAATTATGGCCTAGTCCTATGCCTCCTATTTCTATCCACTGTGATAGTCAGGCCACTTTGGCAAGAGCCTATAGTAGCACCTATAATGGTAAGTCTAGACACATTAGTCTAAGACATGAATATGTGAGACAATTGATTAAAGATGGTACCATAACAATTGTCTATGTGAGGTCAAGTAAAAATCTTGCCGATCCTTTGACGAAGGCTTTACCAAGACATATGGTAATAACGACCTCACAAGAAATGGGGCTGAAACCCTTTAATTAAAATCACCAATAATGGTAACCCGACCTTTTTCTAGAACATCACTAGTTACAAGGTTTAATGGGTAAGAACAAGTTATTGAATGTGATTGTTTGATACTGACATAGCCCTGATATGAGAAGTCAGTATTGTCTGTTACGTTTTGTAGGCTGAATTGAATTCTTAATGAAGTATGATACAAGTTTGTAGTGTGTTATTAGTAACAGAAACACATGGTAGATACTTCACCTATATGAGCTTAGAAGTGGTGCCGCTTCTTACGAAAGTGAGGGTTGCTTTCTAGAGAGCTCATGAAACAGGATCAAGCACAAGGCCATAATAGTGCGGAGTAATATAGAAATTCTCGCTGAAACAAGAGGTTAGTGTATGTGTGGTATGTCCGGTTCTATTACATAAAAGTACAAGTTTAAAGCCGAGCTACTTGTCACTTTGATAGAGCTTTGATATACTTGCACTAAGTAAAGGTTTAACTCGAAAGAGACCTTTATGTATGTATATTAATCTTACTGAAACTTTGGCTGTATGGTTTTTAAAATTTTATTTTGAAATTTTGTTTTACAAACAAAGTGGGGGATTGTTGGAATTTTGTTTGTTAAAACAAAATAAGTGCCTTTTACTTTGTCCCACATAGAAAAGGTGGGAGCAGGAGGATTAGTTTATTAATGAGGAATTTCCTTTTGTGGTTAAAGGAGTGATTAGGTGGGGCTAGACCCCACCATACCCGCGTGCGGGTGCGCGGATAATTGCGCGATTTTGGCGCGATTATTTGGCGCACTTAGCACTTTGCGCGCCCGCGGTTTAATTTGCATTAATCCCTTGCTTTTTATTTATTTATTTTTTATTTATTTATTGGTTCAAAGGTTGCCTTTTAATTTGAGAATTTCGGAAATGAAATATAAATGAAAATTCGAAATTCTATTTAAAATATATATATATTCCGAATTTTATTTGTGCCTTTTCAAGACAACCTTTGGAAAATTACTTATTCGGTTTTTTAATTTATCCGAAGGATTGCAATTGTTCGTTTCTTTCTTTTCGACTTCTTCCGAAGAGTCGCGTTGGTTTATCCGAACAATTTTCTAAAGACGTGTTTGTTCGCAATTTTCACGAAGAGTTGCAATACCGTTTCATATATATATATACTTGTCATTTCGGAAAGATGTGTGTTGTCATTTTTCGAGTCCTCTTTCTGAAAAACAGCAGCCAATTTTTTCGATTGTTTCTTAAAGAGACCCTGGAGAAATATTAGAATTGCTATCTAGTATTCTCACTTGAGACTTTGTTGTATCCTGGAAGATTTTTGCCGGTGACCATTAGCAACGTTGTGGGGCAAATAAATCCTTAAAGAAAGTGATATCACGCCTCAAAGTCCGAGTTGTTTTTACTCGATCTGATTTCATTGTTCAACCCATTTCGCAGACATATTTTAACAACAAATAGTTGAGGGCTTAGCCCTCACCACTGCTACCTCACTGCCATTGCCTGGAAGGGTTGGCGACGGTGGGGGGAGGGTCAGCCGGGATTGTTGACCCTTAGCCAAGGCCTAGTGACCCTGGCCGACCCCCCCCCCCCCCCCCCAAAAAAACCATCGCCGGGAAGGGGCCCTCAGTCACGTGCTTCAATTTTTTTTTTATAATTTTTTTAAAGAAATAAATTTAGTTTTAAATTAAATTTAATTCATTTTTATTATACTCATGTCAGTAGCAAAACGACATTGTTTTGCACTTGCATTGCCAAAAAATCACCACGTCAATATTTTGGCCGGATTTTCTTACTATTGGCACTTAAGTGTTACTTTCTTAATTTTTGGCATTTAAGTATCCTTTCGTGTAAAGTTTTGGCACTTTAGGTGTCCGGTACTCCAAGGAGAAGAGTTTGATTTCAACATTTTCCTTGTAATTCAACCAAAGCTAGATTTCTATAATAATTAGGCATTCTTGCTGACGTTATGTACTATACTATACTATACTATACTATACTATACTCATTAGAGAGAGAGAGAGAGAGAGAGAGAGAGAGAGAGACCTCAATTGAGAAGTCAGTCATGTTCAATCCCTTATGGACGAACTTGCTTGGACTATCTTCCTCTGTGCTCGTTTGATTTTCATCCAAACCTTTGTGGACGAACTTGCTTGGACTATCTTTCTCTGTGATTGTTTGATTTTCATCCAAAACCTCATGGAATAAAGCTAGATCAAGTAACTGATCATCTTGAAGCAAAACCTCCCGCTCGTTCTCAAATGATTTACATAATAGTCGAAGTCCAAACTTTTTCACAATCATGCCACCCGAAGTTGTAATGCTAATGATTCCAGTAATCATTTGGACCGAAAGAGACTTTTCCCCACCAGTCTCCTGGTTTGACAAACCAAAAAGCCACATGATCCGAATCCAATGAGATGGCTCTCCCGGATTCTTTCGTCATCCTTTCCCCATATGTTCTCGACGCTTAAATTTGGTATTCTTCTTTCCTTCTTTTGCTCGGATTGCAACACCCAAAGCCAATCCTCTGATCTTCTCATACAAATCCTTTGAAGCCAAGAAATATATATAACCCTCTTTTTGGGGAAGCAACCACTTTGGCGTCTCTTCTCTGGTAGTAAAACGGCATCATCCCACCAAGTTTGGGTTGGAAGTAGCTGTCATAGATGTAGACTGTTAGATAGTTTTTCATAATTGGCACCTAAAAAGAGAAGTTTCAATGGGTTTAAGTAGGTAATGGGATTATACATCGGCTACAAGGACCAATCAAAAGTCAATGGAGTCCAAAATCTAAGAACTAAGAAGCTGATGATTAGTTGATACGTTGAGTTCAACAAGGATGTTGCTTGGAACTAGCAAGAAGAGAAGATAAACCACCAGCATGTGAGGACCCTACAGTATAAGGAGAAGGTGAAGCATTAGACTCCACCACTTAAGATGTAACACCACCATCCTCTCCAAGCTCAATGCAAGAAAATCTACTCTCAAATCTCCTATACAAAGGGTAAAATCTCTTAAAAATCAAATGCTATGAAGATGCTTCTAAAGAAGAAATTTGGATGGAATTCATAGAAGAAGAAATCAAGATGATCGAAAAACAATGAAACTTGGGAGCTCGTCTACCACACCTAAGACAAATCCACAATCAGAGTCAAGTAGGTTTACAAGACTAAACTCAATGCAAACAGATCAATTTGGAAGTATAAGACAAGGCTCATGGTGAAAGAATATCGCAACAACTGGATATTGACTCTACTAAAACTTTCACTCCTATTGTTCCCCTTGACACTTTCATAGCCTTAGCAACACAAAAATGTGTGAAATTTTTTAAGCTTGATGTAAAGTAAGCATTTCTAAATGATTATTTTCAAGAAAAAATCTACGTGGAACAACCATTGAGCTTCTTCGCCGGAGATAAAAAGGTCCTAAAGCTCAAGAAGGTTGTATACAGGTCAAAACAAGCATTGCAAGCGCTGTCCAGTGAAATCAACAAATACTTCAGATAATGATGATATTGGAAGAGCACGAGCGAGCCAATACTCTATGTCAAGACTCAAGGTTAGTCTAACACTCTTATTATTATTTCTATGTATATAAATGATTATATATATAACTTTTTAGTTCACTGTGGCAAAACACTGTAATCATGGGCACTAAAAAGAAAGCACTTGCTCCCATTCAAGAGGAGGCCTTTCTTTCCCCATTTTCAAAAACTGTCTCCCTCTCTTTGAATCCTTTTCCTCACTCTGTAACCTTCCCCTTCTACTTTTGTATCCTAATTACCGAGTGAGTATTTTCAAATCGTGGTTTGGAATCTTTGGATGACTTCTTTCATTTATCACTTGTAAGACTACCAAGCCATTCATGGTTAGTTTAATCACTTTGTAAATTTCTTATCAGCTCTCTCTCTCTCTCTCTCTCTTGAGTACAGATTACTACCCTTGTGAAAGGTTTTACTTTCCGTAAATTTTCAATATATGTAACTTTCTTTTCATTTCAATATCAGTCTATACCACCTTCATGGCTGGTTTTATATTCTACTTTATCTTACTTGTCATTATATACTTCATTTGCAATTCATATCATTTTAAATGTTCGTGATTTTACTTAGCTTTCTTTGCACCATTTATATCTGCATTTCCATCTTAGAATACGTAGCAGTTATTTTAGAACTAAACTTTAACTTCCTATAGAGTTTAATCTTCTTCTTTGTTCTCTAAGGAATCATCATAGAAGTAGACGTTTAGATTGATCACACTCCCAAATCTTAGTTCTGTTAATCACTTCTAGGTTTAAATCTTTTCTCTATATAGATCTTCAAATCCTCAAGCTCCTTACGGTGTATGTATATATATATATATATATATATATATATATATATATATATATAGGGAAAAATGAAAGATGATTTTAGAATTTAAAGAAGAAATAAGGAAGACATTTGAGATGATGGACTTAGGCTTGATGTATTACTTCCTCTATATTGAGATCAATCAAAATGAAAAGGTTTTCCTTTTCGCAGAAGAAATATGTGGAGAACCTCCTAAAGGAATCCAAGATGAACTATCACAGAATGGTGGCAACACCGCTCGTAACAACTGAGAAACTACTAAAGGGAGATGGAGCAAAAATGCCCGATTTAGAAGTCTACTTTATCTCACGATTGAATGACCATAAATTAGGTACGTGACAAGTCCACTATCATTCTCCATGCAGAATCAAAGCCAAATTTACTCTGGAGCTGCTAAAAGTAATGTAAGATACTTATAAAGTAGTAACAGATTATGGCATTTGGTATTGGTCAAGTGCAACCACAAAGTTGCTTGATTACTCCGATAATGACTGGATAGGCTCAGCTGACAACAGGGGGAGTACTACAAGCTACGCATTCAAACTAGGTTCCAAAATGTCCTCATGGTCATCCAATAAGCAAGACTCCCGAGCACAATCTACTGCCAAAGCCAACTACGTCGCAATCTCTGCTACCATTAGTCAAGCATTATGCCTTTGAAGGATACTATATGACATTGGAGAAGCACAAATAGAACCTACTTTCAATATCTTGAGACAACAAGTTCAGATAACAAGATCGGTACTGCTATTTCTTAAAATCCTGTTTTTCGTGGAAATGCCAAACATATTGCTATCAAATGTCCCTTCATATGAGAAGTACAAAGTATAGAGAGATCAAGCTCAAGTATTGCAAAACCGAGGATGAAGTCGCGAACATATTTACTAAAACACTACAGCAAGTCAACTTTGAGACATTGTGAAGTATGCTCGGAGCATCACAAAAATTGATCAAGGAGGAGTATTAAAGTGTTGGATCATTTTTTCTAGAAAAGGCTAGACTTCTCTATACTCGTGTCTATAATTCTCTGGTGGGTAATCAAAGTCTGTGGTGTCTGCAAATTTCTAGCTTAATTTGTGTTAGTTAGAAGTGGCTAATAAAATGTCCAGCAAGCAAAAAATTGAAGAGCAAAAAGAGATAATGTTGAGAGATATCTGCTGAAGAATGGCGGTGGAATGAGCCTATAAATAGCCAAGACTGTTCAGTCTTGGTGTACAAAAGAGACCAGCACCTAAAAAAAAAAAAAAAAATACTACACCCATCCAACTATAACAACTAAACCCATTCTTATAGCCTTGTAACCATTTCGCGTCCAATAAAAAGTTATACATTTCCTTGTCCCATTGCCTTGACTTCCACTTGCATTCTTGTTACATAAATCAAATATCAATGTTTAGCTATTGTCAGCAATAATATTACAATTTTTTTTTGTTTATAATTGATGGAAACAAGATTTTGTTATTGGATCAACATGTACTATTGAAATGTTTCATTGGGTCATCCTTGCAATTCTACAGCGAACTAGAGTTCCACAAATAGAAGGGAACATCCATCCCATTTGCTTATAGCCACTGCCACAAACGCTCATGGCGCGTTTGGTATTCTGTTCCAGAGAACAATTTCTCATCAGAAATGATTCATTTTTATTATGTTCCCGAGAAAAATTTCTGAGCAAAATAATGCATTTGGTAACTGCACAAAATTTCTAATTCTAGAATAAAAAAAGAACATAAATGTGTTTGGTAATTACATAAAATTTTTATTCCAATTCTAAAATTTTATCAAATCATAGAAATTCTATTGATTAATTATATTTATACTAATCAATTTTTTATTAAATAGTAAATAATAAATTATAATATAATCTATAAATATAAATAATAAATAATAAATTAAAATACAAAATTAAATATGTATTCTATATATAGCAAAATTTAGATTTGTACTTCAAATCATTTTTTTATTTTTAAATAAATTTATTATTTCTTTCCTTTTTTTGCTCTTTTTTTTTTTTCTTTTATTCCTTTCTTCCTCCCCTTCTTCTTCTTCTTCTTCTTCTTCTTCTTCAAGGTGGCAGGTCGCCGGCCTTGGGACAATCGGCGACCAGCCAAATGAGGGCTAGTGACCTCATCGGAGCGTCGTCGGTTGTCACACTCCGAACCCCGGGCAAGCGCACATCCCTCGGCGGTCGACTAAATTGCAACATTCCCAAAACGTGTCGTCGGCCCTTTTCTTTCTATGCACATACGGAAGCAAAATTTAAACATATATCCAGATAACAACAAACATGGGATAGAAAAGCAAGACAACCAAATTTCACCAATCTCACTTTATATACAAATCAAGTTAGTCCTACAAGTCTGTACCCTAAGGTTTGCCCTAAAAGAACTACCGGATGACCTCTACTCCGGATCCCTTTGACTCTGGCTCGGGATCCTCCTCGACACCCTCCGATATCTCCAAACTAAGGACCTGAAAAGTTGTAAACCGCGACGGGATGAGAATAAATCTCAGTGAGTCAACACTCTAAACCCCGATTAGGACGAGAATTTACTTAGAGGCGTCCTAAATATGCACCACCTAGAACTTACCTCGCCTCAGCACGTTCTTGCACATTAGTGCATCTCATAAAACATAAGCATACTGTAAATGCATTTAATAACTAAAACGCTTCATACCACTCATTAAACAATTCATAGAGGTCTCAATTGTAAGGCCAAATCGTCATAACATGTCCCATTCCGTGCCACACAATTTCGTCCCATAATCAGGCATGGATAACTCATATCGATGGTTCAATCCACACCCGAGATTCACTCTCAATATTCAAACTCCAAATTCAAACTCAAGGTTCTAGAGGTGAGCCTCATGAAGTTTCCTTATCGTGTGGCACTTAGTCCCTGACCATAATAAACAATAGCTCAAGATTCTAGAGGTGACTCACACAAAGTTTCATTATCGTGTAGCTCTTAGTCCTTTTCCATAAATAGCAAGAGTACAAGGTTCTAAAGGTGACTCCCATGAAGTCACGCTATCGGGTAGCACTTAGCCCTTGACTATGCAAGACAGTAATGCAAAGCTCTAGAGGTGACTGCCATGTGACTTAGTTAACCATGTAGTACTTAGCCCTTGACTACAATAAGCAACGGTACAAGGTTCTAGAGATGACTCACACGAAATTTTGTTATCGTGTAGCACTTAGTTCTTTACCTGTTCATAACCCATTCAGTTTCCTCAACACAACACATATCACCCTTCGATGACCGTCCTTTCCCATGACGATTACCCATCACCATAGCACAACCGTTCACATCTCAACTTATTTCAATAGTCGCCACATAAAGCAATAACAATAAACCACAACCATGGCACAACCATTCGCACATCATCATGCATAACTTATAAGCATATCATAGGTCAACCACATCACCAAATATGCAATTTATAGCAAGTAAGACATCAAGAACAATTACAAACTACTACTGGTCCTAACCAGCAGAAACAGTCTACTCGCGCGCCTCTAAGTTTAAATCCAGAAACCTAATCAAATGAGTTCGGAAAATTCTCAAATTTAATTTGAATATATTGTAAAGGACACATAAACAAACATTTTTCATGAAGACTTTTAAACCCAGATCCTTCTATATTAAGCCCAACAAATCGCTCAATCCAGTACAAAAACTAGGTCCATTTCCAGAAATCACGTTTTCCAAAACAAGCTTGGTTCGAGATAAAAAACTTGTCCATTTGATCTGAAATTTGATTATGTTAAATTACAAAATGTGACAAACAACTTTTGTGAAAAAACTCTTTTGAAAATCGAACTCTAAGAGTTGATAAAAATCCAGTGAATCCCAAAAGGTCACCAGCTCTAGCAAAAATAGAGGCTCAGTTTTCAAATGACGGGGCTAAAATCTCCTTCTTTTTAAATCCCAAAAATTTTGAATAAAATATATATCATAACTGAGGATATCTAAAAAATTTCTCAAGAAGGAATTAACTTCAAAATCATAGCAAATTTCGATTTACAAAAATGGCAAACGTCAAGGGTCCAAAAATCAAATCTGAAGAAAAACTATTGGATTGGACTAATCCATCCTCATTAGTACTAATCTCACCAATTAGATCAACACTAATATATCTTAAGGCTAATCTAACCATATTAAATTATAATTAATTCATCTTAAGACTAATATCACTTAGTACTAATTTAACTAAACTAATTAGCATCAAACTAACCCCCTAAGTGCAATTAACAACCTAATCAAGGATTAGGGAGTTAACTGACTGGATTAGCAAGCAAATGGGTTCACAGTGATGGTGGCGCGACAGCGGTGGGATCTCGTGTCTATGGCGTCACTAACGGAGGCTCAGACCGGGGTGAAAACGGCCCAACAAGTCACTGTTGAAGGAGGAGAAACCGGTTCTACGTCTGCTCTGTTTTGGAGCTGCTGGTCGGAGCTGGGCTGACTGGATTGCGAGGCTACTGGTGGCTAGAGGACTGAGCTAGACGTGGGGACGGTTTGTTGGAGTCTCGGGCGATGGACGGCTGCTGTGTGGTGTTGAGTTCTGGGGGGTGGGGGCTGTGGACGCAAGGAAATGGTGCTGGTGGTGCTGGGCTGTTCCAGCGTGGTTAGATGATGAAGTTGGCTGGTAGACGTGAGGTGGGCGTGAGGTAGGATGGGGGCTGATGATGTGAGGATGGTGCTGGCAAAGCTGGAACGATGGAGTGAGGAAGATGTGGGCAGCAACTAAAATGATGGAGAGCAAAAACCAGCTGAAGGCAGAGACGTCAGCGGCAGAGAGGAAAGAGATGGGAAATGGAGAGAAGAAAAAGGAGTTGGCAGAAGCAAGGGGGGAGGGGATGCGTATGAGGAGGAAGGGAGGGAGAGAAAGTCAACTACAAATATCTTGGTTCATCAATGCATGCCCCATAAGTCTCCAAGTTTCCCCAAAAGTCTCCAAGTTTATCTTCTTGTTCCCCAATTACTTTCTTGAGCATAATTTCCCAAAATCAAGGACTTTTGGGCAGCAAAATAGGCCATCACTTCTCCCATCCGAATTTCACTTATTTTTCCGAATTATCCGAAATCGATTTTTCCACAAAATCCCAAACTCGATGGAATTTCCCCGAAAGATGAAATGATGTCCTAAAAATAAATCGTGACACGCTCAAATGTTCGATTCACAAAACCGAATTCAATTTTGTGGTTAAAATCAACCGAACGCGATTTTAGTCCAATCCAACCTACCGGGTTGCTTTTAGGGATTTTACCGCGGTTATATCCTTTAACGGCTTCACCTAATAGGTTAGTTAACTCGTGAGTGATCAACTCAGAGAAAAAGGACCATAGGTACGTTAGTGAAAAGCCCATTTCGTTTTATCGGGACGGGTCGAAAATTCAAGATGTCACACTGGCCCTCGGCGAGGCCGTGCCTCGTTGACCGAGCCTTTGCTGGGCGAGCAGCCTTGCTCGGCTAGGTGAGGCTCACCAGTGGCTAGGGGACGCTCGCCTGGCCACCGACAAGCTTGCTAGGCCTCGCCGGTGACCGGCGGCGGGGGGTGGCAGACAGCGACATTCAACGGGGGGTGGCATCAACGGTAGACAAAAATGGTGGCAATAGCAGCACTTGAAGAACAAGAGAGAGGGAAGAAGAACAAGAAGAAAGAGGAGGAAAAAGAAAAAAGAAAATAGGTAGACTTAATTCTAGATTGTTCCTAAGAACAAAGAATCAACTTCTTTTTTTTTTTCTTTTTTTTGATTCTACTCCAAATTTGTTCTCGGGAACAAAAATTTACCAAACGCGATTCTGTTCCAAAACTACTCCCAAAAACCAAAGAATAGAAATAAACATTGTTTAGCTGGTTACCAAACAGACCTTTAGTGCAGTCTACATGTACATAGCTCCATATTAATCACAAAGAGAGGGAGGGAGGAGGAAGACGACTAACCTTAGGCTTGACCAAATCATTTACGCTGAAACCATGACGTGCAAGTTCATAACATGAAGATAAATCCATCAAGCCCATGGGACCCATGTTGGCGGAAATTTTATGCAGAGATTCGCAATTAGTTGCCACTAGCTTACGTAATTGCCCTGGAATCTTGAGAACCTCTTGAAGTTGTTGGCAGTACGAAACATCCAAGTTGAGCAAATTATGTAGTTGCCCAGATATAGAAAGACTAGTAAAATTGTTTCCCGACAAATTCAAATCTCTTAAAAAGGAAAAACATGAATGCTTTTCTAGGAAATCTACTTCTGATAGATTGCATTTACGAAGACTTAACTTCTTTAACTTGGGAAATCCTATCTTCTTATGGGGATCACTTGACTCGTCCTGCTTTGGAAAGTTGATTAGGTTTGAGCAGCCATCAAGCACCAGCCTTTCAAGATTTTGCAACTTGTAAATGCTAGATGGAAGGATTGCCAAATTCTTGCAATCACTTAATGTCATATGTTCTAAAGAGACAAGATTTTCTATGGATGCAAGAAGTTCCTTAATTGGTGTCCTGTCTAAATGAAGATTTTGCAAGCCTTTCTTTTTATCCGGAATATTAGGGAATCTTTGCAATTTTGAGCAATCACTAAGATTGATAGATTGAAGATTCTTGGCCTGAAGCACATCACAAAGATGATGAAGTTCTGAACACCCACTTAAATTCAACAACCGTAACTTGCCGTGATATGCAACTGATTCGTGGGCACGCTCCAAGTTTTTGCACCCATGAAAATTCAATTCCTCGAGATTTGGAGTACAATTGAGGTCTGGCATACAAACCAGTGATTGGCATTTACTGAAATTAAGGAACTTCAATTTTTTAAAGTCCTGCAAGAACAAGAAAACCAATATGGATAGACATTCCAGACGAAATATGAGATAAGTATTCTATTAAAAATCTGGCTATGTAATTTTTAGTTAAAATCACTTGATAAAAATCTCCCTTTCTAAATATGAGGTGAGCAAGTAATCCTTGTAAATTGAACAAAAGAGAGGCGACAAAAAAAGAGAATCACGCTTGGAATTCCACCACACACTTGAGTTCTATCTTGAGACATAGAAGGGAAATGATGCCCATGCTAAGTGGCGTAGCCACTTCCAGTAAATACACGTGCAGAAAAAATACTCGTAATTTAAAGTGGGAGAGAGGGCGCGTAACCCCAAGTAAGAGGACCTGCGTTACGGTCAATCCTTTACCACCTAATTCATTGCATGAATTTAAGCTACCATGGGTAGCACTCGACAGATCTAGAATGTTATGCAGAGATTTACAAACACCCGCCTGTAGTCCCGAAAAGGTGGCGGAAGCTCGAGAATCTCTCAGAATCATCACTTTCGAGTTCATGGTGATTGATTGATCAATTTTCAAAGTTAGATTTTGTACCTTGTAACAAACCCCTTGATGCGTTATATATTGTTGAGCTCTATTTTCGCAAAATTGTGCACCTACCTGGCATTCTGAAGACAGCCCTTTCTGATAGTGATGTCGTGTTTTGCTAACCATACTCAAACCGCTAGACAAGCTAACGCCGCTAATAGAATTTTGGGCAATTTATTAAGGAGTTTTTCAAAAAAATGTTAAACAATGGGATTTCTTATTGGTTAAAGCTGAATTTGCATATTATTATTCGATGAGTCAAACTACTGGATAATGTCGATTTGAAGTTGAATACTGAAAACATCTTTTGATCTCACACCATCACCCACTAAGCGTCAATTTAGTGGAGATGCTGAAGAAAGAACTAAGGAAATCAAGCAGTTGAATGAGGAAGGGAGGAAGACTTTTAAAGAAAGAGCCAAGGAAAACTGGCTAGCTAAAGCTCAACGTATTGGGTACCCTCTTCGAAATTGGGTTAACAATCCTCCATCTGCTCTTTTGGATATATTATATGTTGATGCTAGTATGGTTTGTACTAAAAACTCTTCCTATTAATGCAACCTTAGTTTACTTGCTCAACAAAAAAAAAGAAGAGTGTAATTTCGATGTGGCTGATCTATCACCATATCATGAAGATCAAGAGCTTCATGAACTTGGCCTCAAGGATGACTGTTTAAACAGAGGGAGATTGTATGAAATCCGTATTGGAAGATTTCAAGATCCTCTCTCGGGATTTGAATAGTTGCGATATAATATATATTTTCTTAATTTGTAAGTTTGTTTATAATAATTTTTTAAGATTACTTTAATCTCAATTAGAACTTTGATAATATTGTTGCTTATTCGAGTTTTGTATTTTAGGTAGGTTATCTCTTTACTTGGAGGTTACACAAAGGTGTCCCAGGCTCCTAGCTATAGATGCCCTCTGGGTGTTCTTTTTTTGTCTCTCTGTGCCTTTGGTGGATTTCTAGAGTTCACGAGTGATCAAGAGAGTACTGTATCCTTTGAGTGGCTAAGGGAGACCTAGATTATCTAGCCTCATCCTTTCTATTCCCCGTAGTGGGGTTTTCCTCCGCCCCGAAGTCGGTAGGACCAACGAGCATGAAAATAAAATTGAAAGATCGCAACGTATGCGTCATATGAGGCGTAAGTAGAGAAAAATATAAGAGACTTTTTATACATACAGTAAAATATTTACACGGGTTACGTGTGCGCACAAAATGATGTTTGGAAATTTTAGCAAAACTACTAAAATAAGGAAAGAAATTGTTGATAAAATACACAACAAACAGAAACATATAAATGTACGTGGAAAGAGAAACATCTTTCAAGATTTCAATGAAAAAAATTAAATTTGGATGGAAATGAGTTCAAAGTTTGATATTGGAACATGCGAGAGATTATATAAACTTACTTATGCATTTCCTTATGGATACAATATTTGTAAAATAAGTAATTGATGACATTTTGGGGAAGGAAGAAAACTGAGATCCTGTGGAAAGTACTCTGCTTTAAATAGCAGTTTAAAATATATGAACATAAATATAATGACTCATGCATAACTACATCTACAACTTTAGATTAGATTTAGGTCTAAATATATTATAATTAGCGAAGCAAACCCCATTCTCGCTTCTATTAAGAAAGCCTAACTGATATGGACTACTAGCATGCATCCTTCTGCTGGCTTCAAAGTGCTAGATGTAGCGTGCTAGCGGCTCTATAGGATAAGGTTCTTTTATGGAATCTTACTTCACAGGCCTTGTTTTGAAAAAAGGAAAAAAGAGAAGGAATTGGATGATCTATCTCCCCTACTCTTCTACTATTAGGTGAGGGTACAGCCAACAAGGGATGTGAAGGGTCGCTTTCCCTCCCGTGATTTCTTACCTCCGGAAGAAATAAAGTAAGGACACTGATGGATGGCTCGATTGATAAAAAAGGAGGGGAACGAGTTACATGGAACGAGGAGAGATTCGTTCCATAAAGTCCCCCAACTTTACTTGAAAATGAACTTGTAACCATGTAGATCTCTTCATTCTCCCTCTAATAATAAAGAAATAATTATAAAAAATCGCTGGTTAGGTTGTTCCGACCGGAAAGCACAAAGTACTTTTCGGCCATTATATGAGTGTTATCAAGGCTGGACCAACTTAAGTAAAGACTAGCGTCTGATGAAGATCCTTCAAAACACACTTTCTGTATATCTTTAATTATCGGCTGAATGCAATCGGGGAGAAAAAAACATTGCGAAGTTCAGTCAAAAGCATTTATCGTGCACTCACTTCAATTATCAAGCAAATAAGCAAAAAAATAAAAATAAAATCTCTTTCCATATGCAATTCCAAAAAGAGTCTAGTCAGCTCATCTCTGCTATACAATATAGAATCTTTAATAACATTTTTAGTGTCTATCATTTCCAAAATCATGTATATTAAAAATTCAAGCACAGTCATCATTCAATCTTTAAACAATATCACTTAGTTTTTGCTTCACATTTTGATACCAAAAGTTACCGATGCGTTCAGTTCATTGTTCTTATAAATTTCCATACTTGTAGTATTTGGAAATGACATTGGACCTTTTTCTCAATTTTTTTTTTTTTGTTTTTGTTTGAATCAACATCAAGATTCCAATTAGAAAGTGTTTAATACTCCCCTAAAAAGGGAAAATTCAGCTTATGTGGGTTCATGTAGTAGACATCCTGTATTTGATGCTTTAATCAAATATAAACAATTTATTAGATGTAAAGTTTCTCAAGCACATTAGCGAGCATCATCAGAGTTAGTTATTGTTGCATTCGAAGTTTTGAATAATGCATGTACACATACATAGTCATAGGCATATAGATATGGATATATAAAAGAGAAGGAAATAAAGACTATTCATTTAAATGCGCACCTTAAATTGCTCCCTCACTACTTGGATGTTGCTTCTGCGCAGATCAAGTCCAACTAAGTTCTTTGGACCAGAGCACAATTCTGGATTCCAAGGACATTCAGGCCATTCTAACCATCTTAGTTCATTGGGAAGATAGATAGGACCTTGGAAAGAGGTAAGCACATTAATCATGATGAGTACCCTCAACCTTCTCATGTTTATGAAAGCAGCGGGACCAATGTATATTTCTTTTGGCTCGGGTAAATCCAAAACTATGGCTTTTACTGCGCTTGTTCCCTATATTTGATGAATTTGCATTGCAATTAATATATGAATTTACATAATACGAGAGAAAAATTAATGTCCAAACCAACATATCTTACCAGTTTCCCTGACATAACATAATGAATATCATCGTAAAGCCATAACCTGCTACGTTTTCCAGGATCATCGTGGCATTCTTGTTTAACAATATCCATGCCCATTAGCTGAATCAAGTCATGCATTTGTAAGGTCCCTCCATCGTAAAATGTCAAGGACTTCTCAACAAGAACTTGTATTCCAATAGTTGGGTCCAAGTCGCAACTACCAAGAACTTTCATAATGTAATTTATAGTTTGTCCTTTGAAGAAACATGCAATATCAAGGAAGATCTCCTTTTCATTGTGCTCTAATCCATCATAACTTAACTTAAGAACACCATTGATTTTTTCATTTGGACTTTTGGCAAGTTTACTTAATGCACTTTCCCATTCACGTTCTCTTCTACCACGTAGGAAACGGCCCAATACCTCAAGCGCTAAAGGAAGTCCATTTGCATATTGCAAAACACTATTAACAAGATCCCTCCTTATAACATTTTTGTTGTTTCTTACAAAGGCATGCTTGTTGAAAAGTTCAAGAGCTTCACAATTCTCTAGAGTTTTAACTTCATAAATGCGATCTTCATCTATTCCATGGGAAGTTAATAGATGTCTATCTCTCGAAGTAATAATGACTCTGCTTCCTTCACCAAACCATTCACATTCTCCAGCTAAATCATCTAATTGCTTCACTTCATCTACATCGTCAAGGATAAGGAGAACTTTTTTGTGACAAAGTCTCTCTTGAATTAAGTTAATACCTCCATCAACATTATACACTATTAACTCTTGTCCCAATAATATCTCGGATAACAATTTTCCTTGCAAAGGAACTAAATCCTTGGAATCTTTTGAAGCTTCTCGGATATTTGCCAAAAAACACGAACCCTCAAATTGTCTAAAGATAGCATTATGAAGGGCTTTGGCTAAGGTTGTCTTTCCGATGCCTCCCTTTCCCCATAATCCTATAAAGAGAACTTCATCAGCAGACTTCATATTTATCATTGATTCCAGTTTTACCACTTGGGGATGTATCCCAACTGGATGCTTCGCAACATATAAGGGAATTCGGTCTAGCTGCATTGATATCTCCTTGACTATTCTTCTTACAAGCTCCGCTTCATCTCTGATGAAATCCAGAAAAATATTAGACTCATTGATTCGGTGGTTCAAATAGACGATTAAGTTTCATAATTAAAAAAACAAAACAAGAGAGGAGTTGTGATTCAACATATAAAAGCAATCACTAAGTAGTGCATCACATATTATTACTTACCCATCGTTCAAGTCCCACCCGGATAAGTTACTGGCGTCAAAAAGAGCCTTGTTCCATCTCTCAACTTCCTCTGAATGCTTCCCGAATTTGGACTCATGCTTAGCGATAGCTTCTTTGTAACTTTCTCTTGGTGTTCTCACTTCCCTGGGTTCCACTTTGTAAAACACCGGAAAGACCATGAGATCTCCTTGCTCCTTGCACTCCATGATTTTTGCCACCTCTTCCAAACACCATGGCGAGGAAACATAGCCCTCAGAGAAAATGACAATTGCGATTTGTGATTTCTCAATTGCCCTCATAAGCGAAGGTGATATCTGCTCTCCCTTTCTCAGTTCTTCACTGTCAATGTAAGTGTATATTCCTACTCGCTTTAGAGCAATGTAGAGATGACCGAGGAAACTGTTGCGGATGTCCGAGCCTTTGAAACTCAGGAAGACATGGTAACTTCTTCTAGGCTTGGAAGAAGGAGAAGCCATTAGAATCACGAAAGATAGTAGGTTAAGAATGAGCAAAGAGTTGCCCAAGATTTGGTACTTCGTTTGAGGTAATTTTTTCACCATGTGATCTTCTCTATATTCATTATACCCAGATGCAGACTTCCTTTTTCTTGGCCAACGGGGAATATTTTGACAAAGGTGCTTAAGCAAGAGCCAACATTTTAGCGTGGGATTTTTATCACGCTCTTAAGCGCTTGAAGTGAAGATGATTTGCACGTGAAATTTGTCTTCATTGAAGATCTTATTTCCGTGTGTGTTAGATATCTGATCGATACAAATATTTGTTTAATGTGGAATTTATTTTTAATTGAATTATTAATGAATTTGACCAGTCAACATAATTTTGACTGGAGGCCAGTTTCCTAATTGATTGATTGACTTCGGGGAAATGACTTCCATGTCTTTAGTCCCTTGTCTTTCCTTTTCTGATATGGAAAATAAAGTATCTCATCTCATTTAAAAAAAAAAAAAAAAAAAACTTGGCTGTGGCTATATGGCAAATTGGTGGGTGATGATCGAAGTACCTTCCAGAAAAGCCAAATTTGTCAATCAAACATAATGTCGCCATACATTATTCCAATTCCACATCACATCCAACATGCCATGCCTTCTGTCTTTACTTCTGCACCATCAACTTTAGATCTACGCTTCGGTGCCCAAAGGTCTACAACGTTCCACCGTAACTAATAACCTAACGCCGCAAGTTTGAGTACTTTTTAATTTACGATGGTCTGTAAAAATTTGCGACAGTCCGTCAGAACCAAGAGCATGATATTGTAAAACGTCATAAAATATGACTTTTACTGTGTCAAATTTCAAATTTCACATCCATTAGAATTAGCCTAAGAAGACAGGGATGATCCGATCCATAACCCACGACTACCACAGGAAACAATCGAAATCGCGCGATGAGCGTAACAGTTTCATCCGATACTAAGAAGAAGGTCGCAGCGAACCTGCTTTGAGAGACATCGTAGATCTTTCCCTTGTTGGCCATCAAGAGAGACTTCTCGGGGTCGGTGCCGTCGTACTGCTTGAGCTTGTCCTCGGAGGTCTCTACAAGCTGAACAGGAGGAGGGAGAGGCTGCATCTGCTCCTGGTAGTCCCTAGGCCTCTGGTGGCGGTCGGATAACGACCCGAAGAGGCCGGACACGACATAGTAGACGGCGAGCCCAAGGGCAAGGACGGTGAAGAAAGTCGCCAGGGACAGGCCCGTGGAGGCGACGATGGATTCTTCGAGGGTCTCCCACAGTTGCAGAGCCATCGCCGAAGAGCTTTGGCAGAGAGAGAGAGAGAGAGACAGAGAGAGAGAGAGAGAGAGAGAGAGAGAGAGAGATTCTAGTGTCGTCGATTCGGAGGCAACGGGTTTGGTCCGAAATTGTTGGGAGTTTGAGCGTGGGAATTTTGTGAGGCTAGAAATTGTCATTTTAATGTTGCGGAGAATATTTACCGGATGATTAAAATATGACGATGTGGAATGTTGAAGCAAGCGAATGTCATCGTCAACTTGTGATTGAGAACCACCGGCATCTTTATTATTAAATAACAATGTTTTTCACGAAAATTATATTTCATTTTTGGAGATTATTTGATATTTTGAACCAATTCTCAAGTATCAAATTGAGTATTACTCCTCAGTCTAATCAAAAGCAAACTATCCACATTAAAGTTGGGTATTCATAACGAATTATATATATAAAATTTAACTCCAATTGAATTCCCATTATACTGTCCATGATAAAATATAGCTCAATATGATCACCCCAGTAAAAATTTTCCTTCTTTTTTTATGAATCATGGGTTCAATCGTAATAGCTGGCCATCTAAAGAGGAACTATCATAGAAATTCACTGCGCATGGAATCTAAGTTCCAGAAAGTAGGAATCAAACTCACAACCATCGCTTCCTGGACTGAAAGAGTGGAAATGTCCTATTCGTCTGATCAATCGCAAGGTGAGTGGCGGAAATTATTCACATATGAATCATGTTTATAAACGATTTTTTTTCTTTTTGAATTTGATGATATACTTATGCGAAAAACTCTTATATAATAATTGTAGTATCTTTTTTAATTTTATTATTTCTCGATTTCTTTTTGTTTCTAATTTTTTCTTAGGAGAACATATTTGGGTATTTTGCATGCCACTTTTTACCATCCCAACATGGGCACTTTTTTTTTTTTTTTTTTCGCTCAAACCCAACATGGGCACTTCGGTGCGGGAAACTTGCATGGTCAATGCAGAGGTCACCGTCCTAGGCGTGGTGAATGCGCTGTGAAGTTGCCACTCTGCTAAGTTAACACTGTCTATCAGTAGTATTGCTGTGAATATTTGCATACCAGACACTGAAATGATGCAGACTATTTCCAGGTTGCTTGATATCAGTACATGATTCAAAAGAAAAAATTAAAACTGAACCTTTATACTAAATATATGCATCAAAGCGCACATTTTTCTTCTCTGCGATAGCTTAACTATCGATCCGACCAGCCAATCACTTTAACAGATCGTTGTACTTTTCTCATAATTTTATTTAAGTATGACTACTTACTTCTTGTACTTTTTAATATATATAAAGCTTGTGAAATAAGAGAGTGCTGGTGTTGTCATTTCGAGAGGCGTATTTTCAGCGTAGAGTGAAGTAAGGTGTACTTGTAGAGTGAGCTATAATCCTTCAGTGTAGAGGCAACTTCCTTTGTAAATGTAAATGTTGTTAAAGACTTCAGGTATTACCAAAGAGCTCATCACTTGAAGTAAGAAGTGAAAAACAAAGGAAGATAATTTGCTTGAGAGCTCTCATGTGAAGACAATTCCGTGCTAACTTCACTCTAAGGTAATTTGCCAGAGAGCATGGGAAATTGTAAAAATTGCTAATTAAATGTATTTGTCTCATTCTCAACCCAATTATGATGAATTTCATTCCAATATTTCATCTTCAATGGATGGCAACATATCTTGCGCATCATTGTTCTTAGCTTCTCAAGAATTTGTATAGTAGCTAAGAAATTGTTCAGATTTTGTGCTTATTTTAAAATAAAATAAAAAATTAATCGTGTCTTCAAAAGATGAGTCAAGAAATAGACTTTCAAAATGCATACCATATATAATTTTGTTATTTTCTCATTAACTGATTTTGATATTTTTAAGTAGCCATCTTTTATTTAAGGATGGTATGACAGAGTCATATGCATTTTTGCATTATTTTGTCGAGATGTGAATATGCCTGGGCTAACTTAAGTTGCATTTATTTAAGTTCATTTACTTGTCAGATTTGAAAATTTTCTTCTCTTTTTTTTTTTTTTATCTATATGATTATCTTTCTTGAAAAAAATATGCAGAGAGGTTAACGGAAGATTCCGGCCAACGAGCTTGGTAAATACTAGTGTTGTTCGACGTCATTCACACTAAAAACTTTCCGGGGAAGTAACAGTTGCATAGCACTTTTTACCAGCCATTTCGACGAAGACTGCTTTGAAAGCCAATAAGCTGTGATTTTGACCGAAGCAACTTTGAAAGACTTGTATGAAAGAAGCTTTCACAACTATCCTAAAAAATTATAGAACTAGGTCTCTATTGACCCTAATTCAATTTTGATCATTGTAAAGCTCACTCAAATATGTTATTTATAATTTAAAATTATATCTGTTTTTCTTAAGTATTTTTAAAAGGATTTCCAAAGGGTGAAAAGGACGGCCTTGCCCTAAAACACATTATATTATAAAGTCTTTTAGTAATATTATTGTACGTGTGCCTAAAAAAGTCAATGATTTGCGCTTGAAAGTTTTCTTCATTGAAGATCGCACTTACCACATTAGTTAAGACGTGTGATCGATACAAATATTTGGTTAATGTTGATTTATTGTTAACTGAATTACTAATGAATCTGACAAGTCAACGTAAGATAAATTCTTTGACTATAATTTCGTACAATCCTGATTGGAGTTGGATTTCTAATTCGATAATTGATTGGTCTAGGGAAAATAAAACCTTTTAAAAGTGTGGGAATCGGTATTGGATAAATATTGTATTGATAACCCAATACAAACGTCAATAACAATCCCGTGTTCTCTGAGAAGCTAAAAGCCAAACAATTCAATCAAACATAATGACATCATATCTGGTTGCAGTCCCAACATAACATCACATGTGCCGTGTCAACTGTACCTACTTTTTTTTACGAGATCCCCACTGACAGCTTTAGCTCCATGCTTCAACATTTAAAGGTCTACAATATTCAATCATAATCAATAGCTTAATGTGACATCCCAAATTTTCAATCCTATTTTCTACTAAATAAATCAGGTATTTAATTGATGCCCCTATAGGGTTGTTCTCATAACTGACCACTCTTGAGATAACTAGACTATCTGGGGAAACCATTAAGGAATTTTAAGACAATAGACTTGAGAATTCGACCAAGAATCGGCTGCTCAACCGTGTTCGTCTTTAGAGACTATTACGGCATGGTTAAAAATCAATTTGAGATTAGAGATAGGTTGGTTCGACGGAAATGTATGGCTAATTGTGGGTAATACCACTAAATTGAAAAATTCTCGTCAGCTAACACTAGACTGATTTTCTTATTGTTTTGGTACCATGTGTCCATATTTGAATCCTCGAGATTTTCACGACAACCGAGAGTCGCTAATGAGTCGAGTGGGTTCATTGTGACTCGAAGAAAATCGACCACGAGTCATTTGCATTGAAAAATTTCTAAAAGTTACTCGATAGCCTAGGTCACGCTAAAAACGCGCCGAATGAAAATTAACTGTGAATTTGAGTCCGATTTCAGAAATTGAAGATTTTTTCATGTCACAATAAATTCTAGGAATGTCGACTCAGTCTCAGAAGATTTTTCGGCAACTCGAGACTTTTTGGGAAAAAATCGTCCTAGGACTGTTTTTGTCCAGAAAAAGGTCAGGACTGTTTTTGATTGCACAATTGGGATGCAAGATAGATAAATTGGTGAGGAAAAATATCAATTTGATAGTTGGAGTACTAATGGAATTTATTGAGGTCAAATGGGATTGGATTGAGCAAGAAACTAAGCCCAATTGTAGGAGAAATGTTACAATTTCGTATGCCCCCTTGCGTAGGTGGTTTTGGACCACTTCAAAGGTTGTAACTTGAGCCTTGGTGACTGATTTTAAGCCATGGAAGGCAGCCAAGCTTGGTAGACAAGTTGGACTTGGTCTTGGGAGACAAGTGAAGAGAAAAGAAGGCTTGTGGCCCCCCTTGGTCCCCTCATCTCTATCCTCTCTCCCTCCTTCCTCAGCCGGTGACCAGCTCCTTCCTCCATTCCCCTCATTGTTGTTTGAGACCTACAGCAGCTGAAGAAGAAGACCGGAGCCGTCGTCCCACGTTGAAACACCACTGCCCGCGAGCTGCCGCTACTCCGCCCACGCCACGCGTGCCCTATGCCGTTTGGCCGCTGCTCGCGCCTCACCGTCGCCCAACCATTCGTCTAGGAGCTTCTCCGGTCAGCTCAGCCAATCGTGCGCCACCGTGAGCCACTGCCACCACCCGTTCAAGTTGTTAAGACCTCCGTCGGTCCACCGCTACTCTTGCCTCACCATTCCACCACCGAATTAGCCCTCAGCCAGCACCAAGTAGAGGCTGAAGAAGTGAGTATTTCAGCTCACTCTTGGCCCGTTTTGAGGTGGTCTTGAACCTCGAAAGTTAGGCTCACCTTTGGAAAAGTCGAGCCTCGTCGTGTCCCTGATGTTTTGATCCGATCGGACCTCGAAACAAGTGAGTTTTACTCACTAAACCTCGCTTAGTAGGTTAATGATGCTTATGGGTTGATTAGATTTAATTAAGTGCAATTAGATGGATAGATTAGAATAGAGTAAATAATTTAATGCTTTACCGATGCATGTTAGGTGGTTAGTTGTAGCAATTAGCAAGTGGATAGGTTCTATTATTTATTGAACGAACTTCAGAATTTTTTCGGGTCCATTTCGGCTTCCAATTAGGCATTACGGGCCTAAGTTGGATTTATTGCTATTTAATAATTAATTTTCGTAATTATTTAATTATTTAATTATTTTTCGAAAATTAGACCGAGATAGCCGGCGACCAAAATTTCGTGCTGATTGCAGTGGTGCTCTCTATTTATTTATCTGAGTACCTAATTATGCAAATTGAGTGAAATTGTGTGGATGGGCATTTTATTCTAAAAATTGGATAATTTGGTAAGTAATTGGAGAATTACCGGATGTCGGCCTATAGCACCAAAAATCTATTTTGGGACTGTTGAAAATAGTGGGAGGTTCAAAAGAGAAAACTTGGTATTTTGGCTAAAGCCGGTCGTGTACCCACACATGTGTGTGTACCTTTATCAAGTATCATAAAAAAAAAATGGTAAAATTGAGTTTGTCTTCAAAACAAAAATACTATAACGGCTCAATGATTTGTATGTCATTTGGAGAATGGATGTTATACTATTATAGCTCGATGACTCTCCTGTCATCTTGAGAAAGAATTGCATATATACCAGCTCGGTGGCTCTATATGTCATCTTGGAGAAAGGACGGTATGAAATACTGCCTCGGTGACTCTATATGTTATCTTGGGGAAAGAACGGTATGCCATAACGGCTCGATGACTCAACATGTCATCTTAGAGAATGGATGTTATGATGAATATACTCGGTGACTTTATATGTCATCTCGGAGAATGAATATTATAATATACTAGCTTGGTAACTCGATAAGTTATCTTGGAGAATGAATAGTATATTATAGTGGCTCGGTGACTTAATGTGTCATATCGGAGAATGAATTGTATAATATATTGGCTCGGTAACTCGATAGGTTATCTTGGAGAATGGATAGTATTGAATGGAATGACCAGAAAATGGTCTAATTGACATGTAATCGACTAGGTCGATTGATCGATGTTTCAATCTGTGGTGATTGATTGGGTGCCAATTTGAACTGTATTAAATTACGGGTGGAATTTGAGGCCAAGGTAAATCCTTTGACATGTGTTGTGCTTAGGCAGCCCTTATGGCATATTGGCCTTCTAATTGAGTCTTAGGGAGTAGAACTCGCTGAGACATTGTCTTACTAGTTATTGTATAACTATTTTCAGGTCCTTAGATCGTATTGGTGGAGGACTGGAAGCCTTGAAGTTTGGGAAGGTGGAGATTGAAGAATCAGCGAACATGTCTAACTAGAGTGTTATAGGACAGTTCTTTTTTGTTAAGCCGATATTTTTGTAAACTACCCGATAGTGTATATATACATGTTTGTTTATAAAAAAGATTGTATTGGTGTTGAAATTTGCGACCCTACTTTTCTATCACATTGTTTTATTGTCTGGGGATTTTATATCTGCTTCTGCATGCGTATTATAAATGAAAAGGTCGGCGATATATCCTAGGACGTCGCTATTAATCAACCAGGTGAGGAATGGGCGTGCGTTCGAGGATCGATGCATGACACTTAAGGCCACAAGTTTAAATGCTTTTAATTATTATTTATGACGACTTACAAAAATTTACACTACTCCGTTGTAATCAAGAACTTGACGTCGTAAAACGTCATTAAATGTCTTTTACTGTGTTGGACGTCCATTTGCTAGTGCATATAAGTATTTTAAATTTCACTTCCAATTTAGAGTGGGTAAAACGTCTAATCTATGCACAATCGATTGCAACTGACTCAAATTCAATGGCAGAAATGTTCTCATCTCATCATAACAATTGACATCCATGAGGCGTGGTTAAGCGTTGTGCATTAAAAGTCTCCTTTCTTTCGTTTTTTTCCTTTTTCTTCTTGTTTTATTGGGTTACATCTCTTTCCTTTCTTTCATTTGTATACTTCTCCGTTAGATATCTCCATTAACGTTCTTTGTATAGCTCTTTTCTTTGGTCTTATTTATAGATAACTTCAGCAAAATCGAGTAATGTCGGCCAATGTCCCACATTATATTCTTCCACGTCACGACAAGATGAAAGTTGTTCAATTGAGAAAGCTAACAATACACCGACACTCCACTCTACACGCACCCGAAAAAGGAGTGGAGCAACGACAAAACTTGAATTAATGGACAGCACTTCCGTTCACAAGTTGTTATATTCAATGGGTGGGGACTCTATCCATCCGAACTCAAATGTACGTGAATGTATGATTCCACAAAGGTCCAATGTGTATAACCATTTCATTCATGTATTACATTCTATTTAGTTAAGCAAATTATACACATTGTTTTTTTAACACAAAATTTGATGGAAGCATACCATATATTTCATGGAAGTGTCACTGACTCCATACTGGAAAATCGAGTGATCGGTGACTTTTTTTGCCAATAGTTTTTATTTTTGTACACTACTAGTACTTGCAATATCCTTCTTGTGTACACTTTGCAATTAAATTCTTGAGAGATCAATCTTATAAGAGCATTTCTTTGTAAAAGAATGCGCCGTGTTTATAAATGAATGTTGGCTCCATTGCAAACCAATTTATGTTTGAGGCTTGAAGTATAGTTGATTAGGCATAACTCTTGAACAATCTCTGGAAATGGAGTGGGCACCCATTAGGACCGGACCACTATGAAATGGTTCTGCATTCCTATGTCGTTACTCCTTTTTATTTATATGCATATAACACATTTAATAAATTTCTTAATTTATATTTGGGCCAAAATATTGCTCATGTTTTTTCTGAAATCTTTAGAGCTAAGTATCATAGCATCACAAATTGATAAATTAAGAGAATTGATGATATATTTTCATCACAATACATAATTAAACAATAGTATGATCAACAAGTGTCTGAGGTGGAATTTGATACATTCACGCGCCAAAGGCAGAGAGGCATATGTATCCTTTTGCACTTTTCCCCACATTTCATAAAGCCATAGTCATTAGATAATTTTCTAACCTTTTGTGATGGAAATAGATCAAGCTTTTCATCCAATTGAATGTAATGCAATTGGTTCTAATATATAAATTCAAAGAAATGAGAAATTTTCTAGAAGAATACCTTTAAATGATTAATTGGTGCATTAATAGCTTATTTTCTATTACTTTGGAGAAAATAATATTTTTCTAATGTGGGGCCTTTTTTGCTGGATGCTTTTTTGGGGAACCACTTTTTAGAGGTGCTACTCCTAGTCAAGTCAAATGCAAGTCATTTCCAAAATAATTGGATACTTCATGTGAAAGTTCATAAGAAAGACTTCATCTAAGTGTGAAGGATACATATTTGAATTATTTAGTCCAAAAGTCTAAAAGTCTAAAGCATCCTTAGATATTCTATGTGATTTGATGATATCCCACTTTTTTTCTTTGTCTTTTTTGCTTAGTCAAAAGCGCAAGGATATTTGCTCATCACTTTCGTGCTAGCTTCCCTCCACACAACTCCGGTCTGGAAAGAAAAATTATCAAAGTTGATTTTGATGGCAAGTGGCCCCCCACCACCTCGTTCCTTCTACATGCTCAAATCTAAAGTGAATCAAACGCTTGACTCCATTGATTCATTTCCCATTACATTTTTTTATTTTTTATTTGTTATTTTTATTAATAGAAAGGCTTGATAGTTATTATTCGAGAATATTCTAAAAAAGAGTATTGAGTAGAGTCATTTCATCAAAAAATGACCTAAAGTGGATATTATTTTAAATAATAATTTAAAATAACTAAATCCATATCACATGAGGACCTGAACTCATTAGTTGGCCAAATGTTTACCGGCTAGCAAGTGTGTGATTTTTTCAACGGCCATATGTGTCTTCCCATGTTCTTCCTTTGCTTTTGGTCTTTGTTTCTTTTGAGAGAAGTAGACAAAGCTCGAACAAGGACCACCTCTTCATTCATTAGACGCTCACACGTAACAGCAGAAAAAAGGTTGTTCGATTGATAAAGCTGACAATGCACGAATGCTCTATTTCCCACGCGCCACATGCATGGACCCCTCCCTGACTTTAAACCAAAAACAAATAGATGATGTTCACACTGCATTCTTGACTTATGAAGGTTGAGGTTTTTTTTTTTAAATAATTTTTTTTTGATCTATTGACTGCAATTCGCAGTCCCACTGAATTCTTGATTTGGTGAAGGAGAAGGGGAACAAGGAGGGGGACAAGAAGCCTCAAAAGTCCACCTTGAATATCCTAAACACTTGAGTGGAAGCCCCATTAGTCTTCAGCCCTATCCAGCAGAAATTTTCCCCTCCCAAGCTTCTCCAACAAGCCAAGATGAAGTCCAAATATTGCAGCCCCCACAAGCCTACGAATTTTATGTATTTCCCTAACCAAATCAACTCAATTTCACACCAAATAACTTCCATTTAATGGTCACACATGCCATGGTAGTAGCCCACACAAATTCCTTACATTCCTTTCACCGATTAGCTCACTTTAGAGGCCAAAAATCCACTCAATTTTGCCCATCCGAATTTCTTGAATTTAAATCGCCCAATTTTGATTTTCTGTAAAAATTCCTGGCTCGACAGAATTTCTTCAAAAGATGAGATGAGGTCTTAAAAATGAATAGTGACATGCACAAACATTCAATTCTTGAAACCAAGTTCAATTTCATGGTTAAAATCAACCGGACGTGATTTTAGTACAATCCAACTTATCGGGTAGCTTTTAGGAATTTTACCGCGGTTATATCCCTTAACGGCTTCACCAGATAGGTTAGTTAACTCATGAGTGATCAGCTTAGAGAAAAATGACCATAAGCGTGTCGGTGAAAAGCCCATTTCATTTTATCGAGACGGGGTCGAAAATTCAAGATGTCACACTGTTCTTGATGCCTCTTACCTTCATAGGATATCCTCTAACATAAGTAATGCCACCCTTTGTCACAGAAACAGAGACAAGGCAAGAAAATGGCAAATAGAAGGGCAATCATTTGGATGCATAACAAAATACAATTCTGAAAAATAGGAAGGTATATGTCTCTGAGCATTTGAAGGTAAACACACCGTGAATTTGTTAAAAAGTAGAGAGATTTCCAACAATTGATACTTGTAGCATAAAACCTTTGGAACTATTTACTTGTTCAAACTTTCATAGAGATAGAAGAGCCAAAAAGCTCTACAAAAGAGTAAAATTAATACTTGCTAGCTTAGTTTGGTTAAATGCAGAAGAGCTACATCTGAGAAACTTGGAAAAGATAACCTTCACCTCAATTGTATTGCTTTTACAATCTTGCATAATAAGAATTACAACTAGTATAAAAAGGGAAAACTTAAAGAGGTTAATGGACGCATAAACATAAAAGAGAGAGCAAAGAGCTAGAACTTTAGTAAGAACTTTAGTATCCTTGTGTTTTGACACTGATACTTCATATTGTGATGCAATAAGCAATCTGGAAAAAATTATAGGATCCACAGGAGTAAAATGCAAGAAGCAATACAAATCTAGCATATTTTAAATCACAAAATCCTAGTGATTCAAACAACACTTACATTGAGGCCAAAAGACAAGATCCACATAACTTTTCTCAATATCCATTTACATCTCAACATTTGGGCTGCTCCCACTTGCCTAAATTAAAACTTAGCTACAAAAATTTCGGATTTGCAACCGCTAAAAAATATAAATGGTCCATATGTATAATTTTGGACATCTGCAAAGCAATCCCTCACAATTCAATTTCCACAACTTGGGGTTAGCACTAGCCAAAATCGACAGATGTCCCATACATCCATCTTTTGTCACAAACCTAGATGAAGTTGCTTAGGGTGATAGTCACTGTGGTTGTCACATATCCATAAAAGAAATCAAAAAATGGACAAGAGGGTCATTCTCGCCAAGAAATAGCATAAGTGCTAAAGTTGCTGAAAGCATAGTGCAAGAAATCATTCAGAAAATGCGACAAGTTACAGTAAGCATTACATCAAATACTCAAATTAAATGCAATCTAGAAGTGGACTTTTTTGCCACGAATCAAGAATATATCTGACAATTGAGATTATCTTTAAAATCTTGAGGTGCTTCATTAGATCATTCTCTGCTTGCTTGCATATAAGGCCAAACTTACACCTTCTTAGTGTTGCTTCTGATACTTCAAATGAAACCTAAAAGAGACTCCACTCAATCTATAGCATCTCATCCAGCTCATGAAATGAACGGCACATAATATATTTAAACCACAATTAATCAAACTGTAAACAAAGAATGTTCTTGTATCATAATTATTGTGAACATGATTCACCAATACCCGAACCTCAAACAAAAAACTAGCCTCATTTCCTTCCTCCAATCCAAAGCAACACACAAAGCCAAAGTTACTCCCATGCAAATCTCGGGGTACCCAGAAAGAGACAGAACACTCTTGGCTTTGGATAAACCAACATGCTATCTCTCTTCCATGAAATATAGTATCCATGTAGTGATCCATCTCACCAACATCTGGCTATAGCAAATCTATTAAATCAGAATTCACATCAGCTCTTGCACATGTGTAATGTTAGCCAAGTCAATACCTTCATGAACCAATCCATGACAAGAATCTAAGCGAACATACACTGACATGGAGGAGTGAATGCACTAGATAGGCAATTTTGGAAATCTGGACAATGCATTCCAGCCGTTTGCTTCAAGGGTGCAAATGTCTGGTGGAAGCTCCAATCTTGTAGCTGCTTACAATCATCTAATTTTTAATGGACCATCAACTCCTCAAAATTGCTAATGCATGTAGAAAGACTAACAAAATTATTTCCATAGAAATGCAAAATATTTACATAATAGAAGTAGGTAAGACTGAAGGTGTAACATCCTCAACTTCAAGCATTTTACATGGTAAAAGAGAAGTCCGAACTTGGTTTTATCGGTTAAGCTCGATTGTGTCTGCTTCCTCCAATCATGTCTTAGGCATGAACCCCAAAGTCAAATAAGATAGTTGATTGTGGTCAAATTTGATTAGTCCAAGATGATAAGGCCTTCAGAACTTAGAAATTTATCAAGTTGCATTTAATGCCTTCATCATGTAGTAAATTAAGGAGCACGAACACTTGGCACATTTAGGCTTTACATTAGAAGATAAGATTAGATTGGATTTAAGGACATTAATGAAGGGGACACGTCAGCCTTGGATAATCAAAATTTCTTGGAAAAACAAGTGTGAACAAGTGTAAATAAATGTGAATGCATTAAATAAAGTGGGGGAAAAGGATATCCCTATAGCCTAGGCCCATTGATATCCTAGGATCTAAGTGTGAATGATAGACTTTGGAACCTACAAAGGAGAGGCCACGTGCAGAGAGAGAGAGAGAGGAGAAGGCCAAGACAAGTTCAACTTTGGACCAAGACAAGTCTACCTTATCTCTTTTGGGCATTAGCCAATAAATAACCAAGACAAGTGTCCAAGCTAGTATAGAGCCTACTTAAGATCTTGGGGGATAAGATTGTACAGTCATGGATGACCCTTGATTCAAGGTCAAATGGGAACACGCCTATTTTCAACTAGAATTTACCTCATTTAATTTTTTGAAATTTCTGGACATTTGTTATTTGCCAATTTTACAGAGTTTTTTATGTTACGAATTTGGATAATCTTCCTTCATAAAAGTTGTTCAAAACATCTTTATTTATAACATGCTTAAATTGCATATATTTCTAAGGTGAAATGGTTAGGACAAAGGCTCAATTTATTACTGTATAGAACATGTCTAGTATAGTGAAAATGGTAACCAAGTTTATTTCTTGAATTTTTATAAAATCTTTCCTTTCGAATTTGGATATGGTTCCTTCACAAAATTTTTAAATGACATCATTATCTACAATATATTAAAATTTCAAAAATAATTGTGAAGATTTGGATTTCAAAATGAGTCTCTCTCTCTAACTGTTGAATATGTTCGAAATGATTTGCTGCTCTTTCCATAGAATGAATTTGGCTTGGACTCCTCATGAAAAATGTTTTCTAAGGTCTTCTCTACAACATAGTAAAATTTTATAATTTTTCAAGTCCGTTTGATAAGGTAATGGTACTGATTTTAAAAGTTGCTCAAAACTATTTTTGCTTTAGAATGAGAGAACTACACACCCAACTTGGAGGGGAAGGGGGCTGCACGCCCAACTTGAGTAACAAGCTTATCTAGAGACTTCTTGGCTTGAAGATAAGAATGCATTAAATGTTTTTGGACCTTAATGTGTTAAAGAAAAGAAACTTGGAGAGCAAGTTGACTAATATGAACACATCTAAGCCTAATTATTGTATGAAATCTTGGCAATTAATGAGAGAGGTGAGCCACCTACTTAGGTGTCTCCTAGAATCTTAGGTAAATCTTAGGTTATGATGGCTCTAGATTGTAGCATTGGTGAACAAGGTAAGGATCAACTAATTAGAAGAAAACACTAGGCACTAAAGGGGCTTATGGGTCCCTTGGGCACCATAGGCAATAATGAACCTAGAGTGAGGCTAAGCAAATAGGTGGATCAATCACAAGCCAACACCAAAGAACCTTGGCGCCAACTCGAGAGGTAGGCCAACTCGTCATATAGGCGTAATCATGAGTTTGCATAAAAATCTAAGAGGAGGAAACCTATAAATATGATGAGTCATCCTCACATTTTAAGGCTTGGCGTTTCTCTCATTTCCTCTCCCTTTCTCTCATCTCTTTCACGCTCTTCTCCTCCAAGCCGGCCTAGATGTCGATCGACCACCAAAGAAGCATCTTGGAGCTAGGTCCAAAAAGTACTAAGTAGACTTTCCTAACTCTTCAATAGAGCGATGTGCTACGCTTATTGATTTTAGGATTATGTCATCATTTGCTTGTGTTGACTTTGTATTGTTATGCTTGTATTTCTATTGCTTGTTGTTGCATTAAGTGAGTTCATGATCCCGCATGGGTATCAAGCACACCCAGATGTTGAGGAGAGGTCTCAGTGACTATGGACAATGCTAAAGCCTGAGCGAATAGTTTCAAGTCAAGTTCACGAGCCCGAATCGCATCTGGCATGAGTTTAATTTAATAAAACATGAGAGTCGTTCATTAATTCACCTTGCATGGCATGCCTTTAGGCCTTTCATTCGGCTAAAAGTTTAAACATAAAATGAATTGGTTGATGCTTGAAATGCATGGACACGCAATGGACTTATATGCCGACACTGGGGGATGCTGGGCCGTTGTCTGGGGAAAAGCCCTGGATGTTGTCCCGATAGTAAGATCGTGGACGATACCGGCCTGGGTGAGGCAAATGCATGGGCATTGCCCTAGATGCCGTCCTAATAATGAGATCGGGACGATGCCGGTTGCTAAGGGGGGACCGATGCCTGGTTGTTACCAGAAGAGTCAATTAATTTCGACTAATATGATACTAAAAAAGAAAAATGAAGGTCCACGTGTGGTCTATGACTAATACATATGTGATGCTTGCAAAAGCTAGGTTTGTTTGATATGTATTGTTAAGTCCTTGCATCAATTTGAGCATATATTTGAGTTAGGTCACTTAGTGCTTGAATGAGTTTCATGAGATGCACATATCCCTTTTTGTGACCAAAATGATCATAAGAGATGGATCTTCGGAAAGTTTGTTCATATGCACTAACCCCTTGTCTTTGATTCTTGAAAGCACATAGACAATTGAGAGCCTTTCATATGCATAAGCAAGGCAAGGCACAAACCTTGTGTTGACACCTAATTTTTTGCCCAAATTTTTGCATATAGATTGATTATTATTATTATTATTATTATTATTTTTAAAAAAAGAGTTTAAAAAAAAAAGAAAAAAAAGAAAAAAAGAAAAAAAGTTGTGGCCAATGATCTAAATGTGACTAGCCAAGCCCAGGAGGTCAGATTGGATTTAAAATGGCAAATTGGGGCAAAAATGCAATTTCCAAAAGTCGAGGGACCAATTCGCAAATTTTGCAAAATTTCATCCGAGCCCTTAAATCATCATCTTAGCCCCCAATTAAGTTGAAATTAAACTTGGGTCAGGTCTAATTAATCGAATCGGGCAAAAAAGGACCTAATTGCATTGAATTTGACATTTTCGGGCAAGAAAATGGCCAAATTTGAGGGACTTTCTTGCAAAATTGGGTGGAGAAAATTGAGAAAAATGGTTGAGATCTTAAACTACTATACATGGGCTTTCTAATTGATCAAAAAACGCAACCAAATTAGTGGATTAAAGCACTCAAATCAGCAGCCAAAACTCAGTCCACGAGTTGGTCTTAATTCGGAGTTGCTAATTAAGCAATTTGGTGGCCCCACCATATCCTCCTCAGCTGCCCAACCAGGCCGATCTTTGCACGTGATGGAAGACCGTATACAGTAGTGCAAGTGGACGAAAATTTGCCAAGGATAAGCTCCTGACAGCACCGGAAAATCGCAGCAAAACCTGCACACTCAACAGCTGCAGAATTAAAAAAATTGGCTAAGTCAGGAGAGTGGGTGGACTAGCTCAGTTGGCAGGCTTGGTAGGGGGGTAAAAAGCTGACCAAAAATCCCTTAATTCATGGGATAAGATCACTGAAGCAAGGTCTTTCAAGGGATGAAAAAAAAGAGACGAGGGAGAGAGGGGAGAACTCGGAATCGTTCCCCAAACACACCTTCAGAAGCAACTCCAGAAGAGAGAAACCCAGAAATTCCAGACCGACCTGGAGAGAGAAAAGTGAGATTTTCACACACCTACGGCCAAAATTAGCCAAAACCTTCAACTATAGAGTGAAAATTCATTCAAATATATTTCCAACCATAGGTCGCACGTCCAAAATGGAGATCGGTAAGGCCTCCTAAAGCCCCCCGAAACAGTGCCCTCCTGGCAGGCCCAGAAAATCCGAAAATTTTTCTAAGTGTTGAGCCTGATTGGTCACGAGTGAGGAAAAACGAGTGCTTTTGAGAAACTTGAGAGACAAATGAGGAAAGCCATGAATTACATTCCAAGCTATAATACATATAGTTTGGGTTGATTTTAACTCGGCCAACAAGGAAGGTCTGGAAGTCTAGTTTTGAAAATCAACGAAAAGCTTCGTTGTCACTTTTTCTTCTGCAAATCTCACTTTCAGGTTGAAGGAACCAACTTTCACGTGCTTCCAGAAGACAATTTCGTGGTTTCCTTGGCCAAGAGTCGCTTGAAAAAGAAACTAGGAAGCAAGGTAAGCATTCTAGATGTATTTTTGTTCAAGTTTGAACATGTTTTGATCACGAAAATCGAGAAGGAAACTAGTCTGAAGAGCTGATTTCTGAAGCTAAAATTTTTCTAAGTGTTTAAAACTTCTTCAATGCCCCTGTTGTTACTGATCAAAACAGTAAACAAGAAAAATAGAAAACCAGAAGCTATATTTTTGTGATGAGGAAGAGAAGCGCAGAGAAACAGAACACAAACTTGCATACGTCTGTTCTAAAGGAAACTGTCAAGTACAGGACAACTTAAACAAAGCAAAAACTGCTCACGTACGTGCAACACATAACTGCACATAAACGTGCTATTAACTTCCTAGAAAATAGCAAAAACAATAAATAAATAACTAAATTGAACTTGGCTGTTTTTTAATGAAAAAACAGAGTAAAACAGAGCATAAAACAGAACATAAAACAGCAGAAAAACAGAGTAAAAAACCAAAACAGAAAACAACAACTGAGACATTATAATCCAACAAACTCCTCCTTGGATCAGTTGCTGCTGCATACTCCAATTTTCTTTCTTAATACTTCAAATCTTCCAGCTTGAAGTGGTTTTGTGAACATGTCTGCAAGTTGATCTTCAGATCTGCAATAGACCAACTTAACTTCGCCACTTTGTTGCACCTCACGCAGAAAGAAAAATTTGACTTTGAAATGCTTGGTTTTGCCATGGAAAACTGGATTCTGAGATATTGCTAAAGCGGCCTGATTATCCACATTAATTTCAATGCAATCACTGGAATTCAACCACAAATCCTTCATTATCTTCTTTAGCCACAAAGCTTGATTTGCAGCTGCAGTAGCTGCTATAAACTCAGCCTCTGCAGTAGACTGAGCTACAATTTCTTGCTTTTTAGAACACCAGGAGAAACAAGCAGAACCAAGACTGAAACAATACCCAGACGTACTTTTCATGTCATCCACTGAACCAGCCCAGTCACTATCAGAAAAACCTTGTAAATTAAACTGACCTTTCTTAAACTTCACACCAAAGAACAATGTTCCTTTGAGATATCTCAATACCCTTTTTGCTGCAATCAAATGTAACTGACTAGGATTACTCATAAACCTGGATAAAATACTCACAGCAAATAGAATATCTGGTCTGGTTGCTGTAAGATACATGAGACACCCAATTAGACTTCTATACATAGAAACATCTACTGCATTTGTTCCATCATTCTTCTGCAGTTTCTCTTTAACAGCCATAGGAGTGCTTACACTTCGACAATCTTCCATCTGAAACTTCTTTAGAATTTCCTTCATGTATTTTTTCTGACAGATGAAGATCTCATATGAAGCCTGTTTGACTTCCAAACCCAAAAAATAAGACATCTTTCCCAAATCTGACATCTCAAAAACTGCAAATAGATCTTGCTTCACCTTCTCTATCAATTCCATATCATTCCCCGTCACTAATAGATCATCTACATAAAGTGACAGAATTACAACACTGTGATTCACCTTCTTGACATAAAGAGTGAACTCACTTAAGCTTTTCACAAAACCAAAATCTTGCAAATATCGATCTATCTTCCCATACCAAGCTCTTGGAGCCTGCTTCAGTCCATATAGAGCTTTCTTCAACCTGTATACACTCTCTTCTTGCCCTTTGATACTAAAGCCTTCAGGTTGTTCAACAAAAATCTCCTCCTCAAGCTCTCCATTCAGAAATGCAGACTTGACATCTAATTGAAATATAGGCCACCCCTTCTCTGCCGCAATAGCTAACAGTAACCTTATTGTATCAAGTCGTGCAACAGGAGCAAATGTTTCAGAATAGTCTACTCCCCATATTTGTGCATAGCCTTTCACCACCAGTCTAGCTTTGTGCTTATTGACAGAACCATCAGGATTAAGTTTTGTTCTAAACACCCACTTAACCCCAATCACATTCTTATCAGATGGTCTGTCAACAAGCTCCCATGTGTGGTTTTTCTGGATCATTGCAATCTCCTCCTACATTGCTGCAATCCACCTCTGATCCTCCTTAGCTTCCACAAAGTTAGATGGTTCGAGCATTGCCACATTGCTTCTTTCATAGATTTCAGCAAGTGACCTTGTGCCCCTCATTGGTAAATCATCCACACTGTCTTCCAATCCATCTATAACTTCATCAACCTCTACATCTGTTGCAGGTTGTTTTTCGAACTGCCGCTTTTCTGCACTCTTTCCTTCCATCCAATTCCACTCATCTTCCTCTAGAAAAACAACATCTCTGCTTACAGTTACCTTCCCTATCATAGGGTGAAAAATCCTATAAGCCTTTGATTGGAGACTGTACCCAATGAAGATTCCAAGCTCAGCTCTTTTATCCAACTTGTCCCTCTTGACCTCAGGAACATGAGTGTAACACAAACACCCAAAAACCTTCAAATTTTTCACAGAAGGTTTAACACCATACCAGACTTCAAAAGGTGTTGACCTCTCTAAGGCCTTTGTGGGCAATTTGTTCAACAAAAACACTGCAGTATTAGCTGCCTCAGCCCAGAACTTCTTAGGCAACATCTTCTCCTGCATCATACATCTGGCCATCTCCATAATACTTCTGTTTTTCCTCTCACTGACCCCATTCTATTGAGGTGAATAGGGAGCAGTGAACTGCTGCACAATTCCTGCTTGCTCACAATTCAACTTAAACTTGTGAGCAGTATACTCAGAACCATTATCAGACCTGAGCATTTTAATTTTCTTCCCACTCTGATTCTCAACTAAGGCTTTAAACTTCACAAACACATCGGCAACTTCAGACTTGGCTCGCAGAAAATAAATCCAACTCATCCTAGTCATATCATCAGTGAAGGTAATGAAATACCTGCTACCATTGAGAGAAGACTCAGACATAGGTCCACATAAATCTGTGTGGACTAATTGCAGCTTCTCACATGCTCTCCAGCCTCCTCCTTTGAAAGGAAATCTAGCTTGCTTGCCAAGAAGACAAGTTTTGCACTGTGGAAATTCCTCCTCCAAACTTGGCAAGTCATCTGCCAAGCTATTTCTCTGCATAAACGACATGCTCTTCCTGTGAACATGCCCAAGTCTTTTATGCCATATCTCTGCATTTTCTTCTTTGCACTTTAAAGCCATTTGTTGCATCTCTTGTGGCTTGAACATGAAACTCTTGTCCTCCATTGGAATTCTTAGCACTTCTTTGCTATCTGCATTATTAATAAGACATTCCTTCCCTTCGAACTTCACTTTATAGCCCTTCTCAACTAATTGACCAACACTTAACAGATTATGGTCAATATTTGGCACAAAGAGAACATCACTGATCAGCTTCACCTCCTGATTTCCTTCAATAGCCACTGTACCCTTCCCTTGCACTTCGATATACTGTCCATTGCCAATTCTGACTCTGGACCTGACTGACCTGTCTAGACTCCTAAACAGCTTCGAATTGCCAGTCATATGATTGGTACAGCCACTATCCACCAGCCATGCATCATTCCCAACAAAAGATTCAGAAAAAGAAGCTACAAACAAGTGCTCTTCCTCAGTTTCATTCACTGCTACCTGGGCTTTTCCTGCTTGCTGGTAATTTTTTTCTTTGCAGATGGCTTCCATGTGACCCAACTTGTGACATCTTCTGCATCTAGCATCAGGCTTTCTCCAACATCTAAAAAACTGATGATTAGTTCCACCACAGTATTGACAAGGCTTTTTGTTCATCTTCCATTTGCTAGATCCACCAGAATTTCCTTCTTTTGCTACAAACTTGGAGTCACCGGCATTTTCTCTGGACTGAATCAATTTCTTCCCTTTGCCTCCATCATTTGACTTCACTCTAGCTTGCAGCGCACCCTCTACAAACTCTTCTCTTCTCATCAGTCTTCTGTGCTCCTGCGCCTGCAGAGCATTTAACAATTCTGCAAGCTTTATATCAGGTAAGTCTCTTGTATTTTCCAGAGACGCTATGGTGGCTTCGAACTTCTCTGGAAGAGACACCAGAATCTTCTGAACAAGCCTTTCATCCTTCAAGTCAGTCCCTAAAACTCTGATTTTTTCAGCTATCCCAACCAACCTATCAGAGTACTCCTTCACTGACTCTGAATCCTTCATCTGCTGTCTCTCAAACTCCCTCAAGAGATTCAGCACCTTCATGCCTCTTATCTTCTCATCTCCCTCGTATTCATCCTTCAAGAAATCCCATATTGCCTTTGCAGAATCACATCTCATGATCCTTGTGAAGATAGTGGGTGAAACAGCAGCGTACAGGCATGACTTTGCCTTGGCCTTCCTTGTGATTCTCTCTTTATGGTACTTTATCTGATTCAATGTCGGATTGTCTGGAAGTGGAGCAACCTCATAATCATCCTCCACAGCCTCCCATAAATCATGACCCTCCAAGAATGCCGTCATCTTAACAGCCCATGCTTGATAATTCTCTCCAGTAAATACTGGAGAAGCCATCGCAGAGAAACCACTCGACCCTGTCTCCATCACCCTTTAACTTCTTTACACTTCGATACTTGCTTCACTTCACAGTCCCTCAAGATCATACACGCTCTCATACCACTGTTGTTACTGATCAAAACAGTAAACAAGAAAAATAGAAAACCAGAAGCTATATTTTTGTGATGAGGAAGAGAAGCGCAGAGAAACAGAACACAAACTTGCATACGTCTGTTCTAAAGGAAACTGTCAAGTACAGGACAACTTAAACAAAGCAAAAACTGCTCACGTACGTGCAACACATAACTGCACATAAACGTGCTATTAACTTCCTAGAAAATAGCAAAAACAATAAATAAATAACTAAATTGAACTTGGCTGTTTTTTAATGAAAAAACAGAGTAAAACAGAGCATAAAACAGAACATAAAACAGCAGAAAAACAGAGTAAAAAACCAAAACAGAAAACAGCAACTGAGACATTATAATCCAACAGCCCCCTACATGCTCGACTTGTTACTCCCCTTTGCATGCTTGTTTTTTCGTTATGACTTTGATGAATGCTACATGGAAGTACAAATGATGCATAGGACAACCCGGTTTAGTCTTTAAATCTCCTTGTGAACCATGAAACATCTATAACATGAGCCAAAAAACCACATTGAGACATGGTTGGCCAGCATAAACCATGCATGAATGCTTCTTGGAGAGTTCATTTTGATGCGTTCGGTTGATCATTTTCGGTGATGTTTGTTGCATTTGAAAGTAAGTGTTACCTATTTTCAGCTAGATAGAGTAATATTTCATATAGATATGGCATGTGATGGTTGTCGGAGCTTCAATCTGAGCATTTGGCATGGCTGTTTGACTTGGGTTCATCACCAGTTTTGCAAAACAGCCCCAACCCGCATGTTGGAGGCCGTTTTCAGTTCGGTTTTTGCATGTTCTAGGCTATAATTTATAGTCAAACACGTTCTTTGCATGTAGTAGTATATCCTTGATACTTTGCATTCACATGAGATTGCTTATGGATCGAGATTGAAGGCCACGAACATGACCCGAAGAAGCCGTTTTGGGGTGATTTGATGCAAACCAAGTATTTGATAAAATGTTGAAACCAAGCTCCAATCTCGAAGCGGTCGATTTGAGCTTAATCGTTGTGATATTCATGTGATTTGTTACTCCATGTTAGCATAGATCGGTTTAAGGATCATTATTAATATTCTTTTAAAATAAAATAAAAAGAGAAAAATCTGAAAATTTCAAAAAAGTATAAAAAAATGTTGGATAACATCAAATTATGATAGAAATGACATATATGGAATTTTCCTAATTTTAAAATGTCATTTTCCTAATTTAATGCTATTTTGTTATTTTATAACAATTTTCGTAAATAATCCATTTTGCATAGATTAAAATTATCTAGAGTAATTTCATGCATTTAGAGTAATATCATGCGTATTTAAATTCCCATTTTGCTCACGGGGGTCCTGTCCCGGGGCGTGATAACAAGGCCATGTAATATTATTTGCCCGACTTGTATCGGGTTTTCTTTTTATGTATTTATTTTCAAGCCATTTCAATTTCTTGGATGTTTATTTACCGCACCGCTTTTCAATAATTTGAGTGTGAATTTCTTTTCTAAATTATGTTAGGATTAGTTTAGACAAAAAAAAAAAAAAAACCTACAAAAACATTTGCATGGACACTTAGCGGTTTCATAAAGATTATAATTGGTAATCGAGATTGTGTGGCCATTTAGATAAACAACCTTCCAAGTTAGTGGTACCGCAAGGGCGCTAATAGAAACATTGGCGTAAACAAGTCCCCGTTCCTAGAAATCTCTGGTTGCGTAGAAATCGAGGCAACACTCCCGTGTCTCGGTTGGTTTCTAGCCGACCCCAATAGGCTAGTGGCGACTCCTAGAAGTACATAGGTTGTTAAGAATTAAAATTCAAAATCCAATGTTGCGCGAGGTATGGGCTTGGGAGAGCCCACGCCTAATTTAGGGCCGTTGGTCCGCTTCTTTAGGCAAATACCCCTAAATCTTTTCTTTCTTTTTCTCCGGACAAAAAAAGGAGGTCGTGACACCTTGCTATTGAATTACCATCAACAAGTGGGTGGTGATCTTGTATCCAACGATTGACAGTGAGATGTCCTCCTATAGGAAAATTAGGGATTTCTACTTATTGAGTCATCGACTCACTTTTGTTGTTCTCACCATTTTAGGTGTGTGATGGATGAACCAAGGTCCAAGAAAAGAATGAACATAGTATGGGGGCTGCTTTTGAGAGCAGCTTGATAGAGGAGTTAGGCTACCCTAGCCCTTTTGATTGACTATACATGAAAACGAAAATAAGTAGCCAAGGACTAGGATGGGCATGTAATCAAAACAACTTTTGATATGTGAATATGTGTATGAATATATGTTGTTTTTATTTGCTTGGCTTGCATATGTCTTGCCCGGCTTCCATGTATGTTTGTACAGGGATTGTTTATGATCGCTTTCGCATGTACTTAACTAAATATAAAAGACTTTCGGGACGTCCAATGTGCTTGAGGCATCGACGCTAACCTGCTGGGTCATGCTCCCGTGCCAGAGCTGGGGCCGGGGTATGACAGAAGGAATTCCTCCTCTAACAGCTTGCACCCACTAAGCTTCAAGGACACCAAATTTGGAATCCAAGTCTACTATTATGGAGATCGAAGCTCTCACCGCTCCTTGGAAACAAGCCAAATAGTGAACAGCCCTTCAAGAGAAAGGTGCTCTAGACTTTGTATCTCATAAATGCTACTAGGAAGAATGATAAGACTTTTCCACAATCCTCAATAGAGATAAGGTTTCCAATTGACGCAGGAAGTCATTTAATGGAGGTATGAGATATATGAAGTTTTGTTAAGCTCTCCATAGCCTTAATATTGAAAAATATATCAAGCTTAAAGCAACTAGTTACATCAAGTTTTGAAGATATTTCAGCTTCAGTTTGCTTGGAAGCTCCTTGAGGTTCAAGCACCTACCTAAGTTCACTGTCTCCAAATTTGGCACCTCTAAGATATCTAGAACACTAATCAAAGACTTACAACAACTGTGAATTAGGAACTTCAAATTCCTAAAATGCTGCAAATTATAAATAACAGCCGAACAAGGTTTTGATATATTTTCACTTTGTGAAAGGTACGAAAACGAAAACTGTCAATAAAAGAATGTATGATGTACCTTTAAGTTATCTCCTAATTCTTTAATCTGGCTATTATGCACATCAAACCAAACAAGTTTCTTTAGACTAGCACTAACTTCAAAGTTGATAAAGGATATTCAAGCCATTCAAGCCACCTTAAATCTTTTCGAAGACATACGGGACCTCTGCTGAGCCGTGCATTCATGACTAGGAGCAACGTTGATCTCCTCATATATATGAAAGCACTGGGATTGATGTCTAGCTCTTCTTGTGTTGGTAAATCCAGCACTATGCCTCTAACAACATCAGTTCCCTATTAAGGAAAACAAAATAATTATTATTATCCAATCCGAATTAGGGAATAGTGTGTAGATTAAAGAAGACAATATTATCAATGATTTCATGAGAGCTCTCACAATATCCTCCGAAAATACTTCAAAAACATCACCGTAGCACCATAATCTACTCGATTTCCCAGGGTCATCTAGACAATCTTGTTTCACAATATCCGAACCCATCAGCCACATCAAGTCATGCATTTGTAATATTCTTTGATTCTCAACGTTTATTAAAGATCTCTCTATTAAAGTTTGAATCCCAATTACTGTCTTTAAACCACAACTATCAAGAACTCTGATTACATAATCACTATCCATCCCTTTAAATAGGCAAGCAAGCAATGTCAAGAAAAATGTCATTCTCATTGTCCTCTAATGTATCAAAACTTATCTTCAAAACATTGTTTATATCTTTATTAGGACTTTCGGCAAGTTTACCCAATGTACTCTCCCATTCCCCTCTACTTCTACCACATAAAAAAGAACCCAAGACCACAGTCGCTAAGGGATGGCCATTAGCCTAGCCCAAAATATTATGTATGAGATCATATGTCTTCCGCCTGGTTTCTTGGAAAAGCATATGAACTCAGAAGTTCAAAAGCTTCAACTTGATCTAATGATTTAACGTCACATATCTGATCTATCCCGTGAGAAGTTAGTACATGTTTATCTCTTGTTGTAATAATGATCGTGCTCCCTTTTCCAAATCATTCACATTCTCTTGCTAACGCATTCAATTGGTCCCCATGATCCATATCATTAGGCACAAGTAGAATCTTTCTGTAGCAAAGTCTTTCTCGTATCAGCTTAACGCCTCCATCTACACTGAAGACCACTAAATTTTCTTTCCACAAAATCTCGGATAAGAGTGCTTTATATAAGTGAACCAGGCCATCAGGTTTACTGGAAGTTTCTCTAACATTTGCAAGAAGCCACACCCACCAAACTGACTAGTTATACTCTATGTAGCACGGACACTCTCCGGAAGCCTTCGTGTCGTGTCTGACACTCTGACACGTGTCTGACACGCTCCGACACGTCCCGACATGCTCTGACACACGGTCAACGAGTGTTGAAAAATCCGACACGTGGTCAACTCTCTCTGACACGCTCCGATACGCGAGTCTAGAATTCCGATACGCGATTCCGACACGCACGTGGTCAATTTTAAAAATTTCCAATACTTGAGAGGTCAAAATATAAATATACACAAAAGAAGTAATAACAGAAGTAATAAAATTGCTATAAATATACATGCACGGGTCAATATTTTTTTTTTCAGTTTTTTTTTTTAGAATTGTTTTACTTTTTTAAGTCTTTTACTATGAAAGAAGTAATAAAAAATGCTATATATGATAAATAAATAAATTTAAAAATATCATTTCAGCCTTTTTCTTTAAAAAATGTTTTTTTCCTCTAAGTTTTGTGTATTACTGTAACAAATTAAAATAATAAATGATATTATTTAATATTTTTCGTGTAAATTAATTATAGGCTATTATTATTATTATTTATTTATGTATTTGTATATAAAAATATATTTAATATATAACGTGTCAAAACGTGTCGAAATTCTCTATTTTTAAGAAATGACGTGTCGGCGTGTCGTGTCGTGTTGTGTTGCGTCGCGTGTCGCATGTCTGTGTCAGTGCTACATAGGTTATATTGTTATAGACAGCTTTAGTGATAGCGCTCTTCCTTATACCTCTTGCTCCCCATATTCCTATCATCCAAACCTCATCCAAGCCCATACTTAACAAATACCTTACATTCTCTACCCGGCAACCTAGGCCAATCGGATGCTTGGCAACACTTGTGGGTACTCGTCATACAACAGTCGAGATCTCTTTGACGATGCTCCCGATGAACTTGGTCTCATCTCTGCCAAAACGAAGTAGCAAATGGAGTGGGAATAAATGGCAATATACGATCTGTTAAACTAAATAAAAGCTAACACGAAGAAAACAATCACTTTGAAAAATTCCAAAACATGACTCTTAACGCACTAATCGATCCCATAAAGTATCAACAGATTGTGAATTTAATATTCTTTTAAAGGATCAAACTAGAATACTGTGATTACCCATGGTCATAATGCCAACCGGACAAATCGGCGACTGGCCAATGCCTTGCCATAACCCTCTCTCTCTCTCTGCCATCGATTCTCCCTCGGCTCCACCCTGTCGAACACGGGCAAAACCAGCTGTCCCCCTTGAGCCTCTTCCACTCCGTTACCTTCCTTCACCGAGCTCGCCTAAGCACCAGCAGGATCTCGCGCCTCGGGCCTTAAGCCCTCGCCGTTGATGTAGGCGTCGATGCCGCTGTGAAGGGAGGAAGCCGGGGCGGACGTCCTGGCCTCTGAAGCAGAGGAAGACGTCAAACGGCCATCTTGCTTCGGAAGAAGAAGGAGACTACGACGACGGCGACATTGGAAGTTAGAATGTGATGCTTTTTCCTGTTCAATTTCTTTTCCAAAAACGACAACAAATTAATTTCCCGTTCAATTTTGAGTTAGATTGTTCGTTTTATGATTTATGAAAAACTGAAAACTGAATTTTTTTTTTTAATATTTGCCCAAAATTATAAATTATTCGAAGCACATAGCAAAATTAATCATGGGTCTTCACTAAAATTTCACGGACACGTGAGTGCCTCTAATAAGCCTATCCCGCCAGAATTGTTTCTTATATGTAAATGCTAGTTTAAAATTGAATTTAGTTGCGGATGCATTTGAGTAGGAGGTTATGGCAGTCGTGACAAAAACTATAGTTTGATAATACAAAGCCTTCAAACTCGTTCTCATCTTTTGGACAGAGTTGCAATTGACTTGAAACCTTTGAGATTTCATATATATTTTTTTAGAATAGATCTACCAATTTTCATTTAATCTGGATTATTTCTATCTACGTTTTACTAGGTTAGGCCATTGTGATAGTGACATTGCTGAATTGTACACTCAATTAAATTCTAGTGGTATCATCCTTTGAGTTTCATTTAGTTTTTCTCATGTTTCCGGAGGGGGACACAATCCATCATACAAGTATCGGCTAATAGCAGATTATTTATTTGCCAGACAACCTACATTGGTCAATTGAGCTCAAACTTGAGCATTATCAAGTAAGTCATGTTACAATTATTTGGTGTGATCCTTGCGGAGCCTCTTTTGAAAATATTCAATACCGGTTTGGTAACTCCCTTTCAATCCACTTACTCTATCTAATTCCACTTTTTAAAACATCATAAAGGCCTTGAGGTCTCTTTGCTTTTTACACTCCATGATTTTCGCTACCTCTTCCAAACACAACTTAGAGAAAATGATGATTGCAAGGTCTGATTCCTCGATCATCTTTGGAAATGTGATCATTAGATTCTCTTCCTCTTTCTCCCTTTGTTGAACGTCGAAGTAGGATATTCCAGCATGGACGAGAGCTATGTATAGATGTGTGACAAAGTTGGTGCCAACATTCTCTTCTTTGAAATTCACAAATACTTTGAAACTTGTATTGGAGTGGGAAGAAGAATATGACATTAGAATCAAGAAACAGAAGTTAACCATGAGCAATGAGTCGCCCGAGATTTGGCACTTTGTTTGGGTGGTTTATTCCCATTTGATCTTCTCTATATATATTAATGAGCTGCCTAAGACTTGTACTTTGTTTGGGTAGTTTATTCCCCATTTGATCTTCTCTATATATTCTCTAACACCCAGTTGCATGACTTTTTTTAAGAAAGAGTATTGTTAGGTGTTTTCATAATATTAGCATGCGCATAGATCTAAACTATTTACGCATGAACCTTTTCTACATTAATTAGATGTCTTGATCGACATTATTTTACATCAATTTTATTGTTAATTGAATTGTGAATGAATTTGACCTGCCAAAATAAGATAGATTATCATTATCGTCATAATTTCATGTGGTCATCATTGGAGGCCAGAGTTTTTTTTATTAATTGATTGATTGGCTACAAGGAAAGAAAACCTTCTGAAGGTGTTAAAATCCAGTATTTGGTAAAATATCGAACCGATGATCCAATCCAAACGTCTATAATAATCTCATGTTCCTTTGATAAACCTGTTGACACCTGAATTTTTATTGACAAAATCAAACATACGTTCAACAAAACTACTTGAAAGAAATATCGATTTCTAGCCCTCATCTGCTTTTGCTTCAAAAGTTGACCAATATATTTTTCATTTTTTCAAGTGGCCAAAAAGTTAATTTCTACAAGCCAGGTCAAACAATTAAATTCTTGTCTTGCCCAAAATCTATAACCAATGCAACTCCGATTTGACCTATGGACGAATATGCAAGCATACGTGTCATGCATGCCACCTTCGAGTTGCATTACAACCCGCCATGGAAAATAGTATAAATAGCATCTAAGAAAATTATATCAGATTACTTAAAGAAATGAAATTATATTAATGGGCAAAGCAGATGAGTGTGGGATGAGGGAATTATAGAGGAGGCGGCGGGCCCGCCAGCTCAACAAACTCGGCTTGCTGCGTGAGAGCAAAGGTACCACAGTTCCAAGAACAATGAGCATATGCACATAGTAAGTTATTCCATAACTACTCTTGGATTATATTTCATGATGCTTTTTTTTTTAATCATCTTTTGATAATAATTTTAATCATATGAAAAATTGCTAATCCATTACATTGGCTGATATTAAAGTTTCTGGTTTTTTCTTTAAATATTTGCATTTTAGCCATTAGCATTAAAAGCGAAACTAATTGAGGGCGGCGTATTCAGTGTTTTGCAAGCCTCACATCATCACACGCTTATTTATTGATATCCAATTAGATTTTTACATATATATATATATATATATTGACATGAAAATTTAAAAAAAAAATTATTATTTTTCTATCCTTCTCCTCCATCTTCAACCGCCGCTCCGCTGAGCTTGGCTATCTCCACCGCCCAAGCCGCCGCTGCCGCCATCCTTGAACCACCGCCCCATCGTGGCTACCACGGCTTGGGGCAATGCTGTTGAGATTGTCGCCGGCAGCCATGGATGAGCCAGGACTCGGGCTCAAAGCCATTGAGCAGCAAACCAATCTAGCTGTTGGGCGACGGTATCGTCACGTCCAGGCCGATCTCCGCGTCCATAGATATGAAGATACAGAGCAGCGGTCTTCCGTTGTTCCGGCGTCTCGTCCACAGATCTGAACGCACACCCTCTCTGTCGTTCCGGTGTTAGACGCAAACCAGTGGGCTTCGCGTCCACGGCCGTGAGAAACGACGACCTCCGCGTCCACCCTATCCGTCGTCCCGGCGGCAGATTGGAGATTCAGAGCAATGGGCTCGCGGCCGAGACTCCAGATCTGAAGCCATGGCCGTCAGCGACAACCGACCTCCGCTTCCACCCTCTCCGCCGTCCTGGCGCCTGAGCGTCATATCTGGAGACACAGAGCACCGGGCTCGCAGCCAAGGCTCCAGATCTGGCGCCATGGCCAACGGTTCCAATCCATGGAATCTCTTTTGAGTGGTGGAAGGAGAGAAATCAGCTTCACCGATGGCTTCTCTCATGACCAAATCTAGTCGTCGACGTCGGATTTGGAAGTGAGGTAGCGGGCGGAGGAGATGGCCAAACTGGATTGATGCGGCGCCGGCAACTCCGACTCCGCCGGTGGCGATAGCTGAAGGAAGGGCGGAGATTGGGCTCGTGCAGATGGAAGGGAAGAAAGAGAGTAGTTGGATTAGGGGATTTTTAATTTGTTTCTCTGATGCCATGTGTCAATTTGTAATTAGTTAAAAATAAGTGCATGTCACGTCAGCCAATGACATGGCATTTGCAATATTTTCCCGTTTTCTCTGCTCGTGGTGGTGCAGGTGGGATGTGGGAATGCCCAAAATAACAGAGAGCCAGTGGGATTTCTACGGTGCACGTTTATAACGTGCCTCAAGCTTTCAAACTGGCAAATGCCGATTGCCTTTTTTCTTCTTTAAGGTTTTAAGATGTATACGACAACCATTTTACACATGACGAAAATACATTGTAAATCATCAGATTTGTGAACAATTAAAACCACATCCCATGTCCGTGAAAAGAAACGCATACGGAAGAAGAAGAGAAAATATATTAATTGTGTGCAAAGGAGATAAATGTTTAAAAAGGCAAAAATGTTTAGAAAGGCAATTGGCAAGAAATTTGAAAAAGTTGTAAAAATAATGTAAATAAGGTAAGATAGTCGTTGTTCAAAAAAAAAAAAGGTAAGATAGTCAAATCAAAATATGAAAGAGTTGTGAACTAACAATTTTTTGTTGTGAAAATGTCAATTCATTTAATTTGATTGTCAATTAATTTCAGAATATCATACTTTTCAAAATTGAAGGTGCATCTCCCTAAATACAGTTCGGCTTACCAGGTCATCCTATTTTGTTCTTATATTTTTTTTTTGGTTGTTTTTTGTCTTCTCCAATGGCCACTATTGTACCGCCAAACCACATCTCCACATTAGACTTCAATTTTACACCAACTTCATCACATGGTACATAACAAAATCAAGCTCCTCCAATGATCAATCTCACTTGGAACTTATGCAAAGATCAGTAGACCAATCTCCTCTGGATCACGAATCCAAACAAATGTAACAATGATGAAACAAAATCAAGAACAACAAAAGAAGAAAAACCGAGAAATTGACGACAGTGTAGTGTAGATACCAAGCAAAATAATTTGGTTTGAGTTGCTCTTTAGCCAGACTGGATTGTCGTCCTCCTCATGGATTTGACAGGTCGCTCTGACGCTTTTGTATGGAAGTCGTGAGGATTGATGAGGGGTGTTGGGGGAGGGAGGGAGGGAGCGGAGTAGACGCAAAGACAATGAGAAGGAATAGAAGCAAGAGAGCTTCACAATCTTGGAGAAGATGGATTCGGAAGTGAGGGAACTTCATGATCTTGGAGAGTTCGCAATGGAGACAATGGATTTGGGAGCTGGAAAGTCTGACAGAGAAGATGGATTTGGGAGCAAGAGACCAAACGATAAATTTGGAAGCAATCTCGAAGAGTATAGGATATTTTATGACCCTCGATTTTCCACATAATACCCGAACACAAAGAATACCCCCAGAAATAAGAACTTTGGTTTAAATTGATTTGGTTGAGTTTTTCAACAACCCTATGACACTCGATTTTCCACATAATATCCGAACACAAAGAATACCCCCAAAAATAAGAGGTTTGGTTCGAGTCCATTCGGTTTGGGCTTTTTCGACAACCCCATGTATATCTTTCTTAAACTCATGACCTGGATCTGATGCATATGCCATATATCCAAGCAATTCTAGCATGCAAGAATATTTCCATCTATGCCACCATAATTGATGCATTATAAACTAGGGGTCAGCTAGCATTGAGTCAAGGCCATCCAACTCAAACTTCGTTTATCATTTCTACTTTCTAATTCATAAGAAACAAAGTCATCTCGTCATCATATTGTCTAGGAATGATAGCACAGAAGTAAAAAATCAAAACTACCACAAGATAACCTTCTCAAATGGTACATATGGTACATAACCAGAACTTCACCAATTTCCAAATACCAACAGAAACTTGCCCCCATGCTCTGCTGTCTCTCTTGCGATTTGTTAGGCTCAATTAGAGTCTTCCCACTGAATAGTATTTTTAAGAGTTAACTTCAACTTTACGTCCATAGTTGGTACTTTTAAACCTGTGATGAACATAAGTCCTTACTATATCAATATAAAAACGAAAAATTTAACAGGTTTGGGAAGAAAAACAAATACATGCTAGTGCTTATGTACCAACAGGATGATAGCAAAATAGACTCTGCCGCCCAAGCACAATAAGAACAATTCCCATCCAGGACAAGTCTACAAGACACGATCACATTATGCCGGTTTTATTCCAGCATTACACTGAGGGATAGCAGCAATCCTCCAAAAAAACTTTTACACGAAATTGTATATGGAATATCCTGATCCATCTAAATTGACCCAAGCATTGATATAAGAGTAGTCAAAACATTTAAACTCGTACATTTTATTTATTTTTTTGGGAGTAGGGGGTGCTTTGAAGCTGGATTCATTTAGGCAAAATCACAAACACCTGGTGGACTTCAAGCAGCGGGGTTTCTTAAGATGAAATAGAGAAGGGACAAGCACTGGCAGTGGGAGATAATTTTGTTCTCACAGCTGTCAATTGCTATGGAAGCTCTATACCCTCGCTCTACACCCAAGCCATTATTCGAAATTCATGGATGATCTTGTTCCATTCTTACCTCATGGAATTTTGGACAAAACAGAGCAGTCCAAAGAGACTATCACCCTCGCTTTCTGCCTCATTGATCATCATTTCCTTCATGGCACTCCTTTATCTCCTTGTAATTGTGCCCCAGCCTTTGATTGAGCGTGAAGCAAAACTCACAACGTGCAAATAAACTCTTTGAAGAAGATGAGAGGATAGAATACCACAGTTGTAAAGGAGTTAAAATAAAATTAGGTTGTTTTAAGATCTCAATCGGCTATAAAAAATTCAAGAACTAATGGTACGTTATAAAACCAAAATACCTTTTTATCTAACTTCTCCTGTTTAAACTGAGAAAACATAATATACCGTCTCATTTCGTAAAACTAACAGACGGATAATCCTTATATATCATCTATTCACTCCACTCATAAAATAACTATTGAATCGACTTTCCAAGAATACGTCATTATCATAGTCATGGAAGGTATCAATCAAACACACCCCATGACATGAAGCAAGCTTGCTCTCTCATATTTTCGTGCTGATCAAGCCAAAAGATACTTATATTCATATTGAGAATTTTCGGATTTATGAGCGAGTAAGAATTAAGTCTATGCACCGAAATCCCGCAAAGAAAATTCCAAGTTGCTATCACCAAATTTTGGTCTAGTGCACTGCTCTTCTTAATATCAAAAGGGAAAGTAGAAACTATAGATTTTGAATTGGAATTTAGCAAGCAGACATGTAACAAGTTCTTCTAGAGCCAGCTCAATTTTAGCTATATGACATTGTTGTAGCAAATTCGCTCAATGTTAGTTGATCAGACTGTCAAGCAATTGGGAAAACAAATTACCAGCTTACTTTCTGATTCTAGCTTGGCTCTAAAGTGATTAAACTGTCCACAAACAATTTTGCCAGAGATGGCTTTGATGGTGTGCGTGCATGCGTGCTAGCTCCTGGAAGCAATGGATGAAATGGTTTGATGGAAATCGATCAAAATGACAAGAATATCAAATTGCTCAGAAGTTAAAGTGGAAGTACCATGAATTATTTAAAGGTGCAATGCAGAAGGAAATCAAAGCAAAGAAACTAAACTCAAAGGAACGAGCCGAACAAAATTAACTGAAAAGAAGATTACTAGGACATTAACATTCCTGGAATTGAAATTAATCACAGTTTGTACAAATGATGCTCGATTGGAGACATCGAGATCAACGTTACAACAATACTCAAAGGGAAATCAGCAGTAATTTTGGCAGTATTCCAGCATAATTTCACATATCTTTTTCCTCTACATATCTTTTATTCATAAGTCTTAAATTCCCTTTGATTATTACTAGGTCGATGGCCATTTCTTAACTTAACTTCTTTTATATATCCATGATTTCTTAACTTAACTGCTTTCATATATCCATAATTTGTCAACTTAACTAAGCTTCCAATCCCTGAGCATTTCTCATACCGTTTCCCCTTATTTTGAATTTAAATTAGGTTGAAGACTCTCTTTCTCAAACTTTGGTGGAATGGTCTTTTAAATGAGACTGAACTTAATATAGCTTTGCTGTGATTTATTCACCACCGGTGTATAATGACTTACTGTTATACCAGACGACAAATCAGTCACACAACCAAAGGAGATGAAGTAAACCGAAGCACCAAGGGAAAGAGAACTCTCTGCCATCAAAGGATGAAGCATCAAAATTCACAATATATGATCAGCATGTCGAACAAGAACATCCACATCACTCCTATGCAATCTCAGATTGATCAATGATGAAGACAAATTCGTCATTTCACCAAAAAAAAATAAGACAAATTTGTCATTATCATCTCTGAGGCAAAACGTCGAACAGGTGGTGATCATGAATGGTGAGGTGTTCTACAAATAGGAATTCCTATCAATCGGCGAGCAATATAACAAGAGCAATATGAGATCACAATTTGAAGCTCTCGGCAAAAGGCAAACACAAAAAAATCGTATGATCGAGTCTCGATGAATCGACCGCATCCTACCTTGGGGAGATCCGATCCGAACGGTTACCCGCTAATAAATGAAGACACTGAAAGACTTGGAGAATCTCACGAAGACGAAGCTAAGGCCACGAATCGATTCAGCGACGAAATTGCTCGACGAAGATATTCAGCTGCAACTGGCTTCGACCGCGGGCGTGGACACTGGATTCGGTCCAGAGCGCTCAAGATGAGAGAGGAAGATATTTTTCTCGGTCTGTGCGCGTGCATTCTTGCTTCACTCGGTTCCTCAGCTCTCACGCACGCACCGGGCGAGGGAGAAAGAGCACGAGAGAAGTTTCGATCGGTGGTGATGAGCGTCCGTTCTCTGCTCCGTCACGGCCGTGGTTGCGGTTACCAGCGAGGGAGATTTGACAGCGGGTGTCACTGATCGGAGATGGTACAGACGATCGATTGATGGTGATGGAGCCATAAGGAAGTGGCATCCTCAATCGCATTCTTTCATGTTGTGTATTTCACCAACTATTTATTTCCATGATTTAATGATTTAAATATTACGAAATAACATAGTTTCGACCATTATGTAACAATATAATTTAAGTCAGTTACATGATATCACGTATAACTTTTACGGTAGATTTGATTATATAATTCTTTCGTTTGTTTAAGATCACATATATTCCAAACAAAGTAAGCATGTAAAAGCATTTCAAATGATTTTTAATTACTAGAACACTGTATAAATTTCTCAAAATTTGTAGCATTTAGTGTTAAATGCTAAAAAATTTAGGATTTAAAGCTAAAGCACAATAAAACAAGACAAGAAGTATAGCAAAATGGTATTGTCATGTTTATTACATGCAAATAATATATTTACTTTGTCCAACAAAATATCAATTTCTTATGTACATGCAGCGTCATGATATTTGTTAGTATGTAAAAATTTTAACCTCTTTTTGAAGGTAAGACAATAAATAGTAGAGAATTCTTTTGTATTCATATTTAAAAGATAAGACGTTAATCGGTAACCTGCGAATCATCTTCATTATCTCAAGTTATGATTTCGTCCACCTATAGTTATGTACGAGCATAGTGTATTTTAATATATGCATGGGGTATTTATATATATATTGGCAAAAGCTTGAGATGTAAAAGCTCATTGGATTTGCCCAATTAATAATACAAATAACAATTTCTTTTTGGAATGGATCTTTAATCAAATGATTTTAAAACAAGAGAAAAAAAAAATAAAACCAAGGCGAGAAACTAGCCCAAATATAGAAAGGGAGGGATTTTACCCCGCCCGCCCATTGGGCCACAAAAGGAAGAAAAAATAGGAATTGAAAAAAAATAATAATAACACATACTCACAACCCTTGTCCACGCAGATAGTATCAATCACTCACACACATTCACACAAACCCTAATAGAAATAGCTTGGAAATGACTCCGAATCTTTTCGCAAAACCTCTGCTTTACCTGCCGCAGCACCCCCACGCAGAAGACGCATGAGTTAGGCATGATGCCCCTCTTCTAATATATCAAGTCTCTCCCTCCATGCATATATTCGAGTCTCTTGCACAATGCCTTCCGTCCGTGGCTCCCATAGTACAGTGAATTGCCCCCATGCTGAAGGAGTGAAGCTGGATCCATTAATCGATTCTTTTCAAGCTCAACCTTCAAAGCATCCTCTAATGGATTGGATTGCATCACATATCCCAACTTTTTCACGGTTGCACCCGCTACTCTAATATCAAGGCTAAATCTTAGATACCTCTTGTCAAATTGACTAAAGTCAACTGCTCCCTCCAAATATCCCCACAGAGTATTTGGCGTGAAAAGTTGAAACCACACGTGATCCGTATCAAATGAACCGAGGGTTCCCGATAGCTCATTCCGCCTTTGGCTGTTAACACGTGGTACGATGTCAAAAGATATTTCCTTTTTTCCATCTTCTACACTAAAGACAACACATAGATATAATCCTTGGAACTTTTTGTACAAGTCTTGAGAAGCCATGAAAGATATAGTACCATCTTCAACAAGGACAAACCCTTTTGGCATCTCTCTTCCGGGGCTAACATTCCGATAACGAGACCAATGGCTAGAATAGCGATGCTTCTGTTATATAGGTAAATTGTTAGAAGCATCCAAGTTCATAATTAGTTCAAGAAGAAGAGTTTGATTTGTGCATATTCCTAGTAATTAAACTAAAGCTAGAGTTTTGTAATAATTAGACATATTGATCCTTGCTTATGTTGGAAATAATTCCCTTGCAAGTGCTGGCCACCCCTAACATTAGATTGAATCACCCTAAACGTAGCTCATACAATACGAGTGCACTATGTAGGAAGTGAAAAATTGATGAAAAATAGAACAGCACACATCCAAGAAATTAATTGCCCTTGTCAGACCTCCTTGTGTAATGTTCACTGTTATGAGTTCACTTTAAGCATTGCCGATTCTTTCATACGAACTGTCCTAATTGAACTACAACTTACTTGCAACAAAATTAACATAATTAAAATAAATTAAAGAAAAAACTTCTACTTGCACTCAAAATAATGGAAAATTGAAAAGGAAAATCCAATGCATGCCCTCTCCGCAGACCAGCCTCACCACTTGCACCTTTTATGTTTGCTTTAACTTTATATAAAAGTAGAATCTCAAATCAGATATTCTCTATTAATAAAATTAAATCAAATTGTCCAAGTAATCCGCATGTGGCTAGCAAGGCATGTAGTGCGACGGTCCCCTATCATAATAGCAACAAACACCTAAAAGTGAAAAAGGTCTCATATCGAATTATTGAATTATTGTTGTTGTGTTGTTTTATTTTAGTCCATAGAGTTGATCTAGTACTATTATTGGTGTTGGTTGTTATGATCAACCGTAACATCAAGAACCATGTGTCCATTTGTTCGTTAGATTTTCCAAGATTTCATCAGTATTTTTCAATACAGGAATTATGAATATCGAGTCTTCGTCATTGCATCAAGTTGAGGTTTTGTTAAGCTTTATACACGTGCGGAATCACTTTATATTAAATTTGTTTGTTTGTCTAGAATTTATAGTTTTGCATTACGTGCACCCAATGTACACTCCGTATAAACACATGCATATACACACGCATATACACACGCACACATTGGGGGCCGGGGGGCGAGATACCTCGATTGGAAAATCAACCATGTTCAATCCTTTTTTCTCTGTTCTACTCGAACTTTCTTCCTCTGTGCTCATTGGATTATCTTCATGCGAAACCTCGTAGAGTAAAGCTGGATCTAGCAACTGATTGTCTTGAAGCAAAACCTCTGAATCATTCTCTAGTGGCTTGCATATTAATCGGAATCCACACTTTTTCACGAGTAGTTCGTTATGTTGACCATAGGTAGAATTGCATACTCTAATGCTAATGTGGAAATGAGTTGGGTCATTTGGACCAAAATGGTCTACTGTCCACAAATCCTTTGATTCCATATACTCAAGCCACACATAATCCAAATCAAATGACTCCAAAGACCTGTAGTGTTTTGTGCCTTTGCAATTAACATATCCTATAAGCTCAAACGGGAAATTTGAAACTATAAGCTCATATGGGAAATCCGAAAGTGTATGCTCAAATGGGAAATTCGAAACTAGGTCATTCGGCCTTTCTTCCACTTGAAATACAACACAGAAAGCAACTCCTAGGATCTTTTCATAGAAGTCCTTTGAAGCCACGAAAGATATATAACCCTCTTTATTGGGTAGCAACCACTTTGGCATCTCTCCTCCAGGTAGAACAACTCGACAATTTGTTTGGCAATGAAATTTCTGTCATAGATATAGACTATTAGATACTTTTTTTCAAAATTGGCACCTAAAAGGAGGAGTTTCAAAGAGTTTAGTGGTAGTCCTAGATTTTTAGATATAGTTAGCAATAGCAATACAAAGATTTTTTTTTTTTTGTACTTAATTGGTGGAAACGGGACATGCATTGTTGAAGAATTTGTAGCTGGATGAACATGTATTATTGAAGTTTTTCATTGGGCAATCCTTGTAATTTAACAGTGAACTAGAGTTCTATAAATAAAGAGAATATCATTTGCATTGTCTTATAGCAACCTCCACTACATGTATGCATAATCACTTTCTATATGTTTTCTTTCTTCTTTTTTAATTGGCCTGGCATTCCAGGATTTTTAGCCTTTTGCAATGCACAAACACTCAATGCAGCCAACATGTACACTACTCCATATTAATATGAGAGAGAGAGAGAGAGAGAGAGAGAGAGAGAGAGTCTTACCTCAAGCATGAACAAATCATTCACGGGGAACCCATTACGGACTAGCTCCCAACTTGAATATAACTCAACGTGCTCAACGTCACGTATGTTGGAGGGAATTCTAGTTAGAGATTTGCAATTATTTGCCTTTAGTCTTCTCAATTTCCCCGGAATCTTGGGGATCTCTTGTAGTTGTTGGCAATGCGAAACCTCCAAAACTTCCAAGTTATTTAGTCTCTCGCATGTAGGAAGGTTAGTGAAATTGTTTCCAGACAAACTTAAAATTTGTAAGCAAGGACAAGAAAGATTTTCCAGGAACTCTACTTTTGATAGATCGCACCCTTGAAGGTTCAACCGCAACAACTTGGGAAATCCCATCTTTGCATGGGGTTCACTCAAATCCTCCTCCTCCTCCTCCTTCTCCTCCTCCTTTGGAAACTTGATTAGTCGTGAGCAGCGACTAAGTTGCAAGACTTCAAGATTTTGCAACTTGTAAATGCTAGATGGAAGGATTGCCAGTTTCTTGCAATCTGATAAACACATCTTCTTGAGAGAGATAAGATTTTTTATGGATGTAGGAAGTTCTTTAATTGAAGTCTTGTGTAGATCAATTTCTTGCAAGCTTTTGTTCTTATTCAGAATATCAGGGAATCTTTGCACTTTAGAGCAATCTTCTAAATTTAGCAACCGTAACTTACGGTGATTTGCAACTGAATCATGGACATGCTCCAAGTTTTTGCACTTATCAAGATACAACTCCTCAAGATTTGGAGTATAAGAGAGGTCTGGCATTCTAACTAGTGACTGGCATCCACCCAAGTTAATGAACTTCAATTCTTTAAAGTCCTGCAAGAACAATAAACCAACTTGCATAGACATTCTAGAAAGATCAAAGAAAAAAGTGAGATATATGTTCATTTCAAAATCTAGCTGTGATTTTGAAACAAAAATCACTTGATCATAATTGAAGCCACATGCGATCAGAATTCACTAGATCATATGGTTTATATAGAGCACACCCTCTCACTTTATAAAATGAGTTTAGTAAGTAATCATTGTAAATTCGCGAACACTCGTAATTTCACTATGCACCAGAATGGTGTGGCTACTTCCACTACGTATACGTGCAAAAACAATACTTGTGATTTAGGGAGAGAGAGTGTGTAATCTTAAGTAGGAGCACATGAGCCATGATCATTCCTTTGCCAATTGATTCATCACATGCATTTAAGCTAACATCTGGAATCTTATGTAGGGATTCGCAACCACCCGCTTGTAGATCCCACAGAGGTAGTGGAAGGTCAAATCATCACTTATTAGGAAGTGGTGAGTGGTTGTTTGTTTTTTAAAAGAAGACATATTTTGTGTGCCTAGATGGTCATGAATATAACAAAAATATGAAAAATAATAGAGTCGAACTGTCTTGCATATTATTTTGTTTTGAGCTAGATATACGTTAGCGTAGTGTAAGAGCTCAAAGTTTACTATATCATAATAAATACAACCACCACATTTATACTTTGCATTTGTATACATAAATAAAAAATATAGATGCATTGATAGACTTTGACATCTTGATCCAGTGGATTTCATGTGTGATTTATTAAACCTCTATGGTGCATGTCCGCCCAATACATGGTAAGTCTTTTTGCGCCTTCTTTTGATTAAGGTTTAACTACTTTATTCTTGAGATGCCTTTATCAATGAGTTATCATTCCATAATGATTTGTATACTTTTGATATGGTAAATTTTCAATGAATTTTCTAAAATTATAGCACATCATTTCGAAGGACTAAAAGAATATTAAATGAAAGGGAGTCTAAGGAATGAGATTTGAAATGTCATATCTGAAATTGTATTTGAAGGCGTATCTCTCGAAAGATAAAGGTGGTGAGTGTTTATATAGGGCAAGTCAAGAATGTCAATTGAACTCCATAAATTGAGACAAACCTAATCAACACTTTCCCACGTGCGTGCGCATTGTGAATGGAAATGTTGCTATTAATAGGAAGGGGATTACTGGACAATTTTTATATGGTAAAAAATTTGAAAATGATCGTCATGGAGCCTCGATGGTTTACATGTTATTTTTATATTGGTGAATTGTGCACCTAGATGGTATTCCAAAAACATCCCCCTTCATATAGTGATGTCAAATTTGTGTCACTTTTGGCATTCCTTATGGTGAAAAGAGGGGACTCGACCTTAGTTCAATTCTGCTAGCCATCCTCAAACCGATAGAAAAGCTAAGGCTGTTAATAGAATTTTGGACAATTTATTAAGTAGATTATTGGAAAATAGTTTAAATAATGAGATTTGTTATTGTTTCAAGGTGAATTTGCAGATGATAATTTGGTGAGTCAAACATCTTTGTAGTTCTTTGGATCTTATGCCACTGCCCACTAAGCGCTAATTCAGTGGATATTCTGAAGAAAGAGCTAAGGAAATCAAGCAGATACATGAGGAAGTGAGGAAGAGTCTGAAGAAAGAGCTCAGGAAATGAGGTGGTTACAAAAGTGAGCTTTGGGGAGAGTATGTAATTTAATCTATCTTCATATCACGAAAGACCAGGAGCTTCATAAGGTTGGCCTTGAGGACGAGTCTTTTCCAACAGCGGAAGATTGATATTGGAAGTACTTCAACTCCGTATTGGAAGATTTCAAGATTCTCTTTTGTGATTTGGATAGTAGGGAAAAAATATATTTTCTTGATCTGTAAGTTTGTTTATAATATATTTAGGAATGCTTTGATCTCCATCAAAATTTTGATTATATTATTGCATATTTGAATTTCGTAAATTAGGTAGGTTATTTTTACTTAACTTGAAGGCTATTCAAAGGTATCCTAGGCTACTAGCTATAAACACCATCTTGGTCCCTCATTGTAAACACAGCATTATTAAATGAAGTTTTATTCCCGGTGTTGTCCCTCACAAATTTTCCTTTGTCTGTCTGCCTGCCCTTTAGTGGATTCCTTGTGTCCACGAGTGATCAAGAGAGTGTTGAGACCTTCGAGTGGCGTACTAAAGTGGTGATTCGGCTGAGGAAGACTTAGATTATCCAGTCTCGTCCTTCCTATTCATTGTGGTGTTTTCCATGACACAAGATTAAAAAAAAAAAAATACCCTTTCTTTTATTTACTCGTTCAACACAATCCAAAGTTCGTGGGACCGACAAGCATGACAGGAAAATTGAAAGACAATGATTCCGTTTTTTTTTTTTTAAATGATGTTTCTGAAAAATATTTTTTAAGAATTTACTTTTAAAAAAATAATAATATTTACGATGTTTGACTGAAACTTGAAAATAAATTGAAAAATATTTTTCACCATTTGGTTCGTGTACTCCTTTAAAAAGTATTATTTAATTTTCATTTTATTATTTTCTTCTTCTTTTTTCAAAAAATTGATTTATTTTTATTTTTATTTTATTTTATTTTTTCTTGTTCTTTGGCCAAATGCTAGGCCATGCAAGCTTGAGCCTCACTGACCTCCAGTGAGTTCATCCCTTGCCTGTGTTTGGTCATCAATTGTCACCGGGCCTTTTTATGAATATAGTACTAATTGATATTTGAACAATTGAGAGAAACCACCAAATTAGAAGCACCTAATGGGAAACATGTGAGAGGTTAAATAAACTTATTAACTTACGCATTTTTCTGTGGATAAAATGTTTGCAAATAAGTAATTGACACATTTTTGTGAAGAAACAAAATTGAGATCCTGTAGAAAGGGTCCTCTTGGCTTTATATACTAATGTAGATGATATGCATATAAATATAATTACAAATACATAATACATGTATAACCTTAGAATAGATTTAGATTTAAGTATATTTAAATTAGCGAAGTGAGCCTATTACTGACTTTCACTCTACAAAAACCCTTTTAGTCAAGCTCGAAAGACGTTGCGCACTCATAGTGTGCATACTTCAGCTGGCTTCGAAGTGCCAGATGAAGAGCACTAACACCTCCGCAGAGGAAGTCTTTTCTATGGAGTCGTACTCCACAATCTTCTTTTTATTTAAGCAGGAGAAAGAATTGGATTATCAATCAATTTCCCCTTCTGCTCTACTGCTAGGCTAGAGGACACCCAACAAGGGGATGTGAAGAATCGCTTCCATCCCGTGTTTCGTTACCTCTCGAAGAAACAGAGTAAGGGCTTTAATGGATGGCTCGATTGAAAAAGACGGGAAAGAGGAGAGATTTCTGAGGTAAAATTTTCCAACTTTTTGAAAATGAATTTATTATCTATAAAGTTTTCTTTGGTGCCGAGACTCCTTTAAAGCTCCTTTTGATTAAAAGTCAATACAAATCTTACTTTACCAAAAAAAAAAATTATTATCTATAAAGATAAAGAAAGCTTTCTTTTAGTTCCGCTTCTTCCTCCCTCTAAAGATAAAGAAATAGTAGTTAGGAATGGCTGATTAGGTTAGTCCGACGGAAAAAAGACAGGACTTTTCTGCCACTGTTATAGAATCATCAAGCTTGTACCTACCTATGTAAAGACTAGCTTCCGATACAGATCCCTAGCTGCACATTTTCTATGTATCTTTTCATTATCCGCTCCATGCAATCAGAGAGGGGACAATCCGAGGTTCAGTCAAAAGCATTTAGCGTGCACCCACTTCAATGGTCAAGCAAATATGCAAGAAAAATCTCTCTCTTTACAAGCGCAATTTCCAAAGGAGCGTAGTCAGCTCGCCTCTACTGTATGGGGTAGAACCTTTAATAACATTTTCAAAATCTATCCTTTCAAAAACATAAAATTAAATCCTTCCTTGATGTATATTGAAAATTCAAGCACAATCATCATTCATTCTTTAATTATATCACCAATTACTTTTTGCCCCAATTTTCGGTACTCAAAAGTTACCGATTCATTAAGTTTACTGTTCTTATAATTTTCAATACTCAATATTTTGAAAATAAGTTTGGACTTTTTTCTTGAATATTTTGGTTTGAAGCAAAATCAATATTCGCATAAGGGAAGTGTTTAATACTCCCCTATAACGGAAAGATTCCACTTATGTTGGTTCATGGAGTAGATCGAGATCCTGTATATAAGGCTTTAATCAAATGTGTACAATTTAATAGATGTTGATGTTTCTTAAGCACATTAACAAGCACCGTCAGAGTAATTAATTGTTGCGTTCAAAGTTTCAATAATACATTTGCATATTCATAGTCATATGCATATAAAAATGGATATATAAAATATAAGGAAATAAAGACTATGCATTTAAATGCTCACCTTAAATTGCGTCCTCGCAACTTGGACGTTGCTTCGACTCAAATCAAGTCCAACTAACTTCTTTAGACCTGAGGAAAATTCTGGAATCCAAGGAGGACATTCAGGCCATTCAAAATATCTCAATTCATTAGGAAGACACATAGGACCTTGGAAAGAGTTGTGCACATTAATCATGATGAGCACCCTCAACCCTATCATGTTTCTAAAAGCACTTGGGCCTATGTATAACGATTTTGTCCTGGGTAAACATAAAACAATGGCTTTGATTGCATTCGTCCCCTGCATTTATAAAAATCATATTGCATTTAAAATAAAATTAAAAAATCAAAGCATAAAAGAGTAAAATCAGTATCTAAACCAATAAATCTTACCATATCCTTTGACAGAACATCACGAACATCATCATAAAGCCATAACCTACTACGTCTTCCAAGATCATCACGACATTCTTGTTTAACAATATCCATGCCCATCAACTGAATTAAGTCATGCATTTGTAGGTTCCCCCCCTCTTCATATAGCAAAGACTTCCCTACAAGAACGTTTACTCCAATAGTTGTGGAAAAGTTGCAACAGTCAAGAACCTTCACAATGTCCCATTTACATCTCCCATTGAAGAGACATGCAATATCAAGGAAGATCTCCTTTTCTTCATCATCTAGTCCATCATAACTTAGCCTAAGAACTTGATTGATGGTTTTGTTAGGACTTTTGGCAAGTTTGTTCAACGCACTTTCCCACTCAGGTTCTTCTCTACCACATAGGAAAGAGCCCAGTATCTCAAGGGCTAAAGGTAGTCCATTAGCATAATCCAAAGCACCATCTACAAGATCCCTCTTTATTACTATTTTGTTGTATCTCGAAAAAGCATGCTTATTAAAAAGTTCAAGAGCTTCACAATTGTTTAGAGGCTTAACTGCATAGATATGATCTTTATATATCCCATGGGAAGTTAGCAAATGATTATCTCTAGTAGTAATGATGATTTTGCTTCCTTTGCCAAACCAATCACATTCTCCAGCTAAAGCATTTAACTGTTTTACATCATCGACATCATCGAGAACAATGAGAACTTTTTTGCAGCAAAGTCTGTCTTGAATTATATTAATACCTTCATCAACACTAAACACTGATAATTCTTTTCCCAATAATATCTCCAACAATTTTTTTTGCAAAGGAAGTAAATCCTTGGAATCTTTTGAATCTTCTCGAACATTTGCTAAGAAACATGCACCCTCAAATTCTCTAAAGTTAGCATTGTAAAGGGCTTTTGCTATTGTTGTCTTCCCTATGCCTCCTTGTCCCCATAATCCTATCATGAGAACCTCATTAGACTCAAGATTTAACATTGATTCCAGATTTTCCACTTGGCGATGTATTCCAATTGGATGCTTCGCAACATGTAAGGGCGTGGGTTTTAGCTGCTTAGAGATCTCCTTCACAATTTCCTTTATAAGCGTTGCTTCATCTCTGACAAAATCAAGAAAAGTACTTGATACATTGATTTGGTGGTTTAAAGATATGATTAAGTTTCATCAAAGAAAAAAAAAGAGAAAAAATATCTGTTTTTTTTTTTTTGGAAAGAAAAGATGTGATTCGGCATATAAAAAATAATTACAAAGTGGTGCTTTACATTAATTACTACTTACCCATCATTCAAATCCCATCCAGATAAGTTACTGGCGTCTAAGAGAGCTCTTTTCCATCTATTCACTTTCTCTGAATCCATCCCGAAGTTGGACTCATGTTTAGCCATAGCTTTCCCGTAGCTCTCTCTCCCCCCTCTCACTTCTCTTGGTTTCACCTTGTAAAATACTGGCAGCACAATCAAGTTGTTCTGTGCTTTGCACTCCATAATTTTCACCAACTCGTCCAAACACCATGGCGAGGAAGCATAGTCCTCAGAGAAAACAATGATCGCGACTTGCGATTCCTCGATCGCCTTCATAAGTGCTAGCGATATTTGCTCTCCTTTTCTTAGTTCCTCACTATCCTTGTAAGTGAATGAGCCATTTTGGTCCAGACTCATGTAGAGATGACTGAGAAAACTGTTGCGAACGTTGGTACCTCTGAAACTCAAGAAGACATCGTAATTCCTCTTAGCTTTAGAAGAAGAAGAAGCCATTAGAATTTGGTAAAAGGAAGCAGGTGCTGGTGTGTTTGCTCGGAAAATGAAGGTGTTGAAGGATGAAGCGAGATCTTAAAAGGTAAGCTACTCCATTGGCCACCCAATGAAGTACTTGGCTGTGGCTTCCAAGGAAATGGCATTCGCCATCAGTAAGATTTGTTCCCCATCGGATCTTCTCGGTATTTTTTTGCACGCAGAGGCATGACTTTCTTTTTTGAGGGTCAACAAAGAATATTATATTAATTCCAGCTTTGTGGGCAAGGCAGATGAGAGGATGTGATAAAAAATTGGAGAGAAGGAGGCGGTGCCCGGTGGGCTCAGCAAGCTCGGCTTGGGATCCTATTATTGAGAACTGATGTATCGTGGCACGGGGAAATGTCGCTAGCGTGATTTGTTGCATACTACTATTTTGGTAGCTAAAATTCGCATGATTTTTTGCCATGCCTTCCAATAAACCAATATATAATGGGAATGAAGAAATCCGAATTTTGAGTGCGGACCTACTGGATAACTCAAGAGGATAGCTTTGACATGTAAATCAATTGTAACATCCTACACGAGATGTATTAGTCATGCATTTATGTAGATACTTGTGCCGATTTGAGAGGAGGGCTTTGATATGAGCACGTCTTCAACAACAATCGGTTTCACATTTTCTAGGCATTAGACAATCTAATTACAAATTGGATAAGGATTACCTTTTTCCTTTCATAGCTCAGGCATGAGAATAGATCAAGCTTTTTGTTCAATTGAAAGTAATGCGGTAGGTTCTAATGTATAAATTCAAAGACATGAGAAATTTTCTAGAAGAACACCTCTAAATGATTAATTGGTACACTGATAGCTTATCTTCTATTACTTTGGAGTGAAAGATCTCTCGCTTGACTAGGGCATTACTCATTGGATGCTTTTTTGGAATTCATATGCTTGGTGATGTCATTCCTTGTCAAATCAAAGTGCTAGTCATTTTCAAAAGTATTGGATGCTTGGCATGAGAATTTGTAAGAAAGACTTTGACTAGGTGTAAAAGAACACATTATCTTCAGATTATTTAGTTCAAAAGAGGATCATTGCGTTTAGACTCTAACAAAGAAAGGTGCTTCAAAAGTGTAAAGCATCCACTAACATGGGATGCATTACATATAGAGTTTAGCTTATTTTATTATTATCTAAATTTATGCTGCATATAAACGCCATTGATGTCAATTGAGTGCAATAATTATACCAATCATTCTGAGTTTCATGTGATTTGATGATATCTAACCTTTTTTCTTTGTCTTTGTTGCTTAGTCAAAAGCACAAAGAAATGTTTGCTCCATCGGTTTAGTGCTAGCTTCCCTCCACGAGGCTTTGCACAGAAAAGAAAAAAAGATCAAGTTGATTTTGATGGGCAGGTAGCTCCCACCACATGGGATGCATTACATATAGAGTTTAGCTTATGTTTTTATTATCTAAATTTATGCTGCATATAAACGTCACTAATGTCAATTGAGTGCAATAATTATGCCGATCATTATGAGTTTCATGTGATTTGATGATATCTCACCTTTTTTCTTTGTCTTTGTTGCTTAGTCAAAAGCGCAAAGAAATGTTTGCTCTATCGGTTTAGTGCTAGCTTCCCTCCACACGGCTTTGCTCAGAAAAAAAAAAAAAAGAGACCAAGTTGATTTTGATGGGCAGGTGGCTCCCACTACTTTGTTCCTTCTACATGCTCATATCTTGAGCGATTCCAAGGCTTGACTCCGGTGGCTCATTCCCATTGCATTTATTATTATTATTATTATTATTATTATTATTATTATTATTATTATTATTATTATTATTATAAACAGAAACGGCTTGGTTGTTATTATTCAAGAAAATTTTAAACAAGGAGAGGGATTAGACTCGTTTTATAAAAAATAAAAATAAAAAGGCCTAAACTGAATATAATCAAATAATTGCCTAAAATGACTAAATCAATCTCACATAGGAGCCAAAAGTTGCTGATTGGCCAATTTTTTGATAACTGGCAGGTGTGTGATTGGTTCAACAAACGAAACCTGGATATATTTGTCTAATAAAACTTGGTAAAAATTATAAATCTCAAAAACAAAACACCACCGCCACCCCCACACAACGCACCCGAAGGTTTCTTCCTTCATTTCTTCGCATCTTATCCTTTGCGTCCAGTCTTCATTTCTTTCCAAAGATGAAGACAAAGCTCATGCAAGGCCCACCTCTTCATTAGTCAGACATTCACATGTAACATAAGGGCCCACCCGCCCCCGCCCCCCAAAAAGAAAAAAAAAAGTTTCTTCCTTTATTTCTTCACATCTTCTTCCTTTCCTTGCGGTCTTCGTTTCTTTCTAAAGGTGAAGACAAAGCTCAAGCAAGGCCTACCTCTTCGCTAGTCAGGCACTCACATGTAACATAACACCAACCCCCCCCCCCCCCCCCAAAAAAAAAGAAAAAAAAAAAGAGAGGTTTCTTCCTTCATTTCTTCACATCTTCTTCCTTTCCTACCAGTCTTCTTTTCTTTCCAAAGATGAAGACAAACCTCAAGCAAGGCCTGCCTCTTCATTAGTCAGACACTCACATACAACGCAAGGGCCAAACCAAACCACCCCCCCCCTTTCTCTCTTCTCTCGTTTCTTCACATCTAATTCCTTTCCTTCCGATCTTCATTTCTTTCCAAAGACGAAGACCAAGCTCAAGCAAGGCCTACCTGTTCATTAGTCAGATGCTCACACGTAAAACAAGGGCCTCGATTCTCTATCTCCTTTTTCAAGTTTGTGCTTTACTTTGATCTCCACTCAAATTTGATTTCGTTCAAATTGGTGCAGCCGGTCCTTCATTTGTCCAAGAGAAAGTGATTGCATCTTGTTGAAACAACAAGTGATAAAAAAATAATAATAATAAGCCACTCAAGTGATTAAAGAATGTTTTGGCACTCAAGTAAGCATCATACGATAGTTACGACACTTGTGGTGTCCTTTGCTCATGTCTCATAGCTCATAGTCACTGTGAACATGAGGTAAATGATCATACTTTTATGTATACTTTTGAAGATCTTCAAGTTCAAGGAGCCTTGGATGATCTTGCGGTAGATTTTGAAAAGTTAGTAAGAAAAACTCAGTGCTAAAGAAATTAAATGATTCTCTTATTGATGAAAACAAGAGAGTGGTTGATAAATTGGAACCTTTGAAGAAAAAGAGTGATGGTTTTGTAAAATAAAAGCATGGCTTTGAAGCATGGCAAAAATGGGATCAAAGAAAATGTTGAGAAGTTGCAAAAGGAATTCGAGGATTTGAAAAAGAAAATTGATAAATTGAGTGCCAATTTTCAAAATTTTATTATGGGTACTATGACCTTGAACATAATTTTTAACAAAGAAAGATTTCCTAATTTAGACTGATCTTGGATACCAACCCCTTCAAAATAGGAAAATTGTTTTATATCGTTATTGTTAGAGCTTCTCACATATCACTCACTCAGAACTTTGTGGTGAGAAATGGAAAATGACACAAATAACCCTTGAACTTTGACCCAATGTGAAATATGGTCCACGAACTTTTAATTTGTTCAATGTAGTCCATAAACTTTGGTTCAATGTGCAATGTGATTCCTAAAATTTTAATTTACTTTATGTAGTCCCTAAACTTTTGGTATATTTCAATTTAGTCCATAAACTATATGAAAATATTCAATATTGTCCATGATATTCAATTAATGGAAGACTACATTAAACATTTTCGTATAATCTAGCGACTACATTGAATATGTACCAAAATTTCATGGATCACATTGAATAAATTAAATGTGCATAAATTACATTATATATTGGGTCACAATCTATAGATCATTTGTATCATTATCCCTAAATATGGACATTGCAAACAAACAATTGCTATTTGGAAATTGTGTTGTCAGAAGAGTAGAAAAGGTACGGGGGACCTAAAGGTACAGTCTACTAACCTACCAAGAAGAGGCTTAAATCTGCTGTTTGTAGGTACGTCTTGGACCGATGCTAAAATGCACAAATGGTATCTTAACGGAGGTTGCTCAATATACATGACTGAAAATGCAAGTTTATTCAAGTAATTGAAAGAATGGATGGAGGACATGTGAATTATGGTGACAACTCAAAAGGAAGAATCGTCAGTATTTGGTAATGTTGGTGAAGACCAAACTCTTATTAAAATGTTTTTACTTGTTGAATGTTTGAGACATAAGTTGCTTAGTATCGATCAATTAGGGTATGTTTGTTAAAAAGTGTTTATGTTCCCTGGAACAAAATTTTTTATTTTTTTGTTCCGGGAAACAAAAAAAAAAAAATAGAAACGTGTTTGGTAAAAATTTTGTTCCCAGGAACAAATTTAGAACAAAAACAAGAAGTAGAAAAAAGTAGCTTCTTATTCCCGAAAACAATTCCAAGAAACGATTTTTCTCTCTCTTCTTTTTTCTTCTTTTCTTTTCTTTTCTTCTTCTTCCTTTTGGCCAGTCGCCAACCTCGGCCATGGCCGATGACTGGCCAACAAGGGCCAGTGACCTCGCCAGAGCATCGCCGGCCCAAGGTGATGCTAAGCCTCGCCAGCCCCCGGTGAGACTCAACCTCGCCAGGCCATCGCCAGGTCGGTGTTGCCCAACGGTGGCCCGACGAGGCCGAGCCTCACCGGTGGCCTGGCGAGGCTCGCTTGACCACCGAGGCCACCAGCGAGGCTTGGCCTCACCTAGATCTAGCAAGGCCGAGCCTTGCAATGGCCTGGCAAGGCTCCAGCGAGCTCACTAGACCTCGCCCAGCCAGTCACCGGCCACTGCCGTGACCGACGACCAGCCACAAAGGAGGAAGAAGGAAGAAAAAAGGAAGGAAAAAAAAGGAAAAATATAATAAAAATATTGAAAAATTAAAAGAAACAACAAAATTATACAAGTTTACTAAACACATTTCTATTTCTAGAATAGAATTTTTTTTGCAGTTAACAAACGCGTTCTTATACTCAGAAATTGTTCTCGAGAACAGAAATAGAAAAAACTATCTGTTCAAAAATTGTTCTCCGAAATAGAATAGTTACCAAACGCGCCCTTACGTGATAAAGGCTTCAGAGTAATTTTTTAATCATCTACTTGTTCTATTACTAATAGTCCTAATGGCATTGCTCAGGTTTGGAAAATGGCTTGGAAATGTGTATGTGATTTAGCCATAATGCTTAAACTCAAACGATGAAACTTGTCTTGTTGTTCTAAACGAAAATGATCCTTGATTATGGCATCAAAATTTAGCACATATTCGTATGGATGCTATCCCAAAGCTTCCTAGGCTTAGTTTAGTTCCTGGCTTACCTAATTTAAAGATCAAGTTTGTGATGCTTGTGTTAAAGGAAAATAAACGACAGTGTCTTTTGAATCTAAGAAGCGCGTTAACACCTCTAGACTTTTGAAATTGCTTCACATGAATATGTTTGGTCTTTCAAAATCTTCAAGTCTTGTTGGTTAAAAAGTATGGGATGGCCTCTCATAATCTTTATAACTTTTGATGTCAGGATTCCTAGAGTTCTAACCGACCCACAATTTGGTGGAGAATCCACACTAGAAATTATGTTCATCAAGAAGGGAGGAGAAGTTTGGACAAGGAAGAATGCTTGGGATGGCCAACCTGAACCCAAAAGGTATCGCCACCATCGTCGTCTTAGGCGAGCCGTTTATGTTGATATGAGGACGAAAATAAAGATGAGGCTCTCTCTACCGAGCGTACTTCGCTTTTGGAGCGGAGAAACACATGGTCCGCAATGAGATGCAAGAAAGATTTGCGGGATATTCGTGAAGAACTTCAATTGTTCAACCATTATGCTGAAATTTTCCTCCAAAGTCCTCTTTTCTTTCCACAGCCTCCACCTCCTCCTCCACCACCTTATTAGATATGTGTTATCGTATTTTTTTTTCAAGAACATTTGGGCTTGTTTCTTACTTGAAGAGGTGTTCAAGATTCTTTTCATTTCCGTGTGATCTTATTTAAAAACACTTGACCTTGAGTACGTTGAATTGTTAAAAATCATTTGATCTACTTATTTGCCCCTTAAGCTCATTTGGATGTTATCACAGAAGGGAGGAAGATGCGAGTGATATTTGATTTGATTAATGAGCAATCTTGCGGGGGGAGCTTCTGATTTCAATTGCATCAACGACTTAAATTTCGTCAAGACAGCTATTTTATTTTCACTTGAACTTAAATTTGTCTGCTCAATCCAATGAGTGTGCAGGCTATTTTTAGTCGGACACCCGAAAGTCTCAATTGAAGAATTTCTAGCCATTCGATGTGTTACCAACGAGTAAATGAGTTAGTTTTCTTTTCTTTTTTCTTTTTTCTTTTTTCTTTTTTTTTTGGGCCTAAGAATAGGTACCTCATTGTTTTGGGTGATTATTTACACAAGCAATAGTTGCAAAATCCCTTTAGTATGGACTTTGCGGTCAAATTCTTAAGAGATGAATCTTGCGAGGGTGTTTCTTTATAAAAGAGGCACCCTATTTGTTAAGGAGCACTGACTCCATCGTATGCTGACTTTTGTATAAGGCTTCAAGTGTAGTCGATTGAGCATAACTTTCAAATGGTCTCGGGGAGTGGAGTAGGCATCAATTTATGCCAAACCACTTTATATCGGCCAAGCATTCCACTAGCGCTACTCCTTTTATTTACGTGCATATTGTGTGTTTCACAAACTGCAATTGCCAAACTTATATTTGTGTGTAAATAATGGATTTTGCGGTGCATTTTTACATGTCTGGGACAATTGTTGATACCTCCCATTATTGAATTTCTCGTATTTGACAACTATTTGATTTTCTAAATCATTAGCCTCTCCAGAAATTCATCAAATGAATCGTGTAACTTACCTATTGAGTCGTTTTAAAGGCGTTGAGCAGGCAAGTGGATATACATTTCCATATACGCTTCACATACTTGATCACGATATGCTCACCATTGGGATCAGGGCGACTCAAATCGAGGTGCTCTAGACACTCGAATTTCATACAATTGGAGAGCGATAAAAAGCTTCAGCCTCTTTAATGTTCTTCAAAAGAAGATGCACCATGCCTGTCCACTTTGCTTGAAACTTGGGGGCAACTACTTGATCCAAGATGTTTTGCGTCAATGCCCTCCAGATGACTTCCACTGCTCACCAGCTTACTTGTAAGTAACTTTTTGCATTGCATATCTTCCACTAGTCATCATGGGAACCCATCCTGGATTTAATCTTTTGTTCTTTCATGCCTATTGCCTCTCAACTAGGTCGAATTTTCTCTTGAAAAAATTATCGGAAAAAGTCCTAAACTTATTATACTTTTACAAATTCGGTCTTAGACTTTGCAATTATACCAATTGAGTCATAAACATTTTTCATATTTTGCCAATTGAGCCATGCCATCAATTTTTTATGGGAAATCATTGACATGGATGCCAATCGTCCTACTTGGCATGGTCGACGCTGATATGAACATTTTTTAATAAATGTATAATTTTTATTTTTTTGCATTGCCAGGGATCGTTTAGCTAGGCGAGACTACCGTGGCCTGGGCGAGGGTCAACCTCACCAAATCTGACAAGATTAGCTCTTGCCCTCACCTAGCATAGCTTGGGCCAATGCAACACCTGACAAGGCTACCATGGCATAGGCAAGGGTTGGCCTTGCTAGCTATTAGCAAAAAGAATAGGGGAAAAAAAAGAAAAAAGTGAGAAAATTATTTTTAAAAAATCAAAAAGTGATTTAAAAATATCTATGTTTGCACTAGTGATATCATATTAGATGATCGGTATCCACGTCAATTATTTTCAATCAAAATTGGCTAGATAGACTCAATTCTTAAAAAGTAAAAAAGTTCGTGATTCAATTAATCCAATTAAAATGTTTATTAGTAATTGACAAAAGTACCATAAATTTAGGGCTTTTTGGATAATTTTCCCCACTTTCTTAGAGGCTATAATTCATCTTCATTATTCCACATTGCAAATTCATAACGTGATTGAATGGACAAGCTCAAAATACTTTTGGTAATAATAACAAAAATAAAAAGGCACTTGTAAGTTGGGTACTAACACCCGTATGTTTGATCATTCTTTCAACATAGTGTTTTTGGATATAGTAAATGTAAGAAATATAAAAAATAATGCTAAGGTTATAAATGCATTACAGTCATCCTAGATAAAATGCTAAACTATTTCATCTCAAGCTTCATTCGAATCTCAAGATCCCTGTGATGTAAAACACTAAGAGGGTAGAGTCGAGGCCAAGATTCGATAAAGATACCAATCCAACTTGAGGGCGTTAGATGTGCAGGTACTGACACATTAAAACAAGAAATGCGTTCGTGGAGCCTGCCATCCTTGTATATCAAATGGATAAGCCACAGAAGTCCCAATGGGAATTTCGGCTCCTCTCCTATGGTGAGGTTATCCCTTTACCAAGTACCAAGGATTCACAGGATACCTCGTGGTTAAGGGTCTAGGGTACTAACACAAGCATATTCGATCATTCATTCAACTTAGTGTTTCGAATATAGGAAAGATGAGAAATATAAAAAATAATGCTAGGGTTATAAATGCGTTATAGAAGTCTTTCGAAGAATTTTGGCTTTTCTTGCCCAATAACTATAAACGTTCGGTTATTTTGCAGCCCTTTCATGCTTTCCTCTGCACCGGTTGGGCCACTTTCCTCTTGATCTGTTGGACTTGGGCCCATTTTCCAAAGTGCAATATCCGCCATAGCTCTTGATGCAAGACTGTCCTTATGGACTAAAGCTGGTTCTGGTGGCTTCTTCTGCAAATCTGCTTCTCTTGAACTCTCTTCATTTTAATGTGTTTGATACCTGAGCATGACAAACCTCGGAGAGTGTAAGTTTGTGGCCAACTACATAGAGGAAAGCAGGATCGAATCGAGTCACTGATTGTCTGGAGTCTCAATCTTTAGGTCATCCTCTGGCTGCTCGCTCGTTATTCAGAATCTCCATTTTGTCAAGATTCCTTCCATTATTCTAACTCAGAATCTCCATTTTGTCAAGATTCCTTCCATTATTCTAATGCTATAAGGCGGAAACGATTCAAATCATCTTCACTGAAATCGACTTTTTCACGGCTATCTTGGTTTGGAATATGCAAGCCACATATGATCAGAAATAGCTTGATCATATGGTGTGTATGGAGCAATCCCTCTCCCCTTTTTTCCATTAATGTGTGGGAGGATCTGAACCGTGGCAACCTCGTTTCCTCCTCCTGGTCTGAATATGAAATAAAACGCTTATCCTAGGAACTTGGCATTTAAGCGATATGAAGCCATAAGCAGCCATTCTGACATCTCTCTTGCATGAGATAAGATTTCCCTAGCAACGATCTTCCTGCAACGTCGGGATCAGTGTCAATGAACTACACATCTAACAAACAAACAAAACTGCGGGTCTATCCAAACTTTACCTAAATTACTTAGGTTTTCATGGTAACGTTTTTATTTCTCCCGATTTCTATTCTTTTGTTCTCTGAAACAAAAGAAAAAACAGAAATCCGTTTGGTAACATCAACTAATTTTTTATTCCCCGGAATATAAAGGTGGCCATGAAATATATTTGAAATAAACAAAAAACAAGTAAAAAAAAGTAGCTTATTGTTCCAAGAACAATTTCTAGAAATAAGTCCTTTTTTTTTCTATTTTTCTTATTTTCTTCTTCCTTGCCGTGGCCTTCACCCTTGGATCCACCGCCGCCCATGGCCATCACCAACCACTGGCTACCTGCCCTCACCCCCCACCGACCCCCATTTGGCACCAGTCGATCTCTGCCCTCCACTAGCTGCTCGACCGTCGCCAGCCATTGTCGGCCGACCATCGGCCATCTTCCGTTACCGGCTGACCATTGCCCTCTGCCGATGCCGTCGACCGAACATCAATCACCGAACGTCGCAAGCCACCCAACCGTAGGTGGTTGGGCAGCCACAGGAGGTGGGTGACGACCAGCCAACTATGGTCTGGCGTCAGTTGTCGGTGGCCGGCGGGCTATGATCGAGTAGCGGCAGGTGGCCCGTGACGGTCGACAATTGACATTCTGCAATCGGCGAGCAAGAAGAAAAAACGAAAACATACAAAAATTTATAGATCGTAACTAACGTATTCCTATTCTTTTTCTATTCCAAAAATAAAAGTTTTTTATAGTTACTAAACACGTTATTTTATTCAGAAATTGTTCTAGGGAATAGAAATAGAAAATAATTATTTCTCAAAAGAAATTGTTTCTCGGACCATAAATATTACCATTCACACCCTTATGCGCCCAAAATATATTTCTTGTACCATGTTTCGACAAACAGAACATTAAAGAACCACCTCGAAGCCAAAGTCAAGCTCCTCTTGAGGTGTTAGATTCCCACTATAGGTGATCCATACGATGTCATGAGCTTAAAAGCGGTTGAAATGCGTGCCATTTTTATTGGCTATCGCTGGATCATCGAAGAAAATATTGCAGTTGTATAGTTACTGACTACATGAATATATTCGGTTATCTAATTTCACATAATAGTTACTACTTGTGGATGTTACCAATTCTTGATATCCTAGTAGGTATTTCATTATATTAAAATTATTAGCCATACCAACTAACTACTAATTAAATTAAAGTCCCGTGGAAAGTAAATATTGACTTTAAAATTTATGAACTCTCAGTAGATTGAGAATTGTCTTTCCCTATGGAGAAATTAATAATCAAACCGATAAATTACTAGCTATCACGAAAGGCACATACTTCCTTTTCTCTATATAAACGTTACTAATGAAATGAAAAGTGACTCAGGCAATTACATATTTGTCAGTTGAAGTTTGCTAATCAGATGGAAGTATACCATTTACAAATATTTTGAAAACTATTTAGTGGGGTAAAAAGTCACTAAACTTATAGAAAAATCACTACTTTTGAAGAAAAGCTAATTTTTATGGGCCAGTGTATGATGATCTTCCTGTGTCGGTTCAATCTTAAAGGGTCATTTTTGCCGCATCTAAACAATCGTCTTTCATTCTAAGTAGCCAAAAAGGAGATTGTTGCTGACCACCTTTGACCCTACCTTTTTTTTTTCTTTTTTTCTTTTTTGCAATAATCTTCCTACACGTGCATATATCTCTGTTTATTCTCCTCCTCTTCAAATACCCTTTTTTCGTTATTGTCGCTTCCCATCTTTGCGACAAGATTCCTGTTGGAAGATATGATTCACTAAATCGTATCGTATTGTAATTGATTGTAAATCTTGTCTATTTTAGGACTAGAAGAATAGAAGAATATCTAGTTTCCTTTTATTGATTCATCCCTTGTAATTAAATATATGAATTGTGTTACATTGAATATACAACAACACATAAATTCTTTCTTTGTTTCTCACTTTATTACATGGTATCAGAGCCTACGGGTTCTGACCTCTTTTTTGCTTCCGCTCAGATTGCCTCATAAAGGAACTCCAATCTTCAAAGGAGTTGCCGTAGGAATCAAAGCTTCAATTATTTCCAAAAGAACTCAACCTACAAAAGAGTTACCGAAGGAATTAATTTCCATTTATCATGACAAAGCCAAAAGACCTTACCACAAATCCAGTTGACCAGTCTTCTAGAGACACTATGCCACAAAATCTCGGCAGCCAAGACTCTTCCGTTGTGGTTTCCGAATCAGGGCAGCAGCAGGGTCAGATCGCGTTGCATTCGCAACACGCGCAATGGCAGTAATTCCAGGCTCAGACCAATCTGGGGTTGCCCTTCTCAAGGCCTCCTTACCAATGGATACCCTATCCATGGTATCAGGGACCAAGCCCCAGTGCATCATTGCCGGGCTACCAAGGCAACGTGCGAACCGATGGAGGCCCACCGACCAATGACGGGGCAAGCTCAACCATCGGCATGGAGCAGACAGGCGGATCGACTAGACCGGGTATGGGAACGAATCCCTACCCGGGTTTTCACAATGCGGGGCCTGCAATAGGGTCGAGAATGCAAATCCCTACCCGGGTTTCTTTCCGTATCAATCCCTGCTACCAATGGTCGGCTGAAACCCGGCGACCCACTTTATACAACAAACGCCGAGGGATCTGAACTGAAAATCATCAGCCAATAGTTAACGGGCGTCGACAATTACTCAACCTGGTCACGCGAATTCCAGTGAGCACTGATCACGAAGGGAAAATAAGTTTTCATAGATGGAACTTTTCCTATTCTGTCCGACGAAAGATCGGCGCGCCTTTGGAAGAGATGCAGCCAATTAGTCAAAACATGGATTGGAAACTGCATCTCAACCGAAGTTGCGGCCGGACTTCCGCCGACAGAAGACCCACAAAAATTGTGGGAAAGCATAAGGAAGATGTACGGAAAGCTCGACCAAGTGAAGATTTTTTATCTCACACAGTAGATATCAGATCTGAAACTAGGGAACTCAACAGTTGCCGGGGTTTACAATAAACTCTCGGCACTGTGGAATGAATTAGAGGCCGTCGAAGAGAAATTCGACTGGCCCGAACAAATACAACAGCAGTACAAAAGCATGAGGGAGAGGGAGAAGGCGACGAGGTTCCTCCTCATCCTCAATGAAGCTTACCAGACGTTTCGCTCCCAAATTCTTACCATGGAGCCTATGCCGAGCCTCGGTCGGATTTACCAACTCGCCGTTCAAGAGGAAAGTCAGCAACGAACGGCGGATCATGGAAGGGGATGAGAAGGAATTGTTTTGGCAGCAAGGGGCCATCCCCGTTTCTCACAGAAGAGCACGGCAAGAAGAAGAGAGGCGGGGAAGGATCTAGGGTTCCTTGACGAGAACCCTAGAAATAACAGAAGATTTTTCGACGGCCCAGATCAAGCTAATCAATCGGACAGCTCGCATCTGATGTTGGGCGCGAATGAATCCAACGGCTCGCGAGGATCTGGCTTCGGTGGATTGGACGGCTCGCGTGGAATAAGCTTCAATGGGCCAGACAGCCCGCGCGGTGCCTTTCTCGGAGGATTAGATATGAATGGGCCCAATTCATTCGGCCCAACCTCGGCGCAAGTCTTCCAGCCCATGAACAAGTCTTCCTCAGCTGCAAAAAATGGTGGGCCAAGAGGAAAAGGTAAATTATATTGTGATTATTGCAAGCGGCCACACCATACCATAGAAAACTGATGGAAATTACATGGAAAACCAGGAGAAAAAGAAAAAGGGAAATTTTCAATAGTTTTTCAGGTATCGGGTGAACAAATGGGAAAATCAATCACCCATGATCAATATCAGGAACTTATGGAGGCATTGAAAAAATTGGATGCTTATGATAAAAATGGGAGCTTTACAGGTACATCCTATTGTCTGATAAATGCAATTTCTCATAATGCATGTATTATTGATTCAGGTGCTAGTGACCACATAGTCTGCAATAAATCTTTCTTCTCTGAGGTTAAAAAGTTGTCTTATCCCGTATCAGTACAACTTCCAAATGGAAACACTACTCAAGTAGTCATGTCTGGCATTGTGAATCTTGGCTCACTCATTACTCTTCGAAATGTGCTATATGTTCCTAATTTCCATTTCAACTTGATATCAGTTTCTCGAGTTTGCGAAGAAAATTCATGCCGCATTCTATTCCATCCTGATAATTGTTTCTTTCAGGCCTTTTCGATTGGCAAACTGATGGGCTTGGGTAGAGTCAATCAAGGGCTGTATTTTTGGGAGAATTTCCCACAATATTTACCTCCTATTGAACTCAATAAGTCATTGTGTAATGTTGCTACTAATGATATGAATTTTCTTAATCATAAAAGATTGGGTCATAGTGCATATTTTCCTTGTCCTCAGTATCCCATCTGCCCCATGGCAAAACAAACTCGTGCTCCTTTTCCTCATAGCACTTCTCAAGCAGATGAAATTTTTTCTTTGATACATGTTGATGTTTGGGGGGGCCCTACCATACCTTGAATCATGATGGGTCCCGATTTTTCTCACAATCGTGGATGACTTCTCCCGTGCCACATGGATATTTCTCACGCAGTCTAAAAATCAGATTCTTTCACATCTGAGAACTTTTCTATAAATGTCAAAAACTCAATTTGGGAAAATAATCCGTTAGGTTAGAATTGATAATGGTAGAGAATTCTTCAATAATGAGTGTGCCTCTTTTTTCTCCCTTAATGGAATATTGCATGAAAGTTCTTGTACTTATACACCATAACAAAATGGTGTGGTAGAAAGAAAACATCGTCACCTTTTAGAAGTTGCTCGGGCCCTTAAGTTTCAAGCATCTGTTCCTGAAAACTTTTGGGGATATTGTGTGGTCACGGCAGCATATCTGATCAATCGCATCCCATCTTGCATTATGAAAGGATTTTGAGTTGTTGTATGGAAAGAAACCAGATTTGAGTCATCTCAGAATTTTTGGATGCCTATGTTATGTAACTACAGTGGGACATAAGGATAAGTTGGCTCCTCGTGCTCATCAATGTATCTTTATGGGTTATCCAGCCTTAAAGAAGGGATATCGTATTTATATGCCATCCACAGGAGAATTTATTATTAGCAGGGATGTTGTCTTTCATGAGGATATTTTTCATTTCCATACCATAACTCCTTCCCCTGAAGACCAAGACAGCTTATAAGGAATTCTTAGAGATGACTTGCCTTCCGGAGGAACTTTTATTATTACTTCTCCTCCAAGATCAACTGGAGTATCTCCTTCAACACCCATTGAGACTCCTATAGGTCATGCTATTGAAGAACCTCCTGAAGTGCCAATAGAATTAACAGGAAATACCATAGCAGAACCAATTCAATAACTGGACATCTCAGAAGCAAGCCCTAATAAAGAATCGCCTTCAATATAACATGAGCCGTCCCAACGTCCTAGTCACATTACTCGTCCACCGACTTGGACCAAAGACTACATCTGCAGTTCTTCGAGGTCATCAGGTACTCGTTATCCTATCTCGTCCTATGTTTCATTTAATAGGCTATCACCAGAACATTTATGCTATATAAGCCGTATTTCTGAAGAACGAGAACCCTCTAGTTATAATGAAGCACGAGATTATTCTTGTTGGCAAAAGGCTATGGCAGCTAAATTACATGCATTAATGGAAAATCACACCTGGGATATTGTACCTTTACCAGCTGATCAAAAAGCCATTGGGTGTAAATAGGTGTACAAGATTAAATACAAAGCAGATGGTTCAGTTGAACGGTACAAGGCCCAATTGGTGGCCAAAGGGTTTACACAGCGAGAAGGTTTTGACTACCATGAAACCTTTTCGCTAGTGGCGAAGGATGTCACAGTTCGTTCATTTCTATCGGTTGCTGCTTTCCGTGACTGGCCGTTACACCAGATGGATGTTCATAATGCTTTTCTGCATGGTGACCTGGATGAAGAAATCTACATGGATCTTCCACCAGGATTACGGAGACAGGGGGAGTCTAAGGTGTGTCGTCTCCACAAATCTCTCTATGGACTAAAGCAGGCTTCTCGACAATGGTACGCCAAATTTACTAATGCACTCATGGCTGTTGAATTCAAACAATCCAAATATAATTATGCACTATTCACCTAGACAAAAGGTATGTCATCTATCTACTTGATGATTTATGTAGATGACATACTTATCATGGGAAATGATGATTCTACTGTAAAGAGACTTAAAGAGTATCTACATTCCACCTTTCATATTAAAGATTTAGGGCCACCTAAGTTTTTCTTAGGAATTGAGATAGCTCGTTCAGATCAGGGAATCTCCCTTAGTTAGCGGAAATTCGTGACAGAAATTATATCAGAAGCAGGACTGTCAGACTGTAGACCAGCGATTATTCCTATTGAGCAGAATGCCAAATTGACTTATGTTGACTATGATGCTGGTATATCATCTTCTTCTGATGATCCATTGCTAGAGGATCCACTAGGATATCAGAGACTTGTGGGAAAGCTTATATATCTTACCATGACTAGATCAGATATCTGTTATGCAGTATAGACTCTCAGTCAGTTTATGCACAAGCCAAAGCAATCTCACATGAGTGCAGCCTTGAAGATTGTGAAATATTTAAAGACATGTCCAGGATTAGGGATTCTTCTTTCTCGAAGATGCAACATGGAAATGACAGCTTATTGCGATGCGGATTATGCTACATGTCCTATGAGCAGGAGATCTATCACTGGCTTTTGTATCAAGTTTGGGGAGTCATTGCTTTCATGGAAGACAAAGAAGCAATCTACTGTGTCCTTATCTTCAGCTGAAGCCGAGTATCGATCCATGGCCAAGACAGTTTGTGAAATAGTTTGGTTGAGGGGTTTACTCTTAGATCTTGGCACAGAAGTTAAAGGACCAACTACGCTCTTTTGTGACAATGATTCAGCGCTCAAGCTTGCAGCAAATCCTGTGTTACATGAGAGTACGAAGCACATAAAGGTTGATTGCCACTTTACTCGAGAAAAAATTCAAGAAGGAATTGTCGAGACAAGAGGAATCAGAACCTCGGAGCAACCTGCGGACATATTCACTAAACCGTTTGTCAAAGACAACATGCATATCTTCTAAGCAAGCTTGGCGTCTTGGACATATACAGACCACCAGCTTGAGGGGGAGTGTTGGAAGATATGATTCACTAAATCGTATCGTATTGTAATTGATTGTAAATCTTGTCTATTTTAGGACTGGAAGAATAGAAGAATATCTAGTTTCCTTTTATTGATTCATCCCTTGTAATTAAATACACGAATTGTGTTACATTGAATATACAACAACACAGAAATTCTTTTTCTGTTTCTCACTTTATTACAATTCCGACCGAGTAGAGAACAATCCGATCTTTCTCCGGCCAGCACTAGCGAAAAACGCATGCTCACTTACTTTTCCAAAATAGAGATTTACTCTCATCGCGCAAAGAAGTTTGCGAGTGGCAATTACTTTGTATATTGATACTTACCATTTCAATCATCTAAGTTATTAGCGAGACAAGGAGTTTATAATTTGGGTTGTTAAAAGTTGCATGATGTCTTGAAATTTACTAATAAAATGGAGATGCTACTCATTGCTAATAAAATGCATTCATGCCTTTTCAGTATAAGAAGTAACTTATAAGGATAAGAAAAGTTGTTATTATTACTTTGGTATTTCGGTACCAACTAAATTAGAGGAAAACTTACTCACCAAGTAGAGAAGTTAGGTAACAATAATAACAAATAATTATGCACTTCAAGCTTTGATGATCACGATTATGCGATCTCATATTTATCGTTTCACCTAAATCATAATTCGACATAATGTATATGTACGTGTGTGTATAGATATATACACAATTGTGTCATGCATGCCTTTTGGACCAACCATTGGGTCGATTGGGCCTTGATTTACTTCGAGCTTCACCTAGATTCGAGCCCTCAAATCCGGTCATTGCTTCTTCAACAAATCAAAGTCAATTTTGAACGGATTGGTTCAGATGTCCAACGATGTCACTTGCTTTTTTAACGACCTCGATGTCATTAATCACATAAGCCTCTCGAACCAACCGTTGGATCGATCAAGCCTCAATTTGCTTCGAGTTTCACTCGGATTTGGGCTCTCAAATTGGGTCGTTGCTTCACTTGTTCGACAAAAGTTAGAATTCGATTGGCGTCGAGTTTTGGACCAACCAGGCAAATGCCTGACGATGCTGAGTCACCTTTCTTGACGACCTCGATGCTCACTCCCACGGTGTTCGGTAACGTGAAACTCTTGCTAGGGAGCAGTGTCAAAACTGCAGAGGACGGTAGGCCGGCAAAGGAGTGCAGTTGTGCAGTTGTCCGCAGAAATTTTTCGTTTCTTTTTTCTGTCTCTCTTTCTTTAAACGGAAATGCATTCGGTTCTTTATTCCTACACGGTCTGTATTTCTCATGCGTAATATTTACGGAAAAGTTGTGTGTATACACTTATCATGTGCGCATTTTTTTCAGATTAATTACTAAAATCCATGCACATTCTACGTACGTGAGCGATTATTTTATTCCTTGCGCGAGGTCATAATAAGTTAATAATTTAAATTGGAGGATGGAATAGTTACTGAATTATTTTCTTATTTTTACTGCTATACGAATTCATTTCAAGAAAGCAAACACCAAATGAACACTTTTGGCATAAGTTTAGTGACTTAAAAGAACGCTTATTCGAAAATTTCAATGCCTAGCCCATTCTGCCATCAAAGGTCGCATGACCTCCGCGAACTTCACCAATTAGAGCTGGGTTCTTTGTCACCAACACATTTTGGCCTAAACCACCACGAAACCCTCTCTGTTTCGCCCAGTCAACCTCCAATAGATGTTGTGACCACAAGTCGAGGCTGCACAAGCCTCCGCCCGACATTTGCCGCCGCCATAACCTCGAGGTTGCATCTCAAGTTTGAGGTCTCAGAGGCCGTGCGACCTCGACTCGGAGTCGCAACCTCAATTAGATGTCAACCTGAGCGACAAATAGATGGAGACAGAGAGTTGTGACGATAAGGATGGTGACAGTGATAACAATAGAGATGGTGCCGGTGACGATGGATAGCAGAAGGAAGAAGAAGGATGAGGAAAAATAAAAAAGGAAAAAGAAAAGGGCATAAAATGAATTTCCTTTGATAATTTGATATCGAAATGACATAACTTTTGTTGAATAAGCAAACCTCATTTTCCGATCAAGCGAAGTAAGTCAGGCCAAAGCAGACTAATGCAATTCATTTGAAGAGAGTAACGCAATAAATAACGTTTTTTAAAAAAATTAAAGTACTTGGTTTAATAAAAGGCCATGTGCTCAGATTGAAAATCGATTAAACGTACAATTGCTTGTAATGTTATTATAAAAAAATTAATATCATGAAAAATCCTAAATCTCAAATTCCACCAAATTTTTTTTGATATAGTTGTGATAAATTTATTTTTTATTGAATAAATATCATGAAAAATTACAAGTTGGTAAATCTGTGATAAAAAAAAAGGTAAAAATCTAAAATTTGTGCACTTGTCAATTATCACATCTCATTTAACTCAATTGCACCTTCAAACACCAATTATTGAACTCCGCACAACCTCACAAGAAGTTCCTTCAATAAGTCACGGTACAAAAGTTCGAATGGAAAAAACTATTTGGGCTCCAACCAACGAAAATATATCATCAAGTTTGAACATATGAGAACACAGCCAGGACCCCGACCACGTCCCTGATACACGCATCAGGAGTAAACGTGGAGCCCAAATTTTGTTCACGTAAGAGTATTTTCGCTGCCGATCAATACCAAATCTTTCACACTTGATGAATCTATAATGTTCTTCACACAGCAGCACCGCCGCAACTTGAGGAACTCTAAGACGGGACTTCCCGTGAAGATTCGCCCGAGCATATCATCATCCAAATCCGCATCTTCGATCGACAGGAACTTAAGACAAGGCCACCAAACAGTCTCATCTGACCAGAAACTGCACCGACTTCGAGGCCCACTAACCAACTCGAGCAATACAAGAATGGTCTTGGATCATGCTTTGTCCATGGATCGTGTCACATGCCTCTTGAACCAACCATTGAGTTGATCAGGCATTGATTTGCTGCGAGTTTCACTCTAAATTGGGCCCTCATATCTGGTTGTTGCTTTGCTTCTCAGTCCCCCATGACCCCAAACTCCCACTCCACTCCAACCCAGCAATGACGCTCACCACCGCCGCCCTCTCCCTCCTCCTCCTCCTCCTCCTCCTGCCGCCGCCCCCCTCCGCCGCCGCCGCCGAGCCGCCCCTCGACTCCCTCCTCCCCTCCGACGCCATCGCCCTCCTCTCCTTCAAGTCCAGCGCCGACCTCGACAACCGCCTCCTCTTCGCCCTCAACGAGCGCTTCGACTTCTGCCAGTGGCGGGGCGTGAAGTGCGCCCAGGGCCGCGTCGTCCGCCTCGCCCTCCCGTCCTCCGGCCTCCGCGGCTCCCTCGCCGCCGCCACCCTCTCCCGCCTCGACCAGCTCCGCGTCCTCTCCCTCCGCAACAACTCCCTCTCCGGGCCCCTCCCCGACCTCTCCTCCCTCCCCAACCTCCGCTCCCTCTCCCTCGGCCTCAACTCCTTCTCCAGCCCTTTCCCCTCCTCCCTCCTCTCCCTCCGCCGCCTCCGCGTCCTCGACCTTGGCCACAACACCTTCGCCAGCCCGATCCCCGCCCAGATCACCGCCCTCGACCGGCTCGACACCATCCTCCTCGACGGGAACCGGTTCGCCAGGGCGCTGCCGCCCCGCAACCAGACCCTGCTCAAAGCTTTCAACGTCTCCGGGAACAACCTCACCGACCCCATCCCCGCCACGCGGACCCTGTCCCGGTTCGACCCGTCGGCGTTCGCCGGGAACTCGGGGCTCTGCGGCGAGGTGACCAACAAGGCGTGCGCGTCGGGTGCCCCTTTCTTCGGGCCCACCTCCTCGTCCTCCGGCGGCAATGGGAGCAGCTCCGTGCCGGCTCCGCTGGCGCAGAGCGCGCAGCCTCAGAACGGCGTCGTCGTGTCGCCTGCGTCTTCGTCGCGGAGGAAGCCCAAGAGAACCGGCGCGATCCTGGGCTTCGCGCTCGGGGTCATACAGCTGGTTTCGGCATTGTTGATCGTCTTCATCCAGTGCAAGGCCCAGAAACGCCACACCCACGCGAGCCGGAAAGAGCCCGCGGAGCCCGAAGAGCCCGTTGTTCAAGCGAGAGCCGTGAGTCCTGCCGCTCCGAACTTGATCACGGAGCAGCGAGAGAAGTACAACAGCAAGATTCAAGAGGCTCGGCAGAGAGTTCAGAGGAGTGGGTGCTTGGTGTTTTGTGCAGGAGAGTCGCAGCTGTTCACGCTGGAGCAGCTCATGATAGCATCCACCGAATTGCTCAGCAGAGGCACGATCGGGACGACGTACAAGGCCGTGCTCGACAACCAGCTGATCGTGACCGTGAAGCGCTCAAAGCGGGCAAGACGGCGGGCACCAGCGAGGAGGCGTTCGAGGGGCACATGGACTTCGTGGACTGGTTGAGGGGCCCGAATTTGGTGCCCATGAGGGCTTTCTTTCGGGCCAAAGGGAAGAGGCCTGTGGTCTTCGATTATCAACCCAATGGCAGCCTTTACAATCTCATTCACGGTATACACATTTTACTTATTTTGCGAATACCATTTTGATCATTGATTCGATTCTTTTAGCATGTACGAGACGTTTTGTTTCGTTCATTGAGCATCAATAAGTTTGGCTTGGTTTCTTTTGAGGTCTCTCTTTGTTGGGTTTGTCGGATGAGTAGTATTAGGAGACTTTTATAAGTGTTCAGTTACATCAAAGGACCTACTTGGGAAGATGGTTTGGCGTCTGCATTCGGTTAGAGCCTGCCGTTTGTTTGTCAGTGCAGTGGGGTGGTTCCCGGGGTGCTATTTTTCCATTATTGGCCATGTTTTGGAGTACGTGCCGCAACACGTTGCCGCTTTTTCGAACTCTCATTTATGCATTTTCCTTCTCTCTTTTAAGGAAGAAGAGACATTTCTTGTTGACTTCTTGAGAAATGCTGGAAATACGGAGTAGATTATCAAATTCAGTTTAGTAATGGGGGTGCACTCACTAGTATTGTCGCCTTCAACAACTCAAGCTCAACCTTTGGTTTGGTTAGATCAGCAACTCAACCACGATCGATAAATGGAAAATATCTTATGAGTTTTCATCCAACAATGTGTGAAATGCGAAGAAAAAAAAGATTTGAGACACCTAGGAAGGTGATCGATGGTACCTACATGGATTAAGAAGCCCATTCATTTGGAATGTTTCCATAAGCGATCGTGTACTTGCTGTTACGTGCCTCAATGCCAAGATGATGAGAAATTGTTAGCATACTTTCATTTTGTCAAGAGGTATCAAAGATGCGGAAAGAGGCATTTCAATAAGAAATATTAGAGATGCGAGTAGAGGCATTTCATTAATAAAATGAGATTTACAATGTGTCCAATAACTTCTTAACATTCCTTCTAAAAGAAAACAAATATTGGTCTAAAAGATTATTCTCAGCAATACACTGTTTTTTTTATTGCAATTTGCTCGTCGATCTCCGTTTGCTGTCGATCACATTCTTTTAGAATCTTGTCATAGTCTTTGAAGTGCCTCTTCAAAAGTTGTCCTTTCTTTTCCTTGTTGGACCTTTTGATGGCAAGTTGGCGATCGACTTCAGCTAGTTGTTCTTGAAGTTTCCTCTTCTCCTCCAGAAGTTTAGCCTCCTCATCGAGAACGACTTAGAAGGGTTGGCGACTTTCCTTTGTCGTGGTTTTTTGTTCCGCTAGCTGGATTTTCAAGGCATTATATGTTCTTTCCTTCATTGTCGACACAGCGATCTTGTCATAATTTTTCTTGAACTTAGTATTCCTTCCGTTGAAGAGAATCAAGAATTCTTCACACTCCAATTGGAATCCAGGGGTCCTAGGAAAATACTCCTTGCCAGTATTCAATTTCGAGAGTAGAGCTTTAACTTTGGCTTTCATGCTTGGTTCAGAGATGATTTCCGAGAATCTACCCTCGGTGAGTGCATAGAACTCTACCCATTTGGCTCTCACAACATCAGCAGTAGCAGGGGACAATGAACCAGAGTCAGTTTGAAGATTGTCACTAGGACATCTTGAATCTATCCAATTCAGAGCATTGTCGATCTTCTCCAATTCAGCCATATCAAAGTCAGAAGAAGCAGCAAAAAACTCTTCAATCTTATCTGGCTGTGCACTTAATGTATCAGTGGCCAATTCTAGTGCTAATCCAATGGTTGCTCTCGGTTGTGTCGACATGTTGACAGGTAGAATCATCGATGGCTGTGGATTTGATGGACCAGTTGAAGCGACAGGTGCCTCTGGTGCAGAAATTTGAATCTTTGAAGAAGATGACACTGATGGCCACACAGCGGTGTCAGTTCCTGAACCTGTAGATGGAAGGTAAGCAGGAAGGTTGATCTCACATATTCCATTATCTAGATTACCAATACCTAATGTGTTGTTACTAAAATCACTACCATCAGAATCATAGTCACTGCAATCATTGCCATCATAGTCACTATAATCGCAACCTTGTTCTGCTGGTACATGCGGTGGTTGAGCTTCTGGGATTGGACCTGAGGAGCTGAATCGACATCAGCAGCAACACATTCTTCAGGCAAATTTTGCTCGACATTGATATTGGCATTGATGTTAATATTCGATGAACCTGCTCCATGCCCATTAATAATACTGACAACGTCAACATTGATGTCTTCAAGGTTAGGCACGACATCTCTGTCTTTAACGTCTGTACTAATGTCGACTCTCGATGAAGATAGCCCCACACCCTTCTTCCCCCTGAAAAAGGGGGCAGGATTTTCTTCTCTTTCTTCTTCTCGCCTTTCAACAATCCTGATTCCTGTCAATCGTTTGCACGCTACTTTAGTAGGAGTCATCTTTGTACGTTTTACTACCACCGCATAAAATAAAACATGACGGCGAATTAGACCAAAAAGGGAAGGATGACATCGAAGCAAAAGGGTCCTTACCGGATTTCTTCTTCGCATGCATTTGTAAGGTTCCATTCTCTTGACTAATCAAGGAACTCTTTATGAGAATTTGTATCTCAATAGCCGTGTCAAAACTACAACCATTAAGAACTTTCTCCTTGTACTCTGAACTCCGCCTGCTGGGAAAACAGGTGCTGTCGAAAAAAATCTCCTTCGCATTTTGCAGCAAACTTTCCCATTCATGTTCTGCACTACCACATACAGAAGAACCAAACACCTCAAGTGCTGAAGGAAGTCCTTTAGCATAGTGTAGAGCCCTGTGTCACGGGCCAAAAGATGGACGACCCGAGAGGTTCCTCAGAGTCGACCCCGACTCGCCCGTGGACCTCCTACTCTCACTCGGATTCCCACCAAGCTTTCTCCCCGAAGATTGCAAGGGAAGACGAAACCGTCATTGAGTCATATTATGGGAGTCTGTTCCTTTTATTTATGTCGGTAGACGGTAGTTAGACATTATGTCGGTAGTTGAGGCTGTGCGATCTCGCCCGTCGGATGAAAAGTAGATCAACGGATGTAAACCGAGGCCCTCAACTATAAAAGGGGTGTCCTCCCTCATTTTGTAATCATCCAATCCACCATTTCAGTAATACAAAGTTCCATTCCTTTCAGAGCTCCTCTCTCTAACTTTCTCTCTCAACGATCCGGGTAAGCAAGCGAGTGAGCGCTGATCGAGCAAGGCTTGGCTTGGGTGATCCAAAGTTGCCCGAGTCGCCGCGCGGTCACGATCTCAATCGATCGGCCCGTGACAAGTGGTATCAGAGCAAAAGAGAGTTCCGTTCGAGAGACCAAGGAGCGCCAACTATTCGAAGGAATGTCGAGCCAAGAAGCTGTCATGGATGGAGAGGCCGCACAAGTCAAGGAGACCCGCGGCCGTGCAAAGAAAAGAGACACCTCGATGGACATCGTAGCTGTGTTCGATGAGAAGATCGGGAACTCGAACTCATGGAAGGTCTTGACGATGTGCGAGACCGGATCATGGAGGTTGAGAGTTCGCTCCGTGAAGACTTCACGACCGGCCTCAACGAAGCTACCGCGCCCTTACACGACAAGGACGAAGCCCTCGAAGCATCGATCGATGTGTTGAAGGAGCGCGTCCAAGTGGTCGAGGAAGAAGCTCCGCATAGGGACGAGGTCGAAGCCATGAAGGCCGAGATCCAAGAGCTCAAGACCGAGCTCGCCCTGTGCAAGCTGAGCATCACCAATGGTGCTGTGCCTACCCAAGCGATACCCAAAATTGAGGTGCCAAAGCTGAAAGAGTTCAAAGGAGAACGATCCGCCAAGGAGGTGGACAACTTCGTCTGGAGCATGGAGCAATACTTTGGCCCCGTCAACATACACGACGAGTCGATCAAGGTACGAACTGCTTCCATGTTCCTGTCTGATACGGCTATGCTTTGGTGGCGCAATAGGTGTGATGAGGTTTGACGCGGCGCCAATCCCGTGTGCACATGGGACGACTTCGTGCGAGAATTCCGGGACTACTTTTTCCCCGAGTTCGCTCAACAAGAGGCCCGTAGCAAGCTCCATCGCCTCGAGCAAAGAGGCGCGATCCGAGAGTACGTGAAGGAGTTCACGGAGCTCAAACTCCAAATTCGCAACCTAAGCGAAGAGGAGGCTCTTGGAGCGTTCATGGATGGACTGAAGCCATGGGCACAACTCGAGTTGAAGCGGCGGGACATGAGTAGCCTTGCGCGAGCACTTAGCGTGGCCAAGTCGCTCATCGACCTCACCAAGACCGAACCAAGGAGTCGACCGAGGGATTGGAGGACAGATCGCCCTTGCGAGGATGAAGCGCGAAGCACTCCCCGAGGCACGCACGATCAAGGCGGCCGAGCCAAAGCATGGGGAGAAGGAACTTCCAAGCCATCCTTCCAAAGGGGTCGACCACCGACGGACTACACGAGTAAGTTCGATCAACCCCCGCCTTCTCCTTGCTTCATTTGCCAAGGTCTGCACTGGACCCAAAAGTGCCCGAAGAAGGGTCGAATCAATGCCCTCCTTGCCATCGAGGAAGAAAAGGAGGAGCCTAAAGAAGATAAGCGGCAAATCCGACTTGGAACCATGAAGATGATCAATTCCGTCCAAGCTCGGTCCCCAACCAAAGAAAAAGAAACTGTGGTGGACTCAAAAATGTTCTTCGTGCAAGTCAACGTGTGCGGCCAACCACTATATGCCTTGGTCGACACGGGTGCGTCGAACATGTTCATGTCAAAGGAAGTGGCGAAGGCCTTGAACCTTCGCGTGGAGCCGACCGGGAGTACCTTCAAACCGGTCAATTCGGAGGGCGTCCGTGGCGTAGGATCGACTTCGGATGTGGACGTCAAAATTGGTGATTGGAGAGGCAAGATGGACTTCGAGGTAATCCCTCTTGATGATTATGATCTCATCCTTGGCATGCAATTCTTTAATAGCGTGAGATCCTTGATCGACATGAGGACCAAGTGCCTTGTGATCCTCGATCCGGATTACCCGATGACGGTCCCCATGATCAAAGGGATGGTTGACACCAAGACCATCGCGTCAATCCGACGCCTCGACAAGAGCTTGAAGGCCGTCATGCACATCAACAAGCTGTCCGAGGTGAAGCCAAAGGTCAAGTTGGATCCTACTCTGACTCATGCCATGCCCATCCAAGCGCTCTTCCTCGAGGTTGAGTGCGCGTCGCGTGCTCCGCTCAAGCCGAAGGCTGAGCCGCGTGCAAAGTCCGACTTCATCATCGAAGGTTGCGGCCCTTCGTTCATGAGCGTCCGAGCGAAGTGGAACAAACACAAGAAAGCTCGTGCCAAGGCCCGCAAGGCTGCCCGTCAAGCTAAGAGCGACGAGGACGTCGCTCAATTGAGTGGGGGAGAATGTCACGGGCCGAAAGATGGACGACCCGAGAGGTTCCCCAGAGTCGACCCCGACTCGCCCATGGACCTCCTGCTCTCACTCGGATTCCCACCAAGCCTTCTCCCCGAAGATTGCAAGGGAGGACGAAACCGTCATTGAGTCATATTACGGGAGTCTGTTCCTTTTATTTATATCGGTAAACGGTAGTTAGACATTATGTCGGTAGTTGAGGCGGTGCGATCTCGGTAGTTAAGGCGGTGCGATCTCGCCCGTCGGATGAAAAATTGATCAACGGATGTAAACCGAGGCCCTCAACTATAAAAGGGGTGTCCTCCCTCATTTTGTAATCATCCAATCCACCATTTCAGTAATACAAAGTTACATTCCTTTCAGAGCTCCTCTCTCTAACTTTCTCTCTCAACGATCCGGGTAAGCGAGCGAGTGAGTGCTGATCGAGCAAGGCTTGGCTTGGGTGATCCAAAGTTGCCCGAGTCGCCGCGCGGTCACGATCCCAATCGATCGGCCCGTGACACCTGTCTATCAGATCTCTTCTTATTACTTTTTTTATTTCAGTACTTGGAAAAGCATGCCGGCAAAAAAGGTCAAGAGATTCGTTGTTTCTGAGAGTTCTAACTTCATAGATATAATTACAATCTCCCTGAGCAGTTAGCAGATCAATTTCTCTTGTTGTGACAATTATTATACTTCCTTTACCGAACCACTCACAATCTCTGGCTAAAACATTTAACTGGTGTGCATCATGAACATCATCAAGAACAATGAAAACTTTCTTATTATGAAGTCTATCTTGAATCAACCGACTTCCACCATGAACATTAAGATTATTAATTCCTTTCCGAGTAGCTCCCATAGCAAGTTTTTTCTACAAACCAAGCAAATCATTGGAATTTTTGGAATTTTCTCCAACAACCAAGAAACTAGAACCTTGATAGTCCCTAAAAACATCATTATAAATGGCTTTAGCAATGGGTTGTCTTCCCTACACCTTCAGGTCCCCACAATCCTACCATAAGAACATCTTCCTTGGACCATAAATTTAAGATACTTTTAAGCTTATGTACTCGGCAATCTATCCCAACAAGAAACTTGGCTACATTTAATGGCACTTGATCTAGCTGAGACGAGATCTCCTGTACAATACGTTGTATAATCCCCGCTTCACATCTGGCAATGGTAAATTGGTAAGTTCATTGAAATTGTTTTTAGAGCAATCCAAAGAAATGAATAAATATTCAAAGAAAATCACCGAGGAAGAAACTAGTCCACGATATTTTTGAAGATTAATGTCCAAATATGTTTAACTAGCAAAATGCCCGTGTTTGCACGAAAGACCCTACAACTCACAATAAATGTGGTGGAGCCGGGGAGCGCAAGCTTCGTTTACTAACTGCTTGTCCGAATTGGAAAGCCAAAGTCCACGAAAATATACTTCTATAGATTTCTGAGTTAACCTTTTTTCTAAGATTAAATTTTAATCTTCTTCTTGAGCTATTGTTGATGCTCCTGGTATTGGTCAGGTTACTGCAAAACGGCATGGAAATGTGCATGTGATTTAGCCAGAATGCTTGAACTCAAATGATGTAACTTGTCTGTTGTTTCAAATAAAAATGATCCTTGATTAATGGCATAAAAAATTAGGACATATTAGTATGGGCTCTATCTCAAAGCTTTCTAGGCTTAGTTCGGTCCGTGGCTTACCTAATTTTAAATATAATAAGGATCGAGTTTGTGATGCTTGGGTTAAAGAAAAATAAACAAAAATGTCTTTTAAATCTAAGAAGCACGTTAGCACCTCTTAACATTCGGAATTGCTACATATGAATTTTTTCATCCTTCGAAATCTTTCTATCGTTGGCCTTAACTCGTAATTTTTGAATCTTTTAATGTCGATCTTGGGACTCCTAGAGTTCTAACCCACTGCGAATTTGAAAAACAAGGCTGGGTACCCTGCTAGCCAGATGCCCGGCCAATTTACTTCCGGACTCTGGGCTCCTATAGCTTTGTAACTTGGATTTGTCTGCTCAATCCAACAAGTGTCCAGGCCATTTTTAGTCGGACACCCGGAACTCTCGATTGAAGAACTTTTAGCCATTTGATGTGTTAATACCGACTGGTTGAGTAAGGTACCTCCCCTCCCCCCCCCCCCCCCCCCCCCTCTCTAAGGTAGCTCATTGTTTTGGGTAATTATGTAACTACCAATAGTCGCAAGATCCCTCTAGTATACGCTTCGCAATCAAATTCTTAAGAGATGAATCTTGTAAGAGTGTTGCTTTATAAAAGAGGCACCGTACTTGTAATGGAGTGATGGCTCCATTGTATACCGACTTTTGTATAAGGTTTCAAGTGTAGTGGATGAAGCATAACTCTAGAACGGTCTTAAGGAGTGGAGTGGGCATCAGTTTAGGCTGAACCATTATATATCGGCTAAGCATTCCTCTGTCTCTACCTCTTATTTACGTGCATATTATGAGTTTCACAAATTGCTTTTGCCAAACTTAAATTTATGTGAATACACTGGATATTGCAGTGCATATTCTACATATTTGGGCCAAAAGTTGATACATCCCGTCAATACAATTCTTGATTAGAGGGTGGACCGGCCCAACTTGGACCATGCTCACCCCTAGCCCAATGCCATTGTCACTTCTTTGGCCACAAAAATAATAATAATAATAATAACAAAATCTATTTCTTTTGTAGTACTTAAATAAAATTTGGGCATTTTCAATTGAGTAATGAACGAACGCGGGGCCAGTTTACCTCCAAACATCCAGCTCCTGCAGTTTTGGATTTGGACTTGTCCGCCCAATTCAGCTAACCATTTGAAGTGCTTTTAATGGCTATTTGACTTTGTTCTTTTCCCCTATAAATAGAATAACTCATTGCCTTGGGTAATATTGCAAAATCCCTCTTGCATACACTTTGCAATCAAATTCTTGAGAAATCAATGTGAGAGCAGTTCTTTGTAAAAGAGTGTGCCGTGTTTATAAATGAATGTGGGCTCCATCGTGAACCAATCTATGTACAAGGCTTCAAGTATAGTTGATTAGGCATAATCCCGAATAGTTTCTGGAAATGGAGTTGGCACTGATTCGGACCAAACCACTATAAAGCAGTTCCGCATTCCTCTGTCGCTACTCCTTTTTTATTTATATGCATATAACGAGTGTAATAAATTGCTTAACTTATATTTGTGCGTAAATGCTTGATACTAGGAGCATATTCTATATTTGGGATTGTGCACGTTTACTTGACTTTTTAGAGCTAAATTCATGGCATTTGATAAATTAAAAGAGTTAATGATACATTTTCATCGCAATACATAATTAAACAATAGTATGCTCAACAAGTATCAGAGGAGGAATCTGATACATTCATGCACCAAATGTGGAGAGGCACATGTAACTTGTTGCCTTTTTTCCCACATTTCACAAAGCAATGGTCAACAAACAATTTTATAACCTTCTGTAATGGAAATAGAACAAGCTTTATATCCAGTTGAAAATAATACAATTGGTTCTAATGTAAAAATTCAAAAAAATGAGAAATTTTTTAGAACACATGTAAATGATTAATTGGTGCGTCAATAGTTTATTTTCTATTAATTTGGAGTAAAGGATTTTTTGCTTGGGTGGGGCTTTTTCATTGGATGCTTCTTTTGGGAACCCACTTGCTTAGTGGCGTTGCTTTCGGTCAAATCAAAGTGCAAATCATTTCCAACACAATTGGATACTTCATTAGAAAGTCTTTGTCTAGGTGCGAAGAATATGTATTCAAAGTTCATAAGAGGATTTTCGCGTTTGGATTTCAATGAAAAACGGCACTTCAAAAGTATATACCGTCCACTAAGGTTGGATGCTCTATGTGATTTGATCATATCTCACCTGTTTTTATTTGTTGTTTTCTCTTAGTGGAAAGCACAAGGATATATTTGCTCACTTTTGTGCTAGCCTCCCTCCACACCATTTTGCTCTGGAAAGAAAAATTATCGAAGTCTATTTTGACGAGCAGGTGGCCCCCACCACCTTGTACCTTCTACATGCGAATCCAAGGCTTGGTTCTAGTGGTTCATTTCCATTACATTTTTTATTCTTTTTTTTTTAATTAACAGAAAGGCTTCATAGTTATTATTCAGGAATATTCTAAAAAAGAGCATAGAGTAGAGTCATTTATTTGAAAAGTGGCTCAAAGTAGACATTATTTCAAATAATAATTTAAAATGACTAAATCAATCTCACATAAGTACTTGAACTCACTAATCGGCAAAATATTTGCGAGCATGTGATTTTTTCAAACACTAGAATATGGATACTTTGTTTCTTCCCATTTTCCTCCTTTGCTTTTGGTCTTCGTTTCTTTCAAGAGAACAAGACAAAGCTCGTACAAGGACCACCTCTTCGTTAATTAGACGCTCCCATGTAGCCTATGTAGACTTATACCAACACGTGACACGCGATACACGACATGATACGACATGTCAATACATCATTTCTAAAAAATACAGTATTGCGACATGTTGGGATATGTTATATATTAAATATAATTTTCATATATAAATGATAAATTATCATTTAAATTCATAAATAAATAAATCATAAAAAGAGTCTAAAATGAATTTACATACTCCAAATTCACTTTGTTGTGCTCATTTGTGTTAGGAAAGTATTTCCTAAATTATTTTAGTCTTTCTTGATCTCCCCATTTTTGTATGGAGAAATTTGAGTAGGATCTTCATTGAACTATTGATGACTATAATACCTTATTTAATAAAATAAAAAAATAGAAAATCATAATAAGTAAGAGGAATATTATATTGTCATGTCAAAAAAAGAATAACTAATAAAGTAATAATGTCATACAATTTTAGAATGACTTCTTAACCCATTCAAATATTCACAAGATTTTATTTTTGTGGTGCATATCAACATCAAACTTTTCTTAATCAGTGCACTTTTTTATGCACATAATAGGTGATGGGAAGAAAAGATGAAATAACAAAAACCTCGTCAAAGATTTGCCAAGATAAAATCGCAATTACACTCCAAATCCGAACATCTAAATTATGTAACTAAATTAAATGAAAAAAATTAAAAGAAAATAAAATTCATTCATTTTTGGACGACAAAAACTTTAATATCATCCATAGTGTGTTTAAGATTAAATATCAGCGGCGCACAAAGAAAGGGAGTCCTTCGTTTAAGGGCCACAGAAGCCTGTGGATGCGCGCTTGATCTTCGACACCAAATCAATCTAACTACAAGCTCGGCCTCCTCCTTCCCTACGCTCCTCACTCTCGCGGCCTTCCTCCGCAAGCCACGGCTTCCGCACCGACGGTCCAACGCTGAATCGCACCTGACTCGCCGGCTTCCACCCAGAGGCAAGGAAGAAAGGGACCGTGCGCCGCCGCCGGATCTAGATAAAGTGATGAGGAGAGAGAATAGGCACCGAGGCGGCTGTAGGCTCAGCATTTGCGATGCCTCGTTTCCACCTCTTGGCTAATGAGGATCAGCTGGTCGGAGCTTAACAGCGATGGCGGCCAATGCGCATAACTCGTCGAGCTCCTTCGATGCGGGCAAAGAAGGTCAGCAGCGACGGTGGGGAGGTGGAGGAAGACGGCGGAGGCTAGTTGGGATGGAGTGGCGCTTTATCTTCTATTGCGATGGAGGGAGGAAAAAGGAGATGATTAGTTTGGGTTTTTGGTTACTTATTTTTGTTACTTTTATTATTTTTCATGTATTTATATTTTGACCTCTCAAGTATTGAAATTTTTTAAAATTGACCTTGTACACTTCGGAATCGTGTGTCAGATTTCTAGGCTCGCGTGTCGGAGTACATTGGGGAGAGTTGATTGCATGTCAGATTTTTCAAGATTTATTGACCACATGTCGGAGTGTCAAACATGACACGAAAGTTTCTGGAGAATATTGGTGCTTCTTAAACTACGAGTCACTTTTCAGCCAATTTTCCTTCAATTTGATTATGTAGTCTCCAAAATGCGAAATTGCTTTTCTTCAACAATTGATTTATTATCTCTTTTATATAAAATGGTGAGTCTAAGTGATATATTTGTCAAATGTTACTCATGCTGACACTAAGCACCCCTTAAAATGAGATGCGGAACAAGTGGGAACCAAAATTTGGCGCAAAATCATTTACTTTAAGGTAATTTTTTTTTTATACTAACCCACGTTTACTTGTATCGACACACACTCGCACCTCGATTCATACATCCTTGCCCGTCACTTTTATAAAAATAGGAAGGAGTAAGAAACAAAAGAAGATAATTTGTAGTGTTGTCTCTTGGCTCTCAATCCTGTTTTTAAGGCTTTTTGATAGCACTATTTTTTATTTTAGAGACTCAGTTTGGTGATGATGGTATGTGGGGAAGTTCAATTTGCTGTTTCTAATGGATTCTGGTGGATTGAATGTAACGTAGCATGTGGTTCATACCTTTTTTCTTGTGTCCGGTGGATTCTGTTCCCAATGAGCTACCACTTTTTCTTGTGTCTGGTGGATTCTCTTCGCAATGAGCATAGGAAATTGCAAAAGTTGCTTATGAAATGTGGATTTTTGACCAGTCCAACACATCAAGACAACCATACTCAGACCTCCCAATCAAGCATGTGGCTCGCCGAATCGATAATGGAGCACCAAGCACATGATCCCCAAAGAAATAATATCATCATCTCCGAGGGTCCACACTTCTCTTAGCCAAATGAATCTAGTCAAGTATGGTTCAGAGGTTGTCTCACCAGTTGGGCCTTTAAGTATTGTCAATCTAGGACAAAACAACAGTTGCCAGCCGGGAAAAGTGCCAAAAAAGTCCTAAACCTTTTGCCTTTGTGCCAATTTAGTCCTAAACCTTTTTTCGGTGCCAATTCAGTTCTAAACCTTTTTAAGTTGTGCCAATTCAGTCCTTTCCGGCAATTTTGATTTGATTTTGCTGACTGGACGCCGGCCGGCTGACGTGGCCTGATCGGCGCTGACGTGGACAACTTTTAATAATTTTTTAATTTTTTTTAATTTTTTATTTTTTAAATATTTTTTAAATATATATATTTTATTTTTATTTTTGTCTTTTTCCTCCAGCCGGTCGCCGGGGTCCGGCGACCGGCCAGAGGCGATCGCCGGCGAGGGCGAGCCTCGCCCATGGCCGCCTCGCCGGATCCGGCCATGGGCGATGGGCGAGGCTCGCCTCGCCGGATCTGGCGAGGTCGAGCCTCACCGGCCCTCGCCCGACCTCGCCAGATCAGGCCATAGGCGAGGCTCGCCCTTGCCAGCCTCGCCCATGGCCGCCTCGCTGGATCCGGCCATGGGCAATGGGCGAGGCTCGCCTCGCCGGATCTTGCGAGGTCGAGCCTCGCCGGCCCTCACCCGACCTCGCCAGATCAGGCCATGGGCGAGGCTCGCCCTCGCCAGTCTCGCCCATGGCCGGCGAGGGCCGGCGAGGCTCGACCTCGCCAGATCCGGCAAGGGCGAGCCTCGCCCATGGCCGCCTCGCCGGATCCGGCCATGGGCAATGGGCGAGGCTCGCCTCGCCGGATCTGGCGAGGGCGAGCCTCGCCCATGGCCGCCTCGCCGGATCTGGCGAGGGCAAGCCTCGCCCATGGCCGCCTTGCCAGATCAGGCCATGGGCGAGGCTCACCCTCGCCAGCCTCGCCGGATCTGGCGAGGTCGAGGCGAGGCGAGCCTCGCCCATGGCCAGCGAGGGCCGGCGAGGCTCGACCTCGCCAGATCCGGCGAGGTCGGCCTTGCCCTTGCCGAAGGTCGCTTCTGGCCGATCGCCGGACCTCGGCGACCGGCTGGAGGAAAAAATAAATTAATTAAAAAAAATATTAAAAGTATTTAAAAAATATTTAAAAAATAAAAATAAATTAAAATATTATTAAAAGTTGTCCACGTCAGCGCCGATCATGCCACGTCAGCCGGCCGGCGTCCAGTCAGCAAAATCCGGCTAAAATTGGCCGGAAAGGACTGAATTGGCACAACTTAAAAAGGTTTAGGACTGAATCGGCACCAAAAAAAGGTTTAGGACTAAATTGGCACAAAGGCAAAAGGTTTAGGGCTTTTTTGGCACTTTTCCCGTTGCCAGCCATTATGGCCATTGAATAATCTCATCTGGACAGAATCATCTCAAGTGCGCTTTCGCTTTTATTAAATAAAGCAAATTGAAGTAGCAAAGTTGCCTCCACTCTTCATAGAAAATAAGCGCACAATACTTTCAAACCGGCATGTACGCCAATTTCCCACTGGGTTCGAATTCGAAAGGAAAAGAAACACAAGCCGTATTATCATTCGTTTCTTTATACGGTCTTCGTTTGAGCATCTACAGAATTTTCATCAAATCATAATCCGTCTTGACAACTTCCATAATAATTACCAACACAAAGATTTGCCTTGATAGATATCGAACATTTGGTGCTAGAAGTGTGTAGGAAGGACAAGAGATAGACTTTGAGTTTTTCACATGGGATAGATTTTTGTTTAGACGGTTTAGGTGGGCAGGTTGGATTGGTTTTCTGTCAATTTCTGAGGAGATTTATTCTGAAGATCTAAAACGATTTCGTGCTAATTTGATGTGACGATTTATGAATCCTTTGTGAATGGAATATCGATTACTCTTAAGCATTAATCTAAGGGAGATTGGAGGCACTTAGCTGTTGATGATACTTATATGTCTATGACAAATAATATTTTTTTCTGAACAAGTGAGGCAATCAGTTCAGGATCCTAAGAGGCGACATTTGGATGTCAATATGCGCATTATCCAGATGATTGTGATATATTGCCTGCTTTGCATTTCTGGCCATAGAACTAATTCGTTTGAGGAACAAACCAAGCTAACGTTCAAGGTCAACAATGGTTATACGGTCTCCCTGTGCCACCTAATCCGTGATAGTATGATGAAATGCCCTGGCCCAAAAGGACAGGATTTTCCGCATGGGATGGCCTTCAGATGGATGATACTTTTGATGTCGATCTCGAGGGTGAGACTCCTAGAGTTCTAACCGACCGCCAATCTATTGGACAGTCTACACTAAATGTTTTGACATCAAGGAGAGAAGTTTGGATGAGAAAGAATGATTGGGATGGCCGACTTGAACCAGAGGGGCATCGCCACCATCGTCACAAAAGGCGAGCCGACGAAGTTGACACGAGGACGAAAATGAAGATGATCCATCGGTAAGAGGCTCCCTCCACCAAGCTTACTTTACACATGATTGAAATTTCACCAATGACTTAAATTGCATCAAGAAAGTTTTTTAATTATGTTTTCCTCGTTTATATATGTAGAGGGACTTTCTACATCTGGATTTTCTGTTTGATTAATTTTATGTGATTTTGTTAGCATAAAAAAGGAAGAGATTCATGACCCTAATTTAATTTTTATGATTAAAATTCTCACCTAAATATGTTATTGATTATTTGGAATTATAGATGTTGTATTTAAGCATTTTTTGGAGAGTTTCGAAAGGGTAAAACAGACCATCTTTGAGTACCATTTACTCAACAAAGCTACCGACCATTTGTCCAAGCAATTCCAGCATGCATGAATTTTTCCATCTGTGCATCCATAATTGATGCATTATAAACGTGGGATCATCTAACATTCGATTGAGGGCATCCAACACAAATTTATTTTCTCATTTCCTCACTTCTAATTTCTGATTCATATGAAAACAAAGTCATCTCCACATCATTCTTTCTAGCAGAAAAATAATCACAACTCCAGCAATGTTACCTTCTCAAATGGTACCTAACCCGAACTTCACATATTTTCAAATGCAAAACCTTCCCCCCATGCTCTGTCGTCTCTCTTGCGATTAGTTAGGCTCCATTAGAGTCTTCCACTAAGTACTGTTTTCAAGAGTTGACTTTAACTTTCCAACCATTGTCGGAACTTCTAGACCTGTGAAGAACATAAGTCATACTAGATCAACATAAAAACGAACAACATAATGATGTTAACAGATACCTACCAACAGACTCTGCCTCCCAAACACAATAAGAACAATTCTCATTTAGACTAGTCTACAGGACACGACTATATTACACCAAGGGACAGCCGCATTCCTTCCAAAAGTTTTTACAATAGATTGAAGGTCACTTTGCTTTGGAACAAGCTGCTACATATCTTAAAAACAAATAATAGAACTAAATTCACGAAACTAGTAGTCAAAACGTGTAATTCCTTGAATTAAAAACAATGGGTTTGGTTTTTCTTGGGAGGAGGGGTTGGTTAATAGCTGGATTCGGGTAGGCAAAATCACAAACATCCGGTGGACGTCACACAGTGGGGTTTCTTCAGACTAAAGTGAAAAGGGACAAGCACTGGCGGAGGAGATGATCTTGTTCAGGCAGTTGTCAATGGCTTTCGAAGCTCTAAACTCTCAATCCGTGACTAAGTCATTATTCATAACAAAGCAGTCCAAGGGGACTCTATCACCCTCGCTCTCTGCCTCACCATTATCATTCCCGCCGCGGCACTGCAATATCCCCATTGTAATTGCGCCACAGCCTTCGCTCGAGCACAAAGCAAAACTCACGACGTGTAAAGGAACGTTTGGAAGAAGGCGAGAGGATAGAGTACCACGGCTGCAAAGGAGAATCGCGACGCACGAGAGATCAATCGAGCTTCTTTAAAGTCATCGGAAAAAAAGAGAGAGGAGGAAATACAGACGATGGAGACTTGAAGAAGACTGAAACGTTTGATCCGAGACCTGATCTTCAACTATCCTGAGTTGCTTTTTTTTCCCCCTTTTTTTCTATTATTTTTACAGACTTGGCGTTTACCAAGTGACGTGTCAAGTGCCCACGTAATTGGCCTCGTCAACCGTCACCTCATTTTGTATACCGTGAGGTAGTAAATTTTCAGTGGCTCTGGTCTCGTTAAACTAAAATTAGGTTGTTTGAGATTCAAATTGGCTATCAAAAGTTCAAGAACTAATGATACATTATAAAACCAAAATACCTTTCTATCTAACTTCTCACTCTTTTATCTGCTTTTTGATTGATAATTTTAAGCCATAATTCACGCACCCAACAATTCTCTTGGCATGTCAGCAATTTGATGGTAAAGCTTGCATCAACGCGGATTTCGATTTGGAATTTATTGAGTAGACATGTAACAAGTTATTCTAGAGCTAGCTCAATCTGGCATGTAGATTCGGCATATTCCTTCATCTTTGGAATGATTACTCTTATTGAATATCATATGGGGTTGGAAAACAAGTATATACTTGTATATCGCAAATCTACTTGAAAAATCATTATTCATTATAAGATATCGAGCATAAGATACAGGAATGGGTAACATCATGCATGTGCATTGAATATGGATTGGCACTTGTGTACAATGAGAACTAAAACCCACGCGTAACAATGTCGTGGAAGTCACCTCTTAAACCTCGTTAGGATGAACCATCAAATCCTCACATATTTTTCTGTACGTATGTTCTTAAAAAATTTGGATGTCGGTGAGATAGCCAGATTTACTCTTCTATTTTTTTTGTTGTTGCTGTTGGGGGGGACTGGGGAGGAAGAAAATCAAAGATGCTCAGAGATGGGGCCATTGGGAAATCAACATGGAATTCTTCACGTTCAACAATTACGGAAATTCGAATTTGACGGTCAACGCGGGCGTCATTACAGCAACAAAACGAGTACCGAAGAGCCAAGAGTGGCGGCAACAGCCACGAGTTAACTCCTCCACCTACGCCGCGTCGCACCCAATCATTTCCCCCAAGAAGCCGATACGAACCTGTTTAGCCCCTCCAACCGCTGACCGCTGACCGTCAAAGCCAAAAAGCGAAGAAAGCTAAGAAAGCAAAGAGAGAGAGGGGGAGAGAGAGGGGGATTGATCGCACGATCCGTTGGACCGGTGGACAATCCAACGGTGCGAAAGACGAGCTGGGAACGGCCCAGCCGGGGGGCTCTTCTCTCGCGACAGGGACAGTTTCGCTTTGGCCGCTCAACACGTGTCTGCCCGCGGGCTACCGCCGGTGGCAGCTAACAGGCGCCCGCAGGAAGCCAAACGGAGAAAACAAACAAAAAACCAAGAGAAAAAGAGTCCCGCCTAGGCTCCACCGTCGCCTGCCACGACCGCTCAAAAACTCGACGGCGGAAGAGGCCGCTTTTCCGCTGCTTTTTCCGATTGGAGGGAGCGGGAGCATCATCGATCGATCTATCATGACGGGATGAGCCTGTGGTTTAAGGATCGTGGAGTAACTTAAGATTAACATGATGAAGAACACGATAATGATTTTTTTTTTTTTGGAATCTTTTTTTTATATATACATATTATTCTGAAGGGATTAATCGAGGTGAATTTTGGTATATTGCGGGTTTTCATAGCTATCGAATTAGATATTTTTTCGTTATTCTAGCTTACTTTTTTATTCTAGCTTTGGCTCTAAAGTGTTTAAGCTGTCCACAAACAATTTTTCCAAAGATGGCTTTGATGGTGTGCGTGTATGCGTGCTAGCTCCTGGAAGCAATGGATGAAATTGTTTGATGGAAATCGATCTAAATGACAAGAATAGCAAATTGCTCGGAAATTAAAGTGGTAGTTCCGTGAATTATTTAAAGGTGCAATGCAGGGAATAAAAGAAATCAAAGCAAAGAACACTAAACTCAAAGGAACGAGCTGAACGAAATTAACTGAAAACGAGATTACTAGGACATTGACATTGTTGGAATTGAAATTAATCACAGTCTGTACAAATGACACTCGAATGGAGACATTGACATCGATGTTACAACAATACTCAAAGGGAAATCAGTCGTAATTTTGGCAGTGTTCCGGCATAATTTCAACATATCTTTTTTGCTCTGCATATCTTCTATTCACAAGTCTTAAATTCCCTTTAATTTTTACTACGTCGATGTCCATTTCTTAACCTGACTTCTTTTATATATTCATGATTTCTGAACTTAACTGCTTTCATATATCCATAATTTCTCAACTTAACTAAACTTCCAATCCCTGAGCATTTCTCGTACCGTTTCCACTTATTTTGAATTTAAATTAGGTTGAAGACTTTCTCTCTCAAACCTTGGTGGAATGGTCTTTTATGAGCATCAAAACGAGATTGAACTTGATATAGCTTGGCTGTGATTTATTCACCACCAATGTATAGTGACTTACTGTTATACTAGACGACAATTCAGTCACACAACCAAAGGAGACAAAGTAAACTGAAGCACCAAGGGAAAGAGAACCCTCTGCCATCAAAGGATGAAGCATCAAAATTCACAATATATGATCAGCATGTTGAACAAGAACATCCAGATCACTCTATGCAATCTCAGAATGATCAATGATGAAGACAAATTCGGCATTATCATCTCTGAGGCAAAACGTCGAACAGGTGGTGATCATGAATGGAGGTGTTCTACAAATAGAAATTCCTATCAATCGGCGAGGATACAAAACATGAGCAATTTGAGATAACAATTTGAAGCTCTCGACAAAAGGCCAACACAAACCAATCGTACGATCGAGTCTCGACGAATCGACCGCGTCCTACCTTGGCAAGATCCGATCCGAATAAACCTGCTAATAAATGAAGACACTGAAAGACTTGGAGAATCTCACAAAGACGAAGCTAAGGCGACGAATCATTTCAGCGACGAAATTGCTCGACGAAGATATTTAGCTGCAACTGGCATCGACCGCGGGCGTGGACACTGGATTCGGTCTAGAGTGCTCAAGATGAGAGAGGAAGATATTTTTTTCGGTCTGTGTGCCTGCATTCTTGCTTCGCTCGGTTCCTCAACTCTCAAGCACGCACCAAGCGAGGGAGAAAGAGCATGAGAGAAGTTTCGATCAGTGGTGATGAGCGTCCGTTCTCTGCTCGGTCACTACAGTTGCGGTTATCGGCAAGGGAGATTTGACGGCGGGTGTCACCGATCGGAGATGATATAGACGATCGATTGATGGTGATGGAGCCGTAAGGAAGTGGCATCCTCAATCGCATTCTTTCATGTTGTGTATTTCACCAACTATTTATTTTCATGATTTAATGATTTAAATATTACGAAATAACATAATTTTGACCATTATGTAACAATATAATTTAAATCAGTCACATGACGTCACATATAACTCTTACGGAAGATTTGATTATATAATTCTTTCGTTTGTTTAAGATCACATATATCCCAAACAAAGTAAGCATGTAAAAGCATTTCAAATTATTTTTAATTACTAGAACATTGTATAAATTTCTCAAAATTTGTAGCATTTAGTATTAAATGCTAAAAAAATTAGGATTTAAAGCTAAAGCACAATAAAACAAGACAAGAAGTATAGCAAAATGGTACCGTCATGTTTATTACATGCATAATATATTTACTTTGTCCAACTTTCAAAATATCAATTTATTATGTGCATGCAGCGTCATGATATTTGTTAAGTGTGTAAAATTTTTAACCTCTTTTAGAAGGTAAGACAATAAATATTTAAAAGATAAGATGTTAATCGATAACCTGCTAATCATCTTCATTACCTCAAGTTATGATTTCGTCCATCTATAGTTATGCATGAGCATAGTATATTTTAATATATGCATGGGGTATCTATATAATTTTTTTTTTTTTTTTGGCAAAAGCTCGAGATGGAAAAGCTCATTGGGTTTGCTCAACTAACAATACAAATAGCAATTTCTTTTTGGAATGGTTCTTCAATCAAATGATTTTTTTTAACAAAAGATAAAAGAGAAACACTATCACTAAGGCGAGAAACTAGCCCAAATATAGAGAGGGAGGGACTTTACCCGCCCCCATTGGGCCACAAAAGGAAGAAAACATAGAAATTGTAAAAAAAAAAAAAAAGATACTCTTGCAACCCTTATCCATGCACATACTATCAATCACTCACAAACATTCACCCAAACCCTAATACAAATAACTTGAAAATGACCGAATATTTTCGCAAAACCTCTACTTTACCTCCCGCAGCACCCCCATGCTGAAGACACATGAGCCAAGCATGATGCCCCTCTTCTAATATATTGAGTCTCTCCCTCCATGCATATCTTCGAGTCTCTCGCACCAATTCTTCCATTTGTTCCTCGCACTCCATACGCCCCACACATACTGTGGATCCTCCCTATCCTCAAAGAGTGAAGCCAGATCCATTAAGCGATTCTTTTCAATTTCAACCTTCAAAGCATCCTCTAGAGGATTGGATTGCAACACATATCCCAACTTTTTAACGGTTGCACCCGCTACTCTAATATTAAGGCTAAATATCGGATAACTCTCATCAAATTGACCAAAGTCGACTGCTCCCTCCAAAAATCCCCACAGCGCATTTGTTCTGAAAAATTGAAACCACACATGATCCGTATCAAATGAACCGAGAGTTCCCGATACCTCATTCCGCTTTTGGCCATTGACACGTGGTACGATGTCAAAAGATACTTCCTTTTCTCCATCTTCTACATCAAAGACAACACAGAGAAAAAATCCTACGAAGTTGTTGTACAAGTCTTCTGAAGCCTTGAAAGATATACTACCGTCTTCAACAAGGACGAACCCCTTTGGCATCTCTCTTCCGAGGATAACTTTCCCATAATGAGACCAAAGGCTGGAATAGCGATGCCTCTGTTATATGTGTAAATTGTTAGAAGTATCCAAGTTTGTAATTAGTTCAAGAAAAAGAGTTTGATTTGTGCATATTCCTAGTAATTCAACTAAAGCAAGAGTTCTATAATAATTAGACATATTGATCGTTGCTTATGTTGGAAATCATTCCCCTGCAAGTGCTACCCACCCCTAATGTTAGATTGAATCACCCTAAACACAGCTCATATGATACAAGTGTAATATATAGGAAGTGAAAAATTGATGGAAAATAGAACAGCATATCCAAGAAATTAATTGTCCTCGTCATACCCCATTGTCTAATGTTCATTATTACAAGTTCACTTTGGTTTGTACTGATTCTTCAGTACAAACTGTCCTAACTCCTACCCACGTGCAACAAATTTAACATTATTAAAATAATTTTTTTCTAAAAAAAACTTCTACTTGCACTCAAACTAACAGAAAATTGAAAATGAAAATCTAACCTCTCCACAGACCAGCCTCATCCAACCACTTGCCCTTTTTATGTCTGCTCTAACTTTATATAAAAGGAGAATCTCAAATTCAATACTCTCTATTAATAAAATTGAATCACACTGTCCAAGTAATTTGCATGTGGCTAGCCAGGCATGTAGTACGTCAGTCCCCTATCATAATAGCAACAAACACCTAAGAGTGAAAAAGGTCTCATGTTGAATTATTGAATTATTATAGTTGTGCAGTTTTATCTTAGTCCATAAAGTTGATCTAGTACTATTATTGGTGTCAGTTGTTATGATCAACCGTAACTTCAAGAGCCACGTGTCCATTTGTTCGTTAGATTTTCTAAGATTTCAACATTATTTTTCAATACAGGAATTACAAACATTGGGTCTTCGTCATTGCATCAATTTGAGATTTTGTTAAGCTTTATACACAAGTGCAGAATCACTTTATATTAAATTTGTTTGTTCCTCTAGAATTTACAGCTTTTGCATTACGTGTGCCCAATGTACACTCCGTATCAACACACATGCATATACACGCACACACGGAGAGAGAGAGAGAGAGAGAGAGAGAGAGAGAGAGAGAGAGAGAGAGAGATACCTCGATTGGAAAATCAACCGTGTTATAGTGAAAATATTCCGTTTCACTCGACCTTTCTTCATTTGTGCTCATTGGATTATCTTCATGTGAAACCTCGTAGAACAAAGCTGGATCTAACAACTGATCATCTTGAAGCAAAACCTCCGAATCATTCCCTAGTGACTTGCATATTAATCGAAATCCACACTTCTTCACAAGTAATTCGTGATAATTGCATACTCTAATGCTAATGCGGAAATGAGTCAGGTCATTTGGACCAAAATGGTCTACTGTCCACAAATCCTTTAATTCCATATACTCCAACCACACATTATCCAAATCAAAAAACTTGAAATGCCTGCTGTGTTTTGTGCCTTTGCAATTAACAGATCCTATAACCTCAAATATAGTACCCTCATATGGCTTATACAACCTTGCTTCTACTTGAAATACAACACAAAAAACTACTCCTAGGATCTTTTCATATAAGTCCTTTGAAGCCACGAAAGATATATAACCCTCTTTATTGGGCAGCAACCACTTTGGCATCTCTCCTCCAGGTAGAACAACTCGACGATTTGGTTGGCAATGAAATTTCTGTCATGAATGTAGACTGTTAGATAGTTTTTTTTTTTTTTTTTTTGAAATTGGCACCTAAAAGGAGGATTATGAATGAGTTAAGCGGCAACCCTAGAGTTTTATATATAATTAGCAATGGCAATACAAAGATTTTTTTTTGTACTTAATTGGTGGAAACATGACATGTATTGTACCACCGGCCGTGGTGGCTCTGCTGGGTAGGCTCCTGACCTTTGAGGAGAAGGTCAGGAGTTCGAAGCCCCTACAATGCAAGTTGTAGGGAGACTGGCAGGCCATTAGGTGATTTACGCGTAGTGCCCTGGTGGTGGGTCCTAGGCTAGCGTCACTTGGGGATTTACGTGATGACTGTCGGTCAAGGCGGTTCCTCCAGCATCAAAAAAAAAAAAAAAACATGACATGTATTGTTGAATATTTTGTAACCGGATAAACATGTGTTTTTGAAGTTTTTCATTTGATGGTCCTTGTAATTTAACAGCGAACTAGAGTTCTATAAATAAAAAGAATATCCTTTGCATTGTCTTATAGCAACTTCCACTATTTGTCTGCACAATCACTTTTTATATGTTTGCTTTTTTTTTTTTTTAATTAGTCCACCATTATGGGATTTTTAGCCTTTTACAATGCACAAACACCCAATGTAAGCCACAATGTACCCTACTCCATATCAATGCAAGAGAGAGAGAGAGAGAGAGAGAGAGAGAGAGAGAGAGAGAGTCTAACCTTAGGAGTGAACAAATCATTCATGGGGAACCCATTACGAACTAGCTCCCGACTTGAATATAACTCAATGTTCTCAACGTCACGTGTGTTGGAGAGAATTCTAGTTAGAGATTTGCAATTATTTGCCTCTAGACTTCTCAATTTCCCCGGAATCTTGGGGATCTCTTGTAGTTGTTGGCAATGTGAAACATCCAAACATTGCAAGTTATATAGTTTCTCCCATGTAGGAAGGTTAGTAAAATTGTTTCCCAATAAACATAATATTTTTAAGCAGGGAAAACAAGAAAGATTTTCCAGGAACTCTACTTCTGATAGATAGCACCATTTAATGTGTAACGATTGTAACATAGGAAATCTTGTCTTTGTATGGGGTTCACTCAAATCATCTTCCTCCTTTGGAAACTTGATTAGTTTTGAGCAGCCGTCAAGGTGCAGGAATTCAAGATGTTGCAACTTGTAAATGCTAGACGGAAGGATTGCTAGTTTCTTGTTGTCTTTTAAAAAAATATACTTTAAAGAGACAAGATTTTCTATAGATGCAGGAAGTTCCCTAATTCCAGTCTTATTAAGATAAATTTCTCGCAAGGCTTCATTTTTAACTGGGATATTAGGCAAACTTTGCAATTTAGAGCACCCACTTAATTTCAAAGACCATAACTTGCCGTGATATGCAACCGATTCATGAACAAGCTCCAAGTTTGTACAATCAGCAAGGTACAATTCCTCAAGATTTGGAGTACAATTGAGGTTTGGCATGTGAACTAGTGACTGGCATCCGCGTATGTTAACGAACTTCAATTTTTCAAAGTCCTGCAAGAGCAATAAAACCAACTTGCATAGACATTCTAGATGATCAAAGAAAAAAGCAAGATATATATTCATTTCAAAATTTGGCTGTCATTTTGAGATAAATATCACTTGATCATAATTCAAGCCACATGTGATCAAAATTCACTTGATCATGTGGTGTATATAGAGCACACCCTCACTTTATAAATGAGTTTAGTAAGAAATCATTGTAAATTCGCCAATACTTGTACTTTCACCACGCACTAGAATGGCTTGGCAACATCCACTACGTATCGACACAATACTTTGTAATTGAGAGAGAGAGAGAGAGAGAGAGCTCAAGTGGCAGCACATGAGCCACGGTCAATTCTTTGCTAACTAATTCATATTTAAGCTAAACATCTGGAATGTAACATAGAGATTTGCAATCACCCGCCTTAGATCCCGCAGAGGTGGTGGAAGTTTGAGAATCTCTTCTATTCATCACTTGTTAGGAAGTGGTGGTTGGTTGATCGTTTGTTAAAAGAAGACATATTTTGTACGCCTAGGTTGTCATAACTATAACAACAACAACAACAACAATAACAACAACAAACATTGTAGACTTTGGCATCTTGATCTAACGGATCTCATGTGCGATTTATTAAACCCCTATGGTGTAATAATAATATAATAGAGTCCAAGCCATTCTTGCTTAGTTATTGCTTTTGAGCTACATATACATCGGTGTAGTGTAAGAGCTCAAAGTTTACTATATTATCATAAATACAACCACCACAATTATTCCTTGCATTTGTATACATATATAAACATTGTAGATACATCAATAGACTTTGGCATCTTGATCTAACGGATCTCATGTGAAATTTATTAAACCCCTATGGTGCACATCCGATAAATATATAATGAGTCTTTTTGCGCCTTCTTTTGATTAAGTTTTAACTACTTTATTCTTGAGACACCTTTATCAATGAGTTGTCATTCCATAATGATTTGGATATTCTCAATATGGTAAATTCTCAATGAGCTCTCTAAAATTATAGTACATAGTTCTGAAGAACAAAAAGAATATTAAAGGAAAGGGTATTTAAGGAGTAAGATTTGAAATATTATATCTGAAATTGTATTTGAAGGCATCTCTCAAACAATAAAGGTGATGAGTTTTTCCATGGGACAAGTGACGAATGTCAATTAAACTTTATAATTGAGACAAACCTAATCAAGACTTTCACTCACGCATGCGCATTATGAATGAAAATGTCGCTATTAGTAGGAAGGGGATTACAGAACGGTTTTTATATGGTAAAAAAGTTGTAAATGATTGTCATGGAGCCTTGATGGTTTACATGTAATTGAGTTTTATATTTGGTGAATTGTGTGCCTAGATGGTATTCCATAAACAACCCCCTTCTAATAGTTAAGTTCATGAGTCATTTTTTTCGTTATTTTTGGTGAAAAATGGGGACTCGGCCCTAGTTTAGTTTTGCTAGCGACCCTCAAATTAATGGACAAGCTGAGGCTGTTCATACAATTTTGGGCAATTTATGAAGGAGTTTTATTGGAAAACATGTTAAACAAGGGAATTTGTTATTGCTTCAAGATGGATTTGCAGATAATAATTCGGTGAGTCAAAGTACTCGAAAATGCCCATTTGAGTTGTGTATCAAGAACATCTTTGAAGTGCTTTGGATCTTACGCCACTGCCCACTAAGCGTCAATTTAGTGGATATGCTAAAGAAAGAGCTAAGGAAATCAATCAGATACAAAAGTAAGCTTCCTAAAGAGTACGTAATTTAAATGTTACTGATCTATCCCCGTATCATGAAGACCGGGAGATGAAGTTGACCTTGAGGACGAGTCTTTTCCAACAGAGGGAGATTGACATGTAAGTAGTTTGAATCCATATCGGAAGATTTCAAGATCCTCTCGTGATTTTTTTTTTTCTCTTTTTTGGTCTAATTCTATCCGATCCTATATTTATTTTACAAGTTGCCGTGTGTTATGTACTGGTGTGCAGGTTGCGAAAACCTGCTCTCTCAATCACATGTCCCATCCTAGCCTCCCCCTTAAAAGGTGGGGAATCAAACTCTCCACCCTACTTCCCAAGTGAGAAGAGCAGTCACTGAGGTAACCTCCAGTGTTCTCTTGTGATTTGAATAGTAGGGAAATCATATAATTTCTTGAGCTATAAGTACGTTTATAATATTTTTAGGAATGCTTTGATCTCAATCAAAATTTTGATTACATTGTCGCTTATTTGAATTTCGTACTTTAGGTAAATTATTTTTTCTTAACTTGGAGATTATTCAAAGGTATCCTAGGCCCTAACTGTAAAAACCCTTTGGTCCCTCATTGTGAACACGGTTGATTTATTGCAGTTTCATTCTCGGATGTTGTCCCTTATTATTTATCCTTTGTCTGGCTCTCTGCCCCTTTAGTGGATTCCTGAAAGTTCACGAGTGATAAAGAGAGTGCCGTGTCCGTGGAGTGGCTTACAAAAGTGGTGATTCGGCTAAGGACGACCTTTATCAGCCTCATAGGACCAAAGAGCATGACAGGAAAATTGAAAGACAATAAGTTTTCTCATATGAAGCATGGGAAGAGAAACATAAAAGAGACTTTTTATAAATATAGTACCATATGCACATGGGTTAAGTGAGTGCACAAAATTGATACTTGAAAATTTGAGCAAAACCACCAATTTAGAGCTATTTAAGACAAAGAAGTTGTTGATAAAATACACGATGCATTGAAACATATTAATATTAATATATGTGGAAAGAAAAAAGATCTTTCAAGATTTCAATATAAAATTTGTCATTGAAACTTGTGAGGGATCATATAAATTTACTTAGGCATTTTTCTATGGATACTACCTTTGCAAAATAAGTAATTGACAACATTTCGAGGAAGAAAAAGATGAGATTCCATCGAAGATACTTCTTACTTTATATAGTAGTATAGATGATATGAATATGAATATAATTAACCGACATACATACTAACGTATATAACTTACTTTGCAGAGTTACTAAGATGTGAGAAGTTATCAATAAGGGTGAGCGTCGTCCGGTTGGGCTGGTCCACCCCCTAACCATAGGATCAACCCGCACAATGCTAGTCCTCAATTTTTGAGATCGAGGACCGATCCTATTAAGCTTGGGACCGAGGACCAGACCAACCCAATGGGTTTGGTCCGGTTCCAAGGTCAACTCAGGATCAACTGATAATTTTTTATTTCATTTTTTGTACTCTTTAAAAAGGCGATTAAGGATCGGACTGACCCAATGGGTTTAGTCCGGTTTCAAGGTCAACTCAAGACTAACTAATAATTTTTTATTTCATTTTTGGTACTCCTTAAAAGGGTAATAGAGGACCGTATCGACCCAATGGATTCGATGAGGAGTAAAGTCAGCTAAGAAAAGCAAGCAATGAGGATCAAGTGGGGTGAGCGTCAAACAGAATGAGCATCAAATGTCGAGCGGGGAGCAACAAGCCAAGCGAGCATCGAGCGACGAGTGGCACGAGTGACCCAAAGCGAGCGAAGCAAGTGTTGAGTGGCAAACAGAGAAGTCTTTTTCAATTTTAGCAAATCGAAGACTAAAAGGACAAATAAAACAGAAGAGAATAAATACTAGAGGAGAATGTCATAATGTGCCTTTTTGGACGTCGTGAGGACTCCTCACAAGAACATTTTCCTCATTCGTAAATTATGACTATTGATACCGTAAAAGACATTAAAAACCTAAGTTATTAAAGAACAATGTAAAATTACTTGAACTCCTCACTAAATAGCTATTTAATGTTATTGATGTCGTTTATTTTAAGGTTTTTTCTATATAAAAAATTATAAATAATATTATATATATAGTCATTGTTGGTCCGGATGGGTCCGGGTTAGACCGACCCGGAACTCTTAGGACCGGGGATCGACTAGCACAGTGCTGGTCCAGGAATTCTAGAACCAAGGACCGACCCAATCTCCCTAGGAACCGAAGCAGAACCGACAGGGTTGGGCCGATCTAGGGTCGGTCCAGGATTGACCCTGGACCGATGCTCACCCCTAGTTATCAATTAGGCATTTCTCTATGGATACACCATGCAAGTAATTGTCTGAGTTGGGCTTATTTAACTAAAATATTATGGGCCGTCCTACATGTGAAAAGTTACCGACAAATTTGGGAGATTTCTCGTATATATCATTGGGAAGTCTAAGACGCTTCAGTAATTAATTAATTTGGTTGAATGTTTTATCAAGTGTCCCGCACAGGCCGGATAATTTCTGGAGTAGCCCCAAGAAATTACTTATGTGTTGAATGGAACATAAAAACTAAATAGTTAACCTGATGTACTTAACGTCAAAATTTGAAAAGCATGCTTGGTGATGGGGAGGCTAGGGGTGGCATGAGACCAGGGAATGAGTCCCAAGCAAACCAAAAGGTAAAATATTATAGTTCTAGTAGTGGCAACAAGACGCAAAAGCATGCCCCTATCAAAGTCATTTTGCATTTTTTTCAAAATTCGATGAGACCTTCTTAGGAACTTAAAGTCTTTTGAAAACTCAATTTCACTTTGAGGGTGTATGCACGATTGGCCGGACACGGGACACCACGTGCACGTGTTTAATATTCTGCATTTGATTTCTCGTTAATGATTAATGTTTGAATTTGTTCTCCCCAGTTGATTCCATGTTTTATCAAACAAGCCCTAAATCTTATTTGAGTGAGTTGTCAACATTTATTGTTTCGAAATTATTAAAGGTGATTTAGCAACATTTATTTGCAGAGCTTACCAAAATGTAAAACTTATGATCTTTCATAAAACTACCGATTCTTACTTTAATTCTTTTACCTACGTGTATTTTTCATTTTTGGAATACCAACAGTTTTTTTTCTGTACTGTATTTTTTGTTTGAGTTACCAATGTGTTGAATTTTCAATTCTTCTTAGAAAATAACCAATTCTTATTTGAATCACTACTAATGTTTTTTTCTAGTATTTTGAAATCAATAATCTATGAATATTTATTTGCGAGCTTACTAACTTGTTTAAGTTACCTTCACTTCTAGAAAATTATCAATTGCTAATTGAGTCCGCTTACAAATGTTTATTAGATTGTTTGTAGAAACTTAAAGTTGTTTCTCTAATTTACTAATATTTATTTGTTGAAGTTATTGACAAGTTGAACTAACTCCTATACTAAATTACCTACTATTTCCTAAATTACCAATTAATCCAATAATTTACCAACAATTATATGCAAAGCTAATTTATGAACTCTTACATGAAACTTCCAACAGATATTTGAGTTAGTTATCAATATTTATTTGATTTTTTTAAAAGTACTAGCCATTCCGATAATTTACTGACATTTGCGGCAACTCACCAAATGGAAAAGGCTAATAACTCATATCCAAGACTATCAACTCTTATTTGAGTTGATTAGCATATTTATTTAATTGTTTAAGAAGTACCGACTGTTTCAATAGTTTACCAAGGTTAATTTGGAAAGCCTACTAGCATGTTGACATTTCCACTCTTTTATGAAATTGATAATTATGTTGAATATTACTGACATCATTACAATTACCATCATTTGTGGTAATTTTACAAACCCTATTTGAGTCACTTACCAATTTTTATTTGATTGTTTCAAAAATATGAATTTTACCATGTTTGCCTGGGGAACGTTCCAACTTGTTTAAGTTACAATCAAATAAACATTGGTAATAAACTCAAATAAAAATCGGAAAATTGTGTAAGAGTTGATAACTTCAACATGTTGATAACATCTGCAAACTAAATGTTAGTAAATTATTAAATCAGAAAGTGATTTCAAAAACAATTAAAGAAAAGCGTCTTTAACCAAATCAAATAAGAGTTAGAAAATCTAATGGTAACATAACCCTTGAGAAGTTGGTAAATCACTCAAATTAATATTAGTAACTTGGAAGCTCCCTGATGTTTGACCACCTACTTAAGTTCAATATCTCTAAATTTGGCACCTCTGAAAGGTCAGGGACACAATTCAGCGACTTACAGTGGCTAAAATTTAGAAACTTCAAATTCCTAAAACTCTACAAATTAAAAAGAACAGTTGAACGAGATTTTGATAAATTCAATTTATTTGCACCGAAAATGAAAACTGTCAATTAAAGCATTTATGATGTACCTTTAAGTTTGCTCCAAATTTCTTAATCCGGTTGCAATCCACATCAAAGCAAACAAGTTTCTTTGGACCAGCACTAAACTTCAAAGTGGATGAATGACATTTATCCCATTCAAGCCACCTTAAATCATTTGGAAGACATACGGGACCTCCACTGATTCGTGCATTCGAAAGTATGAGCAATTTCAGTCTCCTCATGTGCGTTAAAGCACTGGGACTGATGTGTAGCTCTTTTCTTGTTGGCAAGTTCAGCAATATGCCTTTAATAGCATTGGTTCCCTGTCAAGGAAAAGAAAATAATCATTTATAACTAACCATAATTAGAAAATAGCATGTAAATTAAAGAAGATGAGATTATCAACGGTTTCATGAGAAGTACTCACCGTATCCTCCGACAGTACTTCAAAAACATCATCATAGCACCATAATCTACTCCGTTTCCCAGGTTCATTTGGACATTCTTGTTTAACAATATCTTGACCCATCAGCTGAAGCAAGTCATGCATTTGTACAAATATCCCTTGCTCAATTGTCAATAAGGACCTCTCTATTAGAGCTTGAATCCCAATTAATGTCTTCAAACCACAACCATCAAGAACTTTGGTTACATAACCCCTCTCTCTCCCGTTAAAGAAGCAAGCAATGTCAAGAAAGATGTCCCTCTCATTGTCCTCCAGCGCATCAAAACTTATCTTGAGAACCCTGTTTATATCTCTAATAGGACTTTGAGCAAGTTTGCCCAACGTGCTCTCCCATTCCTCTTTGCTTCTACCACATAAAAAGGAACCCAAGACCACAATCGCCAAGGGAAGGCTATTAGCATAGCCCAAAATATTATCTATGAGATCCCTGCTTATGCCTTTTGTTTGGTTTCCTAGAAAAGCATGGGAACTGAGAAGTTCAAAAGCTTCACCTTGATCTAATAGTTTAACTTTATATAATTGATCTATCCCATTAAAAGTTAGTACATGTTTATTTCTTGTTGTAATAATGATCCTGCTCCCTTTTCCAAACCATGCACGTTCTCTAGCTAATGCATTTAACTGGTCCCCATGATCCACATCATCAAGCACAAGCAGAATTTTCCTGCAGCAAAGTCTATCTCGTATCAGATTAGTGCCTTCATCCACACTTGAGACCTCTACATTTTCTTTCCATAATATCTTGGATAACAGCTTTTTCTGCAAATTAACTAGGCCGTCAGGTTTACTGGAATTTTCTCTGACTTTTGCAAGAAAGAAGTACCCATCAAACTGACGAGCGACACTATTATAGACATCGTTAGCGATAGTGGTCTTCCCTACGCCTCCAGGTCCCCATATTCCTATCATCCGAACATCATCCGAGCCCATAATTAACAACGACATTACTTTTTCTACCCGGCATCCTACACCGACGGGATATTTGGCAACACTCAAGGGTGCTCGTTCTACTATATTCGAGATCTCTTTGACGATCTTCTCGATGAACTCGGTCTCATCTCTGCCAAAACAAAGCAGCAAAAAGAACACGAATAAACAGAAACATACTATCCATTGAAATAACTAAAACTAACCGAAGGAAAGAATCACTCGACAGTCCAAAACATTACTCTAAGTCTAACGCACAATCGATGCCATCATGTATCAATAAAATTAGAGAATTCCAAATTCTTTTACTGGGTTGAAGAGGATTACTGTGCTCGTTCATCGGCATAATGCCAACCGGCCAAATTGGCGGCTTCAATTAGGGCTTGCCTCCATTTATCCACCCTCTCGGGATCCTGTCCCAATTTCTCGTGCCTGGCCAATTCATCGGCGTAACGCCCTCTCAGCCCTCGAATCTCTCCGGGCTCCACTTTGTAGAACACGGGCAGCACTGGCTCTTCCTTGGGCCTCTTACACTCCATTACCTTCACCAGCTCGTCCAAGCACCAGCTAGACGAAGCGTAGTTCTCGGAGAAGACGAGCACGGCGATCCGCGACTCCTCGATGGCCTTCATGAGGGCGCGTGAGATCTTGTCCCCGCGCCTCAAGTCCTCGCTGTCGATGTAGGCGTTAATGCCGCGATGAAGCAGACACTTGTGGAGGTCATCGACGAAGCCGTAGCGGACGTCCTCGCCTCTGAAGTTAATGAAAACGTCGAACCGCCATTTTACTTCGAAAGAGGAAGAAGAAGAAGAAGAAGAAGAAGACGACGCCATTGGAAGATAGAATCTGAGCTTAGTTTGGATTCGTGTCGAGCAATGAGCAATGAGTGATGCTTTTATCGTAGAGTTGGTCAAGAAATCGATGTGGACTGAGAAACATCGAACGTCGCACCGTGTCAGGAAAAGCACCTTTTTCGTTTTTGTTTTTTCTTTTCATTTTTCACAAATGGACGAGAAGTTTTATTTCGCTCATTTTTATTTTAAAATTGTTTGTTTTTTTTTTTTGGTAAAGTAAAATTGTTTGTTTTGTGTCTTACAAAAAAACCCCGCGGTGGTTTTTCCCTTTTATTCTTACCTTTACCAAAAAAAAAAAAAAAAACCCACGGTGGCGTTGTTGGGGTTTTCTCTCCCTCACAAATGGGAGGAGTTCGAATCCCAAAGGGGTCGCATTCATGCGATTCACCCACAATTGGGTCTGTGGTGGTGACTCAGTTCATCTTGGGTTTACGCCGCCAGCTGCCAACTGTACGGTAGTTCCCGGGTTATCAAAAAAAAAAAAAAACGGGAAAGCAACTTTATTTTACGAGTGTTCAAAATCAACTGTCCAAATTGAAAACGACCCAGACCAAACCAAATCAATTGATTGGATATGATTCTCAAGAGTGTCCATCTTGTTCCTAATTCTAAAAAGTGAAAATCAGGGGCTAGACCCACTGTATATAGTTTTTATTTCTTCAAAAAAAATTGTCAAGTATGAACTAAATATTATCTTGTCCAGTAACATCATAGGTTACGGCACAATGACTTTTCATTTATCACCACTTTCGTCGATATCTTAAGATTTATCGCTCTCTCATTGTGCACGAACACTCTTTACTGATTTTTAAATAAAAAAAATGATCGATTTTATTGGATCGGATCAAGAATCGATCATCCCTACTTTATTTTATTTGCCAAAGTTCAATATTATTCAAAGCATATAAAAAAAATTAGCTATGAATTTATGTATGCAATAAAGAAAATATCATTCTCAACCCAAATCCGATATATTCCATTCCAATATTTCTTCTTCTATGAATGGCAACATATCTTTCGCATTATTAGGTAGCAAATTGTTTAGATTTTTTGCTTATTCAACTCATTGTGTCCCCAAAAAAATAAGTCATGAAATAGATTTTTTAATGCGTACCGGATACAATTCTGTTTTTTCCCCATTAATTGATTTTCATATTTTTAAGTAGCCATCTTTTGCTTAAGAATGGAATGAGGGAGTCATGTGCATGTTTACATCATTCAACTCATCGTGTGCCCAAAAAATTCTCTTTTCTATTTTATTTTATTACTTTTTTAAAAAAAGAAAATATGCACCAGGCTTAACCTATGCGCTTTGTCTGTTATTTACGCATGATACGTACGGAAGATCCCAGCTTGGTAAAATAAAAGTAGTATTGTTTAAAATCAAGGCTTTACTTTTTCCAATTATTTTAACTACAACCCACTCTGAACGATGTAACAAGCTGTGATCTCAATTGAATATTTTTTTGTTAATTCCTTTGGCGAGCTTTCTGAAAACAAGCCTCAATGCCAATGTCACTTCTTTGGTCGTGAAATAATTAACATAGAAGAAGAAGAAGCCATTAGAATTTGGTAAAAGGAGGCAGGTGCTGGTGTGTTTGCTTGGAAAATGAAGATGCTGAAGGATGAAGCGAGATCTTAAAAGGTAAGCTACTCCATTGGCCACCCAATAAAGTACTTGGCTGTGGCTTCCAGGAAATGGCGTTCGCGATCAGTGAGATTTGTTCCCCATCGGATCTTCTCGGTATTTTCTTTGCACGCAGAGGCATGACTCTCTTTTTTGAGGGTCAACAAAGAATATTATATTAATTTCCAGCTTTGTGGGCAAGGCAGATGAGAGGATGTGGTAGGAAATTGGCGAGAAGGAGGCGGTGCCCGGTGGGCTCAGCAAGCTCGGAGAAGTGATGTGTTGTGGCACGGGGAAATGTCGCTAGCGTGATTTGTTGCATACTACTATTTTGGTAGCTAAGCTTCGCATGATTTTTTGCCATGCCTTCCAATAAATCAATATATAATGGGAATGAAGAAATCTGAATTTAGAGTGCGGACCTACTGGTAACTTGAGAGGATAGCTTTGACATGTAAATCGATTGTAATATCCTACACAAGATGTATTAGTCATCCATGTATGTAGATACTTGTGCCGATTTGAGAGAAGAGCTTTGATATGAGCACGACTTCACCAACAATCGGTTTCACATTTTCTATGCATTAGGCAATCTAATTACAAATTAGATAAGGATTACCTTTTACCTTTTCATAGCTCAGGTATGAGAATAGATCAAGCTTTTTGTTCAATTGAAAGTAATGCAGTAGGTTCTAATTTATAAATTCAAAGACATGAAAAATTTTCTAGAAGAACACCTCTAAATGATTAATTGGTACACCAATAGCTTATTTTCTATTACTTTGGAGTGATGGATCTTTCGCTCGACTAGGGCATTATTCATTAGATGATTTTTTGGAATTCATATGCTTGGTGATGTCATTCCCTATCAAATTAAAGTGCTAGTCATTTTCAAAAGCATTGGATACTTGGTATGAGAATTTGTAAGAAAGACTTTGACTAGGTGTAAAAGAACATGTCATGTTCAGATTGTTTATCCGAAAAGAAGATTTTTACGTTTAGACTTTAATGAAGAGTGGTATTTCAAAAGTGTAAAGCATCCACTAACATGGGATGCATTACATATAGAGTTTAGCTTATTTTGTTATTATCTAAATTTGTGCTGCATATAAACATCACTAATGTCAATTGAGTGCAATAATTATACCAATCATAATGAGTTTCATGTGATTTGATGATATCTCACATTTTTTCTGTGTCTTTGTTGCTTAGTCAAAAGCGCAAGGAAAATGTTTGCTCTGTCAGTTTTGTGCTAGCTTCCCTCCACGCGGCTTTGCTCAGAAAAGAAAAAAGACTAAGTTGACTTTGATGGGCAGGTGGCCCCCACCACTTTGTTCCTTCTACATGCTCATATCTTGAGCGATTCCAAGGCTTGACTCCGGTGGCTCATTCCCATTGCATTTTTTATTCTTCTTCTTTTTCTTTTTCTTTTTCTTTTTTGTTATAAACAGAAACGGCTTGGTTGTTATTATTCGGGAAAATGTTAAACAAGGAGATGGATTATACTCGTTTTACTAAAAAAACCTAAACTGAATATAATCAAATAATTACCTAAAATAACTAAATCAATCTCACATAGGAGCCAAAGCTCGGCAGGTGTATGATTGGTCCAACAGACGAAACCTAGATATTTTTGTCTAAAAAAATTTGGCAAAAATTATAAATCCCAAAAACAAAGCACCACCACCACGCCCACACATCGCGCCCGAAGGCTTCTTCCTTCATTTCTTCGCATCTTCTCCTTTGCTTCCGGTCTTCGTTTCTTTCCAAAGATAAAGACAAAGCTCATGCAAGGCCCACCTCTTCATTAGTCAGACTGATGACAGTCAAGTTTTCCCTAAAATTCTGCAACAGAGAATAAGCAATTGAGATTTCAACCTATGCACAAGAAAATCAAGTTTACGCACTCATAATTCTGTTTGGTCGTACTCACTCATACTTTGCTAATAATCATATGATCTTGAATGGAGATAAGGAGTCATTTCTTACTGTAAAATCTGTTTTTGTGAAATTTCAAAATTATCTCTGGTTGGAAACTCAACCTCGAAGGATCGACGTATATGGAACTAAAATCAAGGCCAGACTATTAGGCGACTTCTCGGAACTCAGTCACTTTAAAGCTGGTTCAAACAATTGAAAAGCGATTGAAAATGCTCCTCCATTTCACACTCAAGTGAAAAAAAGAAGAAAATTATTTGGTCAAAGCTGTTCTATTTGACCGGTCAATGGTCGTGGGACCAACCACTTTTTATTATTATTAGTTTTTGGATCGTTCCCCTATAGTATATTATTAACTGGGAATATCAATTCAGTTAAAATATACTCCATTAGCTTCCCAGTAAAATCCTTGATTGTGGCTTCCAGTAAAAAGTTAATATCACAAAAAATCTCAAATTGATGTACCTATAACAATGTTACCTCAAATTAATTTTTTAATCACAAAGAACCCCAAATTAATACATTTAATTAGTCATTAAATTTTACCATTAAATTACTGAGTTAGATAATATAATGTATCAGTTTTGGGTTTTACCCTTCATTTATTACAAGTGTATCGGTTTATATTTTTGTGGTATTAATTCAATTTAATAAAAAATAATTAATTGTAAATTTATCATAAATATATCAGTTAGAGATTTTTATTATTAATTTAAAATAAATTTATTATAGATATATCATTTTGATATTTTTCTTAGTATTAACCCTCTAGTAAATGGCATTTGAAATCAATGAGTTATTGCCCTTCTTTCTTTCTTTCTTTAGAATATCATGACTTATTTTTGTTGAAAAAATTTCCTCGTTTTCTTTCTTTCTTTTGCATATTATGACTATCACTACTCGAAAGTTCTGTCATTGAGTTTGTTTTTGTTTTTTTCTTACGTGCACATTAAAGTACACTAGCCCTCACGCACGTACTATTATTTTAGAAGTCGGTCAATCGTTTTTTTTTTTTTTTTTTTTGCTTTAATTTTGTTAAAGTAACCAAAAAAACAAAATCCTTTAACTCACGTTCACGAATTGAACTCGTCTCCCTCAAACCTATACTAGTTTCGCCGCTAGAGAGCCAAGATAACTCGCACCTCATTGGCCCCACAGGTCCTTGACTACCTTTTCTGCCCACTTTTTATTTATTTTTAATTGGTCTCGACAAGATTTAGGTTCTTTAATATAAGATCGTAAGCATACGTGATAAATCATTGGCAAGTTCGAATTGTTATTTGTCCAGAGTCAACATTTCTTTCTGAAACAAAACTTATTCGATGGAGTGCAATATAACACATGGTTCATACAGTCTTTTTCTAGTGCCTTATGTGATGTGATTTCTATGATCACTTCAATGGTTTTACTTGCTGAGTCGCTGTGTTTGTAGATTGTCTTCACAAGAAGAAGCATGTGAAATTCTGAAAATTGTTAATTAAAAGTGCATTCACCATGTCTTTAATTAGTGGATACTGTTCAGGTTTGTCAATATTTATATTTTCCACGCATGCTCGGACTTTCGCTGCATCGATCCATGTGCATTTACACGTTAGATTTGGAAATTTTCTTCTCTTATTTCACATGTGATCTTACTTTTGCTGCATTAATCCCAGTGCATTCACATGCTGAATTTGGAAATTTTCTCTTTTGTACTGTAAATTTGGCCGCATTGATTCTAGTGCATTCACACGCCATATTTATCTTTTGCTTGCAGATGATATTGTATGGAAGATTCTAGCCGTGAGCTTGATAATTTCAACTAATGTTAACATCAATGTTTTCACTTTTTTGGAGAAGTAAAGTTACGTAACTCTTTTTTCCGTGATTTAGACTGAAAGAACACCAAAAGACTAATATGCGTTATATTCACATGAATGAGGTTTTCACAACTATCCTAAAACAATATAGAACTAGATCCATGTTGACCCTAATTCATGTTTGGTGATTATAAAGCTCACTCAAATATGTTACTTATTATTTAAAATTATTTCTATTGTACTTGAGTAATTTTTATAGGATTTCAAAAGGGTAGAAAAAGACCACTTTGCCCTAAAACACAGGATATTATAAGATCTTTTAATAATGTTATTGTGTGTACCACGTGCCTGAAAAAGTTACTGATTCATGTTGTGGAAGATCACATTTACGACGTCTGTTTGATGTATGATTGATACAAATATTTGTCTAACATTGATTTATTGTTGATTAAATTATAAATAAATTTGATAAATTGATAATTTTGGACTTGAAAATATTTTCGGCTTGGGCTTCGGGGCCCTAAAAAACAAGCGGATGCCGTCGATCAACATGAGATAAATCTTTACAATCATAATTTCAGCAATTAATATTAAAAAAATTTCAAATTAATATATATGATAAATTTATTTTAAATTAATTTTTTATCATAAAATATTTTTATTTTATTACTTCCATTAGATTAGATAATTACATGAAAAACCAAAAATTAAATTAACTCAGGATAAAACAAAAAAATTGGTGTATTCGTTAATAATTTAGTAATTTGATGATAAAATTTAATGAAATTAATTGATGGTAAATTTATTATAAATATATTAGCTTGGATAGATTTGTAATAAATATATAAATTCTGAAATTTTTGTGATATTAATTTAATTTTATACTATCCTGATTTGATGTTTTTGGGAAATGGCTTCCATCTCCTTAATAAAGTATTCCATCTCTCAAGTCCTTTCTCTTTTCTGCGGCCGCGCCGTGGGCACCAATATCCTAGATTTGACGGTCAAAGATTTTCGGCATCAAGCGCAACGATCTTTCTTTAATAAAGAGCCATTTGTCTGTTCTCTTCCAGCCTTTACTGTCGAGCATCTTTCGGCGAGGTGCTGATTGAATAGAGATTTGAAGTTTCCAGCCTTTACTGTCGAGCATCTTTCGGTGATTTGACGGTCAAAGATTTTCAGCATCGAGCGCAACAATCTTTCAATAAAGAGCCATTTGTTTGTTACCTTTCAGCGACTTGGACAAGTCCTTAAATTGTCCCTTACATGAAAGCTGCCTATACCGCCCTTAGTTTAAGGTCTAGGGGCTCCGTGCAAGGCGACCTTGCTGGATCAGCTGAGTTAGGGCTTCAATTCCTTAACTCCCATTATTTCCAAAGAGCAATTTAAAGACTTGCTCAAGTTTGATCTCACGGGCGTTAAAGCCCAACTGCTATATTTTTCTTAGCATGGGAGTTGTCAGGCACGAGAACTGCCCATACTTCCTTTAATTTTGTTACGGCCTTTGGGGGCCCTTATGCAAGGCGGCCCTACCTGGCTCAGCTAGTCCCCCACTCGGGGAAGACTCCCCAAGGGAACCCCTTCATTGCTAGGAGAGCAGTTTAAAGACTTGTTCAAATCTGTCTTACGGGATATTATCTCAGCTATTATATTTTTCTAGGTGTGGGAACTGCCTATACCCCCTTAGTTTAAGGTCTGTGGGGCTCCCGTGCGGGCCGACCCTGCTGGATCAACTAAGTTAGGGCTTCGATTTCCTAACTCCCGTCATTTTCAGGGAGCAGTTTAAATACCTACTCAGGTATGGCGTTAAGCCCAGCCACTATATTTTTCTTGGCATGGGAGCTGCCAATACCCCCTTAGTTTTCTTACGGCCTGGGGGGCCCCCATGCAGGGCGGCCTTGCTTGGCTCGGCTGGTTCTCCACCAAGGGAAGACTCCCCAATGGAACCCCTTCATTGCCAAGAGAGCAGTTTAAAGACCTGCTCAGGTCTTGTCTTACGGGTATTAAGCCCAGCCGCTATATTTTTCTTGACACGGGAGCTACCAATACCCCCCTTAGTTTTTTAGGGCCTAGGGGGCCCCTATGTAAGGCGACCCTGCCCGGCTCGACGAGGTGCTGATTGAATAGAGATTTGAAGTTTCTTCTTCTTCTTCTTTCACAGAGTCATATGTGGACGTGACGTTGTCCAAAATAACAGAGAAGACGATGGGGATTTCCTATAGTTTATTGTTGGATTGTTCCCCAGGTTTTAAAATCGGCAAGTAAACATGATGAGAACGTCCTAAAAATAATGGGATTTATGATAAATTAGTCCTTAATAACAACAAGGCATCATAAAATTTTGTTAATTTGTTGTTTCATAAACGTGTTGTGGATAGTTTCTGTCTAAGTGAAAAATGACGTATTTATTGAATGTGATATATGATTGAACACATTAAACATGTTTAAATTAAATATTGTTGTGTACGAAGATTCTGCAGTAAGTTGTTATGTATATTTACCTATATGTGTCACATGCACTAACATTAGCTCGCATGATTAATTAACATATGTAGATACGTGTCATAAAATTTGTGAAAATGGTTAACATGGATAAGTCGCCATTGTTGTGCAAAAAAAGGTCTGAACTATTTATTGGAAAGTCCTGAGCTCTATCATTTCATTCATCTACGAAGTGTACTTCCAAACATCTTGCAGTAGTACATAAGGAGATCGTTAGCTCGCGAGTTGTTTGGGCTCGACTTGACGACTACTTGAGATCGGTTCACTTAGTTCTGAGTCGAGCTTGAGTGTGAGCTACTCAAGTTTTTGGTCTACAGGTGGAGTTGAGCTCGAGCTCAGAAGATTATTGACTTGGGTCGGCTTAATTACACTTCCAAATATTGCTAACAAGTTGAAAATTACACAACAATTCGCTATTTGGAAACTTATGATGGTTTATTACAATTAAGAACAAAACATCTCAAAACTTGGATATTTTCATTTGCAACAATTTATAAAGGGTTGGGACGTATGGTTGTAACAAAGAATAGTAAGGCCTAAATATGTATATTCATTATGAGGATTTACAAAGAGTTATGAGGTTCTGTTGTAACCAAGAATAAAGTGGAAAACTTTGAAATTATGAGGGGTTATAAATGTTTACGACATTAGGTTATAATGAAGAATAGAACGTTGGAAATTTCAGATTTCTTTTTTTTGGCTCATCCATCCTGACATCCAACTATATACATGTAATCCACACACGAGCCCAAAAATGATAAGAACTGACTTTGTATGGATGCAGAAAAATAGTCGCCAAAAATAATACGAAAAAAAAATTGATTGGCGTGAAGAAGGCGAAATTTGCAGAGTTGGATCTGAAGAAGACGTCCCACTCCTTTGTCCTTACCCTTTCCCGCTTTCGTCATCATCACCTCCTCCTCTGCACTTTCTTTTAACTGCTTGCTTCCTTTCTTCTAAGTCCTGAGGTCACGGGAGATTGGCGTGTTAGCTAGGGAAGGCTGTAACTAAGGCACCATTTAACTGCCATTATTCAAGTCATAGTTATTCTTTTTTTTATGGTTAAGTACGAATGAATATGACTGAAAAAAGCAAGCTCAAAAATAAATCAGAGAGTGAATTCATATTGACTTTAGAAGGACAATAAAAAGCATAAGATAGCCTGTCGTTTGATCTGCCCATCAAAAGAGTTATGTTGATGAAGCTTCATATCATGGAATACTTTCCCCTTAAGATGTTTCATGAAGAACTAAACCTAACCAACAAGCAAAAACTGTGGGACATCCAAAGAAACGGTGCTAAACTTCATCTGCCCCTGCTATTAGTTATGCTTAATTTTGTCTCTACGATTTTGTTTAATTTAATTAGAAAATAATTTTAAAAAGTGCATGGTACAATGAGGCTATGATGGAATATTTACTCATAGCTAGGACAAACTTTCCTATCTTGGTGCATGATTTCTCTTAATCTTGATCAATCCGTCTGTCTATTCTCGCCCCAAATTTCAAGTTATTGTATGCATGCAGAGCACAAAGTGTAATTCAGTCAATCAAAGATGCACTTCTCGAGGGAAGCAAGAATCCCTAGACGAGTTACAGAAAAGCAGAAGGATTAATTAGTTTATGAAGAAATCTGCATGATTTGATTCTTCCTTGGTAAGGTCAAACCCTCAGGTCAATTTACATCCAATCACTACGCTCTAATTTTCTGTAGACAAAACATGTTAGACAATAATGTAGAATGTCAATTGTTCTAAAAATTTAAACTGTTGTATTAGATGAATGCTTGATTTAATATTTAAATATACTAATACCATCTTTCACTAGGCTAAACTTTGGCTTAAACTCAAAGTGTGGAAATACGAAATTGAGAAAGTAAATAAGGTTTGAAAAGATTTGTACTTATAATCTCTAATACCATGTCAAATTCTATGGGAATTAAGCTATTGATGAACGTATAATTTATAAGTTTTAATAGCATATTGTAAAGTTCCGCCCAAAAATTTAAACGATTATGTGTAATTTATTATAAATAGAGCAAAGTGCTTGGTCTTACTCTGATCAAAGTGATTCTTCGATCGAGATCAATCATCACTTATATTACGTTGAAGTTAGATTGGCTGACCTCCAATTTGGTGTTTCAATTAATTTGATCTCGATTCCAGTGACTTACCTTTTCCTTGACCTATGCTTTGAATCTTTCAATCTCATCTTAATATTTGGGCCATAATTTTACACCATCAACGCAACTCACCATTTCCTTTTTCTTTCCGCAAGAAACAGTAACATCATTTGGATCCCCATTTTCTGCCTCTTTTACACAACAATAATTGTTAAAAAGCATGGCAATAACAATTTATGAAATTCCGAGAAGATGATGAGCTGGAAATAGATATCTAGGTCAGAATATATCCTTTGAACGAGCTTGTATCAAACAAAAGTTTTTGACTCATTCCATGGACCATATCGCAAAATTTTTTGCGCGATAGATTGTTTAATATATGCAATCAGTATCGAAGTCAGGCCTGCTTGGGAGAATCAAATCGAGATTGCTTATGAACTCCAATTGCAATGGGACCCCTTGCTTATTTGCTCATTTATTATAACATCAATTATAATATAATCCACACTCAAGTACACAAGATGAGAAGAACTGACCAGTAGGGACATAGAAAATATCCGCCAATATAATAAAAAAAATTAACTTGATTGGTGTGGAGAAAGCGTGATTTGCAAAGTCGGATATGAATAGAAACAAGGTAATGTGGAAGAGGGATAGGGACGTGCCACATCAGTAGGCTTACCTGCTCCCCTTTCATTGTCGTCACCTCCTTCTCTGCACTTTCATTTTTCTTGAAGTCCGCACGTCACGGGAAATTAGCGTGTTAGCTAGGGAAGCCTCTAACTTAGGCACCATTTAACTGCAAATTATTCAAGTCATCATTATTTTTTTTTATGGGTAAGTACAAATGAATTCGACTGGTCGACTGGAAAAAGAAGGGGAGTAAGTAACCTACTACATTTTCAAAGTTAAATCAAGGAATGAATTCATATTAACGGCAAAAGGGACAATAAACATCCAAAGAAAAGGTATTTGAGCTTTCATCTGCTCCTACCATTAGTTATATTTATATCTGTTTCTGTTCGATTTTATATAATTTAATTATGAAATGAATTCAAAATGTGCACGGATCAACGAGGTTACTAGGAAATATTTCCTCATGAGTGTGATGATCTCTTCTATTCTTGTTCATGGTTTCTCTTGATTCTGATCGAGCTATTTGTCTGGTCTTGCCCAAAACTTCAGGTCATCCCACGCGTTCAGAGCATCATGCGTAATTCAGTCAATCAAATATGCACATCAGTGTCAGAAAACAAAACTTGTAGAAAATATCCGCCAATATAATAAAAAAATTAACTTGATTGGTGCGGAGAAAGCGTGATTTGCAAAGTCGGATATGAATAGAAACAAGATAATGTGGAAGAGGGATAGGGACGTGCCACATCAGTAGGCTTACCTGCTCCCCTTTCATTGTTGTCGCCACCTTCTCTGCACTTTCATTTTTCATGAAGTCCAGACATCACAGGATATTAGCGTGTTAGCTAGGGAAGCCTCTAACTTAGGCACTATTTAACTGCAAATTATTCAAGTACAAATGAATTCGACTGGAAAAAGCAGGGGAGTAAGTAACCTACTACATCCTCAAAGTTAAATCAAAGAATGAATTCATATTAATTGCATAAAGATAATATGTCGTTTGATCTGTTCACCATCAAAAGACTTATGTTGATGAAGGTTTAAATCATGGAATGCTTTCCACTTCAGATGTTTCAAGTGAAACTATGAACATCAACCTTGTAATTGCCTGTCAATATGGAAGTCATGGAGAATACTAGTAATACCTAGCCAACAGGCAGGAACAACGGACATAAAAAAAAAAAAAAAAAGGTGTTTGAGCTTTCATCTGCCCCTACCGTTAGTTATATGTATATCTGTTTCTGTTTCATTTTATATAATTTAATTATGAAATGAATTCAAAATCTGCACTGATCAACGAGGATACTAGGAAATATTTCCTCATGGGCGTGATGAGCTCCTCTATTCCCGTTCAGTGTTTCTCTTGATCACGATCAAGCTATTTGTCTTCTCTTGCCCAAACCTTCATGTCATCACACGCGTGCAGAGCATAATGCGTAACTAAGTCAATCAAAGATGCACGTCAGTGTCAGAAAAAAAAAAAAGAACTTGTAGATAATTTGATCCAGAGAGTTTTCATCAAGTTCCGATAATCAAACTTCTTTGTCTCTAAAACTGTCTACACTTTACGTAACGGTTTCCCAAATCGTAAGAAGTGCTTACAAGTTAATGGGCGTAATTCTCAACAAGAAGCATTCTTTGAGATTAAAATGTAAATAAGTGCAATCGTGGTAGTCTTTTGCAGTTGAGAGTGGACAAGGTTCTTCCCACAAATTGGACAGCATTAATAAAATCGCAGAGATGGCCTCGCAATGTGAATTAGCCTCCAATTCATTTATTATAATAAATAAATAAATAAATAAATAAAAATCTGCTTTCCTCAACCAAGGGGATTGCGAAGAGGAAGAAAAATTTTACTTCAATACCTTCCCGTGGATGCGCACTTCATGAGGGAAGCAGGAATCCATAGATGAGTTACCGAAAAGTAGAAGGATCGATAAGTTCATTAAGAAGTCCACATGAATTAATTCTTCTTCAGTAAGTTCAAGCACTTAGTCAATTTATATTCTATCCAATCAAGATGGACCACCTCTATAGTCTAGATTCTAGCTCTTCCTAGAAAAAAACAAGTTCGATGACGATGTGCCTGTTTTAATAGTTTTGTGGAATTTAAATAATTTCTACTACTTACGGTCGTTATAATATGATCGTGCCTTCCTATGATAGAAAAGCCCATATATATGTCATATTTTTCGAAGAAAGATGCATTCCACTTATCTATTTGAAGACCATGAAGGCATGGGATATATTTTTTTCTTGAAATTGATGCCTTCGTAAAAATTTAAAAAAGGCTCATATTGGTATTTGTGGTTAGGCGATTAAGGCATATACAGGTCATTCTTTGCACGTCTTAACCGGTCCACCTCCCAAATTATCTAAGCACGCACTCCTCCACATAAATGCGGCGCTTTCCCAAAAATATGTTTATTAAATTGTGAGTTTCTTTTAATTATTTGAAGCACCCTTTTACATGGGAAGATTTTGTTCTGCTCTTTCTGTTACAAATGGATCTTAGGAACATGAACACACAAAGGCTACTTGCATGAGCAATCCATTTTCTGTTGATGCTGATTGAATAGATGACAATTTGAACAAGTTTTTACATGGCATTATTCTAAATTTTAGTTCAAACATTTTGAAACTACCCACTTGCTTTGGGAATTTCCTCATGATTCATGCATCAGATATACATGAACGTGAATTAATAATATGTTGATGTGATAATTGGATCTTTAAGAGTCATATAAGGGACATATGTCTGCCACGCATAGGAACAATTTAATATTAAGGACTCAAAAAACTTTTGAACAGGAAAAAAATTGATACTAAGATACTTTGAAAAAAATTCGTAAACAGCGTCGATGGAAAAATTAATAATTCCGAGGAAATTATTTATGAAGTTCTATAATTTGACCTTTTAGCGGAGCATCTATCTATCTATGCAATATATGTTGAAAATTAACCAACTATATTTGACCCATAAGAAAAAGAAAATTAACCGATTATCTGTCACATATGGATGTGATGGATTACCTTCATACATAAAATTTTATAACTCTTAACCTTTTTGCATAGCATCTAGTTGTCAGTACCATTTATGGCAAAAATTAAATATAGATATACCTAAAGAGACTTCTCCTTCAAGTATCAATATGACACTATTTGACATCACGGCAGCCCTAATTATTGTCACCCAAACAAAAAATAAAAATTGGTTGATGAAAAGTCACTCTTGAAATATGCCAAGGACCTTTTAGATAGAATGCATGTTTTAGCACAACCAAACAATTGTCTATTGAACTTCACAACAAAAGTAGAATTTCAATGCACTCCCCATAAACTTCAATGCGCTGGGGAGTTTCTTCCTTGGACGTCCATTAGATCGGGTGAATCATAACAGCCGATTATGCACATCTTAGAACGTCTCAGGTAAGTTTCAGAAGATAAACACTTGTCACACGTTTAATTTATTGAACATGAATTCAATAAGTATTTCCCATTGTGTTGAGAAGGCCGGCAGCAAGCCCGACGAGATCTCAGTATAAACATTATGTATCACAATGCCCAATCAGCTACTCCAAATGTTTGCCTGCACAATCAAAATTAAAAGTTTAAGTTTTATCAAGAAATTCAAACTGCAGAGGTCGAGCAGTAAATGTAACTCCTAGTCCTAGCAATGTGGGTAAATCTGACCACCGGAGGACCGACACTTCTATTGCTATTTTTCCATTAATTTATCTTTTTCTATTTTCCAGGCTCCTGCTAACGTGTCCCAGCCAGGGCTTTTCGGGGACTGGTTAATGCGTGTCCGGCTAGAGCCAACCTATTGACACGCCTGCCTTATGTAATATTGATATCTTGTGTCAATAACCCGAAAAAAAGAAAAAAAAATTCAAGAAATCTCGAACTAAAGGAGAAGGCACGAATGGACCAGCGCGCCATTGGGCCAGGTGTGTCTCGATCTGTCTATCAATTTTTACGGGTGATTTTTTTTTTTTTTCACAATTTTTACGGGTGATTATATATTAAAATTACCTGCTTTCCTGATGCCACCCCGACAAATTAGAAACTCCAACAAGAGCTTCCTTCCATTTCTCTACTTGAATCCATGCTTCGCTGCCCCTGATTTCCCGTGCCTTCCTCCTGCTTTCCTGGATTCCACTTTGTAGAATGCATCACAACCTGTTCATTCATCTTCTTGCACTCTAATGTCTTCACCAGCTCTTCCAAACACCACGACGACGAAGGGTAGCTCTCCGAGAAGATGATGATCGCAATGAGCGATTCTTTGATCCCCCTCATGATCGAGGGCCGTATTCCCTCTCGCTTCCTTTGTTCCTTGCTATCCCGTGAACGTCATTAAGCCGGCCCGATCCAAGGCCTTGCATAGATGACCCACGAAGTTGTTGCCGATGTCTTTGCCTCTGAAATTAAGGAAGACATCGTAATTTCATCCGGGCTGTGAAGAAGAGGCCGTTAGAGTTGAGAGTCTTGAGACCTGGAAATTCATTTTGTCTCAACCATGAAGTCTAAATGCCACAACTAAATGGAAATTCATACCTAGACCATCACAACAGCAACACCTCAGGTTCTGATCATCTATAGAACTTCAATCGCAGTTGAATCTGTCACAAGTAGAAGCTAGGATTTTCGGCCTCTGTTTTTGCTCATAAAAGAATCGAAACAGAGCATGTATTCTTACCTTGGCGAGACCGGATTTCTAGCCTCGGCGGATGAGAAAATCAGAGACTGGAGGTCCCAGACACTTCGGAGATGAAGATCAGCATTGGTGGAGGAGTCTCGAGAAAGAGCTGAACACTTCGGACTCCTTGGCTCGGAAACAGGGGCAAACAGAGCTCGTTCGACTTCAGCTAGGAAAAGTCGAACGGCGACGGCGATGATTGTCAGTGACCTGAGAACGTTAGAAAAGGTGAATTGGGCAAAGGAAATTATTAGAGAGAGAGAGAGAGAGAGAGAAACCTCACTGAGCTTCGTCTGTCAAAAATCTTGCTCTGCTTCGGTGTTTTCTCATCTATGGTGGCCAGCAACTGGATAATATGGAAGTCTTCAGCGATTGGAGATGGTGAGGCGCGAATGCTAGCGTCAATTCGTGGTCCAGAAGCTAAGGAATCCTCTGGATCAGAGATGATGAAATTGCCCGTGTCCTCCTCTTTGCTCTGGTATTCTCGGTTCTCTGTCGGCCAGCGATCGGAGGGATTGCGGTAGGCAATGGGGAACGGCGGACACTGGCGTCGATTGGTGGCCAGCGAAGGAGAGGTTACCGGATAGCGGATTTCACCTTTTCACGTGTCATGGGCATTTTTTATGGGCTGTGGTGGGCTTTTAAATGATCTGGTGGGCTTGTGCTTGTGGCGGATTGAATTGAATTTCTGGGCCGCACAAATTGATTGGCCGGGCCTGGGTAACTTTGATCAGGCCTTTTCCATTTCTACCAAATTGGAGCCCTTTTCTTTTTCTTTTTTCTTTTTTGTTCTTTTCTTTCTTCTTTTTATTTATTGATTTATATTTTTTTAAGAAAAATTTATGCTTGATGTGTCTACAAAAATTGGGATGTTAACATGTAGTAACATAAATACACTATCTCCACATAGACTAGATTTTCTATGGATGCCGAAAATTCCTCAGTTGAAATCCCCATTAAATAAAGTCCTCACAAGCCTTTGATTTTATATGGAATATGAGCAATCTTTACAACTTTAAGCTACAAGTTGAAGATTCTTGGAATGGAGCACATCAAGGAGGTGGGTAAATGGCTGCCTTTAAGTCGTTGAATAACCACAAGTAAATTGAGAAGAGAGCAATTTTGTGGTGCCAAAAATAATTCTCATTTGCCTAGCGGCTTTCTCAAAATAAGAAAACAGAAGTTATACTTGCAAATAGTTAATAAAAATATGGATCTTGTTGAACAATAAGAAATAGACTCATAAAGTAAACATAGTAGATAATATAGACAAAGTACATATGGAAAAAAAAAAACTTATGCAGTAATTGTATCATACAAATGAAAGATCTTACTTCACCGATGAATTTAGAATTTTTCGTTTGTTTTATGATATTCACTGATCTATATTAGTCAAAAGAAAAAAAAATGATTAAAATTTCCAACATTTTACATCTCAAACGGTACAGAATCAAGGTTAAAAATTAAATTTGACAGTTAAAAGAGATGCCAATATAAGCTTTTTTTTTTTCAAAATATATAAAAATTAGATAGCTACAAAATAAGAAAAAATTGTGATAGTATGATGGGTTTGACGAATGGGGCATTTTTTTTTTTTGGTAAAGATAATGATAATTGGGCATTATTATTCTCATACATTGATAAACAAATTCTGCACTCTATGCTTATGCCATTAATGTGCCATATATATGTTCATCTACTTAGAGTGTGGGTTAAGCCTCCATCAATCATCCTTTTGTTTGTCAGTCCAAACCTCTCTACAAATTGAAAACCTAAAGAGAAAATATTCATCATTAATGAGTCTCTTCAGAGACATTAAATGGGGGCAAAAGAAAAGCCTCGCCGTCACTATTTTAAAGATGAATAAACTAAAAGAAAGTACGTCTAAGAATTGAAGTACAGATCTTCCTTCTTTACCGGAATCAACCTGTGTTTGCTCTCCGTCCATCTATGGCAACTTAGAATCCATCAACAGCCACACTTAATTAGAAAACATATTTGCAAGCTAAAAGCCTAAAATCTGGCATTTATGAATCAATTGATAATTTGTTGGGAAAGAAATCAGAAAATGGGAGAACTTCTCGCACCTGCTTAGAATCGCTTGGAGGAAGCCCAATTTGAACTTCTTGCATTTGCTTACAATTTTGGGCTATCACTAAATACCTTCGTCTCTAACCGAGAGAAAATATCTTCCATCGCTACCGGAGAGAAAATATCTTCCTCCAATTTTAGGCTATCATTAAATATCTCTGACAGAGCCGACATAGCCACAAACTCTTCGTACGAACAGGAAATATTTGAAAGATTTTCCTCCATCGAGATCTAATGGCAGATACCCAGAAGTCTAATTTAGTTGAAAATGGCCATCAACGTCGTCTGGGTTCGTGTCAAGTGATGAGTGATGCTTTTATCGTGGAGTTGGTCGAGAAATCGATGCGGTCTGAGAAACATTGAACGTCGCACCGTGTCAGGAAAAGTGCCTTTTTCATTTTGTGTTTTTTCTTTTCATTTGTCGCAAATGGACGAGAAGTTTTCTCTCGTTCATCTTTATTTTAAAATCGTTTGTTTCGTAGCTTACAAAAAACCAGAAAGTGACTTTATTTTAGGGGTGTTAAGACGGGTAGCCCACTCACGTGGGGGGCTATTTGAGCCTTTTCATTTCCCTGAATTCAACCTAGTATGTTAGGAGAAGAGCTTCACGGGAACCTGAGGTGAGCTCTCCTCTCTTAGAGGGGTTTGGCAGGGAAGCCCAATGGAGACGTTATCCCGTAATCCCAGTTAAACCCCCTGTAAATGAGGGCTAACTGGGCATCCTGGGATGCCCAATTTAAGGTAGAGTAGTTTAAACGAAACGAATTACCTACTTTCGGGAGTATTCGTCTGATTCCTGATTCTGGAAATCGGACCAAACAAGACCAATTATATATATTTTATATTTTTTGAAAAAAAATTATTAAATATGAACTAAATAATGTCTTATTTGTGACATCACAAGTTATAACATAATGACTTTTTACTTGTCGTTGCTTCCATCAATACCTTAAAATTTGTCACTCTCTCTCATTGTGCATAAACACTCTTTAGTAATAAAAAAATGACCAATTCCATTAGACTGAATTAGAAATCGATCACTCTTACTTTGTTTTATTTGCCAAAGTAAGTATTATTCGGAAGATATAAAAAAATTGCTATGAATTTATGTATCACGATAAAAAATTATCATTCTCAACCCAAATCCGGTATATTCCATTCCAATATTTCATCTTTTATGAATGTCAAAATATCTTTCATATTATTAGGCAGGCAATCACTTAGATTTTGTGCTTATTCAACTAATCGTGACCCTTCCGACCAAAAAAATAAAAAATAAAAACTCATTGTGTCCCTAGAAAATGAGTCATGAAATAGATTTTTCAACGTGTACTAGATACAATTTTGTTTTTTTCCCCATTAATTGATTTTCATAATTTTAAGGAGCCATCTTTTGTTTAAGAATGGAATGAGGGAGTCATGTGCATTTTTACTTTATTCATCTCAGCGTATCCCCATAAAATTCCCTTTTCTATTTTATTTTATTACTTTTCCGAAAAAAAGGAAATATGTAAAGAGGTTAACCGACAAGCTTTGTTTGTTATTTACACTACAGCCATGGAAGATCCCAGCTTGGCAAATACAAGTAGCGTTGTTTGAAATCAAGGCTTTACCTTTTCCATTCATTTTGACTACGACCAACTTTTTTTTTTTTTTTTTTGAGCAAGACTACGACCCACTTTGAACAATGTAATAAGCCGCGATTTCGACCGAATATTTATTTATTAATTCCTCTGGCAAGCTTTCTGAAAACAAGCCCTGACGCCAGAGTCAATTCTTTGGCCGCAAAATAATTAATACAATCTATTTCTTTTGCGGGACTAAAGTAAATTTTGGGCATTTTCAACTAAGTAATGAACGAATACGGGGCCAGTTTACCTCCACTTATCAGATCTCGATGGAGGGACCAACTGGATTATGTACAAAAGCAAACAATGACTCCTACTTAAGCCCCGTTTGGTTCAGCTTTTTCAAGGGGCTTTGAGGGCTCAAAGCCCCTCAAAGCCCCTTGGGAAAAACTTTTTGCGTTTGGTTCAGCTTTTCAAGTCTCCATTCAGCATTTTCGGAATGCTAGACTAGGGTTTAATGAATTTTTTTCTTTCCAATATTGCCCTTATTGATAATTTTGTTTTCCTTTTCTGCCCTCGAAAAAACACTCTTCATCGTCTTCTTCATTCTTCCTCACGAAGCTTAGTTGGCGAGAGGCCAGATCTGGCTGCCGGGAAGCCTCACCTGAGGTCGCACGACCTCAGGCGAGGTGGCCTGAGGTCGGGCGACCTCGGGCGTCGCCTGGGTCACTCGACCTCAGGCGGCGTCGCCTGAGGCTGCACGACCTTAGGCGATGCCTTGGGTCACGCCTGAGATCAAGCGACCCAGGCGACGCCACCGACGGCAACGGCGACGGCGGCACTCAACATCCCCAGAAAACGACGACGAGAAAATCCTTCCCAAAACCCGCGACGATCGGAAGAAGATGATGACGGCCGCGAGTTCAAGAGCACACTACCTGGAGGCCGAAGAAGGATCGGAGGGAGAAATCAACCCAAGCGACGTCACTTGAGGTCCCGCAGCCTCAAGCAGAGTCACCTGGGTCACTCGACCTCAGGCGGTGTCGCCTGAGGCCGCGCGACTTAGGCGTCGCCTAGGTCGCGCGACCCAGGTGTCGCCTGAGGCGAGCTGCCTTCCTCCACTGCCACCACCATCGCCACCGCCACCGCCACTTTCGCGACCACTAGCCGCCTCTCCATCGCCACCAGCCGCCTCCCCACCACCATCAACCCCACTGCCGAGCAGTTGCATCTCCTCCTCCCTTTTCTTTTCCTTTCTTTTTTTACATTTTCTTTTCACCTCAAAACTACTTTGCAAAATATACACAAATGAGTTTCCAAACACACTTTGCATTCCCAAAATGCTCTTTCACTAAAGGATAGTTGGGGAAATGCAAAGCCATTTTCCCAAAATTGAACCAAACGGAACCTTCTAATTAATTCCTAATCTCTAGTTTCATCTAAGCTCTAGAAGATCCCCCCACCACTTTAGCAACTTTGCAGCCCGATCATTTGGTGATTATGGATATGACCATACAAGACCATTGATTCCTCAGGCCACGTTGATGATGCTGTTGGTCGGCGACGAGTGTGGGGTGTTGCTGGCGCTGGTGCCGCTGCCGCCTGCTGGTCGTCAGAGGGTATCGCCGTGGCGAGCTTGAGAGACACGGGCCAGGGCTCCGCCGGTTCCGAAGCTGCGGTCGCCTTGTTGAGGTCGAGAGCCGCCATTTTCGAGGACGGAGGGATGGGAAGGATCGGGACCGGGCGGATGGGCTTCGACGGGGTGGGTTTCGACTGGCAGCCCTCTTTTCTTAGTCGCAAACTTTCCAGCAGTTTCTCGCCGGCTCCCGGTGAAACCGCGGGAGGCCAGGAAAGAGGGAAGCTTGGTACTTGGTGCGCTTGATGATGATCCTCCTCCATTGTAGAGCTTGAAACCCCAAAGTACTGCAGCAGATTTTCAGTCGACGTTTGAGTTTTCAGGGGGGAAAAACAATTCTCAGTTGATACCATACTCTCTTCGCTTTGCAATTCCTAAAGGAAACGGGATGGTTGTTCCACTTATGGCATTGCTCTACCTTTTATGGAAAAGAAAATCCAGAAAAACTTCAATGGCTTCTTGCAGTTACCAGCAAGATCCGTTTATTAAATTGGCTCTCACAGCCTCTTAATAGACGCGTACATCACAGACAGACGCAAGAACTAGTGGATTTGGGTTGTTCATCAACATGCTATTGCATCTAGTAGATTTGGGTTGTTCATCAACAGCTAGCAATAGTATGTCAGAATGGTTCAAATTTTTATAAAAAAGTTGATAATTATGCAATTAATGCTGTGTTTCCGAGTCGGTGGTGCTGTCGACGAGGCTGGACCGCCGGCATCGCCGGATCAGGTTGCTCTGCCGGATGAAGTACTTCTGGGCGTGGCTCGCCACCTGCGTTGGCGTCCGCGTTTTCACGAAGTTCCTGGAGATCCCTCTCCAATCCCCCTTCTCCACCCTCTGGAGTCCCAGCAAGAACAGCTTGTGCTCTTCCTCCGTCCATGGAACTCCTATAAATCAAACCACCGTGAGTAAATTAAATCACGCAAAATTTACCAAGACCCCACCCGCTTCGCCTGACTTGAAAAAGTTCATGAAATCGGGCCGACGCGGATACAGTTCTGCAGTTCTGCAGCCCGCCGAATACGGAGATTCTAAGTTGGGAAAAGAGGAAAGATCCTCCAGAGATAAGAAAATATTAGCTGCTGACTCCAGCGGCTTCACCGAGTCCATTCACCGAGAGACACGTGTGGGCCGGCAGCCACGCTGGAATCAGACGAGCTATCCTGCTGGGCCCACCAGAAACCTTTCCCTCTCGGTCAGCGCGCTCTCTTTCTCTCCCCCCAAGAAAATAATGCTGGGCCCCACAACGGATCTTCTCTCTTACCATCAATTTGAACGAACGCGTTGGACTCTCTCTCTCCATTTTTTCGTTCGACTCTCGCCTTGTTGCTCTGCCCGCCACTTCTTCTCCGATCGAACGATGGAGCCGTCCGACGAATCACGCCACCACCGCCGCTTCCGCATCCGCCTCGTCGGCCGCCGTTGCATCTGAGCTACAGCTAATATTTTCTCGTTCGTTCTGCCCCTTCGTCGCGCTGCTCCTCCGGCGAACGACGGAGCCCGCCGTCCGACGAACCACGCCGCCACACTTCCGCATCCGCCTCGTCCGCCACCTTCGCATCTGCATTCTCCTCCGTCTTCAACGGCGACCGGGCTCTTCCTCTCCCAGTCGCCGTCCTTGTCGCCGTCGAAGAATCCGTACTCAAAGTCAACGTCCGGGCTGATGCAGGGGATGCGAGGGAGGTGGAAGCGGGACCTCGTGGATGATCCGGGTCAATGCATCTTGACGTGGAAGAGCAGGGTCTTGTCGAACGAGAGCTCGCGCTCCCCGTAGCGGATAGGCATCGAGCTGCGGTAGCCGCAACCCCACCGATGCTCTTGACGAATCCAGCCACGGCGAGACGGAACTTGACCGCGAGGAACCGCCTGAACGCCCCGCCTCTCCTCAGCCACAGCAGCGCAAGGCGGAACCCCAAGCTCTGCGGGTGACGCCGGAGTTCCCGCTTGCCATTTCCGGATGCAGAACGTGTTACAGAGACTGTCAGGACGGCGAATCGCAAGCGAGCGGAAGCCCAACGGCGGAGAAGATTCTATCTTGGCAATGGCCTTTTCTCCCTGATTATTAGATACTGATTTTCGGAGCCTTTTCTCCAACATTATGGTTTTTTGCCATCGATTTGTAATTTTGGGATTTTCCTTCGACCTAGGTTTTTTTGTCCCTCCCTGTTCTCGCCCTTGCCGAACCTACGCGGAAGAGATGATACAAATAGGAGTCTTCACCATTGATGTAATGAATTCCGTAGCTCGTGGGCAGAAGATCCCACTTTTCTCTGCTGCTGGTCTTTCTCTGGGGGTTAAGCGATGGAAAGGCTTGGTTTCCCGCTGTATGTAGAACCCATGAAAGATTGAGCTATCTTTCAGGGGAGCTTGTGGTCGGATGAGAGAGATCTGCATGCATCTATCTATGGGTGGTGAATTTCTTGACCAAGTCAATGGAAGAATTTAAATGACAGATGTCGAATGATTCATCTGGAATATTGATGATACCCCTGAGAATATAACTTGAAGGGTAATTTAGAAAATCCATGTTTCATGGTTGTATGCTTTAGCAATGCTGAACTTGAAAAGCAACAGGAGACCTTTGATTCTTTCGGTACCTAACTACGGCCTATTGCCGTATTTCCTCATTCGTGTGATTAATTTGCTAAAAAGAGAACTAAAACGTTAATCTATGTGCTGATCTTGCGCAACCGTTCTTGGCTTGGCTTAAATATGATGCAAGAAGCATGTCTTCCTTCATTTAGCTCTTGATAATTTGGCATGAGCCTCTGGATTTGGATCCATGCATGTCACTAGAGATCGCATTTTCATGTTTACGGGGTTCATTTTGTGCCAACTTTCGATGCTGTGATATGAACTCTTTGATGTACCGTAACGTCGTGGCACTTGCCTGCCATGATAGAAAGTTCAGGCATATCGAAATAGCCATCCACTCAATATAAGAGATTTTCGTATGGGCCTTCCTCCTTTTCGAGATGAATATGAAGATCACGAGAGATTTGAAGTAGGCTGAGTATTCCTATTCAAAATGTCACGGATGGAGATCATCAAACACGACTGTCAAGAAACTTATTTCCCGAAGCAGAAGATTACAACTTTTACAACAGCTACCTCTTAACAACAAACAAAGATCCTTCACATCCTTGCAACTCGGCAATCACCTCACACAACTTTCTCATTCTCAATGTAACAAGCAGCCCAGAAAATAGAAAGAGAAACGACCGAGCGTCGCGAAAAACCTTCCCTGAGTTCATCACAATCTAGACCAAACCACAAACAATTCATGGCATTTTCTTATTCCAATTTAATGCGAATTCTGCAAAAACTAGAAATCACCTAAAGCGAGCGCTATCAAGAACCGATAAGAAATCACTAGTCAATGGACAACAACGAATTTTTAGAAAAAGATCCTCTTTAGGTAGTGCTCTGATTCATGCGCACGGCGGCGAGCACTGGAAGACTAACCCATTTTGCTGATCTGGTTTTGTTGTGCCAGTGAGTCGAGGCCAAAATCTTAGGAGGGATCTTCTGCCCACGAGCTACGGAATTCATTACATCAAAATAGTGGAGACTCCTATTTGTATCATCTCTTCTGCGTAAGTTCGGCAAGGGCGAGAATAGGGAGGGACAAAAAAAAACCTAGGTGGAAGGAAAATCCCAAAATTACAAATCGATGGCAAAAAAACATAATGTTGGAGAAAAGGCTCCGAAAATCAGTACCTAATAATCAGCTATTATTTTCTTGAGGGGAGAGAGAGCGCGCCAAATTTTTCAAATAGAACGAGAGGAGACTATTTCTGGTGGGCCCAGCAAGATATTTTCTCCTTGTCTGATTCCAACATGGGTGCCGGCAGGGTGCTAAAGGGTCAGCCAGATACCTGTCCCACATTGCTTGAGAGAAGCTCGCTGGCCTGTTTTATATCCGTGAAGGTCCCCTCAGAGACGTCTTTTGAAGCTGAGATCCCTAATTGGTACTAGAGTCAGGTTAAGGTGGATCCGGGCAGAGTGCTAAAGGGTCAGCCAGGGGGACCTCTCAAGGCCCTGAGACCCCGAATTGTCGACCTTTCAAGGCCCTGACACCCCGAATTATGGATTCGAGGGAAGCCTCGAAGGAAGCCACCCTGAAGTCAGGGGGAAGCCTCGAAGGACTTCCACGCTGAAGTCAGGGGAGCCACGCTGGAGGAGGGGAGCCTCGAAGCCTCGAAGGAAGAAGCCACGGTGGAGTTGGAGTCAGGGAAGCCTCGAAGGAAGTCGCGCTGGAGTCAGAGCTGTAGCTAATATTTTCTCCGCGATTTGGAGTCCAGTCGAAGATCGACACAAACACCAACGATGGGCATTCACTGAAGTTATTGGACCCCAATTTTTTAGGGCCCTGCGAGAACAATGAAACCAATAAGGATAGACATTCTGGACAAAAAAGAAAATCTGAGATAAATATTCAATTCAAAACTGTCTCTAATTTTTAATAAAAAAACTAGTGGTATGTCCGATTACTGGGAACCCATATACAAGAATTGTTACTCATCATAACTCAAAAGTATTATTGGAATACTTTGATGAACAACAAACAACTTCTGTTGGTCCCCGAGCAAATAGATTGTCCTTGTACTTTTTCTAAACAAATTACAGAAGGACGATTCTGCTGTCCCACAGTACAAAAATTGGATCACTGTTACGTGCTGGTAAAAGGCGAAAGACGTTCGTAACTATCAAATTCCTTGGCTAACAAAACTTTGACCGGAAGTAATGTATTGGTAACTTAACAACACATTTAAGAAGGTATCTACAGTTACTGGATAGTTTTAAATTGCCAACTAATATAATAATTTACCCATATGTTTAAGTAAATTACCTATAAGTTAAAGTAACTAATATTTCATGGAAAACTAGTAAGATGCCTGTGTATTTATGTTGTTTTAAATGTTGATACCAAAGTGAATTTTTCGCAAGAGAAATATGATATATGTAGAAATTAAAAGCAAAATAAATACCCATATTAATCAAATTCTCTATTGGAGATTACGTGAAACTTTATTTATAGTTAATCCAAGCCTCATCATGTAGATTTATCTTCTGATTAAAAGTAATCATAAGACATAAAATTGCAATGTTTATTTAATAATAAACAGTAACAGTAACAGTAACAATAACAGTAACAATACTAATAATAATAGAAGAAGAAGAAGAAGAAGTAAATGCAATATTTAATAATAAGAACAAAAAAAAAAAAAAATGAAAGCATCCAGTGATAATGTAAGGCCCTCTCTCTTAATAGCTTTCCTTGATTTTGTCTAAGTCTTCACCCTTGCGCCATCGATTTGCAGTGGAAAAGGCGAGCAAGCTATTTGTGCGAAATTTTCTTGAGAAGAAGGGTCAAGTGCTGGACATAGCGCCCCAGCGCGTCTGCAGAGTAAGGCTCTTCTAAGAATTCGCACTCCACAAGCCTTGTTTTCAAAAGCGAGATATAGAATTGGATGATCAATCTATATCCCCAGCTGCTCTACCGCTAGGCAAGACTACGCCCCAACAAGGGGATGAGAAGAGTCGCTTGCTGTCCGTGATTTCTTACTTCAGGATAAAAGAGATTAAAGGCATTGACCGATGTCTCAATTGAAAGGAAATGAGGGGAACGAGTTACGTATTGAAAACTAGAAGGAGAGATTCCTGGGATGAAGTGTCCCAACTATTATTGAAATTGAACTTGTCATCCATTAAAAATCTTGCAGTTTTGCTTCTTTCTTCCCCCTAAATATAAAGAAATAGTTGTCGGAAAACGTGGATTAGGTTAGCCCAACTGAAAGAGACATGGGACCTTTTCGTCATTGTTTGAGAGTTGTCGAGCTTGGACCAATTTAAGTAAGACTAGCTTCCTATAGAATTCTTCACTACACACTTTCTACACGTCATTTCATTTTCGGCCACATACTATTGGAGAGAACAATGGGAGGTTCAATCAAAAGCATTTAATGCAAACTCACTTCAATGACTAGGCAAATAAGCAAGAGAAATCTTTTTCTCTTTCCATACCCAATTTTGAATAGAATCTAGTCAGCCCATCTTTACCATACAATACAGAATCTTGAATAACATTTTCAGAGTCTATCATTAAAAAAAAAAAAATTAAATCTCCATTTATGTTTATTAAAAATGTAAGCACATTCATCATTCAATGGTCAAATTATATCACCAATAAGTCTTTCTTCCAAATTTCGGTACACAAGAGTTACCGATATTTTCAGTTCATTGTTCTTTTAAGTTTCAATACTTGTAATATATTGAAAACGAGATTGGACTTTTTTCTTAAATACATTATGTTCAAATCAATATCAAGATTCTCATGGGAAAGTGCTTAATACTCCCCTAAAATGGGAGAATTCAACTTATGTTGGTTCATGTAGTAGATCAACATCCTGTATTTAATGCTTTAATCAAACATAAACAATTAAATAGATGTGGATGTTTCTTAAGCACATTAACGAGCATCATTAGAGTTAGTAATTGTTGCATTCAAAGTTCTTAGTAATATGCATGCATATTTTTATATTCAAAAGAAAATAGATATGGATATGTAGAAGACAAGGAAATAAAGACTATTCATTTAAATGCGCACCTCAAATTGCTTATTCAGTGCCTGGATGTTGCTTTTGTGCAAATCAAGTTGAGCTGACTCCTTAGGACCTGAGGAAGATTCTGGGATGCAAGGACGACATTCAGGCCATTCAAACCATTTTAGCTCATTAGGAAGATAGATAGGATCTTGAAAAGAGTTATGCACATTCTTCATGATGAGCTTCTTCAACATTCTCAAATTTGTGAGAGCATTAGGACCTATGTTTATCTTCTCTGGCTCAGGTAAAATTAAAACTATCGACTGTAATGCATCTGTTACCTGTATTTATAGAATTTGCAATGCAATTAATATACATAATTAAACAATGAGAGCAAAATCAATATCAATACTAGCAAATCTTACCAAATGCCTTGACAGAACATTATGAAAATCATCAAAAAGCCATAACCTGCTACGTCTTCCAGGATCATTAGGACATTCTTGTCTAATGATATCCATGGCCATCAATTGAATCAAGTTACGCATTCGTAGGATCCCTCTCTCTTCAATTATCAAGGACTTCTCAGCAAGAACTTGCATTACAATTGTAGGGTCAGAGTTGCAAGAGTCAAGAACTTTCATAATATACTCTTTAGATTGCCCCTCAAAGAAACAAGCAATATCAAGGAAGATTTCCTTTGCATAGTCCTCTAGTCCATCATAACTCCACTTAAGAGCATCATTGATGATTTTGTTAGGAAACTTGGCAAGATTGTGTAATGTACTTTCCCACTCACGTTCTCTCCTACAACACAGGGAACAACCCAATACCTCAAGTGCTAAAGGAAGTCCATTAGCATAATGCAAAACCCTATCCACAAGATCCTTCCTTATTATTTTTTTGTTGTTTCTTCGAAAAGCATGTCCATCGAGAAGTTCAAGAGCATCACAATACTCTAGAGGCTCAACTTCATAGATGTGATCTTCATCTATCCCATGAGAAGTTAGCAAATGCTTATCTCTTGTAGTAATGATGATCCTGCTTCCTTCACCAAACCCCTCTGGCTCTCTAGCTAAAGCATATAACTGTCTTACGTCATTGACATCGTCGAGAACAAGGAGGACTTTCTTGCGGCAAAGTCTATCTCTCATTAAATTAATACCTTCATCAACACTAGATACCACTACTCTTTGTCTCGGTAATATCTTGGACAACAATATTTTCTGCAAATGAACTAAATCCTTCGAATCTTTTGAAGTTTTACGAACATTTGCCAAAAAACATGTACCCTCAAATTGTCTAAATATAGTATTGTAAAGGGCTTTACTTAATGTTGTCTTCCCTATGCCTCCCGGTCCCCATAATCCTATCATGAGAACATCATTATCAGACTCAAGTTTTAACATTGATTCCAGCTCTACCACTCGAGGATGTATCCCAACCGGATGCCTAGCAACATCTAAGGGTCTTCGGTCTAACTGGTTAGAGATCTCCTTCACAATTCTCTCTATAAGCTCCGCTTCAACTCTGAAAAAAATAAATGGGAAAAGCACTTGACATATTGATTCAGCGGTTCAAAGAAATTATTAAATCTCATAAAAATAGAGTCAAGATGTGATTAAGCAAATATAAAACAGGGAAAAAGTAGTGCATCACATCAATTAACACTTACTCATTATTAAAGTGCCATCCAGACAAGTTACCGGCATCAAAAAGAGCCTTCTTCCATTGATTCACTTTGTGCGAATCCTTCCCAAATTCAGACTCATGTTTGGCCATGGCTCTCCCATAACTCCCTTTCCTCTCTCTCACCTCTCTTGGTTTCACTTTGTAAAACACCGGCAACACAATCAGGTCCTTTTGTGCCTTGCACTTCATGATTTTTGCCACCTCTTCCAAACACCATGATGAGGAAACGTAGTCCTCAGAGAATACGATGATCGCAACTTGCGCTTCCTCAATTGCCTTCATAAGCGCTGGCCATATTTGCTCTCCTTTCCTCATTTCCTCGTTATCGATGTAAGTGAATATACCATTCTTGTCTAAAGCTGTATAGAGATGACCAAGAAAGTTCTTACGAACGTCAGTGCCCCGGAAACTTAAAAAGACATCATAACTCCTTTTACATTTCGAAGAAGAAGAAGAAGAAGAAGAAGAAGAAGAAGAAGCCATTAGAATTTGGTAAAACGAGGGAAGTGCTGGTGTATTTGGCTGGAATTTTGGAAAATGAAGGTCCGAGATCTGAAAAGGAAAGCTACTCCATTGGCTCCCCCAATAGAATACTTGGCTGTGGCTTCCAGGAAATGGTAATTCGCAACCAGTGAGATTTTGTTCCCTATTGGACCTTCTCGGCATCTTCGTCATACCCAGAGGCATGACTTTCTTTTTCGTGGGTCGACAAAGATTATTATTTTAACTTTCAGCTTTGTCGGCAAAGCAAGTGGGAGGTGGGGAGAAAGGGTCGACGGAATCGGAGAGAAGGAGGCAATGGGGCCCGCCGGCCTCAACGAGCTCGGCTCGGGCTTCAGCGTCTTGAAGAACAAGCGGATGCCGCCGGTCAACACGAGATAAATTTTTACTTTCATAATTTCATCATATTAATATCAACAAAAACTCCAAATTAATATATTTTTAAATAATAAATTTACCATAAATTATTTTTTTTATTATTAAAAACATCAAACTAGTATACTTATAAGAAATTTATCACCAAAAACCACAAATGGATACATTTGTGATAAATTTATCATTTATTACTTTTCACTAAATTAGATAATTATCATGAAAAATCACAAATTGATACAATGATGACAAACGGAGAATAAACTAGTCTCGTGCCTTCTAACTCAGTAATTTAATGATTAAATATAATGTAAACTAATCGATGATAGATTTATTACAAATATATTAATTTAGAATATTTAATGATTATAAAATTAATTTAAAATTAATTTAAAATAAATTTACCATAAATATACTAACTTTGAAATTTTCGTTACATTAATCCAATTTCATACTTTCTGATATGAGGTTTCTGGGAAATGACTTCCATCTCCTTAATTATTATTTTTCTTTTTCTTATACGAAAAGTAAAGTGTCTCATCTCTTTTGTGCCTTCTTTTCTCTTTGGCGGCACCGTGGGCACCAGTATCGTAGGTATGAGGGTCAAAGATTTTCGGTGTCGAGCACAATGATCTTTCTTCGGGCCACTTGTCTGTTCTCTTCCAGCTTTACTGTCGAGCATCTTTCGGCGTGGTGCAGCTGGTGCTGATTAGACAGAGATTTCAAGTTTCTTCTTCATTTTTTTTTTAAAAATTATCTGTGGACGTGGCGGTGCCCAAAATAACAGAGAAGACAATGGGGATTTTCTATAATAGATTGTTGTATCGTGCCCCAGGTTTTCAAACCGGCAAATGCCCATTGCATTAATTCTTTCGGAAAGATTTTACGGCATTAGGACAAACCCATTGTAAACATGATGAGGACGTTGTAAAAATCATGGGATTTATGATAAATTTATCCTCAACGTAGTATCGTAAAATTTTATTAATTTGTTATTCATAAACGTGCTATGGATAGTTTCTGTCTAATTGAAAGATGACGCATTTATTGAATGTGATATGTGATTGAACATGTTTAACATGTTCAATTTAAATATTGTTTTGTACAAAAATTCTGCAGTAAGTTATTATGTATATTTACTTATATGTGTCATGTGGACTAACATTAGCTCACATGATTAATTAACATATGTAGGTGCGTGTCATAAATTTGTGAAAATGGTTAACCTGGATAAGTCGCAATTGTTGTGTAAAAAAGGTTCGAACTATTTATTGGAAAAATCCTGAGTTCTATTATTTCATTCATCTACGAAGTGTACTTATGAACATCTATGAACATCTTGAAGTAGTACATAAGGAGATTGTTAGCTCGCGAGTTGCTTGGGCTCAACTTGATGACTACTTGAAATTGGTTCACTTAATTCTGAGTCGAGCTTGAGTGCGAGCTACTCAAGTTTTTTGTCAAGGCAAGCTCGAGCTTATCAATATTCAATTCAATAGGCACATGAGCCTAATCGAGCTTTTATTATCTTTTAAAAAATATTTAATAATTGAAATATAGATAAAAAAATACTAAAAATCACATAATATTCAAGCTTATAAAAGCCGAGGTTGAGTCTTATTTATATGTTGATTGTGATGGAGCGAAGTCAATTTGAGTTCAAGTATCTCGATTTTCTACTTGAGTCGAGCTCGAGTAGGAAATTTGATACTCGATTGAGCACGACTCTGAGTTTCAAGCACCAAGTATTTTAGTGGAGTTGAGTCAAGCTTGAGCTTAGTAGTGCTTCAACCTAGCTCTGCTTAATTACACCTCTAGATACTCATAAAAAAAATTGTAAATTATGCGACATTTCACTGTTTCGAAATTTAGGATAGTTTATTGTAAGTAAGAACCAAATATCGTAAATTTGAAATAATTTTAATTGCAATAATTTACAACAGGTTGCGACACACGGTTGTAACCAAGAACATGGATTGTGAATATGGAAAATTTTGAATAACAACGATTTATAAAGAGTTATAAAGTTCCATCGTAATCAAGAGCAAAGCGTCACACATTTGAATTCTTTTTTTTTCTAAATTGTGCTTGTTCCAAATGTTTACGACATCACATTGGAACGAAGAATAGAATGTTCTGCTAGTCCTTTTTTTTTTTTTTAAATGGCAATGGCTTACAAATGTTTACGATGGTCTTTAATTTATTGTGAGAATAATGGTATGTTTTAGAACACAAAAAATCAAATTATAAATTATTTTGAGGTTTACTCTAAAAATTTGTGACTCATAATAAGTTGTTATTCATAGTAGCTCAAAAACTATTGCATTAGCAAAGCCTTTTCTTTTAATAAAACAAGCCAAACCACTTCGGAAATAAGAATAATCCGGGAGATTTTTATGGCCAAGTGGCCCCCACTACATTGTTCCTCCTTTTAGAACAAAACATGCTCATATCTAGGCTACGTTTGGTCGTCCGGATTTTTAACAATGATGGTACCGGATAAAATAAGATATAAGATCTAGGAGATTTCGTTATATCATATTCATTATTTGGTGATTGTAATAATAAAGTCGGATATATTCATATTATATTAAATATATCGTTTGGTGAAAACTTCATATTAATATAAATTAATCACAAATTTTACAGATGGAGATGGTAAAAATTTCTCATAACACTCTTGTCAACTTTATTTTTATTTTTATTTTTATTTTCCTTCTTTTTTAATTATTTTTTTATATCTTTATTCTCCTTCAATCATTCTCTAATAAAATTTTATTAATAGAAAAATATACTAATATACATAAAATATGTACTAAATATAACTATACATTTATATATTGAATTTTATATTATAAGATAGAATTAAATAATTTTTTATTTGAGAAAAAAATTATTATGAATATTAGAAATCCTATTCACTTTTGTCTCATCTCTCCCATGGGATAATTTTATCCAGCTTATATCCTATTTATATCCGACCTTATCCTATCTTGAGCAGGCATTAAACGTAGGATATGATAAATTTTATCATATTCTGAATTTTATCATATCCTGAATTTTATCCTGACCGCCAAGCACAACGTCAAGTTTCAACCCACTCTTATCAATGGTCCATGCTACGACACTGAGGAAAACCACAAACTAGATGTTGTTAGCGGCTGGTCGGGGTATGACAAAACTAGGAGGTTATTGCGCTTCGAATCTTCATTAAGGAAGAGTTGATTTTTCGCCACGTTTCATATTCTCTTCCACAAAATCAATGGATTTACTATAGAAATATTGCACTTTGATAATCGTAAATATTTACCTCCTTAAATCTACAAAATCAACGGAAATCTTGACGGCAATACACTACGACAATTTGGTGTTAAAAAGTTATTCCATTAAATCTATAACGTGCGCATTAAATGGGATAATAGATTTAAAGGAGTTGTAGTACTATTTTGGTAGCTAAATTCGCATGACCATGCCGTTCATGCAAAAGGATGGTGCTTCCATTTTCTATAGTTGTTTGCTAATATATTCTCTCATGATTCACTCACTAGAGATAAATCAATATATAATGGGAATGAAGAAAATTCAAAATTAGAGTGCTGGCCTATTGGTAACTCTAGAAGATAGCTTTGACATGTAAATCAATCGTGATAACCTACACAAGATGTATTAGCTATGCAAGTACGGATATACTTGTGCCTATTTGAGAAAAAGGTTTCAATCTAAGTATGTTTTTACCCATACTCAATACTTCACATTTTCGATGCATTAGGCATTCTAGTTACAAATTGGATATGGATTACTTTTTCCTTTCATTGCTCGGGCATGAAAATAGATCGAGCTTTTAGTTCAGTTGAATGTAATGCAATTTATTCAAATGTATAAATTCAAAAAACAAAGAAATTTCTAGAACAACACCTTTAAATAATTAATTGTATGCCAATAACTTATTTTCTATTACTTCAGAGCCAAGGATATTTCGCAAAAGTTCATTGAATGCTTTTTGGGAATAAGTTTCGCAGACTCTTCCCTTCGAGGATCCCCTTCCCCCGTGAGAAAATCTGTCTTCCTACACTCCTTCGCTCTTCCGGTTAAAGCTTTGGGTATGCCAAATTTGATGTTGCAAAGAAGGTCAGAAAGACTTCATCTAAGTGGGAAATGACTCATTTTCAGATTATTTATTCCAAAAGAGGATTTCCATATTTAAACTTTAATAAAGAATGCCCTTTCAAAAGTGTAAAGTGTCCACTAACTCGGATGTTATAGGAATTGTGTCTATTTTAGCTTATTTTGTTGCTATCTAAATGGCGTTACATATGAACATCATTAATGCCAATCGAGTGCACTAATCACGCCTTTCATTACGAATTCAATGTGATTCGATGATTTTCATTTTTTCTAACTCTCCTTTGTTTAATCAAAAAGCCGAGGGGAAAATTTGCTCTGTCAGTTTCGCTCTAGCTTCCCTCCACGTGACTTCGCTCAGAAGGAAAAAGATCAAGGTAAGTTTGGTGGGCAGATGCCCCCACCACCTTGTTCCTTTTTACATGCTCATGCCTAGAGCGAATCCAAGGCTTGACTTTTTTTTTTTTTTGACTTTGGTGGCTCATTTCCATTGCATTTTTAATTTTTTTTAAAGTCCTACAACTTATTATAGAAATGTAATTAAATATTAAAACTTTAAAAAGTACAACTAAATCTTAAAATTTATCAAAAATTGATCAAATCAAATTTTTTATTAGTTGCATTTTTAAAAGTTTTAGTTATCGATTGGACTTTTATAACAACTCGATTGTAACTTCATGAACCTTTTTTAAGATTTAATTGTACCTTTTGAAAATTTGAGAACTCAAGTTTTAAGACTTCAAATGTACTCATCTTTTATTTTTTGGTTGCTAATAGAAATGGCTTGATAGTTATTGTTAAGGAAAATTTCAAATAAGAATACAAAGCAAAGTCATTTAAATAAAGGCCAAATTAGTATCATATGAGAGCCGGAACTCGCAGGTCCGTCATATGTTTACTAGCATGCAAGCATGTGATTTCATATGTACTTTTATCCAAAAAAAATTATTTAAAAAAATTACAAACCCTAAAAACAAAAGAAAAAACCCAAACGATTCTCCCTTCGATTCTTCACATCATCTTTCTTTCTTTTCGGTCTTCTTTCTTTCCTTTCGGTCTTCTTTCTTTCTAGAGAAGAACACAAAACTCAAGCAAGGCCCACCTTTTCCTTAGTTAGACACTCACGTGTAATACGGGAGCCTCATTTTTCTTTTTCTTATATGGAAAATAAAGTATCTCATCTCATTAAGGAAATACTTCTCTGGGACTATATGGCAACTTTGTAAGTGATGATCGACGTACCTATAGATTGGTGGACGGGACACTAATTAATTGTCATTATTAAATGAAAGATTTATAGGTATCGAACACAACAATCTTTGTTTAATCAGAAGTGGAAGTAGTCCATAAATGGTATTGAAGTATGTGTTAGACTCTAGAGACGACTGCAAAACCAACATGGATTTTTAATTTGGACTGAACTTTACACCCCAACTACATATAATACAAACCTTATACCCCGTCGAACTACAAGATAGGCCATATATTACTTAATTCTCAACATTTATCTCAAATTAAACAAAAAAAAAAGAGAATATTTCAGATACAAGTTGGAAGTTGCGATCTAAAGAAAAAGTTAATCCAGCTCCAAAGTGACGAGGACATAAAATTTAAAGTTCAAGGACCAAATAAAATTGAAAAAATTACCCAATTAGTCTTAAATATTTTGTATTGATGCCCATTTAATTATAAACTTTTTACTTTTGCCAATTAACTCCTAAACCTTTTCATGAAATTTCAATGTAGACCTTTCGGCCAATTTTCCTAGGAAACATCTGACTTGGTAGTCTCTTTATCACCAACCACACTATACGGTACACCTTTACATTAGCAATTTTTTGCGACAATTGGCCGAAAGAACTATGTTTGAATTTAATCCAATGGCTAATGATTAAATTGACAAAATGGAAAAGTTTATTATTGATTTGGCATCTGTAAAATCTTCAATTGCTAGACCATCAAAGTCGTTCCATCATTACGCAAAGGAGTAATTATTAGGTTTATCTCATCAGCACAAGACAGTCAAATTACACCAATTACCATGGGGAAAGAAGATAAGAAATCATCTTTGACCATATTAATCACTAGAAATTTTCATTTAACAAAATAATGAAAGACATCACAAAAAAAAAAAAAAATCTCAATTAAAGCAAGTATGCAAACATAGCAATAAATAGAACATTGGTTATTTAGATGAGAAGAATAACTTGAAGTGGAGAATTAAAAAAAGACAATACCTTTAAAGGATAATAGATAATGTAAAGTTAAATTTGGAAAGCTAAAATTGAAACAAACCTCACTCTTGGTTTAAATATATAAATTTAAGGCACACTAAGAATCACGTAATTCACCAATTCGACCTACATGATCACAATTTTTCCACTCATTCGTGCTTGAAAGTCTTTGATGGTTTTAATTGGTGATGGGCTTAAGGCCCGTCCACCCATGCTGGGCCCAAAGAAGCCCGGCCCACGGGAATAGGGCCCGTGGATGGGGGAAGGTATAAAAGGGAGGAGAGAGAGAGATGACATCGGTTGGAACATAACGTACGTCTTCTCCTCTCCCGCGCGCTCTCTCTCTCCAAAAAGACAAAAAGAATAGTAAGGCAAGCGGCATCGTTCTTCTTCCCTTCAAGGCGCCATCGGATCGAACAGGACCAGGTTTTCTTCCTCTAATCGGCGTCGGTGTTTAATCTGTGGCTAACAAGGTACGCTCGAATCCGTGGTGTGCTTTACGATCGGTGATACGTGTTTTCCCGGGCTTCGTCTTCCGCATTGATTTAGGGGTTCGATTCAGTGTCGAATCCGGTTTTCGGGGATCCGTTATTCCCAACATTGGTATCAGAGCCCTAGTTCACGTTTTCCCGATTAATTTGATGTTTTTTGATTGATTTTTCGCGAAAACCATTCGGCCGTACGGATCGGGGTGAGAAATCCCGACACCCGAGCGTTGTTCGGCCATTTTTCTGAGTTTTCGTAAGTCGAAATTGTTTTCTGAACACATGGGGGGAAAGGCGACGTCGAGACGAGTCCGGCGACATGTCGCACGCCGCCGTAAGACGCTGCACGCGCCCACACGCGCGGCCAGAAGTCGTTGCGCGTGGGCGCGACGTGCCCGAAGCGCTGGCAATGGCCAGCGCGTGCGCCACACGCGCCGGTGACGAACCGGCACGTGCGTGCCGGCAACCGGCGAAACGGCACGCGCCGGTCCGCGGACCGACGCGTGCTGACGTCACTCGATGACGTCATCGTGACGTCATCCAACGGTCGGTAACCGCTCAGATGACGTCACCGATGACATCATTGCCGACGACGTTTCGCTGGGCGGTCACTGGCCGGCGAACCGACCCGACCAGCGACCCGACCCGACTCGCGGACGTAGGCACGCGCCCGGCACGTGCCGGATGACGTTTGCGTGACGTCATCCCCCGCACGCGCGTGCGAGGCACGTGTGGTCGGTCCGCGCAAGCGGTCCGACCTGCCTGACCGGTCTGACGACCGTTGACCGTTGACCACCGTTGACCATTGACCACCGCTGACTTTGACCGTTGACCCGAAAAAGAAAAGAAAAGGAATTTGTTTCTTTTTCAGTCATGCCTATGTGGGTTATAAGTAATCCATTTTTAAGTTTGCATTTGTTGCATGAATTTTGGAAAATTATGTATTTTCCTTTATATTTATTATGGATTATAAGTGATCCAATTTTTAGTTCTGCATTTGTTGCAGGAACTATGATGCGTTATGCAAGGATACCTGCAATCCCGAGAACGGACGAGGGAAATGCAAGACTTAAAAGGCTGATGTCAGAATTAGTTAATTATCGGTGGCATGATGGTGATTTAGTATCACATGTGGTCAGGGTCAATCAGATGATACAAGAAATCATCTGGAATGGTTATCTTATGCCGGATTTTGAGAAGGTGCCGGCTTTGATGAACACTCTTCCACCTAAATGGCAAGCAGTGTTGGATCGGCTATGGGAGGTCAACGTGGTCCTGGGTTATAGGAGGCTGGTAGAAGCTTTTGTAAGAGAGTACTATAGGATTGAGTTGGCCAAAACTTCAACCCTTAGATTGAGCGCCACATGGCGTAGAGTAAATGCGCCTTGGTGGCGACATGAATGCTCTCCAAAAGTTTTTCCATGGTTGGCAAATGTGCCTTCAGCTTTCTCAGATGTTTTGACTGATAGATTAGAAGGGACATTCCCTATTTATTTCTTTGATTAATTATGTAATGTTTACTACCTGATTGTTGTTGATGTAACAACCGATATGTTAGTTGTATCATGTGAAAGCATTGTTATTTTATTGGATGTTAAGATTTTATTTGCTTTCTGCTATTGCTGGTTGCTGTGGGTAATTAGCTGTGGGTAGTAATAGAAGTTTTTGTAACTTCATAGAATTTATTTGCATAAGACAATTATATTAATAATAATTTTGAGTTAGGATTTTTGGAGGATGATTGGAAACATAGTGACCTTTTGATTCTGAAGCCTTACTTGAAATTATTCATTAATATGATGGGTCTATGCAAATAGGGATGCATAAATGATATGCATTAATTATTCGTGCATGTATGTCTAATGTGTTCAGAACGATGGTTCAGCAACTAAAAATGTAATTGCTGATATGAACGGCAACAATCGTGAAATATTGAATATCAAGATTCAATATGTGCTGAAAAAGCAAGAAGCACTAGAAACTCTTGACCATGTTATGGAAGATCTTGAGGATGCCATGCGCCACCTTGAGCTAGTAGAGGACCGCCTAACGGTATTTGAGCCGAAAATAGACATTTGCTATGCTGGTTCTAGCTCAGAAAAGGCTTTGTGCTCTAAGCGCAAGCGTATTGATTCGTTCAATATGTGGGAATGTAAAGGATCAAGTCCTTATTGCGAGAAATCAAGAGTTAACCAACACAAGAGAGGAAAACGTCCTCAAGTGAAGAAAATGTCAAGGGTGAAATGTTACAATTGTGACAAGAGAGGTCACTATGCTCGCAACTGTCGTGAGCCAAAGAAGCTATACACCTCTTGTACATTTGAGAACTTTGCTTATGTGTCAAGTTCTGCATTATAGGCTGAATCCAATCCTTTGTAGAATGTAGATTCAGGAGCGACAGACCATGTAGCAAAGGATAGAGGATCCTTCGTGGAATTCCGACGATACCAACTGGAACTAAATGGATCTATATTGGAAATAACTCCAGAGCTGAAGTTAAAAGGATTGGCACCTGCCAATTGAACATGCATGGTGGACGCATCTTGATGTTCTATATGCTCTGGAGATTCGTCGAAATTTAAGTGTCTGTTTTGGTGTTGGTCAAGCTTGATTTTTATATGAACTTCCATAATAGAGGTGTAGATTTGTACTAGGGTACAAACTACTATGGCTGTGATTATTTTCTGGATGGTTTTATTGTACTAAATGTTGACTATGGTGATGTCAATATTTATTATTCCCTTGTTTCACGTCTTCTTCTTTATATGACAATGATGTGATTATGTGGCATGCTAGACTTGGTCATATGGGCCAACAACATATGAATAGACTAGCCAAAGAGGGCTTGTTGGGCAATATTGAAAAAGTTGATTTGTCCATATGTGAGCATTGCCTAGTAGGGAAAATGACAAGGAAACCATTTGGAAAAGGTAAAAGAGCTGAATTTCCTCTGCATTTAATCCATTTGGACGTCTGTGGTTCAATGAATGTGAGAGGAAGGCAATGGGCTGTTTATTTCATCACTTTTTTTTTTTTTTTTTATAGATGATTATACTCGAGTCGGATATGTCTATTTGATTTCTCATGAATCTGAAGCATAAGTTGTTTCAGAAGGTTTATGAACCTGGCAGAAAATCAATTAGACAAGAAAATAAAGGTATTTAGATCTGATCGAGGTTGAGAATATTTATCTGATAAGTTCAGAAAATTATATGATGAAAAAGGAATAGAAAGATAGTTGTCTATTCCATATACTCCTCAACAAAATAGTGTTGCAGAGAAAATAAACAGAACCCTATTGGAATGGTTAGGTCCAAGATGACACATGCTAACTTACCTATCACTTTTTGGAGTGATGTGTTGTTAACTGCTGCATATATACTTAACCGGGTGCCTTCCAAATCAGTCACTTCCACTCTATATGAATTATGGACAGGTAGAAAACCGGACTTAAGTTTTCTTAAGCCATGGGTTGTTCTACCTATACTCATGAGTCCTCTCACAAGTTTGGAAAATTGGGTCCCGAAGGAAAGAAGAGTATTTTAATGAGATACTCCGAACACTCAAAAGGGCATGTGTTCATAGGTGAGCATGAAAGTGGGAGTATAACTGAATTTGAATCACGGGATGTCACATCCTTAGTGGATGAATTTCCTAAGAAGGGCGAAATAAGGGAAGATTGTTCCCTATTTGAGACATTGGATCAAGATAATGATATTAGTAGAGTTCATCCAAGTGGGAGTAATGTGAGATGTGATGAATTGAATTCAACTCATTCTCAATTGCAACCACCTGATGTGACGACATCATCATTACCTAATCCAAGTGGGAGCATGATGGGAAATGATGTGCTAAGTGTACAATCTCCCATACGGTGAACAAGTCGCCAAAGTATTCCCCGTCGATGTTTTGACATTGAAAGGGAAACTTTTATTGTTGCTCCACAATATGAGGATGAGCCAAGAAATATTAATGAGGCTCTGAATTGCCCTAATAAGGAAAAATGGATTCATGCAATGAAAGAGGAAATTGAGTCAATGAAATCAAACCAAGTTTGGGAACTGGTTGATCTTCCAAAAGGACACAAAGCTATTGGGAACAAGTGAGTTCTCAAAATAAAGCGAAAGGCTGATGGCTCGATAGAAATGCATAAGGCTCGCCTTGTGGCGAAGAGGTATAATCAACAGGAAGGAATTGATTATCAAGATACATTTTCTCCTGTAGTGAGATTTACCTTGATTCGCATAGTTCTGGCAATAATGGTTAGTATGGATCTTGAGTTACATCAAATGGATGTAAAGACTGCTTTTCCTCAGTGGTGAATTAGAGGAAGAAATATATATGGAACAGCCTGCTGGTTTCATAGTGAAAGGCCAAGAAGAAAAGGTATGTCGACTTTGGGGGTCGATATATGGCCTTAAGCAGTCATCGAGACAAATGTATATACATTTTCATAATGCCATAGTGGCATATGATTTTACAATGATTGACGAGGATCATTGTGTATATATCAATAGATCCAATGATCAATTTGTGATCATATCATTATATGTTGATGATATACTAATTGTCGGAAGGAATATGGAGTTGGTGAATACTGTCAAGAGATAGTTGTCTTCTAACTTTGAGATGAAGGATATGGGTGAGGTTGCATACATTCTTGGAGTTAAGACTTCAAGAGATCGTTTTGAAGAGATCGTTGTCTCTTTTGCAAGAAACATATATAAATAATGTTCTTGAACGATTTCGTATGCAAGATTGTAAACCCATAGACACTCCTATTGCAAAAGGTGAAGGATTGAGCCATAGACTGTGTCCAGGGACTCCACAAGAGAAGGAACAAATGAAACATGTTCCTTATGCTAGTGCTGTTAGAAGCTTTATGTACGCTATGATGTGTACAAGACATGGCGTATGCTTTACAGTTGGAATGGTGAATAGATACCAATCCAATCTAGGTCCAGCACAATGGAAAGCCGTTAAGAGAATACTGAGGTATCTAAAGGGAACTGCTGATTATACGCTGAGTTATAAATGAAAGGATCTGCAACTCAAAGGCTATTCTGATGCTGATTGGGGGAGGAGATTTAAATGAAAGGAAATCTACATCTGGATTTGTTTTCTTACCGAATAATTGCACCATATGTTGGAGCAGTAAGAAACAAAAGTGTATAGCCTTGTCCACGATGTAAGTTGAGTTCATGGCATTATCAGCAGTAGTGTAAGAAAGTGTTTGGCTTTAAGAGATTTTTGGATCATTTAGGTGTTATTGGAAGTGCTGTAGATTAATTGTTGGTTAACTGTGATAGCCAAGCAGCAAAAGCATACACCAAAGATCCAAAATATCATGGCAATACCAAACATATAGATACCAAGTATAATCTTGTCAAGGATATGGTTGCATGAAAAGATGTGAACTTAGAGTACATACTACGCATATAATGGTAGCAGATCCTATGATAAAGTCAATACCTAGAGATGTGTTTTTGTGGTCATATGAAATCTCTTGGATTGCGTAGAGGCTAATGTACTGAATATTGTAATTTCCTTAAGTGTTCACATTTGATGAATTTGTGTTTTCATCATTAATGCCTATGAATCTTTGTTTGATCTTTATGCATTTTAATGCTTAGTGCATTACTTTAAGTTGAGAAGTATGTCGGACAGATATAAGATTAGCCCACTCACACGGATAATCGCCTCTGTTTACTGTGTGATAAATAGAGATGAGACTGTTTATAAGCTTATTATCTAGGTGATAATCGAGAGCTCAAGCTTAAAACACGTATGTCGCCTTAACTAGGTGTTAAGATGAGAATATAATACTTACTATGTCCGAAAGTAAAATACCCCACATGTTTTACTTTATTTGTCTACGATGCCAGATGTGAGTTCTGATGAATTTTGTGAATGAGTAGATACGTGAACTCAAGTTAGACATTGGGTATGTCTGAACTATCATCTGTACGGTATAAAAGGTGTAGACATACGCTCCATAGGAAATGAGTTAATACCGTAATATGTATTTCATACTACGTATGCATGAGACGACCAATGAGAGTGGCAAAAGTTTGATCTCAACTTTTATGTCGTGTGAGACTCTTGAGGAAGAGAGTTCCTCAATTTCTTAGTCCCCTCATGACTCTTACTTATTCTCAAGATTTCTATTTAGTGTTTGCTATCTTAAGATGTTGCCAATAGTCATGAGTGATTCGATCTAATGGGGCATTTCTAGAAAAACAAGCTGGACTGAAATTGAGAGTTTGAAGGAAAGAGGAAGATCGATTTTGGAGAATCACATTGTAATTTTGTATTCATCGGTTAACCAATTATGACTTTCTTTGTGATAATCATAATTGTGAATACAATATATATATATATATATATATATATATATATATATATCATTGTTTAAAAGAGATCAAGAGAGATATAAATGTGATCGATTGATCTAGGGTACTGCATACTAAATCTACTCGGAGTATGACGCCCATTATGAGCTGCTATATATTCCTAACAGATGTATAGCAACGAGCTCTCAAAGTATGCTGGTCGCACGGATTATTCACCAGTATGAATGTTGAAGAGAGGTAAAGAGAATCCTGTTTAGCCCACCATGTGCGAGTGGGAGATGATGGTTTTAATTGGTGATGGGCTTAAGGCCTGTCTGCCCATGCTGGGCCCAAAGAATTGTATTCACCGGTTAACCAATTATGACTGTCTTTGTGATAATCATAATTGTGAATACAATATATATATATATATATATATATATATATATATATATATATCATTGTTTAAAAGAGATCAAGAGAGATATAAATGTGATCGATTGATCTAGGGTACTGCATACTAAATCTACTCGGAGTATGACGCCCATTATGAGCTGCTATATATTCCTAACAGATGTATAGCAACGAGCTCTCAAAGTATGCTGGTCGCACGGATTATTCACTAGTATGAATGTTGAAGAGAGGTAAAGAGAATCCTGTTTAGCCCACCATGTGCGAGTGGGAGATGATGGTTTTAATTGGTGATGGGCTTAAGGCCCGTCCACCCATGCTGGGCCCAAAGAAGCCCGGCCCATGGGAATAGGGCCCATGGATGGGGGAAGGTATAAAAGGGAGGAGAGAGAGAGAGATGACATCGGTTGGAACATAACGTACGTCTTCTCCTCTCCCGCGCTCTCTCTCTCTCCAAAAAGACAAAAAGAACAGTAAGGCAAACGGCATCGTTCTTCTTCCCTTCAAGGCGCCATCGGATCGAACAGGACTAGGTTTTCTTCTTCTAATCGGCGTCGGTGTTTAATCTGTGGCTAACAAGGTACGCTCGAATCCGTGGTGTACTTTACGATCGGTGATACATGTTTTCCCGAGCTTCGTCTTCCGCATTGATTTAGGGGTTCAATTAGTGTCGAATCCGGTTTTCGGGGATCCATTATTCCCAACAGTCTTTAATTCTAAGAACTAATTTCACAAGCCACACTAGGAATTACCTTTCAGCCCATTTTCCTTCAATTTTAGTCTTGACATCTCCAAAGTGCAAAACTGCTTTTCTTCAACGATTGATTTATTACTTCTTTAATTTAAAATCGTGAGTTTAAGTGAGATATCTACAAAATGTTACTGAGACGTGGTAAAAGTGGGAACCAAAAATTGGCCCAAAATGATTTACTTGAAAGTAATTTTCATATATAAACCCACTTTTACTTGCATCGACACATATTCTTACCTCGATTCATGTATATTTACTCATCACTTTTAGAAAAGAGGAAGGAGTGAAAAAAAAAAAGGAAGATAATTTGTCGTGTTGTCTCTTGGTTCTCTATCTTGTTTTTGATATTGCTAGTATGAACAAAATAAAGTAGTTAGGGAAGAGAATAAGAACACAAGATTTATAGTGGTTCGGCTTAATCCAAGCCTACATCCACTCTCCCACACTGACAGCCTTCTTGGCTGGATTCCACTATGCAATCAACAAGAGATTACAACTTCGAGTGCAAACACTTAGTAGTAGATCACACTATCTTACTAAGTCACTCTTTTGGTATTTCTCTCACGATTACAAACGTTTAAGCTCTCAAGAGACAAGTATATGATCGAAAGTCGCTCAGACTTTGGAATTATAAATTCTACGCTCCGTCTCTTACTTGCTCATCGGTCCTTCATCTCCTTAAATACTCCTCTACTTCCAAACTACCCGTTGGACAGTATTCCGGAGAATCGTCTTCCAATATACCCATTGGACAACTCTGTATCTAGAAGATTTGGTAGCCGTTGAGTGACAAAGGTAAAATCCCAAATTGATTCCGATCGCCCATACAAACGAAATCTTGGTTTCCATAAGTAAAGCTTCTTCGTATAGAAAGTTCTTGTCTTCAAGATCCAATCATCAATCAATTAGATTGAATCAATCAAATCAATCTTGATGTGGAATCCAAACTAGATCACTAGCCGTTGTATGATTGGGCTTGAATTACATTCTGTAGAATCTGGATGTAAAGTCTGATAGCCATAGACTTTACAATATGAGTCTGAGTCTGGCAGTCTTCAGACTTTGACACGGCAGTCTTCAGACTTTGACACAGAGGTCTGGAAATCTTCAGAATATACTTTGGGCATGTGTTACGTTCAGTCTTCTGGTCGTCTTCACACTTTGACAATATGCTTTACATGTTCTATCATCTGCATGGTCTATTACTTAACCATTAAACATGTTAGTAGCCTTTGATTTATTTTGTCATCTTCAAAACATCATAAGGGATTTCCCTAACAATCTCCTCCTTTTTGATAATGACAAAACAATATCTGAATATGCAGATTTGTAAACATACTTTTAAATCAAAGGATATCAGAAGATAACAAATAGATTGAGCATAAGAATATATAGAAAAATAATCGCAGCTCAATATTATGCAATAATATCAAACCAATCAGCACATATGCATATTCATATCTTCTCCCCATTTTTGTCATAATCAAAAAGCGATAATAATGGATTCATGTAGAGAATGATAACAAATATGTCTTGCATAATTTCTAAAGATCAGCTTTTATAAAGCAAGTTGAATATTAAAGATATACAGTATAGCTCACTTCAATCATATATATCAGCAAATATTCAATAAAAATCACGGATGCATCATAAAATGCACGTACTTTTTTTGTCATAATAATATCAATAAGAAATTTGTTAATGACAAAAGGTAATAAAAGATGCACTAACCGGATTTTTTAGAATAAATTCTGACACATTTACCTTTCCTTCTATTCATAATAAGATCACAATCAATCCAAAAAGATTTTTCCATAATTGATCAAAGCTCCCTCTCAATTTGTTGCCTTTTTGAGATGATCACGATTCTTTTCTTTTTCTTTTGGATTCGATTTCTCCCCCTGTGATCATGACAATATTTGCGAATAGAATTGTTGCTTGTGCACGTTGAACATAATATATTTCCAGTATTTCCTTTGTAGCAACAACATCCGCAACGATCACTTGCATTTTGAAATTCGAGGCAAAAATTTTATTTTCTTCAATCAAGCTCTTCTCGAATTCAACCTCCAGAAAATAGTATAAAATCTTCACAAATTTCTGATCAAGCTTTCCAAAATTCATATGGAAGATTCTATTGTGACCTGCAAATTCTTATATAACAGATAATAATCTTTGCAAAAAAAATGTCACGTAATATCTTCCTTTGATTTGTGGATCAAACTTGCTAGATATAATATATCTTCTAAGAATATAGCAAGAATATCCATGAATATGCAGTAATATCTTTCGAGATCAAAGAGATTTCCTTGAGCATAAATTTCAGATATGCATTTTGCAAAAGGAAAATAAATATTTCTGTCACGTGCCATAATTGCAATACCTTATATTTACAACAGAAGATATTCACAATATAATAAACAATCATCCAAAATGCACGTAGAGATTTGCAAGGCGGGATGATAAAAATATTCTCTTACCCAAGGTATATATTTGCAATATACCATTGATTAAAAAAAAACATTACCAATCGTCGCAGGAGATATTTTCTGATTGCACCATGATTTTCATAGATTTGCGATCATTCATCCCTTAAAGAATTTCCTGCAATCAACTCATTTCCTTTTTGGTATCCATCAATTTGGATCCTTCCATGACGTTAGAGCAAAATATGAAATCTCCATAATCAAATATTCTTTCTTAATTCATCATAACAAAGTATTCAAATAAAAAATATTATGCACAATAATATCTTGCATCATAAATTAATATCACGTAAAACAGATTTTCACTTTGCAAAATATGAATAAATCTGAGAGTATAAAATTAAACCAAATAAATTATTTTGTCTTTAAGCATGATATCAAAAATGATCACACATATCAAATTAAATTTCAAATCACAAAAACAAATCATGCGATTCTTTCTTCAATAAAACAAAATATGATCATTATAAAATTTGAATCAATCAATGATATATCGAATTTCAAGCATAATGAGAATTATGTGCCCAAAAACATTCCTTACCAACTTCTTCTTTTCTTTTATTTCATCGATTCCTCATCGGATTCTGAGTCTGTGTCTATGTCAGACTCTGATTTTGAGTCTATGTCTGAGTCAGACTCAAATTCTGAATGTGCCATCAAGCATAAATTTCCTTGTTCATCATCTTCTTTCATTGTTCTTTTCTGGCCATTCTGCTTGTATTGTCTTCTTTCACTAAACTTCCTTCCTTTTCTACTCAGCTTTTTGAATTTCTCAATCATAAAAGCAAGTTCTTCGTTGTCCATGTCATTTTCTGAGTCTGTTTAATCAAAAACAGCATTAGATATTAAAGCGATGGACTTCTTACCTTCGGGATCTTCATCGTTAAGTTGCTCCACTTCATAGGATTGAAGAGTGCCGATCAATTCATCAACGGTGAGTGGCATAATCCTTTGAGTCTCCCGGATTGAGGTCTTGACATGGTTCCAATCTTTTGAGAGACCTCGCAAGAGTTTGTTGACCTTCATTGGGGAAGAAATTGGATGACCTTGATATGCCAAACCGTTTACAATTTATGTAAAACGATTAAACATATCTCCAATCGACTCTCCTTGCTTCATCTTGAAGGATTCATATTTGCCGAGCAAGAAGTTTACTTTTGTCTCTTTTACACGATCGGTCCCTTCATATGTAACATGAAGTCTATCCCAAACTTCTTTTGCTGTTTCACATGAAGAGATTTTGTTATATTCAGCAAGAGATAAAGCGCAATATAAAGAATAAATAGCTTTTGCATCAAGCGCTTCTCTTTTGGACAACTCCGTCTGAGACATAAGAGCGGGGGGTTTGGTTTCTTTGTTTTTGCCATTCTTATTTGATGTAGACGCAGCAATGGGGTTGATTCCTCTTTCCACAACATCCCATTGTAAGAGATCTCTGGATCTTAGGAATGCTTTCATTTTGTTCTTCCATACGTCGTATTCCTTTCCATCAAAATATGGTGGCCTTGTGTTGCTTTGCCCTTCTATAAGTCCTGGTGCCAACATACTAGCCATAAAGAATCTTTAGCTCAAAAGTAAAAACACTTTTATAAACCGAGCACTTGGCTCTGATACCAATTGATATTGCTAGTATGAACAAAATAAAGTAATTAGGGAAGAGAATAAGAACACAAGATTTATAGTGGTTCGGCTTAATCCAAGCCTACGTCCACTCTCCCACACTGACAGCCTTCTTGGCTGGATTCCACTATGCAATCAACAAGAGATTACAACTTCGAGTGCAAACACTTAGTAGTAGATCACACTATCTCACTAAGTCACTCTTTTGGTATTTCTCTCATGATTACAAACGTTTAAGCTCTCAAGAGACAAGTATATGATCGAAAGTCGCTCAGACTTTGGAATTATAAATTCTACGCTCCATCTCTTACTTGCTCATCGATCCTTCATCTCTTTAAATACTCCTCCACTTCCAAACTACCCGTTGGACAGTATCCCGGAGAATCGTCTTCCAATATACCCATTGGACAGCTCTGTATCTAGAAGATTTGGTAGCCATTGAGTGACAAAGGTAAAATCCCAAATTGATTCCGATCGCCCATACAAACGAAATCTTGGTTTCCATAAATAAAGCTTCTTCGTATAGAAAGTTCTTGTCTTCAAGATCCAATCGTCAATCAATTAGATTGAATCAATCAAATCAATCTTGATGTGGAATCCAAACCAGATCACTAGCCGTTGTATGATTGGGCTTGAATTACATTCTGTAGAATCTGGATGTAAAGTCTGATAGCCATAGACTTTACAATATGAGTCTGAGTCTGGCAGTCTTCAGACTTTGACACGGCAGTCTTCAGACTTTAACACAGAGGTCTGGAAATCTTCAGAATATACTTTGGGCATGTGTTATGTTCAGTCTTCTGGTCGTCTTCACACTTTGACAATATCCTTTACATGTTCTATCATTTGCATGGTCTATTACTTAACCATTAAACATGTTAGTAGCCTTTGATTTATTTTGTCATATTCAAAACATCATAAGAGATTTCCCTAACAGTTTTTAAGGCTTTTTTTATGGCACAAAGTTTTATTTTAGAGACTCAGTTTGTTGATGGTGGCATGTTGGGAAGTTCGATTTGCTATTTGCCTTGAGATGACATTCTTCTTCTTGAAGAAATATTACTTGATTTTGAATATAACGTGGCATGTGGTTCGTACCCTGTTTTTCTTGTGTCTGGTGGTTTCTGCTCCCAATGAGCTGCCACTTTTTCTTGTGCGGGCGATTCTCTTTACAATGAGCATGGGAAATTGCGAAAGTTGCTAATGAGATGTGGATTTTTGACCGGTTCAACACATCAAGACAACCATACTCACCTCCCAATCAACAAAGCATGTGGCTCACAGAATCGATGATGGAGCCCGAAGCAGATGATCCCCAAAGAAATATCATCATCATCTCCAAAAGCGCACACTTTCCTTAGCCAAAAGAATCTGGTTAAGATTAGTTCGGAGGTTGTCTCACCAACTGGGCCTTTAAATACCAAAAAAAAAAAAAGTTACCAGTCATTATGGTCATTGAGGGCCTATTTGTTAATGTTCTTTATTTCTGTTTATGAACAAAATTTCTGTTTTTTTGTTCTAGGAACAAAAAAAAAAAACAGAAACGCGTTTGTTTGCGTTTTTGTTCCAAATCTATTTTTTTGTTCTTAGGAACACATTTGGAAGATAAACAAGAAATATGAAAAACGTGTTTCTTGTTTCTGGAACAATTTTTAAGAACAAATTTTCTCTCTCCTCTCTTTTTCTTCTATTTTTTTTTTCTTTTTTCTTTGGCCTGTCATCGGCCTCAGCCATGGCCGGCGACCAGCCGTAGAGGGCTAACGACCTCGCCGGAGCGTCGCTGGCCCCTAGCAAGGCAGAGCGTCACCGACCCCTAGCGAGCTCGGGCTCGCCCAAATCCGACGAACCCAAGCTCGCCCAGCCCCCAGTGAGGCTCGCCGGCCTAGCGGTGGCCCAGCAGGCCGAGCTTCGCTGGTGGCTGGGCGAGCTCGGGCTCATCCAGATCCGGCGAGCTCAAGCTCACCCAGCTAAGGCGAGGCCGAGCCTCGTCGACACGGGGCAAGGTTGGGCAAGCTCGGGCTCGCCGGATCTGGGTGAGCCCGAGATCCAGTGAGCCCGAGCTCGCCTAGCCAAGGCGAGGCCAAGCCTCGCCCAACCAGCCTCGCCGAGGGCCAGTGAGCCTCGTTGTGGCTAGGCGAGGCCACCGGCCCTCGTCGGCCGGTCCCCGACCATGGCCAAGGTTGGCGACCGGCCAAAAGAAGAAATAAAGAAAAAGAAAAAAATAAAGAAAAAAATTAAAAAAATTAAAAAAATTAAAAAAAGAACATAAATTTACTAAACGTGTTTTTGTCTATTTTTTATTCCTGGAACAAGTTTACCAAATGCTTTTTTTTATTCAAAAATTGTTCCTCGGAACAGAAATATTTTTTTCTATTTCTGTTCCCTTGAACAATTTTTAAACAGAAATGTTACCAAACGCGCCATGAGAGTAATCCTATCTGACCTGCATCATATCAAGTGCTCGTTGGCTTTATTCACATAAACCAAATTGAAGTAGTAAAGTTGCCTTCAGTCGTCATAGAGAATACGTGCACCATACTTCCTAGCTGGGGAAAAATTATCCAAGAAGTTCTAAATGTATTATTCTTTTACCAATTTAGTTATAAACATTTTAATTTTGCTAATTGAGTTATAAAAATTTTCACTTTTTGACAATTGAGTCCATTCGACTAATTTTGGCCGGAATTCTTTGACATGGACAACAACCGTCTTTTATGGCATGATTGGTGTTGACATAGACAAACTTTATTATTATTTAAATATTTTTTTGAATTTTTACATTTTTTCCTTTTTTTTCCTCTCTTTTTTCTCCGTCGATCGCCCAACCTTTAGCAATCGGCTAGAGGCTGTGGTCGGCAAGGGTCAACCTGGCCAACCTCACGAGAGGTCACCCTTGCCTAGATTTGGCAAGGGATGACCTTGCGGGCCTTGGGCGAGGCTCGCTTTCATCAGATCTAGCGAGGGCAAACCTTGCTCGCGGCTAGAGGCCGACCATTGCCTTTAGTCAAAGTAGACAAGGGGCAACCTTGCTAGCTATGAGTGAGGCTCACCTTCATTGGATTCGGTGAGGGAGAGCCTCGCCCAAAGCCCGCGAGGTCATCCCTTGCCAAATTCTGATAAGGGCAACCTCATATGAGGTCAGCAAGGCCAACCCTGGCTAGTTCTTGGGGAGGTAAACCTCGCTTGTGGCTGGTTGCTAGAGGCTAGGCAACTGGCAGAAGACGACGAGATAGAAAAAAAAAAGAAAAAAAATTAAAAAATGTTTTAAAAAATTCGAAAAAATATTTAAAAAATAATAAATTTTGTCCGCGTCTATGTCAATCGTGCCATATAGGACGACCAGGGCCCACGTCGGTGAATTCCAGCCAAAATTAGTCGGATGGACTCAATTGGCAAAAAGTGAAAAAGTTTAGAACTCAATTGGCAAAATTAAAAAGTTTAAGACTGAATTGGTAAAAGTGCAATATGTTTAAGACTTTTTGGACAATTTTCCCTCCTTGGCATGCCCGCCAATTTTTAACTAAGTACGAATTAGAAAGGAAAAGAAACACGAGCTATATTATTATTCAATTCTTTACACCGTCTTTGATCATCGTCTAATTAATTTTCATTAAATCATAATCCGTCAAGACAACTTTCATAATAATTTCCAACGCAGAGATTTGCATTGATAGATATCAAACATTTATTACCAGAAGTGTGTTGGAAGGACGAGAGATAGACTTCGATTCTTTCACATGAGATAGATTTTTATTTAGACGGTTTAGGCTGGTGGATTGGATTGATTTTCTGTCAATTTTTGAGGAGATTTATTCTGAAGATGTGAAACGATTTCATGCTCATTTGATCAAATGATTTATGAATCCTTTGTGAATGGAATATCGATTACTCTTGAACATTAATCTAAGGGTGATTTGAGGCATTTAGTTGTCAATGATACCTTTATGACTATGAGAAATAATGTTTTTTTCTGAACAAATGAGGCAATTGATTCACGATTCTAAGATGCAAAATTTTTTATCTGGAAAAAAAAAAAAGTCACACAGATTATCTCTTTTAGTAAAGCTAGTGGATGGATAGTCTTCATACATCATCTATTTGCTTCACTCATAAAATAACTACTGAATCGATTTTCCATGATTATGACATTATCAGAGTCACGGAGTGTATCAATCAAGGATGCCCCGTGATATGAAGCAAGCTTGCTCTATCATATTTTTGTGTTGATCAAGCCAAAAAATATTTATATTCATATTGAGAACTTCTTAGATTTATTAGCTGAGTAAGAGTTAAGTCTAGGCACCGAATTCCTGCAAAAAAAAAAATACTCAAAAAGCCATCATTAAATTTAGCTCTAGTAGGTGGCTCTTCGCAATGTCATAAGGAAAGGTAGATTGACCACAATAGTTTGAATGAAAGTTTTGAGCCACAATTCACACTGAAATGATTGCACCCGACAATTCTCTTGGCACGTGAGTAGCCTGATGGACGAAGCTTGTATCAATATGGATTTCGAATTGGAATTGAGCGAGTAGACACGTAACAAGTTCTTCTGGGGACAAAAATGAAAAAGGAAAAGGTAAAATGTGAAGGCGTGAAAATCAAAATTGGCCGGTTCGTTTCCCTCAGAATTATTTCCTTAAGAAGCTGCGATCAGTTCAACAAATATCGAGTGTTGCAAGCCAGCACTATTATAACAGCAGGTGGCATTTGAACTAGTACTACACCATATTCATGGTTGTCATGCCTTTCCAGAGGAAGATGATGAGCTCCTTTGAATCCGTTTGAACTCAATCAGCTTTCTCTCCTCTGTTTGATTTGAACCTTCTTCGTCCTTTAGAATAAGGTCGAGTATGTAAACAGTTGAGCTGGCAGGCCCCGCCGCCTCCTCTATAATTCCCTCATCCCGCGCTCATCTGCTTTGCCCACTAATAAAATTTTATTTCCTTAATTAATCCTATATAATTTTCTTAGATGCTATTTATACTATTTTCCATGGTGGGTTGTGTTGCAACCCTAAGGGGGCATGATAAATGGTAATTCCATTCCCTGCATTGGTAATAGATTTTAGTTGAGACAAGAATTAATTGTTCGACCTAGCTTGTAGAAATTAACTTTTTAGCCACTTGAAAAAATGAAAAATATATTGGTCAACTTTTGAAGCAAAAACACATGAGGGCTAGAAATTGATATTTCTTTCAAGAAGTTGTGAATTGTTAAATTGTTTGGTTGAGTCTGTTTGGCTTTGAGCTTTTCGAAGGAACACACATTTTTTTTACGTTTGGACTGTAGATTATCAAAACGTTATCTACCTCATTCCGATTTTTCGTTTCTTTATTCCCCATGAGCCGAAGGAAACTTTTCAAATGAATTGCAGTTTAACTTTCACGGGTCAGTCTTTAGGCTGCATGAATAAGGTGATGAGTTTTTATTAGCTTTTTATTGCTAATAATTTTGTTGAACGTATGTTTGATTTTGTCAGTAAAAATTCAGGTATCAACAGGTTTATCAGAGGAACATGAGATTATTATAGACACAATGAAGAAACCTTTATGGTATCTGTCTTCCAATTAGGAGAATGTCAACTCAAGATGAGTTCCTGTCATATATATATCATAGAGAGAGAGAGAGAGGTCAGAGAGAGAGAGAGAGAGAGAGGTTTGACCTCAAGAGTTCCTGCTTAGTGCACTATACAAAGTATACAAGTTTTTGCAGAACAAATGAGGTTGTTGTCAAGTTTGCCTTGGAGCATCGGCAGGGATCTTAAGGAAGTGTGGATCCCATCTAATATGCGAGCAATTGAAGTGTCGTCATGCTCCAACAACCTTAGCCGGTCAAAACAAATCAGATGCTTGAAACAAGCTAGGAGGAACACAATCAAAAATGTTTGGGCAATATCTAGTGTCGCGTTGAGATGTGCAAAAACTGTTATCCAATTTGTTAGATGATATGAATAGATTTCTTTGGGAGTATGGCATACAAAAGGTCGAATACAAACCCATGACATTGTGTGGTCAAATTTTGGTTTTTATTTCTTGTTTTCATTCCAAATCTCTTTCCCAGTCACTTTTCTATTTCCAAGAATAGAAAAATTAATTAATGTTACTAAATGGATTTCTGTCTTTCTTTTTTTTTTTTTTTTTCTATTTTGAGGAGTAAAAGAACAGAAGAGAGAGAGAGAGAGAGAAAGAGAAATGTTGCCATGTATGCCCTTAATGACCAGATCTTATTGACGAATATCTAGAGTACTAGTTAAATATACTTTGATAATTAGGTATTTTGAATTTTTCGATACATCAATCATACATTACTCAAGAGAGATAAAGTATTGTAAATTGTAATACTTTTTATGGTGAGTTTTTTTACAAGTACACCTAAGGTGCTTATTGACAAAAAATTTACTAATGCTATGGAAATAGAAAAATTGTCCAAATAATAGAAATAGAAAATAAAAATTTTGTATCATTATCAAATGAATTTTTATTCTGGTAATAAAAATTTTGTATCATTATTAAATTTGTATTTTTCTGCTTAGAAATTCGTTTAAATAGTAAAAATAGAAATCTTGCTGTCAGAAAGCAAAGGTACCGCAGTTCCAAGAACAATGAGCATATGCACATTGCAAGTTATTCCATAACTACTCTTGGATTATATTTCATGATGCTTTTTTTTTTATCATCTTTTGATAATAATTTTAATCGTATGAAAAATTGCTATCCATAACATTGGCTGGTATTAATATTTCTGGTTTTTTCTTTAAATATTTGTGTTTTAGTCATTAGCATGAAAAGTGAAACTAATTGAGGATTGGGGATGGCGTGTTCAGTGTTTTACAAGCCTCACATCGCGCTTATTTATTAATATCCAATTAGATTTTCACACATATATATTGACATGGAAATTTAAAAAAAAATTAATTTTCTCTTTTTCTCCTCCATCTTCAACCCCTCCGCTCCGCCTGAGCTTGGCTATCTCCACCGCCCAAGCCGCTGCTGCCGCTCGTGTCCAAAAAAAAAAAGCCGCTGCTGCCGCCATCCTCAAGCCACCACCCCCATTGTGGCCACCACGGCTCGTGGCAATGCTGTTGAGCTTGTCACCGGCAGCCGTGGACGAGCCAAGACTCGAGCTCAAAGCCGTTGAGCAGCAAACCAATCTAGCTGTTGGGCGACGGTATCGTCACGTCCAGGCCGATCTCCGCGTCCACCCTCGTGGTTGTCCCGGCGGCTAAGCCTTGGCCACGGCACTTGTCCACAGATATGAAGATACAGAGCAGCGGTCTTCTGTTGTTCCGAAGTCTCGTCCACAGATCTGAACGCACACCCTCTCTTTCGTTCCGGTGTCTCAGCGGCAGATTAGGAGACGCAGACCAGTGGGCTTCGCGTCCATGGCCGTGAGCGACGACGACCTCCGCGTCCACCCTCTCCGTCGTCCCGGCGGCAGATTGGAGATGCAGAGCAATGGGCTCGCGGCCGAGACTCCAGATCTGAAGCCATGGCGGTGAGCGACAACCGACCTCCGCGTCCACCCTCTCCGCCGTCCTGGCGCCTGAGCGGCAGATCTGGGGACACAGAGCAGCGGGCTCGCAGCCAAGACTCCAGATCTGGAGCCATGGCCAACGGTTCCAATCCATGGAATCTCTTTTGAGTGGTGGAAGGAGAGAAATCAGCTTCCCCTATGGCTTCTCTCATGACCAAATCTAGTCCTCGACGTCGGATTTGGAATTGAGGTAGCGGGTGGAGGAGATGGCCAAACTGGATTGATGTGGCGCCGGCAACTACGACTCCGCCGGTGGCGATAGCTGAAGGACGAGCGGAGGTTGGGCTCGTGCAGATGGAAGGGAGGAAAGGGAGTCTAGTTGGATTAGGGGATTTTTAATTTGTTTCTCTGATGCCATGTGTCAATTTGTAATTAGTTAAAAATAAATGCATGTCACGTCAGCCAGTGACATGGCATTTGCAATATTTTCCCGTTTTCTCTGCTCGTGGTGGTGGTGCAGGTGGGATGTGGGAATGCCCAAAATAACAGAGAGCCAGTGGGATTTCTAAGGTGCATTGTTATAACGTGCCTCAAGCTTTCAAACTGGCAAATGCCGATTGCCTTTTTTCTTCTTTAAGGTTTTAAGATGTATACGACACCCATTTTACACATGACGAAAGCACATTGTAAATCGTCAGATTTGTGAACAATTAAAACCACATCCATGTCCGTGAAAAGACACGCATACGGAAGAAAAAGAGAAGATATTAATTGTGTGCAAAAGAGATAAATGTTTAAAAAGGCAATTGGCAAGAAATTTGAAAAAGTTGTAAAAATAATGTAAATAAGGTAAGATAGTCAAATCAAAATATGAAAGAGTTGTGAACTAACAATTTTTTTTTGTGAAAATGTCAATTCATTTAATTTGATTGTCAATTAATTTCGGAATATTATACTTTTCAAAATTGAAGGTGCATCTCCCTAAATACAGTTCAGCTTGTCAAGTCATCCTATTTTGTTCTTATATTTTTTTGGTTGTTTTTTGTCTTATCCAATGGCCACTATAGTACCGCCAAACCACATCTCCAAATTAGACTTCAATTTTACACCAACTTCGTCACACGGTACAGAGCAAAATCAAGCTCCTCCAATGATCAATCTCACTTGGAACTTATGCAAAGATCAGTGGACCAATCTCCTCTGGATCACGAATCCAAGCAAATGTAACAATGATGAAACAAAATCAAGAACAACAAAAGAAGAAAAACGAGAAATTGACGGCAGTGTAGTGTAGATAGCAATCAAAATAATTTGGTTTGAGTTTCTCTTTAGCCAAACTGGATTGTCGTCCTCCTCATGGATTTGACCGGTCGCTCCGACACTTTTGTATGGAAGTCGTGAGGATTGACGAGGGGTGTTGGGGGAGGGAGGGAGAGGGGGGTGGGGGGCGGTAGAGGGGAGGGAGCGGAGTAGACGCAAAGAGCACGCAAAGACAATGAGAAGGAATAGAAGCAAGATAACTTCACAATCTTGGAGAAGATGGATTCGGAAGTAAGGGAGCTTCATGATCTTGGAGAGTTCGCAATGGAGACAATTGATTTGGGAGCTGGAAAGTCTCTGTAGAGAAGATGGATTTGGGAGCAAGAGACCAAACGATAAATTTGGAAGCGATCTCGAAGAGTATAGGATATTTTATGACACTCGATTTTCCACATAATACCTGAACACAAAGAATACCCCCAGAAATAAGAGGTTTGGTTCGAGTCCATTCGGTTTGGGCTTTTTCGACAACCCCATGTATATCTTTCTTAAACTCATGACCTGGATCTGATGCATATGCCGTATATCCAAGCAATTCTAGCATGCAAGAATATTTCCATCTATGCCACCACAATTGATGCATTATAAACTAAGGGTCAGCTAGCATTGAGTCAAGGCCATCCAACTCAAACTTCATTTCTCATTTCTACTTTCTAATTCATAAGAAACAAAGTCATCTCACCATCATATTGTCTAGGAATGATAGCACAGAAGTAAAAAAATCAAAACTACGACAAGGTAACTTTCTCAAATGGTACATAACCAGAACTTCACCAATTTCCAAATACCAACAGAAACTTGCCCCCATGCTCTGCTGTCTCTCTTGCGATTTGTTAGGCTCAATTAGAGTCTTCCCATTGAGTAGTATTTTTAAGAGTTAACTTCAACTTTACGTCCATAGTTGGTACTTTTAAACCTGTGATGAACATTCCTTACTATATCAATATAAAAACGAAAAACTTAACAGGCTTGGGAAGAAAAACAAATACATGCTAGTGCTTATGTACCAACAGGATGATAGCAAAATAGACTCTGCCTCCCAAGCACAATAAGAACAATTCTCATCCAGGACAAGTCTACAAGACACGATCACATTCTGCCGGTTTTATTCCAGCATTACACCAAGGGATAGCAGCAATCCTCCAAAAAAACTTTTACATGAAATTGTATATGGAATATCCTGATCCATCTAAATTGACCCGAGCATTGATATAATAGTAGTCAAAACATTTAAACCCGTACGCTTTTTTTTTTACTTTATTTTTTTGGAGGATGGGGTGCTTTGAAGCTGGATTCATTTAGGCAAAATCACAAACACCTGGCGGACGTCAAGCAGCGGGGTTTCTTAAAGACGAAATAGAGAAGGGACAAGCACTGGCAGTGGGAGATAATCTTGTTCTCGCAGCTGTCAATGGCTATGGAAGCTCTATACTCTCGCTCTATACCCAAGCCATTATTCGAAATTCATGGATGATCTTGTTCCATTCTTGCCTCGTGGAATTTTGGACAAAACAGAGCAGTCCAAAGAGACTATCACCCTCGCTTTCCACCTCATTGATCATCATTTCCTTCGTGGCACTCCTTTATCTCCTTGTAATTGTGCCCCAGCCTTTGATTGAGCGTGAAGCAAAACTCACAACATGCAAATAAACTCTTTGAAGAAGATGAGAGGATAGAATACCACAGTTGTAAAGGAGTTAAAATAAAATTAGGTTGTTTTAAGATCTCAATCGGCTATAAAAAATTCAAGAACTAATGGTACATTATAAAACCAAAATACCTTTTTATCTAACTTCTCCTGTTTAAACTGAGAAAACATAATATACCGTCTCATTTCATAAAACTAACAGACGGATAATCCTTGTATATCATCTATCCACTCCACTCATAAAATAACTATTGAATCGACTTTCCAAGAATACGTCATTATCATAGTCATGGAAGGTATCAATCAAACACACCCCATGACATGAAGCAAGCTTGCTCTCTCATATTTTTGTGTTGATCAAGCCAAAAGATACTAATATTCATATTGAGAATTTTCGGATTTATGAGTGAGTAAGAATTAAGTCTATGCACCGAAATCCCACAAAGAAAATTCCAAGTTGCCATCATCAAATTTTGGTCTAGTGCACTGCTCTTCTTAATATCAAAAGGGAAAGTAGAAACTATAGATTTTGAATTGGAATTTAGCAAGCAGACATGTAACAAGTTCTTCTAGAGCCAGCTCAATTTTAGCTATATGACATTGTTGTAGCAAATTTGCTCAATGTCAGTTGATCAGACTGTCAAGCAATTGGGAAAACAAATTACTAGCTTACTTTCTGATTCTAGCTTGGCTCTAAAGTGATTAAACTGTCAACTTAAATAAACTTCCAATCCCTTAGCATTTCTCGTACTGTTTCTGCTTATTTTGAATTTAAATTAGGTTGAAGACTCTCTTCCTCAAACTTTGGTGGAATTGTCTTTTAGGAGCATAAAAACGAGATGAACTTGGTATAGCTTGGCTGTGATTTATTCACCACTGACTTACTGTTATACCAGACGACAATTTAGTCACACAACCAAAGGAGACAAATTTAACCGAAGCACCAAGGGAAAGAGAACTCTCTGCCATCAAAGGATGAAGCATCAAAATTCACAATATATGATCAGCATGTCGAACAAGAACATCCAGATCCCTCTATGCAATCTCAGATTGATCAATCATGAAGACAAATTCGTCATTCTCATCTCTGAAGCAAAACGTCGAATAGGTGGTCATCATGAATGCTGAGGTATTCTACAAAAACGAATTCCTATCAATCGGCAAGCAATATAACTTGAGCAATTTAAGATAACAATTTGAAGCTCTCGGCAAGAGGCCAACACAGAACAATCGTATGATCGAGTCTCGATAAATCGACCGCGTCCTACCTTGGGGAGATCCGATCTGAACGGTTACCTGCTAATAAATGAAGACATTGAAAGACTCGGAGAATCTCACGAAGACGAAGCTAAGGTGACGAATCGATTCAGCGACGAAATTGCTCGACGAAGATATTCAGCTGCAAATGGCTTCGACCGCGGGCGTGGACACTGGATTCGGTCCAAAGCGCTCAAGATGAAAGAGGAAGATATTTTTCTCGGTCTGTGCGCGTGCATTCTTGCTTTGCTCGGTTCCTCAACTCTCACGCACACACCAAGCGAGGGAGAAAGAGCACGAGAGAAGCTTCGATCGGTGGTGATGAGCGTCCGTTCTCTGCTCCGTCACTGCGGTTGCGGTTACTGGCGAGGGAGATTTGACGGCGGTTGTCACCGATCAGAGATGAAACAGACGATGGATTGATGGTGATGGAGAAGTGGCATCCTCAATCGCATTCTTTCATGTTGTGTATTTCACCAACTATTTATTTCCATGATTTAATGATTTAAATATTACAAAATAACATAATTTTGACCATTATGTAACAATATAATTTAAATTAGTCACATGAAATCACGTATAACTTTTATGGTAGATTTGATTATATAATTCTTTCGTTTGTTTAAGATCGCATATATTTCAAACTAAGTAAGCATGTAAAAGCATTTCAAATGATTTTTAATTACTAGAACATTGTATAGATTTCTCAAAATTTGTAGCATTTAGAATTAAATGCTAAAAATTTTAGGATTTAAAGCTAAAGCATAATAAAACAAGACAAGAAGTATAGCAAAACGGTACTGTCATGTTTATTACATGCAAATAATATATTTACTTTGTCCAACTTTCAAAATATCAATTTCTTATGTACATGCAATGTCATGATATTTGTTAGTATGTAAAATTTTTAACCTCTTTTATAAGGTAAGACAATAAAAAGTAGAGAATTCTTTTGTATTCATATTTAAAAGATAAGATGTTAATTGCTAACCTGCGAATCATCTTCATTATCTCGAGTTATGATTTCGTCCATCTATAGTTATGTACGAGCATAGTGTATTTTAATATATGCATGGGGTATATATATATATATATATATATATATATGGAAAAGCTCATTGGGTTTGCTCAACTAACAATACGAATAGCAATTTCTTTTTGGAATGGTTCTTCATCCAAATGATTTTTTTAACAAAAGCAAAAAAAAGAAACACTATCACTAAGGCGAGAAACTAGCCCAAATATGGAGAGGGAGGGATTTTACCCGCCCCCATTGGGCCACAAAAGGAAGAAAAAATAGAAATTGTAAAAAAAAAGAAAAAAAAAGATACACTGGCAATCCTTATCCACACACATACTATCAATCACTCACACACATTCACCCAAACCCTAATACAAATAACTTGAAAATGACTCCGGATATTTTCGCAAAACCTCTGTTTTACCTCCCGAAGCACCCCCATGCTAAAGACACATGAGCCAGGCAATGATGCCCCTCTTCTAATATATTGAGTCTCTCCCTCCATGCATATCTTCGAGTCTCTTGCACCAATCCTCCCATTTGCTCCCCTCATAGTACAGTGAATCCTCCCCATCCTCAGAGAGTGACGAATCCTCCGATTCGCTCCACGCATATTGTGGATCCTCCCATTGTGGATCCTCCCATTCACTCCACGCATACTGTGGATCCTCCCCATCCTCAAAGAGTGAAGTTGGATCCATTAAGCAATTCTTTTCAATCTCAACCTTCAAAGCATCCTCTAGAGGATTGGATTGCAACACATATCCCAACTTTATAACGGTTGCATCCATTACTCTAATATTAAGGCTAAATATCAGATAACTCTCGTCAAATTGACCAAAGTCGACTGCTCCCTCCAATAATCCCCACAGTGCATTTGTTCTAAAAAATTGAAACCACGTGTGATCCGTATAAAATGAACCGAGAGTTCCCGATACCTCATTCCGCTTTTGGCCGTTGACACATGGTACGATGTCAAAAGATACTTCCTTTTTTCCATCTTCTACATCAAAGACAACACAGAGAAAAAATCCTATGAAGTTGTTGTACAAGTCTTGCGAAGCCTTGAAAGATATAGTACTGCCTTCAACACGGACGAACCCCTTTGGCATCTCTCTTCTGGGGCTAACATTCCCATACTGACACCAAAGGCTGGAATAGCGATGCCTCTGTTATATGGGTAAATTATTAGAAGTATCCAAGTTTGTAATTAGTTCAAGAAAAAGAGTTTGATTTGTGCATATTCCTAGTAATTCAACTAAAGCAAGAGTTCTATAATAATTAGCCATATTGATCGTTGCTTATGTTGAAAATCATTCCCCTGCAAGTGCTACCCACCCCTAATGTTAGATTGAATCACCCTAAACGGAGCTCATACAATACAAGTGTAATATATAGGAAGTGAAAAATTGATGAAAAATAGAACAACATATCCAAGAAATTAATCGTCCTCGTCAGACCCCATTGTCTAATGTTCATTCTTACGAGTTCACTTTGGAGATCACTGATTCTTCAGTATAAACTGTCCTAATTGAACTCCAACTTACATGCAACAAATTTAACATTATTAAAATAATTTTTTTAAAAAAAAATTCTACTTGCACTCAAACTAACGGAAAATTGGAAAGGAAAATCTAATGCATGCCCTTTCCATAGACCAGCCTCATCTAATCACTTACCCTTTTATGTCTGCTCTAACTTTATATAAAAGGAGAATCTCAAATGCAATACTCTCTATTAATAAAATTAAATCACATTGTCCAAGTAAACCGCATGTGGCTAGCCAAGCATGTAATACGACGGTCCCCTATCATAATAGCAACAAACACCTAAGAGTAAAAAAGGTCTCATGTCGAATTATTGAATTATTATAGTTGTGCAGTTTTATCTTACTTCGTAGAGTTGATCTAGTACTATTATTGGTGTGAGCTGTTATGATCAACCGTAACATCAAGAACCACGTGTCCATTTGTTCGTTAGATTTTCTAAGATTTCAATCGTATTTTAAAATATAGGAATGACAAACATCGGGTCTTCATCATTGTATCAAGTTGAGATTTTGTTAAGCTTTATACACGTGCAGAATCACTCTATATTAAATTTGTTTGTTTGTCTAGAATTTACAGTTTTGCATTACATGCACCCAATGTACACCGTATCAACACATGCATATACACACACACACATTGGGAGAAGGGAGAGAGAGAGAGAGAGAGAGAGAGAGACCTCGATTGACGAATCAACCATGTGGAATCTTTTTTCCTTTGTGCTCATTGGATTATCTTCATACGAAACCTTGTACAATAAAGCTGGATCTAGCAACTGATCGTCTTGAAGCAAAACCTCTGAATCATTCTCTAGTGGCTTGCATATTAGTCGAAATCCACACTTCTTCACAAGTAGTTCGTGATAATTGCATACTCTAATGCTAATGCGAAAATGAGTCCGGTCATTTGGACCAAAATGGTCTACTGTCCACAAATCCTTTAATTCCATATACTCCAGCCACACATTATCCAAATCAAAGAACTTCAAATGCCTTCTGTGTATTGCGGCTTTGCAATTAACAGATCCTATAACCTCGAATGCAGTACTCTCACATGACCTATGCAACGCTTGAAATACAACACAAAAAGCTACTCCTAGGATCTTTTCATATAGGTCCTTTGAAGCCACGAAAGATATATAACCCTCTTTATTGGGCAGCAACCACTTTGGCATCTCTCCTCTAGGTAGAAAAACTCGATGATTTGGTTGGCAATGAAATTCCTATCATAGATGTAGACTGTTAGATGGTTTTTTTGAAATTGGCACCTAGAAGGAGGAGTATGAATGAGTTAAGTGGCAATCCTAGAGTTTTATATATAGTTAGCAATAGAAATACAAAGATTTTTTTTTTTTTTTTGTACTTAATTGGTGGAAACATGACATGTATTGTTGAATATTTTGTAACCGGATGAACATGTGTTATTGAAGTTTTTCATTGGGTGGTCCTTGTAATTTAACAGCGAACTAGAGTTCTATAAATAAAGAGAATATCCTTTGCATTGTCTAACATCAACCTCCACTATATGTTTGCACAATCACTTTTTATATGTTTCCTTTTTCTCTTTTTTAATTAGCCCACCATTCCTAGATTTTTAGCCTTTTGCAATGCACAAACACCCAATGCAAGCTATAATGTACCCTACTCCATATCAATGAGAGAGAGAGAGAGAGAGAGAGAGAGAGAGAGAGAGAGAGAGTCTAACCTCAGGCATGACCTCAAGGAGTGAAAAATCCGGGACAAATCCCCACATCTGCCATCTTCTCCACTCATACTGTGGATCCTCCATATTCTCAAAGAGTGAAGCCGGATTCATGAAGCAATTTTTTTCAATCTCAACCTTCAAAGCATCCTCTAGAGGATTGGATTGCAACACATATCCCAACTTTTTAACGGTTGCACCCGTTACGCTAATATTAAGGCTAAATATCGGATAACTCTCGTCAAATTGACCAAAGTCGACTGCTCCCTCCAATAATCCCCACAGTGCATTTGTTCTGAAAAATTGAAACCACACGTGATCCGTATCAAATGAACCGAGAGTTCCCGATACCTCATTCCGCTTTTGGCCATTGACACGTGGTACGATGTCAAAAGATACTTCCTTTTCTCCATCTTCTACATCAAAGACAACACAGAGAAAAAATCCTATGAAGTTGTTGTACAAGTCTTGCGAAGCCTTGAAAGATATAGTACTGCCTTCAACACGGACGAACCCCTTTGGCATCTCTCTTCCGGGGCTAACATTCCCATAACGACACCAAAGGTTGGAATAGCGATGCCTCTGTTATATGTGTAAATTATTAGAAGTATCCAAGTTTGTAATTAGTTCAAGAAAAAGAGTTTGATTTGTGCATATTACTAGTAATTCAACTAAAGCAAGAGTTCTGTAATAATTAGACATATTGATCGTTGCTTATGTTGGAAATCATTCCCCTACAAGTGCTACCCACCCCTAATGTTAGATTGAATCAGCCTAAACGCAGCTCATACAATACAAGTGTAATATATAGGAAGTGAAAAATTGATGAAAAATAGAACAGCATATCCAAGAAATTATGGTCCTCGTCAAACCCCATTGTTTAATGTTTATTGTTACGAGTTCACTTTGGAGATCACTGATTCTTTGGTACAAACTGTCCAAATTGAACTCCTACTTATGTGCAACAAATTTAACATTATTAAAATAAATAGAAAAAAAAACTTCTACTTACACTCAAACAAACGGAAAATTAGAAAGGAAAATCTAATGCATGCCCTCTCCACAGACTAGCCTCACCCAACCACTTACCCATTTTATGTATGCTCTAACCTTATACAAAAAGGAGAATCTCAAATGCAATACTCTCTATTAATAAAATTAAATCACACTGTCCAAGTAATCCGCATGTGGCTAGCCAGGCATGTAATACATTGGTCCCCTATCATAATAACAACAAACACCTAAGAGTGAAAAAGGTTTCATGTCGAATTATTGAATTATTATAGTTATGCAGTTTTATCTTACTCTATAGAGTTGATCTAGTACTATTATTGGTGTTAGTTGTTATGATCAACCGTGACATTAAGAACCACGTGACCATTTGTTCGTTAGATTTTCTAAGATTTCAACCGTATTTTTCAATACAAGAATTAGGAACATCGGGTCTTCATCATTGTATCAAGTTGAGATTTTGTTAAGCTTTATACACTTGCAGAATCACTTTATATTAAATTTGTTTGTTTGTCTAGAATTTATAGTTTTGCATTACATGCACCCAATGTACACTGTATCAACACCTGCATATATACACACACACATTGGGAGAAGGGAGAGAGAGAGAGAGAGAGAGAGAGAGAGAGAGAGAGAGAGAGAGACCTCGATTGACGAATCAATCATGTGGAATCTTTTTTCCTTTGTGCTCATTGGATTATCTTCATGCGAAACCTTGTACAATAAAGCTGGATCTAGCAACTGATCGTCTTGAAGCAAAACCTCTGAATCATTCTCTAGTGGCTTGCATATTAGTCGAAATCCACACTTCTTCACAAGTAGTTTGTGATAATTGCATACTCTAATGCTAATGCGAAAATGAGTCCGGTCATTTGGACCAAAATGGTCTACTGTCCACAAATCCTTTAATTCCATATACTCCAGCCACACATTATCCAAATCAAAGAACTTCAAATGCCTTCTGTGTATTGCGGCTTTGCAATTAACAGATCCTATAACCTCGAATGCAGTACTCTCACATGACCTATGCAACGCTTGAAATACAACACAAAAAGCTACTCCTAGGATCTTTTCATATAGGTCCTTTGAAGCCACGAAAGATATATAACCCTCTTTATTGGGCAGCAACCACTTTGGCATCTCTCCTCTAGGTAGAAAAACTCGATGATTTGGTTGGCAAAGAAATTCCTGTCATAGATGTAGACTGTTAGATGGTTTTTTTGAAATTGGCACCTAGAAGGAGGAGTATGAATGAGTTAAGTGGCAATCCTAGAGTTTTATATATAGTTAGCAATAGAAATACAAAGATTTTTTTTTTTGGTACTTAATTTGTGGAAACATGACATGTATTGTTGAATATTTTGTAACCGGATGAACATGTGTTATTGAAGTTTTTCATTGGGTGGTCCTTGTAATTTAACAGAGAACTAGAGTTCTACAAATAAAGAGAATATCCATTGCATTGTCTTACATCAACCTCCACTTTATGTCTGCACAATCACTTTTTATATGTTTCCTTTTTCTCTTTTTTAATTAGCCCACCATTCCTAGATTTTTAGCCTTTTGCAATGCACAAACACCCAATGCAAGCCATAATGTACCCTACTCCATATTAATGAAAGAGAGAGAGAGAGAGAGAGAGAGAGAGAGAGAGAGAGAGAGAGAGTCTAACCTCAGGCATGACCTCAAGGAGTGAAAAATCCGGGACAAATTCCCACATCTGCGATCTTCTCCACTCATACCATGGATCCTCCATATTCTCAAAGAGTGAAGCCGGATTCATGAAGCAATTTTTTTCAATCTCAACCTTCAAAGCATCCTCTAGAGGATTGGATTGCAACACATATCCCAACTTTTTAACGGTTGCACCCGTTACGCTAATATTAAGGCTAAATATCGGATAACTCTCGTCAAATTGACCAAAGTCGACTGCTCCCTCCAATAATCCCCACAGTGCATTTGTTCTGAAAAATTGAAACCACACGTGATCCGTATCAAATGAACCGAGAGTTCCCGATACCTCATTCCGCTTTTGGCCATTGACACGTGGTACGATGTCAAAAGATACTTCCTTTTCTCCATCTTCTACATCAAAGACAACACAGAGAAAAAATCCTATGAAGTTGTTGTACAAGTCTTGCGAAGCCTTGAAAGATATAGTACTGCCTTCAACACGGACGAACCCCTTTGGCATCTCTCTTCCGGGGCTAACATTCCCATAACGACACCAAAGGTTGGAATAGCGATGCCTCTGTTATATGTGTAAATTATTAGAAGTATCCAAGTTTGTAATTAGTTCAAGAAAAAGAGTTTGATTTGTGCATATTACTAGTAATTCAACTAAAGCAAGAGTTCTGTAATAATTAGACATATTGATCGTTGCTTATGTTGGAAATCATTCCCCTACAAGTGCTACCCACCCCTAATGTTAGATTGAATCAGCCTAAACGCAGCTCATACAATACAAGTGTAATATATAGGAAGTGAAAAATTGATGAAAAATAGAACAGCATATCCAAGAAATTATGGTCCTCGTCAAACCCCATTGTTTAATGTTTATTGTTACGAGTTCACTTTGGAGATCACTGATTCTTTGGTACAAACTGTCCAAATTGAACTCCTACTTATGTGCAACAAATTTAACATTATTAAAATAAATAGAAAAAAAAACTTCTACTTACACTCAAACAAACGGAAAATTAGAAAGGAAAATCTAATGCATGCCCTCTCCACAGACTAGCCTCACCCAACCACTTACCCATTTTATGTATGCTCTAACCTTATACAAAAAGGAGAATCTCAAATGCAATACTCTCTATTAATAAAATTAAATCACACTGTCCAAGTAATCCGCATGTGGCTAGCCAGGCATGTAATACATTGGTCCCCTATCATAATAACAACAAACACCTAAGAGTGAAAAAGGTTTCATGTCGAATTATTGAATTATTATAGTTATGCAGTTTTATCTTACTCTATAGAGTTGATCTAGTACTATTATTGGTGTTAGTTGTTATGATCAACCGTGACATTAAGAACCACGTGACCATTTGTTCGTTAGATTTTCTAAGATTTCAACCGTATTTTTCAATACAAGAATTAGGAACATCGGGTCTTCATCATTGTATCAAGTTGAGATTTTGTTAAGCTTTATACACTTGCAGAATCACTTTATATTAAATTTGTTTGTTTGTCTAGAATTTATAGTTTTGCATTACATGCACCCAATGTACACTGTATCAACACCTGCATATATACACACACACATTGGGAGAAGGGAGAGAGAGAGAGAGAGAGAGAGAGAGAGAGAGAGAGAGAGAGAGAGACCTCGATTGACGAATCAATCATGTGGAATCTTTTTTCCTTTGTGCTCATTGGATTATCTTCATGCGAAACCTTGTACAATAAAGCTGGATCTAGCAACTGATCGTCTTGAAGCAAAACCTCTGAATCATTCTCTAGTGGCTTGCATATTAGTCGAAATCCACACTTCTTCACAAGTAGTTTGTGATAATTGCATACTCTAATGCTAATGCGAAAATGAGTCCGGTCATTTGGACCAAAATGGTCTACTGTCCACAAATCCTTTAATTCCATATACTCCAGCCACACATTATCCAAATCAAAGAACTTCAAATGCCTTCTGTGTATTGCGGCTTTGCAATTAACAGATCCTATAACCTCGAATGCAGTACTCTCACATGACCTATGCAACGCTTGAAATACAACACAAAAAGCTACTCCTAGGATCTTTTCATATAGGTCCTTTGAAGCCACGAAAGATATATAACCCTCTTTATTGGGCAGCAACCACTTTGGCATCTCTCCTCTAGGTAGAAAAACTCGATGATTTGGTTGGCAAAGAAATTCCTGTCATAGATGTAGACTGTTAGATGGTTTTTTTGAAATTGGCACCTAGAAGGAGGAGTATGAATGAGTTAAGTGGCAATCCTAGAGTTTTATATATAGTTAGCAATAGAAATACAAAGATTTTTTTTTTTTGTACTTAATTTGTGGAAACATGACATGTATTGTTGAATATTTTGTAACCGGATGAACATGTGTTATTGAAGTTTTTCATTGGGTGGTCCTTGTAATTTAACAGAGAACTAGAGTTCTACAAATAAAGAGAATATCCATTGCATTGTCTTACATCAACCTCCACTTTATGTCTGCACAATCACTTTTTATATGTTTCCTTTTTCTCTTTTTTAATTAGCCCACCATTCCTAGATTTTTAGCCTTTTGCAATGCACAAACACCCAATGCAAGCCATAATGTACCCTACTCCATATTAATGAAAGAGAGAGAGAGAGAGAGAGAGAGAGAGAGAGAGAGAGAGAGAGAGTCTAACCTCAGGCATGACCTCAAGGAGTGAAAAATCCGGGACAAATTCCCACATCTGCGATCTTCTCCACTCATACCATGGATCCTCCATATTCTCAAAGAGTGAAGCCGGATTCATGAAGCAATTTTTTTCAATCTCAACCTTCAAAGCATCCTCTAGAGGATTGGATTGCAACACATATCCCAACTTTTTAACGGTTGCACCCGTTACGCTAATATTAAGGCTAAATATCGGATAACTCTCGTCAAATTGACCAAAGTCGACTGCTCCCTCCAATAATCCCCACAGTGCATTTGTTCTGAAAAATTGAAACCACACGTGATCCGTATCAAATGAACCGAGAGTTCCCGATACCTCATTCCGCTTTTGGCCATTGACACGTGGTACGATGTCAAAAGATACTTCCTTTTCTCCATCTTCTACATCAAAGACAACACAGAGAAAAAATCCTATGAAGTTGTTGTACAAGTCTTGCGAAGCCTTGAAAGATATAGTACTGCCTTCAACACGGACGAACCCCTTTGGCATCTCTCTTCCGGGGCTAACATTCCCATAACGACACCAAAGGTTGGAATAGCGATGCCTCTGTTATATGTGTAAATTATTAGAAGTATCCAAGTTTGTAATTAGTTCAAGAAAAAGAGTTTGATTTGTGCATATTACTAGTAATTCAACTAAAGCAAGAGTTCTGTAATAATTAGACATATTGATCGTTGCTTATGTTGGAAATCATTCCCCTACAAGTGCTACCCACCCCTAATGTTAGATTGAATCACCCTAAACGGAGCTCATACAATACAAGTGTAATATATAGGAAGTGAAAAATTGATGGAAAATAGAACAGCATATCCAAGAAATTATTGTCCTCATCAAACCCCATTGTTTAATGTTTATTGTTACGAGTTCACTTTGGAGATCACTGATTCTTCAGTACAAACTGTCCTAATTGAACTCTTACTTACGTGCAACAAATTTAACATTATTAAAATAATTTTTTTTAAAAAAAATTCTACTTGCACTCAAACAAACGGAAAATTGGAAAGGAAAATCTAATGCATGCCCTCTCCACAGACTAGCCTCATCCAACCACTTGCCCCTTTTATGTCTGCTCTAACTTTATATAAAAAGGAGAATTTCAAATGCAATACTCTATTAATAAAATTAAATCACACTGTCCAAGTAATCCGCATGTGGCTAGCCAGGCATGTAGTACGACGGTCCCATATCATAATAGCAACAAACACCTAAGAGTAAAAAAGGTCTCATGTCGAATTATTGAATTATTATAGATGTGCAGTTTTATCTTAGTCCATAGAGTTGATCTAGAACTATTATTGGTGTCAGTTGTTATGATCAACCATAACATCAAGAACCACGTGTCCCTTTTTATATAAAGTTAGAGCAGACATAGGAATTACAAATATTGGGTCTTCGTCATTGCATAAAGTTGAGATTTTGTTAAGCTTTATACTCGTGCAGAATCACTTTATATTAAATTTGTTTGTTTGTCTAAAATTTACAATTTTGCATTACATACACCCAATGTACACCGTATCAACACATGCATATACACACGGATATACACACGCACACATTGGGAGAAGGGTGGGGGAGGGGGAGAGAGAGAGATACCTCGATTGACGAATCAACTATGTTCAATTCTTTTTCCTTTGTGCTCATTGGATTATCTTCATACGAAACCTCGTAAAATAAAGCTGGATCTAGCAATTGATTGCCTTGAAGCAAAACCTCTAAATTATTCTCTAGTGGCTTGCATATTAGTCGGAATCCACACTTCTTCACAAGTAGTTTGTGATAATTGCATACTCTAATGCTAATGTGGAAATGAGTTAGGCCATTTGGACCAAAATGGTCTACTATCCACAGATCCTTTGATTCCATATACTCCAGCCACACATGATCCAAATCAGAGAACTTGAAATACCTGCTGTGTATTGCGGCTTTGCAATTAACAGATCCTATAACCTCAAATTTAGTACCCCCATACAACTTTGCTTCTTCTTGATACACTACACAAAAAGCTACTCCTAGGATCTTTTCATATAAGTCTTTTGAAGCCACGAAAGATATACAACCCTCTTTATTGGGCATGAACCACTTTGGCATCTCTCCTCCAGGTAGAAAAACTCGATGATTTGGTTGGCAATGAAATTTCTGTCATAGATGTAAACTGTTAGATAGTTTTTTTTAAAAAAAAAAAAAATTGGCACTTAAAAGGAGGAGTATGAAGGAGTTGAGTGACAATCCTAGAGTTTTATATATAGTTAGCAATAGCAATACAAAGATTTTTTTGTACTAAATTAGTGGAAACAGGACATGTATTGTTAAATATTTTGTAACCGGATGAACATGTGTTATTGAAGTTTTTCATTGGGCGGTCCTTGTAATTTAATAGCGAACTAGAGTTCTATAAATAAAGAGAATATCTTTTGCATTGTCTTACAACAACCTCTACTATATGTCAGCACAATCACTTTCTATATGTTTGCTCTCTTTCTTTCTTTTTTTTCAATCAGCCCACCATTTCAACATTTTTAGCCTTTTGCAATGCACGAACACCCAATGCAAGCCACAATGTACCCTACTCGATATTAATGCGAGAGAGAGAGAGAGAGAGAGAGAGAGAGAGAGAGAGAGAGAGAGAGAGAGAGAGAGACTACCTTAGGCATGAACAAATCATTCACGGGGAACCCATTACGGACTAGCTCCCGATCCCAACTTGAATATAAGTCAACGTCCCCAACGTCACATATGTTCAAGGGAATTCTAGTTAGAGATTTGCAATTATTTGCCTTTAATCTTCTCAATTTCCTCGGAATCTTTGGGATCTATTGTGGTTGTTGGCAATTCGAAACCTCCAATTCTTCCAAGTCAAAGTCCCCAGCGTCGCATATGTTGGAGAGAATTCTAGTTAGAGATTTGCAATTATTTGCCTTTAGTCTTCTCAATTTCCCCGGAATCTTTGGGATTTCTTGTAGTTGTTGGCAATTCGAAACCTCCAATTCTTCCAAGTCAAAGTCCCCAGCATCGCATATGTTGGAGAGAATTCTAGTTAGAGATTTGCAATTATTTGCCTTTAGTCTTCTCAATTTCCCCGGAATCTTGGGGATCTCTTGTAGTTGTGAGCAGCCACAAAGTTGTAGGACTTTAAGATTTTGCAACTTGTAAATGCTAGACGGAAGGATTACCAGTTTCTTGCAATAAAATAAACTAATGTCCTCGAGAGAGACAAGATTTCCCATTGATGTAGGAAGTTCTTCAATTGAAGTCCACCCTAGAAGAACTTCTTGCAAGCTTCCGTTCTTATTCAGAATATCAGGGAATCTTTGCAATTTAAAGCAATATTCTAAATTCAACTTCCGTAACTTACAGTGACTTGCAACTGAATAGTGGACATGCTTCAAGTTTTTGCACCTAGAGAGATTCAATTCCTCGAGATTTGGAATACAAGAGACATCCGGCATATAAACCAGTGACCAACATTTACCAAAGTTAATGAACTTCAATTTTTCAAAGTCCTGCAAGAACAACAAACCAACTTGCATAGACATTCCAGAATGATCAAAGAAAAAAAAGTGAGATATACATTCATTTCAAAATTTGGCTATGATTTTGAAATAAAAATCACTTGATCATAATCTAAGCCATATGTTATCAAAATTCACTAGATCATATGGTGTACATAGAGCACACCCTCTCACTTTATGAATATGAGTCCAGTAAGTAATCCTTGTAAATTCAACAACGCTCGTAATTTCACTACGCGCTAGAATGGCGTGGCCACTTCCACTACGTATATGTGCAGAAACAATACTTGTGATTTAGAGAGAAAGATTGTGTAACCTCAAGTGGGAGCACATGAGCCAAAATCATTTCTTTGCCAACTGATTCATCACATGCATCTAAGTTAACATTTGGAATCTTATGTAGAGATTCACAACCACCCACCTGCAGATCCCGCAAAGGTAGTGGAAGGTCGGGAATCTCTTCTATTCATCACTTATTAAGAAGTGATGATTGGTTGATCGTTTTTTAAAAAAGAAGACATATTGTGTATGCCTAATTGGTCATAAACATAACAAAAATATGAAAAATGATAGAGTCCGAACCGTCTTGCATAGTTTTTTGCTTTGAGCTAGATATATGTTGTTGTAGTGTAAGAGCTCAAAGTTTACTATATCATAATAAACACAACCACCACATACATACCTTGCATTTGTATACATAAATAAAAAAATGTAGATGCATCGATAGACTTTGACATCTCGATCCAGTGGATTTCATGTGTGATTTATTAAACCTCTATGGTGCATGTCCAACATGGTAAGTCTTTTTGCGCCTTCTTTTGATTAAGCTTTAACTACTTTATTCTTGAGACGCCTTTATCAATGAGTTGTCATTCCATAATGATTTGGATATTTTTGATACAACAAATTTTCAATGAATTTTCTAAAATTATAGCACATCATTCCGAAGAAGAAAAGAATATTAAATGAAAGGGAGTTTAAGGAATGAGATTTGACATGTCATATCTGAAATTGTATTTGAAGGGGTATCTCTTGAAAGATAAATGTGGTAAGTGTTTATATAGGGCAAGTCAAGAATGTCAATTGAACTTCATAAATTGAGACAAACCTAATCAACACTTTCCCTCACGCATGCGCATTGTGAATGGAAATGTTGCTATTAGTAGGAAGGGGATTACCGGACAGTTTTTAAAAGGAAAAAAATTTGAAAATGATTGTCATGGAGCCTCGATGGTTTACATGTTATTGAGTTTCATATTAGTGAATTGTGCGCCTAGATGGTATTCCAAAAACATCCCCCTTCCAATAGTGATGTGAAATTTGTATGTCACTTTTGGCATTTCTTATGGTGAAAAGAGGGGACTCCACCTTAGTTCAATTATGCTAGCCATCCTCAAACCGATAGAAAAGCTGAGGCTGTTAATAGAATTTTGGGCAATTTATTAAGTAGTTTTATTGGAAAACATTTTAAACAATGAGAGTTGTTATTGTTTCAAGGTGAATTTGTTAATGATAATTCGGTGAGTCAAACTATTGGAAAATAGCAATTTGAAGTTGTGTACCGAAAACATCTTTGAAGTTCTTTGGATCTTACGCCACTGCCCACTAAGTGCCAATTTAGTGGATATTCTGAAGAAAGAGCTAAGGAAATCAGACGGTTATAAAAGTGAGCTTCGGGCAGAGTATGTAATTTAATCTATCTTTGTATCATGAAGACCAGGAGCTTCATGAGGTTGGCCTTGAGGACAAGTCTTTTTCAAAAGAGGGAGATTGACATTGGAAGTACTTCAAATCCGTATCAAAAGATTTCAAGATCCTCTCTTGTGATTTGAATAGTGGGGAAGTAATATATTTTCTTAATCTATAAGTTTCTTTATAATATATTTAGGAATGCTTTGATTTCGATCAAAATTTTGATTATATTGTTGCACATTTGAATTTCGTAAATTAGGTAGGTTGTTTTTACTTAATCGGAGGTTATTCAAAGGTATCTTAGGCTACTGGCTATAAACACCATCTTGGTCCCTCATTGTAAACACATCATTATTAAATGAAGTTTTATTCCTGGGTGTTGTCCCTTATAAATTTTCCTTTGTCTGTCTGTCTGCCCTTTAGCGGATTCCTAGTGTCCACGAGCGATCAAGAGAGTGTTGCGACCTTCGAGTGGCGTACAAAAGTGGTGATCCGGCTGAGGAAGACCTAGATTATCCAGTCTCGTCCTTCCTATTCATTGTGGTGTTTTCCACCACACTAAGATAAAAAAAAAAAAATACCCTTTTTTTATTTGCTCGTTCAACTCCATCCGAAGTTCGTGGGACTGACAAGCATGACAGAAAAATTAAAAGACAATGATTTCATGCGTTTTGAAAACGGTGACTTTTCTGAAAATATTTTTTAAGAATTCATTATTTTTCAGAAAAATAATAATATTTACGATATTGATTGAAACCTGAAGATAAATTAGAAAATATTTTTCACTATTTGGTTAGTGTACTCCTTTAAAAAATATTATTTCTTTTTTATTTTATTCTTTTCTTTTGATTTTTCAAAAAATTAATTTTTTTTCTTTTTTTCTTTTTCCTTGTTCTTCGGCTGAATGCTAGGCCACGCAAGCTTGAGCCTCGCCAACCAGCAAGCTCATCCCTCGCCTGTGTTTGGTCACTAGTCATTACTGTGCCTTTTTATAAACATAGTACGATAATTGACACATTTTCGTGAAGAAACAAAATTGAGATCCTGTAGAAGGTCCTCTTGGCTTTGTATACTAATGTAGATGATATGCATATAAATATAATTACAAATGCATAATACATGTATAACCTTAGATTAGATTTAGATTTAAGTATATTTAAATTAGCAAGGTGAGCCCATTACTGACTTCTCTCTAGAAAAACCCTTTTAGTCAAGCTTGAAAGTCGTTGCGCCCCTCTAGCGTGCATACTTCAGCTGGCTTTGAAGTGCCAGATGAATAGCACTAACACCTCCATAGAGGAAGTCTCTTCTATGGAGTCAGTACTCCACAATCTTTCTTCTTCTTTTTTAAAAAAATTTAAGCAGAAGAAAGAATTGGATTATCAATCTATTTCCCCTTCTGTTCTACTGCTAGGCTAGAGGACACCCAACAAGGGAATGTGAAGAATCGCTTCCATCCCGTGTTTCATTACCTCTCGAAAAAAAGAGTGAGGGCTTTAACGGATGGCTCTATTGAAAAAAGAAGAAGAAGAAGAAGAAGAAGACGGGAAAAGGGAGAGATTTTTTAGGTAAAATTTTCCAACTTTTTGAAAATGAATTTATTATCCATAAAGATAAAGAAAGCTTTCCTTTAGTTCAGCTTCTTCCTCCCTCTAAAGATAAAGAAATATTTGTTAGGAATGGCTGATTAGGTTAGTCCGACCAAAAAAAGACAGGACTTGAATTATCAAGCTTGTACCTACCTAAGTAAAGACTGGCTTCCAATACAGATCCTTCACAACACATTTTCTATGTATCTTTTCATTATCCGCTTCATCTAATCAGAGAGGGGACAATGGGAGGTTCAGTCAAAAGCATTTAGTGTGCACCCACTTCATGTGTGATTTATCAAACCTCTATGGTGCACGGCCTCCAAATACATTGTAAGTCTTTTTGCAATATCTTTTGATTAAGCTTTAACTACTTTATTCTTGAGATGCCTTTATCAATGAGTAGTCATTCCATGATGATTTGGATATTCTCGATACGATAAATTTTCAAGGAATTTTCTAAAATTATAACACATTGTTCCGAAGGAAGAAAAGAGTATTAAATGAAAGGGAGTCTAAGGAATGAGATTTGACATGTCATATCTGAAATTATACTTGAAGGCGTATCCCTTGAAAGATAAAGGTGGTGAGTGTTTATATAGGGCAAGTTAGGAATATCAATTAAACTTCATAAATTGAGACGAACCTAATCAACACTTTCCCTCACGCATGCGCATTGTGAATGGAAATGTTGCTATTAGTAGGAAGGGGCTTACCGGATAGTTTTTATATGGTAAAAAATTTGAAAATTATTGTCATGGAGACTCGATGGTTTACATGTTATTGAGTTTCATATTAGTGAATTGTGCGCCTAGATGGTATTCCAAAAGCATCCCCCTTCTAATAGTGATGTCAAGTTTGTGTCACTTTTGGCATTCCTTATGGTGAAAAGAGGGGACTCCACCTTAGTTCAATTATGCTAGCCATCCTCAAACCGATAGAAAAGCTAAGGCTGTTAATAGAATTTTGGGCAAGTCAATTTTCAAATTTTGTTGCTCGCAAAATTTTCACTGAAACTTGTTTAACAGTAATGCTTTGGTAAGTAACCAGTACTTTTAACCAATACTTTTAAGTTACTACATAGTTTGAAATTACAAACTATTTCATTACGTAGCTTACCAATAAGTTAATGATATTGACTTTTATAGAAAACTAGTAAGATGCGGTAAGATGCATGTGCATCGCATGGATAAAACTATATTTAATATTCTTAATGTTAGATATCGATATGACTTTTTTGCAAGAGAGATAAAATGTGTGCAGAAAATTATAACAAAATAACTATACACATCCATGAAATTCTTTGCTAGAGCTTATATGGAATTAGCAGGTTTATCCTCTAACTAATACCGAGGGTTAATATCATGAAAGATCCTAAACTAGTCTCCCATGATATATTTATGTCAGACTAACTTTTGCCAAACAAAAATCTCAAGTTGATACCTCTAGCCCAAATTGATTCTTCGTAATGCAAATCTATGAAGACACGTGGCAAACGACTACAACACGGATTTGATTTAGAGAATCATAGATTCAACGTGAAAAATCTACATGTGATGATATTAAATCCAAACAGAAACTAGTGAACATTATTGGAAAAACTGAGTAAGGCTTTGGTTTTTGACACGTTATATCAATGAGTACTACTCCTAACAACTTCGTGCACTAAAGGACTCATCTGTCACTTGGATGCCTTAGGCAATAACCTTTACCCACCGTACATGGTCGGGAAAAACGAGTAACACGTTGATTTGGGCCTCCCTTAATGGAATCTGACCAAAGCCCAAAAACATGTATCTTCTTCAATAGATTTTATGTGCAAAAGCCCCCATTAAAATGAAAATCACTAATTGAGGAATTACAATGAATAATTTTCACCATTAGAAACTTTAGTATCTGTAAGTATTGTCTTCCTCATGCGTTCTAATCGGACGGACCAGTTGCCCATTTCTTTTGGTCTAGTATGACCTGCCTATGAATAAATCCGACAAGCCAAGATTCTCGGATGGATTTACGTTTTCAAAGGGCACTTTTCTTTGTTAGGTCCAACAACATGTAATAGGCCGTGGGTTGTAGTGAGGATTAACTAACAGATACGAGATGGACCGAAAGTGGACCTCGGGATCATTGACTGGAAGGCCACGGAATGGCCGAAGTGATTGGGCCAAGAAAGTGGTCATGGTAGACTCATCCCCGGGATCAATAAAATTGGGCAATCAGTTTTTACCCAACATGAACCCCACAAGGAGTTTGGATGGATGATCCACTAAACATCCGGGGCCGTACGATTATTTCTCAAATATGATTTAAACAATTTACTTGTAAAATATGAGCCAAATATGAATTTGATCTTTTCATTTATTATTGTTTGTTAAATGTAAGTCAAACATGAGATGGGTTAGATTCTTTTCAGACCTCATCATGAACAATCATGTGTAAGCATATAATAATATACATATTTATAAATAGAATCTATATATACATAAAAAAAGTTATTTTCAAACATTTATTACCAAAATTTGCATTATTTGATTAGTGAATTATGCAATAGAATATAAAGTGATATCAATTATTACCGAAATATGTGTAACAATTAGACATGCAGAATAGAGATTTGCTAAAGTGACCATAAAAACTGGATTATTTAGCAAGGCTCATGCGTGAGCATGCCACGTAGGTCAACCTTGCACGAGCTTAACCTATTTATTTATATATTATAACTCTTATCTGAGTCCATTTACTAATTTTTAACTGATTTTTTTTAAATAATTACTTTAACAATTAGCAACATTTATTTTTAAGGTTGCCAACTTGTTAAAGTTATTAACTCACATAGAAAACTACCAACTTTGATTTTGTGGTTTACCAACTTTTCGCGAGTTAAATTATTATCTACTTTTAGTATGGGGCGCTTGATAACCATATTAATTGCTGAAGATTAAACTTTTTGATAGTTAATTTCATCAAGTGCATCTGATAAACTCTACCTACACACAACTTTATTAATTGCTTTGAGTTAAAAATCACTTAATGTGATTAGCAAAAAAAAAAAAGGGCTAACTTTATTGGTTAAATGCAAGAGATATTCAATGGAAATTAAAATCTTACCAATTATATTGTTAAAAATTATGTTCACTATTTTATGTTTGGTAAGAAGTCAATCTATTATCAAACAACATTGTATTTTTCATTTTCAGTACTTACTCAGTACAAAAGTTTCAGCCTTTTCGGTTTTACCAAACTAGCCCTAACTCTTATTTGGATAAGTTACCAACATTTATTTGATTGTTTTGAAATTACCAACGGTCATAATTATTTACCAGCACTCATTTGTGGAGCTTATTGACATGCTAAATTTACTATTTCTTATATGAAATTACCAACTCTTGTTTGAGTCGTTTTCCTGGTGTCTACTTGATCATTCAAATAATTTACCATCATTTATTGGTTAAAGTTTTTATTAACTCTTATAGGAAATTACTGACTTTTATCTTTATTTTTATTTTTTTGGGTCGGAACTGACTTTTATTTGAGTCACTACCATTTTTTATTATTTTGAAATTATCAAATCTTTTAATAATGTACTAATGTTTATTTGCCAGCTTACCAACTAGTTTAAGTTAAAATCTCCTCTACAAAATTACCAGATGTTATATGACTCCACTTTCCAACATTTATTAGATTGTTTTTGGAAATCAAAGCCGTTCCTATATTTCACAGGAATTTATTTGTTGAAATTACCAAAGCATTAAAGTTAGTAACTCTTATAGTAAATTTCAAACGACTTCCAAAATTACCAACTAAACCACTAATTTACCAATATTTATTTGCATAGCTAATTATGATTTCTTACATGAAATTGTCAACTGATATTTGAGTTAGTTACCAATGTATATTTGATTGTTTTGAAGTTTCAATAATTTACCAATGTTTGTGGCAACTTACCAACTAGGAAATGTACTCATACTCAAAATTATCAATTCTTATTTGCATTAGTTACCAACATCTATAAGATTGTTTCAAAACTACTCACTGTTTCAATAGTTTACTTTACTTATTTTGAGAGCTTACTAACATATGAACGTTGTTATTCTTACAGAATTGCCAATTCTTTTGAAATTGGCCGACACCATTACACTAATTTACTTTTGTTTATTTACGGAATTTAAGATACGCTTACCGACTTGTATTTGATAGTTTCAAAGTATCAACTATTTTGTTAATATACGCACATTTGTTTGCGGAGCTTTCCAGCACGTTTAAGTTACAATCAATTAAAAATTAGTAAATGGACTCAAATAAACGTCAGCAATTATTTTGTTAGAGTTCCTAATTTGAACATGCTGAAAACATTGACAAATAAATATTGGTACATTATTTAAACAATAAGTGATTTCGAGACAATTATATAAACGTGGGTAACTTAATCAAATAAGAGTTAATAACTAAATCAAAATGGTAACTTAACCCATGAAGAGTTGGTATATCACTAAAATTAATATTGGTAATTTGCTATAAAAGTTAGTAACTTTAACATGATGCTAGTTTTAGCAATTAAATATTGGTAAGTTCTTGAACCAATTGGTAATATTTATAAAATGAAATAAAAGTTGGTATAGAGACTCAAATACGAGTTGGTAATTTTCTATAAAATCAGTAACTTTAATACGTTGGAAGCTACGCAAGTAATATTGATTATTTACAAAAATAGTTCGTAATTTAAAATAATCAAATAATTGTCTGTACTTCAACAAAACTATTGGTAACTTCTAGCACGTTTATGGGCTAATTATCTGTTGATTCTGCCATAACACTATTGGTAACTTACTAATTTCTAGCCAAATAAGTTGCCAATCAAAACTTAGTTACCAATGATTTTGAAATTTACCTATGCTCTTGAGAAATTACTAGCATGAAACAGTATTGTGTTTTTTACGCATGAAACACTAGAAATCTACAGTATATAACGATGCCGCTACTTCTCAAGAATTGAATTTAAATAATCAAAACCGAACGATGACTATTTCTCCCAAGGTTCTTTTTTTGCAATTAATTATGAATAAAACATTTTTTCTTTGTGATTTTCTAACATGAGATGGATTACAACTTTTTGGGTTTAGCATGTAAGAAAAAAAAGGCCTTTGTCCTTTACCAAAAAAAAAAAGGCCTTTGTCAAGCTCAGTCACATTGATAAAATTGTTGATTCTCTAAGAATTAGTTAAACTTCATTTTGACATTCTAATTTTGACATTCTAATAATTTATCTAGTACACTACTTGAAACTTAACAAGTAAAGTAGATTTACTTATTACCATCCAAAGATTAATGAATACGTGATTTCTCAATTCTTAATGATATTGGGACTATTACATATATATATATATATATATATATATATATATACATATACATATACATACATATATATATACATATATACATATATATACATATACATATTATACTCTAACTCTCAAGTTACTCTCAAATTTTTATCCTGACTTTTTACAAGACGTGGGAATCGAAACCCACACCTAAAGCTAAAAGTCCCCACTCTAATCCCCTGAAAAAATGGGGATTTGAACCCCGCACCTCCCCCTTTCCATGTGAGACTATTACATATATAAAAGCCTACTGGTTAAATAAAAGTTCTCCTCATATAACTGTATAGCTAAGCACATTCTATGTTCAAACATTAAGTTACACATGAAGTTTCTGTTTCAATTTTCAGCTCAAAGTCAAGGTGGTTTGAGCTCACTGTTTTTGTATGTATGTATGTATGTATGTATGTATGTATGTATAGAAAACTTCTACTTTTTATCCATGTACTTTTACTACCTTTTTAGTCAAGTCCTCATACTTTCAATTTTTCTAAACAAGTCCTTCTACGTACACAAATCGTCTAATCAAAACTCTCCGGTACCAAATCGAGCCAAATCTAATTGATGTGACCATTAAAATAATTCTGTAATATAACGTGGATTAAATATCGAACATAGGTCAGCCGTCATGGATTTAGCTTAAAGTAGACGATGGTCAAACGGGTTATGGCATCTACATGTATTCACTATTACGAGGAGTGAACATGTAGGTAACATTCAATCCACGTCATATTCCAACAATTTTGACAGCCACATCAGCTGAATTTGACCAGACTTGATGCCGGTGAAACTTGATTAAACAATTTGTTAAAGTAGAATGACTCGGACAGATAATTAAAGACACATGGACATGATTGGGAAAGAAGTTAAAGTACAAGGATAAAAAATGAAACCTTACCTTTATGTATTTCAACTATAATCAACAAGCTGTCAGTAATAAGGCAGACTAGTTACAGACGGAAGATTTTAACTACAATGGTCCTACGTACTAGAATGACAACCTACATTTGATGCTTTAATATGTATAAAGAATATAGTAATTATAGATGTTTTCCCCAGGACAATAACAAATATCAATTGATTTAATACGTACAGGAATAAGTAATGAAAAAAAAGGACCAAGTAAATACGCACCTTATATTGTCCCGGCAGTTCCTTGATCTTGCCATTCTGCATATTAAGTCCAACTAACTTCTTTGGACCATAGCCAAATTTTGGAATCATGGAACAATTAGTCCATTCCAACCACCTTAACTCATTAGGGAGATGAAGTGGACCTTGGAAAGAAATATCTACATTACGAAGGATGAGCAATCTCAACTTTCTCATGTTTGTGAAAGCATTAGGACAAATATACATCTCTTCTGGCTTTGGTAGATCCAAAACTATGGCACCTTATATTGTCCCGGCAGTTCCTTGATCTTGCCATTCTGCATATTAAGTCCAACTAACTTCTTTGGACCATAGCCAAATTTTGGAATCATGGAACAATTAGTCCATTCCAACCACCTTAACTCATTAGGGAGATGAAGTGGACCTTGGAAAGAAATATCTACATTACGAAGGATGAGCAATCTCAACTTTCTCATGTTTGTGAAAGCATTAGGACAAATATACATCTCTTCTGGCTTTGGTAGATCCAAAACTATGGCTTTTATTGAAGCCGTTCCCTGTATATTTATTCAAATATATTTAGGTTTCTTTGTAACTATAGTAAACAAAGTCAAATATAATAATAGGATATGAATATTATACACTGACGAGTCTTACCACATCTCCTGATAGAACATAAGAAACATCATCATAAAGCCATAACCTACTGCGTTGGCAAGGATCATCACGGCTTTCTTCTTTAACAATATCGATGCCCATTACCTGTATTAAGTCATGCATCTGTAAACACCCTTCCTCTTCACTAATCAAGGAGCGCTCAATGAGAATTTGTATCCCAATAGTTGTGTCAAAATCACAACTATCAAGAACTTTCTTTATGTACTTTGTTGTCCGCCCTTTGAAGAAACAGGCAATGTCAAGAAAAATCTCCTTTTCATAGTCCTCTAATCCGTCATAAGTTACCTTTAGCACATCGTTGATTTTTTTGTTAGTGCTTTTAGTAAGTTTTTGCAGGGTACTTTTCCATTCATGTTCTCCTCTACCACATAAGAAAGAAATTAACACCTCAAGAGCCAAGGGAAGGCCTTTGGCATAATGTAAAACACTTTGAACAAGATTGCTCCCTATTTCTATTTTCCAGTTTCTTCGAAAAGCATGCTTTCTAAAAAGTTCAAGAGCTTCACCATCCTCAAGAGTTTTAACTTCATAGATATGATCTACCCCATGATAAGTTAGTATATGCTTATCTCTTGTCGTGATAATTATCCTACTTCCTTTAGCAAACCACCCACAATCTCTGGTTAAAGCATTTAACTGGCGTTCATCATCCACATCATCAATAATAATAAGAACTTTCTTATTACAAAGTCTCTCTTGAATCAACTGACTTCCTCCACCGACATTGAAGACCGTTATTTCCTTCCCTGGTGTTAGCTCTGATAGCAATTTTTTTTGCAAAAGAACCAAATCATTGGAACTTTTAGAATTTTCTCTAACATGTTCTAAGAAACTAGAACCTTGAAACTCTTTAAAAATAGCATTGTAAATGGCTTTAGCAAGGGTTGTCTTCCCTACACCTCCTTGTCCCCATAATCCTACCATAAGAACATCATCCTTGGATTGTAGATTTAACATTGTTTTAAGCTCTAGTACTCGGGAATCTATCCCAACTGGATATGTGGCTACATCTAATGGCGTCCGATCTAGTTGAGTTGAGATCTCCTTTACAATATGCTGTATCAGTCCCGCTTCGTATCTGACAAGGAAAAATCAGTTGGAACTGCTTTTAAAGCAATTAAAAAATGAATAAATATTTAAAGAGAATTGCTGAGTAATAACTAGCCCGCAATATATTTGGAGATGAAGGGACAAACATATTCAACCAACGAGATGCCCGTTTCTGCTGGTGTAAGACTGCATTTTTCATGTTATTTTGAATGGTGTATGTTAATCTTTTTTGGAATCATTAATAATCAAGTTAATTATTGGATTACTGAATATGACGATCGGAATTATCTTGATCTCTTTAAAAATGTCATTGAAATTGTTTTGTCTTTACTTTAATTGTCCAAATGTCTCCCCATTTATCTGGTATATTCCTTTGCGAAGCAATATCTGTGATAAAAATTACCAACGTGAAGTCTAAATTAGCGTTATCATTGGAGTAAATCCAAATGAAAATCTAGTACTTCACCCTTTGGGACGATTTTAAGTCCACTTCTGAAAGCAGACAAATAAAGACGTGTTCTTTGGCCGTTAGGACAAACACTGCCTACTGTTGGTTTCTGTATAAATCGATCCTGTTATTACCTTTTTGCTCTCTACAGCTTCAATTATTTACAGAATTCCATTAGGCCTGTATCTTCTTTAAAGAAAAAAAAAGCCTAGCTTTTCATTATTTCTTCTTAAAAAAATTATATAAACATTTCTTATCAATAAAACAGGCTGATAGGATACCAGACTTATCTTCTCCTATTCGTAACGGCTTACATAATGAAGTATATACTCTCTTGACAAGATTTCTCGCTCTAGAAAATGACTATGTAGATACCAAAGATTGGAGAAGAGCTCTTGCAAGATTGGCGTCTTTTTTGGTCAATGAAAGGCTTGATGTAATTGAAACAGAGACTAATATATAGAATACTGAAGGACAAGCTCAAATCAAGTCCTTGAAGTCCACAAAATGTCGCAAGAAAAGTTGACACCATTCATTTTAGATCCTGCAAAAAGAGCAGCTAACCTTGAAGATGATGATACTAGTAAGTTAGCCCAAAATCTTTGGCAATGATTAATTGGCTGAACAAGCTCAATCGATGATAAAATATTTTATTAGCTTTTAACAGGAAAAAAGACTTTATATAAGCCTGATTATCCACATAGAACAAAATCATAATTTGTTCAAACGATATTCATTAAGGCCTTAAGTTAGGTCTTGGTCCTTTTCTTAAGCTCGACACTGAAAAACATGTGCTTGAAAGGAGGGATGAATGGCTCGCAATCATTCCTATGATAACAAGTGCAGGAGGATATAGTCCAAGTAACATGGGAAGCATGTGAAGCTACTCTTGTAGGTAACGCTCAGAAGTTTGGGAAATTTTTCTGATCTCAAACAGACTTAAGGAAAACAGACGAGCTTATGCGGTTCCTTGCTTTGTAAGGAAACTATGGAGAGAGTAGTTTATAAATGCTCTGATGAAATTATAGATCTATGATATGTGCTATTTTGATGCCTATACCCGTGAATTTAAACGATACTTCCATAATTTGGATATAGTTGCTCTATAGTTTGTACCAAAGACTTTCTTTGACAAACTTTCTGAACCATGACCACAGGTCATAAAGAAGGCTTACGACTTGCCTTTTCAAGAAGAAAAGCTAGTAGAAAGTCCGGGTGGGCGAATACAGGCCAAAAAGTATGTGACGAGGAAAGTGTGTACTGAACTTCAGGCAAAGAAAACAACTGAAAAATTTCCCTACTTGAACAGATTGAATATGTCCTGGGTAAATATGGCAGTAACATTAATCAAGAACTCAAAAGTGCAAGACACTTTCCTAAAGGCTTGAAAAGAAGAAAGTTCCTTTGACATGAAAAGGCGTACCAAGGGAAAACTATAGGCTTTATAAATCTGAAATGTAATCTAGATTTCCAAAGAAAAGGCTAATGTTGTAGACAAAAAGACAACTCAGGCTCTTAAAGGAAACATGGAAGACAACCTCGTTGTCCTCTAGGTAAAACCCGTGAGTACTTGTAACTGTTGTCTGACTTGTGAATTAAAAAGCCCATAAAGCTCATGCTTGGGTCACGATCCGAAATTCTCCCATACTCATGAACCCTTGTGAGTAAAATTTGGAGTTATCGAGTGAAGAGTGAGGATACAGAAGAGATGAATGCAACTAGTCTTGTGGGAGAATGGTTGGAGTTAGGAGCTCTAAGATAGATAGGTTATATTACTTAGGAGCTATAAAGGTGGGATTGGCCTTCCATGCACAAACTGGTTGAGAGTTGATGTTGCTGTTCGAGCCTAAATGATCTACTATTTCGCTCAATAAACTAAACACCCAAGCTAAGCTGCACGTGGAAGGATCTTGTATAAGGAAGCTATTCGCCGTATTATTCTCTAGAACAATAATTGAACAATGGCTGGTATGGTGAATTCCACTTGCCAGGCATTGCACGGGTTGTTCTGCGGCCAAAGAACTGTTGACCCATGACAAATGGTATCATAGCATAGGGACCCCTCCAATAGGTGGGTGATTCGGGTGAAGCCTATGGTCTTCCCCCTCCTATAAGGGCGGAGAGTGATTGCCGAGGCCAGGAGGGCTCAAACAACGTGCGGCCCTCGTCTAGCTTTTAGAATGGCAATGAGGGCACAAAATGGAACCGAATTGTTCACTGCATGGGGATAACGTTCTTAAAGCGATTGGCGAATCTCAAGAGGAGGTCTATTATCACGTTTTCAATAAGGGGAGTACCCTTCGTTGGCTTGCAAAGACCAAGAGGAGCTCAATAGGCAAAAGAAGGTGCTACCAAAGGAGTGCAATTGGCAAGGGTGCCACGCTTGTTGGGGAGCACAAGTGACTAGAGATTTGTGAACGGCTTTGATTGGGTGAAGCAACCAATGGAGTAGATTGGCTTGTTCTGTTGGCTCAGCATTGCCATCTATGTAAGTCTCAGGGATTGGCATTGATGTTTAAGAAAACGCGGGAGAGAGACAGAATAGCTTGTAACTAGGGCGTTGCGGAATTGAGTAGGGGAGTGTGGGGGAGAATGTCATGGTCTGTGATTTTCCCATACTCGTGAACCCGTATAAGTGGAACTTGGGGTTATCGAGTGAAGAGTGAGAATATAGAGGGCATGAATATAACTAGTCCGTGGGAGTAGTATTATGACAGTTGGTGCTAGGAGTTCTAGGATAGATAGATTATAATACTCAGGAAATCTGAAAGTGGTGGCCTTTCACACATAAATTAGTCAGGAGCTGATGCCGCTCTCCTTATGAGGCCATATCAAGCCGAAACCAATTATCAAGCCTAAAGTGATCCATTGTCTCGCTCGATGGACTGGATGCTCGAGCTAAGCTAGATGTGGAAGGATCTCGTATAAGGAAGTTATTTGTAGTATTGTTCTCTACAACAACAATTGAACAAAGACTAGCCTGACGAATTCTGCTCACTACGTGTCGCATAGGTTGTTCTGCGGCCAAAGAACTGTTGACCCATGACAGTTTCCATAAAAATATCCACAAAAAGAGAATCTTCGCAGAGTATTTATTGAAGATGACAACTAAACCTGCTTATAAATCTATAGATGGGCAGGAACTCAAAAATTTAGACTCTGCGGTTAAATCGATCTATGATGTTTACTCAGAACATGAGATAGACGGAGAAGACTCAAATTAGTGGAGTGGACAATTGCCAATGATGACCGCGTGTGATCATATAGTGCCCAATGAATCGACATCTTAGGTATTAGAAGAAACTTTCCAATAAGATTATCCGTCAGGATCAACTTTACAGTGGAGGTTGCTCGAAGTAGACGTTAGGGCAGTTTATTTGATTATTCAGATATAACTTTAAATAGGCCACAGACGTCTCACAATCATGGTCGATGGCGCAAGTGTCATATACCGAACTTCAAACCTTAGATACACCTCTGCCAAATCCCCAAAAGATGAGAGAAACGAAAGAAAGAACAAGAGGTACATTCAGTTATATATAAATAGGGTTAATCCAAATAGGACTAGTGCCACTATTTCATCTTCCTGTTGATAGTCTTGTGATTGCAACTGTATTGGATCAAAGATGGACAGATTTTAGAGATCAGTTGATATTAGGAATAGTAGCCAAACTAGCACAATAACCAGTCTGCTTCCAAGCCCATCCAAATTATTTGATGGCTCTAAATGATCTTTGTTTGAGAATTCATTAACATTGAGAATTAATTCTTTAAACATGGATAGGATCAACCCACAGGTCAAATGTTTAGTGTACCACACCAGGATAGTTTATAGATTCGTTAACACCACAAATCCTAGAAAAAGGAAGTTAGATAGCGGAATTGTTTGAAGAGTTTCACACGATTATAGATAATTCCTGTTGGTGAAATATTAATCCCCTAGATGTACCATGGCTTGGCATTTCCACTACGGTGGAACCTATTGGAGCATCGAGAGCGATTAGTGGATCTCAGGTCCAATAGAGGGGAGCAACAATAACCTTATGTTAGGAGGACGACGTGCGGACCCCTGGAGTGCCATAACTTTGGCCAAAGGGACACTTAAGTGCCATAACTTACGAAAGGTACACTTAAGTGTCACATTTTAAGAAAAGTGGGACACCTAAGTGCCATTTCCGGCAAAGTTGGTCGGAAATCATACGTGGCATTAACATATTAATATTTCTCGCTGATGTGTCTCGCCGGAGAGCTGAATCAGCTAGAATTCGGCCAAAACGACGTCGTTTTGACATCATTTGAATTTTATAATAATATAAAAATTATTTAAATTAAATTTAAAATAAATTTATTTAAAACATTTTAAAAAAATTTAGAAACTTTAAACATTAAAAAAAAGAATTACAAAATTACAAAAAATTTACAAATTTACAAAAAAAATTAAAAAATTACTAAAAAATTTAAAAAATTTACAAAAACATTTAGAAAGTTACAAAAAAAATTACAAAAAATTACAAAAAATTTACAAAATTTACATAAAATTTAAAAATTTAGACAAAATTTAAAAAATTATAAAAAAATAATTAAAATTTACAAAATTTTAAAAATTTGCAAAAATTTTTAGAAAGTTACAAAAAATTTACAAAATTTATAAAAAAAAAATTTACAAAATTTACATAAAATTTACAAATTTACATAAAATTTAAACAATTTACAAAAAAATTCAAAAAATTTACAAAAAATTCAAAAAATTTACAAACAATTTTAGAAAGTTACAAAAAATTTAAAAAACTTACGAAATTTACAAAAATTTAAAAAATTTACAAAAAATTTCAGCCCTCAACCGGCACCCTTTTCTTTTTTTTTAAATTATTTTTTTGTAACTTTTTAAATTTTGCAAATGTTTTTAATTTTTAAAATTTTATTTTTAAAATTTTAAAATAAATTTATTTTTAAATTAAAATTAATTAATTTTCTAAAATTTTTAAAATTTTTTAAAATTTTCTAAAATTTTTTGAATTTTTTTTATTTTTTTAACTTTTAATTTATTTTTAATTTTTAAATATTTTATCAATTTTTATAGAATTTTATCAATTTTTATAGAATTTTATAAATTTTTATAGAATTTTATAAATTTTTATAAAATTTTTACAAAATTTTCTAAATTTTTTAATATTTTTAAATATTTTTAATATTTTTAGTTTTTTGAAATTTTTTAAAATTTTAAAAATTTAAAAATTTAAAATTTTTAATATTTTATAAATATTTAAATAAATTTAGTTTTAAATTAATTTTTTATTAAATTTTTGGCCACATGAGCATTAAAACGACGCCGTTTCGCACTTGCTTCGCCGGAAAATTGACACGTCAGCATTTTGGCCGGATTTTGGCCGGATTGGCACTCAAGTGATCCATTTTACTCCGATTTTGGCACTTAAGTGTACCTTTCGTAAGTTATGGCACTTAAGTGTCCCTTTATGCAAAGTTAAGGCACTTGAAGCGTTCTTTTGCCTTAGGAGGACTGTCTACACTCTTTGGTAGGAAATTAAGGATTTTCAAACCTCTTACCGTACCACAGGATACCGTACAAGAAGTCAATCGGAAAGTGGTTGCATCTCAAAGATCTGCAAACTCAAGAACTTTAGAAAGAAGGCTCATAGGATACAAACAAATTAATATGCCTGTCTATGAAGAAGAGAATGCAAAGTCAAGAGAGGATATTGTTCAGATGGTAATGCACTCCGAAGAAGAGAAAATTTACATCCTAGACATATCTGAAGTTGTCCAAGCTTTCGGAAAATATAGCAAGCCAATGGTCTATAGCCATAGACAAATATGATTGAACCCTCCTAAATGGTATTTACAAATGATTATTAAGCACTTCTGTGGCTGTGGTGTTATCCAAACTCATTAGACATACTAATAGACATTGGAGCTCGTACTAATTGTGCAAGACCCAAAGCATCACCAGATGAATGGTGGAGACCATTAACAGAGCCTATTACATTGAGAATGGCAGGTGGAAACTGAATATGATAACTTTGGAAGCAATCAATGTTCTTTTCTTTATTGATGAAGGAAGGTTTATCGTTGGGAGGATCTTTGCTTTCCTGACATTAGATGAGAATGTCATACTGGGTAATGCATTCTAAGGGGACAAAAGGAAAATTGATCTTATATGCAAGACGACACCACGATTACTATAGCAGGCATGACAATCAAAACTCTTCAAAATCCTCGGTTAAGACACAAATTTGAAGTTTATTCTATGAAACAATCAGAGTTTCGTGGAGATTCTCCATGTGAGCAAGCATTCAGGGCGCGAGCACAGCATGTGTGGGAACATAGTTATTTGGATTCAAAAAATCTTCATTTCCAATTGCTATCTTCTTGCTAGAGCAAGGGAAAATTCGAATTATTAAACTACCCGGAATAAAATGGAATGATTTCCTGCTAAAACTGAAGAATAACTTCTGTGAAGATCCACACAATATGGAGTCAAATTGGTGTAAAAGCCAGACTTAAGCTAAAAGATCCAAGTACCATCATTTAAGCAAAATAGATAACATGCTCTATGGAGATGGCAGAGGAATTTGAAAAAGAAATTCCTGATCTATTCTCCAGAGGCTTTATTACAGATGGTTTTAGTCCGCACTCTAGCCCAACCTTTATGGTTATTAAGCATGCAGTGCAGGTGTGAGGAAAAGTGTGAATTGTCACAGACTATCGTCAGCTCAACAAAATAACAAAAGATGATGACTATAGGATAGCTGCGGCAAAAGATCTCATACAGAATAAATCTTCAATAGCCTGAAATGTTTCTAAATTCAATATGAAAGTGGTCACTGCAATTCCTACATCGCACACTGCCACATTAGCGATTCCAATGAAAATTGACCAAGTGACTATATTGGAATTTCGCCCAAAAGTTTAGGAATAAATTAGCAAAATTAAAAAATTTAGGATTGAATTGGCATCCATATAATTGGTTTAGGACTAACTAGGTAAGCTTCCCAAAAGGTTAATTATGCGGGATATAATAAACTTTCCTGACAAACTAGAAGATAGAAAGTCCAGAGATACTATAGATCTGCTAACTATGCTAGACAATTTTAAAATATCTTAGTAGGCTACCAAGAAAGCTCCAAGTACTACATCTCGGTTTTGGGACAACGAAAACACTCAAGCAGTTAGAAAGGTAAAAGAAAAGGTAAAGCATTTGCGACCTTCATTGTTAGCTTCGGATTCAGATGACATGGTCTTGAAGATTGACGCATGAAAAGCATATTGGGAAGCAGTACAAAAAACTAAAAACGAAAACCAGTAAGACTTTATCAAAATGTACGTGATGAACCTAACTGATTCATGAAAAGGAAGTACTTGCTGTGAAAAATTGTATAATTTTTTTTTTACATCTTCCTAACCCCAACAAATTTGTAATGAGAACTGACTCTGAATATGTTGAAAGATTCCTGAATCTGAATCTGGAAGAAGCTAACCAAATTACGCTTCTCATATTAAAGGAATGGTATAGTTATTACAAACTTGACACAGTACATATTCCTCCAGATAAAAATGTCTTACTGTTTCTCTCTCTAGTAAATTGTCTTCGTTGTGCTGATGAATCCTACAGCAGAAAGAAAAAAAATTTGGGTACGCAAGCAAGAGGGGCATCCGAGGAAGAAATGTCCAAATAGGTAAGAGAACGAGAGCAAGTGACCTAGAGTCTATGCAAAAGATTTAGAGTTCTTATTTCTCATTTTAGAATCATAGAGAAAAAAGCAAAAAGCCTTGGTATCAATGGTTGAGTGACTGTGGGTATGAATACTGTGAAAGACTTGCCGAAAGAATGAACTAGTTGGTTGAAAAGACAGTTGAAGTTCACAAGCATCTATTTATCAAGTCCGACGTTAAAGGAGAAATCCCTGAAGATGAAAATCAGATAGAAGATGATATGTTTGGCAAACAAATGCACTCACAAAGTATAATTTGATTCAGAAATGATTATTGGTCTATTAGGTGAAAACATCAGGCAAGTGTTAAATGCCCAAGGCACAAGTACGAAGAGCATAAGCCTCCAATAAAGTCAAGGGGACAAGATCTTGAAAATGAAGATCTTGAAAAATTTGTACCAGATGGTAATAGAATTAAACACGAGGAAATATTCCTAGGATTTATAATCCTATCTAAAGATTTTGATATTGAATCTGATGATAAAAACATCTAAGACGAAAAAATATGAAAATGTTTAGTTTTAATGTCTACTGATTGATTCCAATGATATAGGTCATCAAGGGAAGGGTACTAAAATCCATGCAGAGTTGCTAGGTAGACTTCAGAAAAAGATTTCTCGCAACCTGAATGGTTCCTAAAAGATCATGCTTCATGTTCGTTTGGACTTGGGCGTATCCTTAAAAAGCTTAACTGGGAGCTGGAGTTTACTCCGTAATTCCTGAGTTTTCCCACCTCTCCGGGGAAGAAAAGTTTGCGGAGATGATTTGGGGGGATTGAAGTAGGTTGGAGTCCCATGGTAAACAAAGAGTTCCTCCATGGAGCTGCCCTCATTGGAGGATAGGCCGCAGTAAACCCAGATCGGGACTAGGTTCCCACCTCGCCGACAGAGGCCACAACGGTACCAACCAAGCCAATGAAGCGGTGGAAATATTAAGTTTTAATGTCTACTGAGTGATTCCAATGATCACGGTTATCAAGGGAAGGGTACTAAAATCCATGCAGATTCGAGAGGTAGACTCAATAAAAAGATTTCCAGCAACCTGAATGGTTCCTAGAAGATCCTCCTTCACACATAAAGATTCTAGAACATTGACTTAAAATTTTGCAAAACAAATCGGGAAGAGTTCCTTAAATAATAGAAAGTAGGTACATAGTCTCTCCATGATTAAATCTCTACTACCTGGAGATTTGATGTTAAGAAAGAAATTTAATAGACTCGAGAGACACTTCTTTAGAGTAACTTGTTATTTATTTTTGTGATCCCACATTTATACCCAAATTTTTCTCCTAAAAGTTGCGACTATTCGACATGAAGATTTCCACGCTTCGTACCTTTTCGTTGACAACCGCTCGTCTTGATGGGAGACAATATATAAGGAACGTACGTTCATTTCTGACGGGTAATCAAGGTCTAACACAAAATCTTCACATTCGGAATACACCATCAGTACGTGAGGAAATTTGGTTAGTAGAGTGCGCCCATTGCTTTCTTGATTTTTCAGGACATTCGACGAACGTGAATACAAACAATGGCTGGAGGTTTGTCTATAAACGATCTTGGCTTCCGCATATGAATCATTTATATCTTACATTTGGTATCAGAGCATGTTTATAGCCTCTGCCTTGTTTTGTTAAATTTTGGTGTATTTTCGGTGTGTTTTCCGTGAATTTTCGGCCATTTTATGAGGATGAACAGTAACTTGAAGTTTTGAGGCCGAGAGAGAAACTCAACGATTCCGGGCAAAATCCGCACTACCCACCCCTTGATTTCGGACCCATTCGGTCGCACCGCCATAAGCAACGTTAGCCATGAGTTTTTCCGGTAAATCGGAGTTTGCCGGAGGCTAATCGGGCGGCGGAAGTCGTGGTGGTTGAGGATTTGCGTTTGTGGATTTTTTCGTTTGTTTTTGGGGCCAATTTTTGCTCATTTTTGCCGAATCTTGGACCCATGTGGTCGTGCCGACGCTCTCTTCAAAACCCATGAATTATTTCGGTCTTAGATGGGCTGCCGGAGAAGAAACGGAGAAGAAATGGCGGCTGAAAATGGCGAAAAACCGGCGGAAAACCGGCGGAGAAGCCTCTGTTCGCGCGAGGGAGAAGGCGCGTGGGCTCCACGCGCGCGCTGCAGTCGCAGGCGCGTGGACCCACGCGCCACGCGCCCATACGCTCGCGCAACCGCTGCGCGCGTGGGATCCACGCGCGCGGCAGTGCACGCGCCCGCGCGCTGAACGGCGCGCGTGCGGGGCACGCGCCCCGCGCGGGTTCTGGCGCGTGCCGAGCACGCGCCCGTGCGCTGGACGCGCACGTGCTCGGCACGCGCCTGACGTCCCCTCTTCCGCGGTTCTTTTTCACTTTTGCCCCAATTTTTTTTTTAAATTTTTGTAATCATGCCCTTGGCCAATTTAATTATTTACTGTTCTGCCCTTGATGTATTTATTTATTATGTCATTTCATGCTCTTTATGAATATTTTGTGCATGAAATTAAATGTCCAATGGTCCATATATTTAATTAATTAGGGAGTGGCCACAGCATCTTTAATTAATTAAATTATATATTAAGAGCCTCCGGATCAAATTTAGAAATGGACATTGATTGTAATTAATTATATTAATATGATGAATTTTATCCCACAGAAATTTTCATTATATTAATGTGATTAATTAGGAAGAAATATCATATTATTTTCTTAATTTACCCACAGGGATTAAGAAAAGGCATATAATATGGTAGTTTCTTCATGAAGTAATTATGAATCTATTTAAATTAAAAACTTAGCCCACAGGTAGTTTTTATGTTATGTGATTCATATTGTGACATGTTTACATTAGTAAAACATGATTTATTTACCTCAAATTTTGTGACATGAGCATGATTATTTGATATGCAGTTTCGCAACCTGTGAATTTCTCTGAATTTAAGTTTGATGTTCCTATACTGAATGGTGAAAACTATAAAGTTTGGAAGGAGTCAGTTCTTCTTCAATTGGGGTGGATGGACATTGACTATGCTATAAGGAAAGACGAACCACCTGCTCCTACTGATTCGAGCACTCCAGCTGAGATAGCTCTTTATAACCAATGGGAGCGGTCCAACCGCGTTTGTGCCATGTTTATAAGAGCTAAGATATCTCATAGTATTTGTGGTTCAGTTGCTCAGCATAACAATGCTAAGGCTTTATTGGAGGCCATAGATGCGCAATTTGAAAGTTCTGAGAAGGCGCATGCCATGACCCTGATTATGAAGTTTTCATCATTGAAGCTCACTAGTGTTAGAGGTGTGCGTGAGCACATCATGCAAATGAGGAACATTGCAGCTTAGCTTAAGAACCTTGAGGTTGAGATATCTGAATCCTTCCTTGTGTATTATATTCTGAACACTCTCCCACAACAGTATGCACCTTTCAAGATCTCTTATAACACACATAAGAATAAATGGTCTATTAATGAACTCATGACCATGTGTGTTCAAGAGGAAGAGAGATTGGTTATGGAATTGGGAGAAAGTGCTCATTTGGCAACACAAGGAAAGAATAAGGGCTATGGCAAGCATAAGGGAAAAGGTAAAATACCTCCCCAAGCTGACATTAAGAAAGAATCCAAATGCTTCTTTTGTAAACAGAAGGGGCATATAAGGAAGGATTGTGTCAAATTTAAGGCCTGGCTCGAGAAGAAAGGTAATCCAATCTCTTGTATTTGTTATGAATCTAATATGACTGATGTAAGTTACAACACTTGGTGGATTGATTCTGGATCTACAATCCATATTTCAAATTCCTTACAGGGTTTTCAAAACCACCGGAAACCAGTGGGAAGTGAACAAAGCATCTATTCAGGAAACAAGATGCGTTCGCATGTGGAAGCTATTGGGACATATAGACTAGTTCTCAATAGTGGTTTTGTTTTAGATTTGGAAAAGACCTTTTATGTTCCTAGTTTTTCTCGAAACTTAATTTCAGTTTCAAGACTTGTACCTTTGGGATACTCTTTTAACTTTTCAGATTCAAACTTTTGTTTATCATTTAAATCTGAAATTGTTGGGAGTGGTATTTTGTCTGATGGTCTTTTTCGAATTAATTTACAAGACAATGCCTATTATGATGCGATGCATGTTCATGATAAAGCTGGTATGAAACGATGTGTTGTGAAAGAACATTCCTCTATATTGTGGCACCGAAGATTGGGACATATCTCCATAGAAAGAATTAAGCGATTAGTAAATGATGGAGTACTTGGTACTTTAGATTTTACTGATTGTGATACTTGTGTGGACTGCATAAAGGGAAAGCAGACTAACAAGTCAAAGAAAGGTGCCAAGAGGAGTACAGAAATATTAGAAATCATACATACGGATATTTGTAGTCCGGATATGGACTCATGTGGTCAGAAATACTTTATCTCTTTCATAGATGATTACTCACGTTACATGTATCTCTATTTGATTCATAATAAGTATGAAGCATTAGATGCCTTTAAGGTATTTAAGGCGGAAGTAGAGAAACAATGCAATAAGCAAATTAAGATCGTGAGATCAGATAGAGGTGGAGAATTCTATGGTAGATACACTGAAGATGGACAAGCACCTGGTCCATTTGCAAGGTTTCTTCAAGAGCATGGGATAGTTGCCCAATATACTATGCCTGGTTCTCCGGACTAAAATGGCGTAGCGGAAAGAAGAAATCGAACCTTATTAGACATGGTGCGTAGTATGCTTAGCAGCTCCAAACTTCCTAAATTCTTATGGACTGAAGCACTTAAGACGGCAGTGTACATATTAAACCGAGTTCCGACTAAAGCTGTCCCAAAGACACCTTTTGAGTTATTTAAAGGTTGGAAACCGAGTTTGCATCATGTGCGCGTTTGGGGATGCCCATCTGAAGTGAGAGTTTATAATCCACAAGAAAAGAAGTTGGACCCAAGGACCATAAGTGGGTATTTCATTGGATATGCCGAAAGGTCTAAGGGATACAGGTTTTATTGTCCATCTCATACCACTAGGATTGTGGAATCAAGAAACGCTAAATTTCTTGAAAATGACTTGATCAGTGGGAGCGATCGATCGAAGGACCTTGATCCTAAGAAAGATCATACAGATGCTCAACCTTCCACCTCAAGTTTAGGGTTGGTTGTTGCTTATAATGCCCCTTCAGTTCAGCCGGCTATTGAACAACCAATCGTTGAAGTTCCACAACCTGTTGATATTGATCTAGTAGATCCAGTTGTTCAGCAATTACCAGAGACTGTTGAACAACCAGTTGAGCAACATGCTCCTCAAGAGAATGTTGATCCAACATTGAGAAGATCTGCTAGAATAAAGAAATCGGCTATTCCTAGTGATTATATTGTGTATTTACAAGAGTCTGACTACAATATTGGAGCTGAGAATGATCCTGAAACGTTTTCACAAGCCATGGATAGTGATAAATCCAATTTGTGGTACAATGCCATGAAAGAAGAGATGAGTTCTATGGCATCTAACAAAGTCTGGGATTTGGTTGAGTTACCTGATAGTGCGAAGGCTATTGGTTGTAAATGGGTCTTCAAAACTAAGAAAGATTCATTGGGTAACATTGAAAGATATAAAGCTAGACTTGTTGCCAAAGGATTCACTCAAAAGAAAGGAATCGATTACACGGAGACTTTTTCTCCTGTATCTAAGAAAGATTCTCTTCGTATTGTTTTGGCTTTGGTTGCCCATTTTGATATGGAATTACATCAGATGGATGTGAAAACGGCGTTCCTCAATGGAGAACTAGAGGAGGAGGTTTACATGAAACAACCTGAAGGATTCTCCTCTAGTAAAGGTGAGCATTTGGTGTGCAAGCTTAAGAAATCTATATATGGCTTGAAACAAGCATCCCGCCAATGGTACTTAAGGTTTCATGATGTTATCTCTTCATTTGGCTTTGTAGAGAATGTCATGGATCAATGTATATACCAGAAGGTTAGTGGGAGCAAAATTTGTTTCCTTGTGCTGTATGTGGATGATATATTACTTGCAACCAATGATAAGGGGTTGCTACATGAGGTGAAACAATTTCTCTCTAGGAGTTTTGACATGAAGGATATGGGTGAGGCATCTTATGTCATTGGCATTAAGATCCATAGAGATAGATCTCGAGGAATTTTAGGACTATCTCAAGAAACCTATATCAATAAGGTCCTAGAGAGATTTCGGATGAAGGATTGTTCACCAAGTATAGCACCCATTGTGAAGGGTGACAGGTTCAATTTGAACCAATGCCCGAAGAACGATCTAGAAAGGGAACAAATGTGCAACATTCCATATGCTTCTGTTGTTGGAAGCTTGATGTATGCTCAGGTTTGCACTCGACCTGACATCGCTTTTGCTGTGGGAATGTTGGGAAGATATCAGAGTAATCCAGGTTTAGACCACTGGAGAGCTGCAAAGAAAGTGTTGAGATACCTTCAAGGTACCAAAGACTATATGCTTATGTATAGACGGACTGACAACTTGGAAGTGATTGGTTATTCGGATGCGGACTTCGCGGGTTGCGTTGATTCACGAAAATCAACATCTGGATACATTTTCATGTTAGCTGGCGGGGCCGTGTCATGGAGAAGTGCCAAGCAGACTTTGACTGCTACTTCCACTATGGAGGCTGAGTTCGTTTCTTGTTTTGAGGCTACCTCGCATGGTGTATGGTTGAAGAGTTTCATTGCTGGGCTTAGAATTGTTGATTCTATTTCTAGGCCATTAAGAATATATTGTGATAATTCAGCTGCAGTTTTTATGGCTAAAAATGCCAAAAGTGGCAGTCGAAGTAAGCATATCGACATTAAGTATTTAGCCATAAGGGAACGTGTTAAGGAGAATAAAGTGGTCATTGAACACGTTAGCACTGAATTGATGATAGCCGATCCTTTAACTAAAGGCATGCCACCGATGAAGTATAAGGATCATGTAACTAGTATGGGAATAAGTCTCATTATGTGATTTGTCGACATATGAACAATTTTTGTTGTATGGAACTCTTATTCAGTTGTAATGTTGATTCTCAATTTTTGTGTACACATTTTGTTGTTTATGAGAATAACATTTATCCTTGATTCTGGAATAAACATGAGGTTTATTTATTAAGATATGTTGTCACATATAGGCTGATATTAAAGAAATAATATGCATTGTGATACATGGAAGGTATTACTCACTCTTAGAGGACATGTCGCCATGATCCATGTGTTTTGTTTCTTTTCTTTAAGCATAAAGTTTTCGTGGAATTAGTTGAATGATTCGTATGATGAAAATGATGGGATCAAGTGGGAGAATGTTATTTATTTTTGTGATCCCACATTTATACCCAAATTTTTCTCCTAAAAGTTGCGACTATTCGACATGAAGATTTCCACGCTTCGTACCTTTTCGTTGACAACCGCTCGTCTTGATGGGAGACAATATATAAGGAACGTACGTTCATTTCTGACGGGTAATCAAGGTCTAACACAAAATCTTCACATTCGGAATACACCATCAGTACATGAGGAAATTTGGTTAGTAGAGTGCGCCCATTGCTTTCTTGATTTTTCAGGACATTCGACGAACGTGAATGCAAACAATGGCTGGAGGTTTGTCTATAAACGATCTTGGCTTTCGCATATGAATCATTTATGTCTTACATAACTCTCTATTCTAAATCCTTATCTCAATTGGGAAGGACAAGGATGACTAAGCTAGAAACTTGACACAGCGCGCAGTGGAAACTGAAGTCCCACTTGCAGAAGCAGGGTTTGCAGACGCAATCAAGACTGACAGAGGCTATCCAAACCTTGTTAGTGAACTTCATCCGTTGGGAATATATGCTTGAAGCTACTTAGGATATGGTCCTAGATATGCTACAGTGATTGTCACCAGCACGATGAATGAAACTGGATGATGAAAGGAAATAGAGCATTTCTAACAGATCTGGGAAATTCAACAACTTACCCAACCCAACAAGACCAAGGGAAAAATGCGGTCAGACATACTATTTTTATCACTAAAGCCACTGAAATCGAACTCTTTAATGCTGTCCTAGAGCATGCAATGCGCAACCAACAAAAGTATTATCTGCGTGGTGATGGAAGAATTTTCATCATTCTCATGGGTTATATGAGCTTTAAATAAAAAGAAGTCCGAGAGAGAAAATGAGAGAAAGTAATCGATCTGCCCACTAAGTTTCTGGCTTAGAGAACAGAGCTTATGCTTCAGGGCTGATTTTTTTGAAGTCTGGAAGATCTCCCAAACCCGAGATCAACGACTTCAAGAGAAAAGGGAACGAGATAATCACGCCCAATTTAGAAGAAAAGGCCCAGGGCCAGCTTTCAGATGGAGTGATTACTACGTCAGCACTCAGCAGGACAAGACGTGAAAAACTAATTTTCTCAGAAGAAGAGAAAATGCATGGATTAGAAAGGATAATCCCCACGGGTTAGACGAGGTATAATGTCTTATATGTACAGGCGTAGGCGGCTCATTTCTGTTCTTGTCCGCTTGTAAATGTTGAAGTGAGCTGGGCAACATCCCACAGGCGCCAGCTTTTGTATGTATATAGCTGATCCCTCTTCATTTGAAAGGGGAGGCGAAATCAGTAGGGAAAGCTTTCTCTACAATTCTTACTCTCTAAGTGATTTTAGTCTGGGTCTACGTCAGTGAGAGTGCGATGGCTCAAAACCTCAACGAGAAGCAGGGGCATGCCAGCAGTACAAAAGACCCTCCAACTAACGGTAACGGGGGTGGAACACGGGAGCGCAAGCTTCGTTTTCTAACTTCCTGCCCGAATTGGAAAGCCGAAGTCCGTGAACACATGCCTCTATGGATTTTTAAGTTAATCTTTTTCCTAAGAGTACATAGTCTGTCATCTAGAACTACAGGATCCTTAAATTTGGTCGAAGCATGAGGTTGCCAATCGCATGAGTCTTTCATGAGTGATAGCCTAATCCAGATTGCCAAGTGTAAGCTAATAGCATATGCAGTTAGATCACGTTATGAATGATCTATATTTCCAATTAGGAGTAGCTTATCTATGGTTTAGACTTATTATTTATGTAATTATATATAAACCGATACCATGGTTTATAATGACAATAACTCGTATTATTAGTGTTCTCATACTTTAAACCAAATGGATTTTTGTTTGGTCATAATTTACATTTAATAATATATGCTAGTTAAAAAGTTTATTTCAAGATATCTTATTTTTGTGTTATTTTCTTGAATTTCAAATTAGTAGAATTTAAACTTTCAAATTAAGTCGATAACTTTAATATCATGATTTTTTGTAAACAAACATATACTTGTCAAAAAAGTATTTCAACTTTTCAAGATAAAGGATAAATCACTGAAATGAAAATTGGCCAAATATGGGTCATATGGCACATCCAACGGAACAATGTTACCTCCTACGTGGGCTAGCATAGAAGGAAACTTTCGCTTAAACCCGGCTTAAACTATATATAGTAGATATAGGATATCGATTAGTAGACGTGATTTTGATGTATTATGACAATTTTTGATGTCGAAGAAACTTATTATATTTGAATATTGTGCAACTTTTCTTCTAATTAATATCTCCATTTGTTTTCTCCTCACTTACTGAATTCTAAGTTTCAAGTTTCTTGAATATATTTTTTAGAATTTTTTTTTGTTAAATTTTACTTTAAAAAAAAAAAAGAAAATGCCTAGGCTCAAAACTCAAACCCAAATGTCCCCCACCCCTCTCTCTCTCCACTCCCCTCCACATTTGCCACTGCCCCGTGGCCGCCCTCATCTGTTCCCCCCGCTGCCATGTCCCCGCCACCGTGATGTACCCATCACCATCGCCTGTCCTCGCGCAGTTGCTGAGCCCTCTTTCCGTGTCCCTGTCCCTGTCCCTCCGTCACGGTAAACAGGAGAGTCTCAGGTGACCACTGCTCAAGGCTAGCGACGCTGATCTGGGCTTGAAGCCCCAGATCCGGGGTCGCGAGCCTAGATTCGTAGCCTAAAGCCCCTAGACACAAAGAGACAGAGACGGGCTGAGGTGGTGCGGCTGGGGCGGCGTTGGGACGTAAGCAATCGGACGGCGGCGTGTCGAGAATCGGCAGGGGGTCGGAGAGGACGAACGGCTTGTCCATGGTACTCCGTTTCGTGTTCTGTGCAAGTGTTTTCTCTCCTTTATCTAATGCGAGAGAGACAGAGACAGAGACGAGGCAAATTAGAGAGAGAGAGGGGATAGATTATGCCGAACGTTAGAGGATCCCAAACCTTAAAGAAGATCAAATATCAAAAGAATTGCACTAATTGAAGGAGTAGAAGTGTTTTCACGTACCCATCAATAAAATGCAACCCAGACAAGCTCCCAACCTCAAGAAGAGCTTTCTTCCATCGCTTAACTTTCTCTGAATCCTTCCCAAACTTGACCTCATGTTTGGCCATAGCTTCTGCATAACCCAGTCTCTGCAATCTCACTTCTCTAGGTTCCACTTTGTAAAACACCGGAAAGACCATGAGGCCTCTTTGCTCCTTGCACTCCATGATTTTCGCCACCTCCTCCAAACACCACGGTGATGAGGCATAGTCCTTGGAGAAAACAATGATCGCAATTTGCGATTCCTCGATTGCCTCCATGAGTGCGGGTGATATTTGCTCTCCCTTCTTTAGATCTTCACTGTCCATGTAAGTGTTTATTCCACTTTGAACAAGAGCTGTGTAGAGATGACCGAGGAAATAGTTGCGTACGTCCGTGCCTCTAAAACTCAGAAAGACATCATAGCTCCTTCTGCGCTTGGAAGAAGAAGAAGAAGAAGAAGAAGAAGAAGAAGAAGCCATTAGAATTTGGTAAGAGGAAGCGGGTGCTGGTGTGTTTGCTTGGAATTTCGGAAAATGAAGGTGCTGAAGGATGAATCGAGGTCGGAACGAGGTATTAGATATGGTTTTGATAATCCAATCCAAACGTCAACAATAATGCCGTGTTCAGCTAATCAAACTGACTCAATCAAACACAATGCCGTCCATTCGTCTCTACTACTTTCCAGAAGCCCCCACCAACTTTGGCTCGACCCTCCGACACCGACATCGATATCGACATTGATTTCTAAGAAAAAAGAGAAAGACTTTTATCTGTACACGCGTTTTCACAGATACGAAGAGTCTTCTGCTCTCATCTTCTCTCCCGATCTGGGTCCCCTCAAAGGAAAGGCGTGGATATTGAATTCTAATAAAATAGAAAACTTCTTAAGTCCGTCGTTTTCTTTTTTGCTTATATGGAAAGTTAAGTATTTCATCTCATTAAAAAAGGTGAGCTACTCCATTGTTTGGGTCCTCGATAATGTATTGCCCCGCGGCTTCCAGGAAATGCCATTAGAATTTCGTAAGTAAGACGAAGGAGGTGTCTGTGCGTTCTTTTGGAATTTCGGAAAATGAAGGTACTTTGAGGGTGAGATGGATCATAGCGTGGAATTTTATTGTGCGCAAAAAGCGTAAGAAGTTTTGAAGCTTCACGCGTGAAAATTTTTGTCGTTGTAAATAACATTTGCCGTGCTAGCTGGATATGAATTTATTGTTAATGGTTTTGCTGGTCTACATAAAATAAATTTTTATAACTATAATATAATGAAAATTATCAAAAATGTCATAAATCTATTGAAACTGTGCTAGTTTACTCAAAAACCTTTTTTTCCCAATTGAGTCGTAAATCCTTTTGCATTTGTTCCAATTCAATCCATTTAGTTAATTTTGACTAAAAATCGTTGACATGCACAATGGCCATCCTCCTTGACGTGACAAGTACTAATGTGGATATATATATTTAAATATTTTTCTTTTTCTTTTTCTTTTTCTTCCTTCCTTCCTTCTTTCATTTTCCTACTATGGTCGGCGAGGGTCACTGGAGCTTGTCGGCCACTGGACAAGGGCAATTTCGCCATGGCTTACATTGGCCGTGAGTGGAGGCGGCCCCACCCACAATTGGCAAGGCCATAGTTGGCATCGCTTGCAGCCGTGCCTCACAATGGTCTGGGCAAGAGGTGTGGTAGAGGGTGAGCCATCCTTGCCCACTATAACAATGCGGGCCTCACTGTGTAAATATTATTCGCTTTGGACACTGAGTTCTCACGGCTTTAAAAGCCGTCACCTGGGGATAAGGTTGCGCTCGGCCATTCCTTTCCCCAAACCGATATTGTCCGCTTTGGCAGCCCCACAGTGAGCCCCTCACGAGTTTGTTTTCAACGCAACGGAAGCGTACGTGAAATGCGTCACACGGATTAAATGGACCCAAGCCTTATAAACTAGCCCAAGACCCTCCCCCCTAAGCGATGTGGGACGAGAGACATGCCCTTAGCCTTGCCCATGTACTGCCAAGGCGATCTTAGTCCAAAAAAAAAAAAAAAATCTTGTAAATTTCACTTTCATTTTAAAGCGAGCAGAACGTCAAACCTTGTGCACAACTGATTGCAACCAACTTAAATTCAATGGCTGAAGTTGATTAGTTATAACTCTAACAGTCTCTAAAAATAGAGCTGGAATCCATTTGGACCGGACCACCATAAAATGGTTATGCATTCCTCTATTGCTACTCCTTTTTATTTATATTCATATAACATATTTAATAAATTGCTTGACTTATATTTGTGCGTTAATACTTCATTCTATGGAGTATATTTTACATTTGGGCAAAAAATTCTCATGTTTATTTGAATTTTTAGAGCTAAGTATCATGGCATCACATGTTGAAAAATTAAGAGAGTTGGTGATACATCTTCATCACAATGCATAATTAAACAATAATATGATCAACAAGTGTCAGAGGAATCTGATACATTCACGCTCCAAATGCAGAGAGGCACATGCATCCTTTTGCCATTTTCCCCGCATTTCATAAAGCGATAGTCGTCAGGCAATTTTTAAGCTATTTTAATAAATAAGGATTACCCTTTCCTTTCATAGCTTGGGCATGGAAATAGATCAAGCTTTTTTGTTCAGTTGAAAATAATGCAATTTGTTCTAATGTATAAATTCAAAGAAATGAGAAATTATGTGGAAGAACACTTTTAAATAATTGATTAGTTTGTTAATACCTTATTTTCTATTATTTCGGAGCAAAGGATCTTTCGCTTGGGAAGTGTCTTTTCATTGGATGCTTTTTTGGAATTCACTTGGTTAGTGGTGTTATTTCCAATCAATTCAAATGCAAGTCACTTTCAAAAGAATTGGATACTTCATATGAAAGTTTATAGGAAAGATCATCTAGGTGTGAAAGAATACATCTCATTCAGAGCATTTAATTCAAAAGAGAATTTCTGCGTTTGGACCTTAAGGAAGAATGGCACTTCAAAAGTGTAAAGCTTTCCCTTTAAGCTGAATGTTCCATGTGTATTCGCGATATCTTCCCTCTTTTTCTATCTCTTTTGCTTAGTCAAAAGAACAAGGGAGTATTTGCTCATCACTTTCGTGCTAGCTTCACTCGACGCGACTTCGCTCTGGTTGGAAAATATGATCAAATTGATTTTGATGGGCGGGTGGCCCCCACCACTTTGTTCCTTCTAAATGCGCATATCTAGAGTGAATCCAAGCCTTGACTCCAGTGGCTCATTTTCGTTACATTTTTTAATCTTTTAATCTTTTTTCTTTTGTTGTTAATAGAAACGGGTTGATAGTTACTATTTAAAAAAAATCTAAATAAGGACATGGAGTAAAGTTATTTTATATAAAAAAAAAGGGCCTAAAATGAATATTATATTAAATAATGACCTAAAGTGGCTAAATCAATCTCACATAAAAGCCTAAACTCCGGCTAAATGTTTGTCGGCCAACATGCATGTATTTTCCACTTGCCAAAATAAGGGTACTTTTGTCCAAGAAAAATTTGAGTAAAAAATTACAAGCCATTAAAAAAGAAAAAACAAACACTTCTTCCTTCATTTCTTCACATGTTCTTCCTCTTCTTCCGGTCTTTGTTTCATTTGATAAAAGAAAACAACGCTCGGGCAAGACCCACCTCTCATTAGTCAAATACTCACATATTACACGAGGGCCTAGATTCTCCATCATCTTTTCTCAAGTTTGCAATTTACCTCGATCTCCACTTACATTTAATTAAGGTCAATTTTATTCAAATTGTTGCTGCCAATCTTTCATTCACCAAAGAGAGAGTAATTGCATTTTGTTGAAGCAACATGTTGACAAGGTATAGGCATGTAGTGGAATATCACATCAATAGGAGTGACGACAACGATAGGAGAAATTTTTTGTTCAGTAAGTATTGTTTTTCCTTGTTTTGTTAGATTTGTTGATGCGTTATGTCTCCTTTCGTACAAATTAATGCACATCAGTTGCATCCACTGCATATTTTTAAATTGGATTGGCCGCCGTCATGGTCCTACATGTCGCTAGTGGTCTCTATTTTGCAAATTTGTTAATGCTTTCATTTTGTTTTTTTTTTCTAGCGTATGTTTTGTCATTGATGACCAAAACTCGTTAGCATGGCATGTAATTTAAGCATTGTTTCTTTTTTTTTTAAAAGGTTTTTGAGTTATAGCACATTGATCACGCTAAGGATAAAATCCTTCACCTTAGCAGCAAAAATTGTTGGTTTTTGATGATGTTCTTGCACCAGAGGCCTCATAAACGTAATGATTGAGCTTATTGACCATACCAACGATGAGCTCCCTCACCATAGCAATGGCACTTTTGAGTCCAGACAGGAGTCTGAATGCAGATTACTAGCACATAAAATATTTTAAATCCATAATGCTCACTTTTTTATGACAGATAGTATCCAAAAAAAAATGAATCAATGGAAGAGGAAGAGGGTATATAGTCACTTGTGTGACTAGTTTTCTTTCATAGCTCGGGCATGAAAAAATATCAAGCTTTTTGCTCAGTTGAAAGTAATGCGGTTGTTTTTTATGTACAAATTCAAAGAAATGAGAAATTTTTCTAGAACACCTTAAAAAGATTAATTGGCATGCCAATAGCTTATTTTAGTTTTACTTTGAAGTGAAGGATCTTTCGTACAAGTAGGACCTTTTTCATTGGATGCTTTTGGGGAATTCATTGGCTCGGTGATATTTTTCCCCATCAAATCAAAGTGCAAGTCATTTTTAAAAGCTTTGGATACTTCATATAAGAGTTCATAAGAAAGATTTCATCTAGGTGTGAAAGAACATATTTCATTCAGATTATTTAGTCCAAAAGAGGATTTCCGCGTTTGGACTTTAATGAACAATGGCAGTTCAAAAGGATAAAGCTGCCACTAACATTTTGTTTTTGCCTAGTCAAAAGAGCTAGGAATAGCTCATCACTTTCGTGCCAGCTTCCCTCCACGCAACTTCGCTCCACGCCTCCCGCAACTTCTGGAAAGAAAAATAATAAAGTTGATTTTGATGGACTGGTGGCCCCCGCCACCTTGCTCCTTCTACATGCTCATATCTATAGGGAATCCAAGGCTTGTGTCGAATAGCTGATTTCCATTGCATTTCCATTACAAAAATGCCCCTTTTCTGACTGCTAGAAATATCGCATGCTCGTCAACCGACCAACATTCGACCGACCAATGAGCTCAAGGATTTATTTAACGTTAATTTAATTGCTTTAGGCCTTTATTGAAATAATTTTCACTCTAGGTCATCTTTTAAAAAAAGAACCTCACTTTCAGTCCTTCTTTGGAGATTTTCTTTATTATTTTTTAAAGATACCTCATGATTTCAAATAAGACAATTTAAAAAGCTGCAACAAGCTGTGATTTCGATCAAATAACTTTAGCAAGCTTTCTGAAAACAAGCCCCAGTGCCAGTGTTTCTTCTTTGGCCACAAAATAATTAACTCCTCCTATTTCAATTTCAGGACTCAAATAAAAATTTGCCATATCATTAAAGAAATATTCCGCACGAGAGTCAAGTGACACTTGCCCTAGAGCATTAAACCAAACCATTTGGGACGGTGATGGTCCTTGCACTTCTTAGCATTTTCACAACTATCCTCAAGAGTTATGACCTAGATCTATGTTGACCATAATTTAATTTTGATTATTATGAAAATCACTCAAATATTTTATTTATTATTTGGACTTATATTTGCTGCATTCTAGCATATTTTGCAGGATTTTGGAAAGTGTAAAAATGACCGGTCCTACCGAAAAACACAAGGCCGAGTACCTGGCCAAAGTAATGTCTAGACATCCGGCCAGCTAGATATCCAGCGATTAACCTCCAGATAGCTCCTGTAGTTTTGAATTTGGGTTTGTCCATCCCATCCAGGGGGTGTCCGAGTCATTTTTAGCCGAACATTCAAAAGTCTTAATGGTCGAATTTTTAGCTGTTTGAAGTGTTAGTAACGACTATTTTGAGTTTTTTTCTTTCTGAAAAAAGGATAACTCATTGTACTGGGTAATTATGTACGCTATGGGTACTCGTACAATCCTCTTGTGTACACTTTGCAATAAATAATTTGAGAGATAAATCTTGTAAGAGCATTTCTTTGTAGAAGAGTGCACCATTTCTGTTAAAGAATGTTGACTCTATCATAAACCAACCTTTATACAGATATAGTGGATTGGACATACTCTTCAATGGTCTCGGGGAAACTATAAATCGGCAGAGCATTCATCTAACTTACTCCTTTTATTATATAATGATTACTCGTTTAACAAATTGCTTAACTTATATTTGTGCGTAAATACTTGATACTTTAGTGCATATTCTACATTTGGGCTAAAAATTGGAATGACCGTGGGTTCTCAATCAATTCTTCCTCAGCATTTCTTGTGTTTATTTGAATTTTTTGAGCTAAATATCATGGCATCTTATGTTGTTAGTAGTTTTCTAGCCGAAGGTCAATCTATTGTTGAGCACCTTTATTTTTCGGAACAAACTATAATTATTTGAAGGCTCATATGAGAATTTTTGTAATTTTTGTTTAATCAATAAGACTATGAATTGTGATGGCGATGCATTACTAATGGCCCTTATGTGCCTAGTAGAACCAAAGGTGAAAATATCATGCATTAAAATGAAAAAGGAAAATGACACAAATGATTATTGGACTTTGGTCTAATGTGCAATGCCGTCCCCAAATTTTCGTCTAATGTGCTCCTCGAACTTTGGTACAATGTACATTGAGGAATTTAAACTTTCAATTTGTTTAATGTGGCTCCTAAACTTTGGGTTTATGCTCAATGTGGTCCTTAAATTTTTAAATATTTTTATATAGTTTATGGACTATATTGAATATTTATCAATAATTTAAGGACCGCATTGAACAAATTAAAATTCTAGAGACAACATTGCACATCATGCCAAAGTTCAGGTCCATATTGCACAAATTAAAAATTTATGGATGACATTGCAAATTGGACCAAATTTCAGGGACTATTTATGCTATTATGCCAAATGAAAATGAATGGAGTGCTAATGACATTAAACTAGTTCGATTAAACGCTAGGGCAATGAACATGCTGTATTGTGCTTTGGATGCTAATTCATTGAATCGTGTTCTAGTGCTAAAGAGATACGAGAAAAATTTGAAGTCGCTTTTGAAGGAACCAATCGAGTTGAAAAGTTTAAAATTAGTATGCTTACTCATTAGGATGAGCTTTCTACTATAAATGAGAGAGAGTCGATTGTTTCATATGTTTACTCGATTCACCGACATAATTATAGTATAGAAATCTCTTGGCGAGGTATGTCCTCAAGAAGAGCTAAACCGAAAGATTTGAAAAGCTTTGCCGGAAGCTCGGGAGCCTAAAATGTCAGCCATTAATGAAGTTCATGATCTCTCTATGGCGTCTTTTGCTTAGCTTCTCGGAGAGGTCATTACACATAAAATCAAGTTAAAGGCTCAATTGGAGGAAGATTCAAAGAGGAAGTAGGGTGCGTTTGGGAAGACTTTTGGGGAAAATTTTTGGGAAAATGCGAAGGCCTTTGAGTTAAAGATGTTTTTCAAAATGCAAATTGTGTTTGGTATATTTTATTGTAAAAGTCCATTGTGAAGTATCTTGGAGTAAAATGGTGTTTGGAAAAATTATATTTGCAAAGCCTTTTGTTATTCAAAAAAAAAAAAAAAAAAGAGCTAGCCAACTAGAACAAGTAGTCGCCGGCGAGGAGCAGGCGGTCCGATGAAGAGCCGGCAAAGGCCGCCCAAGGTCGCACGATGCCGCCGCAACCTCCAGCAACCCCAGATCTAGGGTAGAGAGGTCGTGCGACGCCATCGCGACCTCCGATGACCCTAGATCGAGGGTTGCGAGGTCACACGACGACGCCTCGACCTCCGACGACCCCGCTACGACCTAGATTCGAGGCGTCAAGGTCGCATGACGCCGCCTCGACCTCCGATAACCCCAGATCCGGGGCGGCAAGGTCGCGTGACGCCGTCGCGACCTTCGTCGACCCCAAATCTAGGGCGGCGAGGTCCCGAGATGCCGCCTCAACCTCCAGCGACCCCGCTACAACCTAGATCCAGGGTGTTGAGGTCCCACGACACTGCCTCAACCTTCGGCGACCCCGTCGTGACCCAAATCCAGGGGCGGCGAGGTCGCGTGACCCAGACCTCGCCGCAACCTAGATGGCACATCGATGGCGCCACCCCTCGGCATCGATTGTCTGGGCGACGTTCGCCGGCAACTGCCTGCCCGCGATTGCCTACCTTTTGCTGTGGACTGCTCGCGGAGAAGAAGAAGAAGAAGATGAATAGTTAGGGCAAAACCGGAAAAACGAAAAATCAACGAGAATGCTTTGGGAAGAAATTTTTTTTTTAGCCCCTCCCTCCAGCATGCCCAGAATGCTTAAAAGCCTAAGGCAGCCCCCAATCTACCTTGGGTTTTCAGCCTTGCAAATGTTGGCTTTACCATTAAGAGACTTTCAAAGTTTTTTTCCCAAACACTTTGTTTTGGCCCAAGGGGCTTTTGATGGCCAAAGCCCCTTCCAAAGCTTCTCCCAAACGGATCATTTGCTCTTGGATCCACTAACTTGGATGCGGAGCCAAAACGTAGTGACAAGGACATGACTATGGTCACATGGAAGTTCCAGCATTTTCTCGAGAACGATAACTTAAAAAATGATGAAAGGTGCACACAAGGAAATCTTAATTGGAGAAACAACGTAAAATGTCACAAGTGCAACAAGTCAGGCCATCCACGGTACAAATGTCCAAGACATGTCACCTCCAAGGACAAGAGGGACAAGAAGGAGCGATTTGACAAGACGGATAGAAGGGAGAAGAATGTACAGAGAAATTACAGAATGTACTGAGAAATTACAAAATGTTCGTGAAATGATTAAAAAAAAGCATTGACATCTACAAGAAGCGAAAGCATGATCGATGATACCTCTAGTGATCAAGATGTTGCCAATCTATGTCTCGTGGCTCTAAGCGATTGAGAAAATGAGGTTAATGATCCTACATTTGTTTTTACTTTTGAAGAGCTTCAAGGTGCCTTGGATGATCCTGCAGTAGAATTTGAGAAGTTAGTAAGAAAATTCTCTGTTGAAGAAATCAAATGATTCTCTTATTGATAGATAGAAACAAGAGATTGAAGGGTAAATTTAAATCTTTGAACAGAAAGAGTGATGGTCTTGAAAAGGAAAACATGGCTTTGAAGCTTGGCGAGATTGAGATCAAAGAAAATGTCAAGAAGTTGCAAAAGGAATTGGAGTATTTGAAAAAGAAAACGGATGAATTGAACGCCAAATTTGCAAAACTTTATACTAAGGGAACTAAGAGCTTGAACACAATGTTTGAAAAACAAAAATTTCCTCATTATAGAATGTTCTTGCATACAGCAAAGGGCTCTGGTATGCACACCCACAGATATGCCCCTTGCCAATTGTACTTCTGAAGTTTCTTTTAAGTAAAATCTTCTTCGGTAATTATCATCTCTGGATAAATATTTGTTGTAAAAGAAAAATGTTCCCATGAGATATGCCCTCAAACAACAAATTGCCAGTTCCACGAGACCGGACAAGACCGGGAACCAATCAATCCTACAATTATGTGATAAAGGCTTCCGAGTAATTATTTAATCATCTAGTAGCTCTATTACTGATACTCCTTATGACATTGCTCAGGTTATTGCAAGAAGGCATGAAAATGTGTACGTGATTTAGCCAGAGTGCTTAAACTCAAATGATGGAAGTTGTCTTGTTGTTTCGAACAAAAATGATCCTTGATTATAGGATCGAAAATCAGCACAAAATCAGCACATGTTAGTATGGACACTATCTCAAAGCTTCCTAGGTCTCGTGGCTTACCTAATTCAAAGATCAAGTTTGTGAATGCTTGTGTTAAAGGAAAATAAAAAAAAAAGTACCATTTGAATTTAAGAAGCGTGTTAGCACCTCTAGACTTTTGGAATTGCTTCATATGGATAGGCTTGGTCCTTCAAAATGTTCGAGACTTGGTGGTAAAAAGTATGGGATGGCCTTAACTAATAATTTTTATGACTTTTGATGTTGAGATTCCTAGAGTTCTAACTGATCGCCAATTTGGTGGAGAATCTACACTAGTAAGTTTGGACATCAAGAAGAGATTAGAAGTTTGGATAAGGAAGAATATTTGGGATGGCCAACTGAACCCAAGAGGTATCACCACCATTGTTCTATTAGGCTAGCCGGCATGTTGAGAAAACATTTCCTTAGAGATTTCAATAATTGACAAAACTTAGAGATTTCATTTTCTGATAAAAAGTATTTTTCAGGTGAAAAGTCTGATGGGATATAATCAGGCGATTTCAATTAGAATTAGGGTTATGGATTATTTTTTCCTTCCTTGCATATTTTATCAAATGGCTAGGAAGGAGTAAATCACCCGTGCAACAGTTAGTGGCAAATTGGTTTGATTCCTTGTTATATTTATAAGGAGTTTCGAAAGGAAAGTCTTTCCAATATCTACTAGACACTCAACTTTCCTGAAACTACTTACAAGAGGCGAAACGTTTCTTCCAAATATAGACACTCCACTTTTGGAAACTTGATTTGTTGTATGGAGGGCAAAACATATGGGAAGCTCCACCCTCGACGATCCTGATGCAACTAGATCTTCTCAATTAGATCCATGGCCAAGGGGTAGATTGGCTAAATTATTCTTTTGAAGATATGTCCAACAGTCAGCTTGGACTTGAGGAAATATAAGAGAATGTCTCGAAGCAAAAGGAATTCAATTTCCAGTCATAAGTATTGAAGCTTTTGATTCCAAAGTCTTAAGAGTATTCTTAATCTTTTACATTCGTCTCTGTGAGAGTGTGTGTGGAGTGACTCACACAAACTTGAGTGTTCTTAGTTTAGTATTTGTAACCTCTGATTGGTTCTTATTAGTGGATTCAAGCTAATAGGCTATAGCGCAGGAGAATAGACAACTTATTGGGAAAAAGGAGGAAAATCACTTTGATCTTGTCTTTGGGAGAAATAAGTGGCTCACGAGGAATGGAAAAAAACATATTCTATTTGATCTCAAAGTCTTCATATAGCACTTCTTCTAATCCTGGATAGGGGATCACTTGTAGGAATGACATAATGCTAATCCATGTTCCACACAGACAAGGAAGCATTGTTTTTTAATTTTATTCTAACTTGGTTCTTCGGTGGCCTCATAGAATCAGGTGTGCACTTGATCCTATGAAGAAGTTCTTCATAGGGGTGGATTTGGACGAAAGATAGGAAAGCTATTCTTTGAGTTTTGAGTGCCCATGAAAGAAGGGCAAAGGGAAAAAGCCATGATGATCAGGAAAAGGTAGTCTTGGTCACTACTATGGCCCCACAGATAGTTGGTGGATTGGGTCCTCGCATCATTCTTCCGAAAGGAAGAATTATGTGCAAATATGATTGAAGAACTAGGTTCTTCATATATGGGCAAAGGCACTTCGACTGGTTTCAGAGGTCGAGGGAATGTGTAATTGCTGTTTGAATGAAAGTTAGAAAGAAGGGGTATCTAGCTTGCAAAAACCAAACCAGTATAAACTTTTGTGTGCAATTCTCTATTCCTCACTCCTTTTGTTTATTAGAATTATACATTGGTAAGATCTTACCACTTCATTAGAAGCTATCTTGCTGTTATATTTGTTTAATTTCTTTCTTTTCAGCACAATCACGTATTCACCCCCTCTAAATGACAGTTATAGCCATAACAATAAGTTGATATGAGGACGAAAAATGAAGACAAGGTAACCACTACTAAGCTTACTTTGCTATAAGGATTTGTAGGAAATACAAGAGGAACTTCAATTGTTCAACTAGTTCGCTGAAATTTTCCTCCAAAATTCATCTCTTTTCCCAATATCCTCCTTCTCGTCCACCACCTTATTAGATATATGTCATTGTATTATTTTCAAGATCATCTGGGCTTGTTTCCTGTTTGAGCATGTGCTCAAAATTCTTTTCCGTGTGAGCATATTTTAACACTTGACCTTGAGTACATTGGATTGCTGAAATCATTTGATCTACTTTTTTGCCTCTTAAGCCTATTTTGATGTTATGACAAAAAGGGGATATTCAATTTTGATTAATGAGCACGCTCGGAGGGGGAGCTTATGATTTAAATTGTATCAAGGACTTCGATTTCTCAAGAAAGTTTTTTGACTTTTATTTTCCTCGTTTAAATGTTTAAAGGGACTTTCTTCATTAGGAGATTCTGTTTGATTAATGGTATAGACTTCATAAAAAAAAGGGAATATTTTTTACCCTAATATAGTTTTGATGATTATAACACTCACTCAAATATGTTATGATTATTTGAAATTATATCCATTGTATTTGAGTATTTTTTGAATAATTTTAAAGGGCTAAAAGAGACCGTTTCTGCCTTGAAAAATGGGGCTGAGTACCCAATCGGCCGGATGCCTAGCTAGGTTACCTCCGCATTCCACACTCCCATAGTTTTGAATCTGGATTTGTCTACCCAATCCAACAAGCGTCTAGGCCATTTTTAGCCCGACAGTTGGACTCCCAGAAGTCTCAATGGAAGAATTTCAAGCCATTTGATGTGTTGGTAATGCCTAGTTTGGTTCCTTTTTTATTCCCCTATAAATAGGGTAGCTCATTGTCTTGGGTAATTGTGTACGGTACCAATTCTTGCAATATCCCTCTAGTTTACACTTTGCAGTCAGATTCATAAGAGATGAATGTTGTGTTTCTTTAGGAAAGAGTGCACCCTATATATAAAGGAGTACTGGCTCAATCGTTAATCAACTTTTGTATAAAGCTTCAGATGTAGTAGATTGGGCCTTACGTTCAAATGGTCTCTGAGAGTGGGGTACGCATCGGTTTGGGCCAAATCACAATATATCTTGCCAAAGTTATATTTTTGTGTAAAATATTTTATATTGTGTTGCATATGCTACGCATTTGGGTCAAGAGTTTATACATCCCATCAAGGATATTCTCATTTTCAATAACTTTTTTGTTTTTCTAAATCATTAGCCTCATCAAAAAAATCATCAAATGAATCATGCGACTTACCTATTGAATCATTTTTAAGGCATTAAGCATACATCTTCATTAGATCTTTTACTCAATTATGATATTTTCATCACTGGGATAGGGTTAAAAAATTAGTATTGGAGAAATATGACATGGGGACATATTAGAAAGACGTTGACCCAAATTGAAGTGTGCCAAGATGGTCGAAATTCAAATATTTGGAGAGTGATCAAGAGCTCTAGCCTCTTTAACATTCTTCAAAAGAAGATGCATCATGTATGTCCACTTTGCTTGAAGTTCTAATCCGTGGGCAACCAGTTGATCCATAATGTTTGCTTCAATGCCCTCCAGATTACTTCAACCGCGCACCAACTCACTTGCAAATAACTTCTTGCGTTGCATGTTTTCCATTAGTCATCATTTGAAACCATCTTGATTTTAATATCTTGTTTCTCGACTCCATTTGTTTCGCGGAAAATGAATGATTAAAATAATATTTTCTTAAAAATAATTACTTATATTGTTTATAAAAATAAATGAATAAACAATATTTTTTGTCATCCATGAAAATATCTAGACATAAATTATTATCAATGATAACGTCTTTAAGTGACACAACTAATCCTTTAGAAAAAGATTTTCCAAATCAATCATTTTTCATAAAACAAATAGAGCTTTTATGCATGTTGCTTCTCTACTAGGTCGAGCTCTTCAAGCTATAACTCAGCTTCATTATTCCACATTGTTTTTTTTTTCAGACATTGTTCCACATTACAAGGTCATAACATGTAAGTTGGGTACTAACAAAATTATATTCGATCTTTCTTTCAAAATGGTATACTTGGTATAGAAAATGTAAGAAATATAAAAACAATAATTCAAAGGTTATAAGTCCATTATTAGCAATCTCTCAAAGAATTTTATTTATCTTTCCTAATAATTATAGATGTCATTAGAGTTTGCGCTAAATCGTGACACATCTTCAATTGATATAAATTGTCAATTCCCGCTTCAGTATTTTGCAGCCCTATCATGCGTTCCTCCACACTGGTTGGGCCACTTTCCTCTTGATCCGTTCGATTTGGGCCATTTTCCCAAAGTGCAGTGTCCTCCATAGCTCTTGATGCAAGACTGTTTTTCAAGGACTAGAGCTGGTTCTCATGGCTTCTCTCGAACTCTCTTCCTTTGAATTTGTTTGATACCTGAACATGACAAACATCGGAGAGCGTACGTTACTGACTAACCACATAGAGGTAAGCAGGATCGAGTTGAGTCGCTGGTTGTTTGGAATCACAGTCTTTAGGTTGTCCCCTAATTGTTTGCACATTATTTGGAATCATTGCTTTGTCAAGACTTCTTCCATTACTCTAAGGCTATAAGCTGAAAATGATTCAAATCAGCATGACCAAAATTGACTTTTTCATGGCGATCTTGATTTGGAAAATGCAAGCCACATATGATTAGAATTTGCTTGATCATATGGTGTCTATGGAGCAATCCCTCTCCCCTTCTTGTCATTAATGCGTGGTAGGATGTGGACTGTGGCTATCTCTTTTCCTCCTCTTGTTGGAATATAGAAAGCTTATCTTAGGAACCTGTCATAAGCAACCCCTTCGGTATGACTCCTCCAGGAAAAAAAGGCGGAGCCTTTTCCTCAGCAACAATCTTCCTGCAACATTGTGAATCAGGGGTGTCAACGGTTTGGTACGGTTCGATTTTTCAAAAAAACCGAACCGAACCAAACCGTTAAAAAAATATTTTCAGTTTTTAGTTTTCAGCTTTCGGTTTTTCGGTCCTCCTTAAGCAGTCCTTACAGGCTTACACGACTCTCGATGACGCCTGTTCCCCTGCTTCACGGTCACGGTGGGATCGCTTTCCCTCCGGCAACCATCTCCGAAGGCTACCCACCCCTCGATCTGGGTTCGTATGCCCCAAATCTGGGCTTGCGAGTCGTCGCCTAAGCCCCTTGATACAGAGAGACGGAGAGGGGTTGAGGTGACGCGGTTGGGGCTGCGTGGGGACATAGCAATCAAGTGGCGACGTGGCCATCGGGGGGCTTTGAGAGGACGAATAGGCTGCTCTGTCTCGCTCGCACATTGTGCTATGTTTTGTGGGCTTTGAAGCAGATCGAGTTGTGTCGAGTTCCAAAATCGCAGCTCTTCTATGGTATTATCTGGAGATCTGAGAAACGACCCTCGTGTTCCAAGCGAAGACCACGCCACCAAACCAAGGAACCGTAATCGCCTCGGCGGAGTCCACGATTAGAAATTATAACAAGCAGAACACTAAAAGGTTGGAAACTCGACACGATTCGAGTTGATTTTACCTGTTAATCGGTGCCCTCCGAAAACCCAGTCCCTCAAGAAAACTATCGATGGGGTCCTTTGAAGCCAGTGGTGATCCAGAAGGAGCGACTGCAGGTGCTCTTCGCAGTCGCCTTTGCCGTCGCGGAAGGAAGAGAGACGGAGGAGAGACTTGCAGAAGAAAGTCAGTCGCCATCATCGTCGACGTCGCTGTCGCAGTCGCCGTCCCTGGCCGCCGTCGCCGTTGCACCTCCAAGCCGACCAAGACAGACACGAGAGGAGAGGACTTCGGGACAGAATAAAACCGAAGATTTGATTTTATCGGTTTGTGTGGTTCGGTTCGGTTCGGTTCGGTTAACCGATAAAAACCGAACCAATAAAAAAATATTGATTTTTAATGAGAACCAAACCGAAAACCGAACCGAACCGAAAAAATCAAATCTTTTGGTTCGGTTCGGTTTTCGGTTCGGTTCCTGACACCCCTAATTGTGATAAGTGCCAATGAACTACACATCTAACAAAGGAACAAAAATACGAGTCTACTCGAACGTTATGCGAACTACTTATGTGGGCAAAATATATTTTCTTGTACTATGTTCTGGCAAACGAAACATTAAAGAACCTCGGAGGCAGAGTGATGTTCTTCATGAGATGTTAGATTCCCATTATGGGTGATGTTATGACGTCATTGGCTTAAAACGGATGAAATTCATGCCTTTTTTACTGGCTATTGTTGGATCATTAAAGAAATTATTGCAGTTGTATAGTTGCTAACTACATAAAGATATTTGGTTATTCAACATTTCAGAATAATTATTACTTGTGAAAGTTACCAACTCTTGCTATACTCGTAGGTATTTTATAACAGTACAATAATTAGCCATACCCACTAATTACTAATTCAATCAAAGTTACGACTTTTATAAATTAATAATTACAAACTACTTGGAGAAATTATTAGTTACTGAAAGGTTCAAGCTTACTTTTAAATGTGGAAAGTAAATATTGACTCTTCAAATTTACCAGATCTCAATGGATTGAAAGTTTATCTTTCCCTAAAGAGAAATTAAAAATCAAACCAAGAAATTACTAGCTATTGTGAAAGGTGCATACTTCCTTTTTTCAGTATAAACATTATCAATTGAATGAAAAGTCACTTTCTCGTATTATTAGACATTTTCCCTTTGAAGATTACTAATTACCAATTGGATGGAAATATATCACTTACTAATATTTTGGAAACTACTTACTCTGCTAAAAAAGTTACCATACTTGTAGAAAGATCACTGCTTTTGAAGATAAAAGAGGGGAGCTAACTTCTATGAGCCTGTGTATGATAATCTTCCAGTGTTGGTTGAATCTTAAAAGAGCCATTTTTGCCGCATCTAACTAATTGTCTTTCATTCCATAGGATATTGTTGCTGACCGCCGCTGATCCTACCATTTTTTTTTAATTAGCAATAATCTTCCTCTGCTTGCGTATATCTTTGTTTATTCTCCTCCTCTTCCTCTTCAGATACCCTTTTTCATTATTGTCGCACCTCATCCCCGCAACTACATTCCGACCAAGGAGAGAGCGATCCAATCTTTCTCTAGCCAGCACTAGCAAAAAGCATGCTCGCTCTCTTTTCCGATATAGAGATTTACTCATATTGCACAAAGAAGTTACTAAGTGCAAATACTTTGTATATTGACACTTAGTTTTTCAATATTATAAGTCACTAGCGAAACAAGAAGTTTATGATTACAGGGTTGTTAAAAGTTGCTCGATGTCTTGAAAAATTACTGATAAAATGAGATGTTACTTATTACTAATAGAAGCACACATGCCATTTTTACTTTGATTTTTCTTTACCAAAAAAAAAAAAAAATAGAAGCACACAAGCTTTTTCAGTATAAGAAGTAGCTACTAAGGACAAGAAAAGTTATTGTAATTACTTCTGGTATTTTGGTACCAACTAAATTAGATGAAAGCTTACTCACCAAGCAGAGAGGTTAGGTGACAATAATAGCAAATAATTGTGCACTTCAAGCTTTCATGATCACGATTATACAACATCATATTTATCATTTCACATGAATCATAATCAATATGAAAAAATCTATTGCTCGATGTGATGTGTCATGCATATCTTTTGAACCAACCATTGAGTCGATCAGGCATTGATTTGCTTTGGGTTTCACTTGGATGCGGCCCCTAAATCCAGTTGCTTAGCTTCTTCCACAAATTAAACTCAATTTGCATCGAATTTTGGATGGACCGGGTCAAATGGCCAACGATGTGACTTGCTTTTTTAATGACCTCGCCGCCATCCAATCACATAAACCTCTCAAACCAACCATTGGGCCAATCAGGCCTAGATTTGATTCAAGTTTTAGTCAAATTTAGGCTTCAAAATCGAGTGGTTGCTTCACTTCTTCGACAAAAATTGAATTCATTAGCGTCGAGTTATGAACCAATGGGTTCAGTGGTCCGACGATGCCGAGCCACTGTTCTTAACGACCTTGATGCTCACACAGCGATCGACAACATCAAAACTCTTGCTAGGGAGCATGTCGATACCACAAAGACAGTAGTAGCCCGAAAAAGAGTACAGTTGCGCTGTTGTCTGCAAACCTTTTCCCTTTCTTTTTTCTGTGTTCTGTTTCTTTAAACGGAAATGCATTTGGTTCTTCATACATACACTCTATATTTCTTGTATGTAACATTTACGGAAAATTTGAGTATATACACTTGTGAGATACACTTTTCATGCGCACATTTTTTTCATATTAATTACTAAATTTCGTGCACGTTCTACATACATGAGTGCTTATTTTATTCCTTGCACAACGTCATAATATATTAATAATTTTAAATTGGAGGACAGAATAATTACTAGATTTTTTTCCTCATTATTACCGCTTTATGAATTCCTTTCAAGAAAGCAAACACTAAATGAACACTTTTGGTATTTTTTAGTAAAAGCAAACCACATTTTTTAATAACGATTTAAAAAATTAAGGTATTTGATTTAATAAAGTCCATGTGCTTAGATTGAAAATCAAGTAAATGATCGATGCCATTATCTATAAAAAAAAAAAAGAATATATTAATATTATGAAAAATCATAAATCCCAAATTCTTTTAAAAAATATTTGTGACAAATTTATCTTTTATTAGTTTTTATCAAATCATATTAATATTATGAAAAATCACAAACTAGTGAACATGTGACAAATAGAGAGTAAAACCTTCAATTTGTACATTCGTCAATTGTCTCAAGTTAGCAAATTGATAGTAATATCTAACAAAAATTAACGAGATCAAATTTGTCATAAGTTTAATAGTTTGAGATTTTTTTTTTCTAGTGGAAAAAGTAAGAAATAGTCTCAAACACTAGCAAAAAATAATCCATAAAACTGTCTTCCCAGCAGCGACGTTCGAATTCAAAAAAAGTCACTCACATTTTCCACCATATTCCCCACTTTTTCACGTGACCTTTTTCTCAGTCCCCCATGACCCCAAACTCCCACTCCACTCCAACCAAGCAATGACGCTCACCGCCGCCGCCCTCTCCCTCCTCCTCCTCCCCCTCCTCCTCCTCCCGCCGCCCCCCGCCGCCGCCGCCGCCGACCCGCCCCTCGACTCCCTCCTCCCCTCCGACGCCGTCGCCCTCCTCTCCTTCAAGTCCAGCGCCGACCTCGACAACCACCTCCTCTTCGCCCTCAACGAGCGCTTCGACTTCTGCCAGTGGCGGGGCGTGAAGTGCGCCCAGGGCCGCGTCGTCCGCCTCGCACTCCCCTCCTCCGGCCTCCGCGGCTCCCTCGCCGCCGCCACCCTCTCCCGCCTCGACCAGCTCCGCGTCCTCACCCTCCACAACAACTCCCTCTCCGGCCCCCTCTCCGACCTTTCCCCCCTCGCCAACCTCCGCTCCCTCTCCCTCGGCCTCAACTCCTTCTCCGGCCCCTTCCCCTCCTCCCTCCTCTCCCTCCGCCGCCTCCGCGTCCTCGACCTCGGCCGCAACGCCTTCGCCGGCCCGATCCCGGCCCAGATCACCGCCCTCGACCGGCTCGACACCCTCCTCCTCGACGGGAACCGGTTCGGCGGCGCGCTGCCGCCCCTCAACCAGACCCTGCTCAAAGCCTTCAACGTCTCCGGCAACAACCTCACCGGCCCGATCCCCGCCACGCCGACCCTGTCCCGGTTCGACCCGTCGGCGTTCGCCGGGAACCCGGGGCTCTGCGGCGAGGTGATCAATAAGGCGTGCGCCTCGGGCGCCCCTTTCTTCGGGCCCACCTCCTCCGGCGGCAATGGGAGCAGCTCCGTGCCGGCTCCGCTGGCGCAGAGCGCGCAGTCGCAGAACGGCGTCGTCGTGTCGCCGGCGTCTTCGTCGCGGAGGAAGCCCAAGAGAACCGGCGCGATCCTGGGCTTCGCGCTCGCTCTCATACTGCTGGTTTCGGCATTGTTGATCGTCTTCATCCTGTGCAAGACCCGGAAACGCCAGACCCGCGCAGGCCCGAAAGGGCCCGCGGAGCCCGACGAGCCTGTTGTTCAAGCGAGAGCCGTGAATTCTGCGGCTCCGAACTTGATGACGGAGCTGCGAGAGAAGTACAACAGCAAGATTCAAGAGGCTCAGCAGAGAGTTCAGAGGAGCGGGTGCTTGGTGTTCTGCGCAGGAGAGTCGCAGCTGTACACGCTGGAGCAGCTCATGAGAGCGTCCGCCGAGTTGCTCGGCAGAGGCACCATCGGGACGACGTACAAGGCCGTGCTCGACAACCAGCTGATCGTGACGGTGAAGCGGCTCGATGCCGGCAAGACGGCGGGCACGAGCGAGGAGGTGTTCGAGGGGCACATGGACTCCGTGGGCTGGTTGAGGCACCCGAATTTGGTGCCGATGAGGGCTTTCTTTCAGGCCAGAGGGGAGAGGCTTGTGGTCTTCGATTATCAACCCAACGGCAGCCTCTATAATCTCATTCATGGTATGTACATTTTACTTATTTTGCGAATAACATTTTGATCATTGATTCGATTCTTTTAGCATGTATCGGACGCTTTGCTTTGTTCATTGAGCATCAATGAGTTTGGCTTTGTTTCTTTTGAGGTATCTCTTTGATGGGTTTCTCGGATGTGTTGTACTGGGGAGACTTCATGGGTATTCAGTAACATCGAAGGGCCTACTTGGGAAGATGGGTTGGTGTCTGCATGCGGTTAGAGCCAGTCGTTTGTTTGTTGGTACAGTGGGTGATTCCCGGGTGCTATCTTTGCATTATTGGCCATGTTTTGGAATAAATGCTGCAAAAGGTTGCAGCTTTTTCGAACTCTCATTTATGCATTTTCCTTCTCAGTTGTAAAGTAGGGGCATTTCTTGTTGACTTCTTGAGAAATGCTGGAAGTACGGAGTAGATTATCAAATTCAGTTAAGTAATGAGGTGCACTCACTAGTGTTGTCGCCTTTAACAACTCGAGCTCAAGCTTTAATTTGGTAAGATCAGCAACAGCTGAAACTGATAGCTCGTTGATTAAATTGATAAAGAGTGGTCTTTTGTATTGTGGTCGTATCAAGTAAAAAATCTACTGATAGTATCTAATAATGTGAGGGGATGTGAACAGCCAGTACAGATTGAAATCAACTTGTAATCAATGCGTCATGGTCCATTATTTGTTAAATTTGCTGTAATTCTTTAATGGAAGCTCAGACATCCATTTGCTATTTCCTATTCAACTGTGAAACTGAAATGGGAATACTCTTAAATTATGCAAGATAGAGCAAAAGTCAATTTGTTACGTGGTTCAGTTGATGTTTTGCCTGCTTGTTCTTTGCAATCCCTGTGTTGGCCAACAGGGAGACTTTGAGCTATGTCTCATGTGGATGCTTGAGCAATCAAAGACTGACTTCAATTGAGAACAAGCGTGTTTTAATTTCTTGTGGCCATCTACTTTGTGAGCTTGTTATACAATTTTTTTTTTTTTTTTTGTAATCTTATGGAGTTCTTTCGACACTTTTGATTAAGAGGAAGTTACTGGAGGCGTTTGCTCTAGATTATTTTGATTTATTACTTCTAACATCTTGTTAGGTGATAAAATACTCTTCAATTTCCTCAAAAAATTCTTGAGACATAGAGGCTTAGACAATCTCTACTCTGTTGGGACCGTGAACTGGCTGCTCCGGTGGAGTGCTTTCCAGCATTTTTCCTCAAATTAATGTTGAATCTACCACACTTTATCTATTATCTAGCAAGTCGACATTTATCAAAGCATAGTAACTCACTTCCAGGCCCTGATACTCCTAGCCTTTGGAAAAAATAGCTTTTTGTAGGCTTGCCTACTCCAATTGTGTCAATTCTGGCCTAGGCATATGAATACAGCTCAAGCAGACCAGCCTGAAGAACTTATGATTACATACATGTCCATTTCTTTAATGCTTTGGAGATCTTATTTGCAATACAGGTTCAAGATCAGCAAGAGCAAAGCCTCTTCACTGGACATCATGCCTAAAAATAGCAGAAGATGTAGCCCAAGGCCTTGCGTACCTTCACCAAGCATCAAGACTTATACATGGGAACCTGAAATCCACCAACGTTCTTCTCGGCACAGACTTTGAGGCCTGTCTCACAGACAATTGCCTTGCAGCCCTCGCAGAATGCCCTCTAAATGAAGATCCTGATTCTGCTGCTTATAAAGCACCAGAGTCACGAAAGCCCATCGGTCGAGCCACTCCAAAATCCGATGTGTATTCCTTTGGTGTCCTCTTACTGGAACTCCTGACCAGTAAACACCCGTTGCAACATCCCTTCCTTGCACCTAGTGAAATGCTGGATTGGGTCAGGGCAATGAGGGAAGAAGACAGTGAGGATAAACGACTCGGGATGCTTGTTGAAGTAGCTACTGTCTGTAGGGTAACATCGCCCGAACAGAGGCCGGTGATGCGGCAAGTTTTGAAGATGATACAGGAGATAAAGGAGGATGTGATGATGGAGGAGAATGCTTCTGTTGGATATGCGTAGATTTTTGTCTGCTCACGAGATTTCTCAAGATGAGAAAACACGGGATGTAGGGATTGAGCGTGCATTAGCAGCTTGTTAGAAAAATTAATCCTGAACGAGGTAAATTTTACAAAGGATATTGGATATCGTTGGCCGGTGAATTAAGGGGTATGTTTTGACTTGCAGAGATTTCTGCTGTACCCATGTGATGGTAGATAAGTAAAGTTTCATTTGTTCTGAGCCAATTTTGTTTAGATCTATATCGTAGACAACATTCTCCCTGATTTGAAGGGTCGTGCTTTGACATGAACCTGTTAGTGTGCATATTCTCTTCAATATGTTCTTCCTGCAAAGCCTATACTCAGGATATAGGCACACTTCGCTAGAAGGTGTGAGTTTTGACATGTAGAGAGTACTTCGCCGAGCTTGTCCCTTTACCGATTCAGCTGGGATGGGCCCAGCAGTGCGCGGGGCTCACTGTCAGGCCTAGTCGATGACTATACTGCGTCGGGCGAAGTTCGTGCCAGCACATAAATACATGTGCTCACCACTTGGAAAAAGTTAAAAACACTCTGTTGGGGTCTTGGATTTGGAACTTCAAAAACTGTTCTCGTCTTTCCTCGTTTGTCTCTTTGAATGAAAGGCATCGAAGTTTTCGCTCTGCTTTAATAAAAACAGAGCCGTGTCCCGATGTTTCTCATCGACTTTCACAAAACAAAAGAGTCCTGAAACTCTCTCCCCATTCGCTGCCTTCGTCTCTTTAGCTTTTCTCGGGGATTAGGAAAGGTAAAGAGCGATAGCAACCATGCAAGGACAAAGCTAAACCGGACAAGACTGGGTTAATGATAGGAGATGCTGATGCATAGGGCATGAAAGTGTGAAAAGAGTTAAGCAAAATGGGAGGGAGAAACTTGGGGAACGAGACTGGTTTGTCAAAAGCGAAAGGTCAAAAAAGTTTTGGTTTTTGGAAGGAAAAGGGAGAGAAATTGGAGGGGGATTTGACAGTGTGGGGTGTAGGACATGGCAATGAAAGAGGGAAGCAGCACATGATGTGGGCGTCCCCATGTTCAGGCGACGATGGTGGTGGTGAAGTGGTGGTACTGGTGGACCACTCGGGCGTGGCCTTTTTGTCCGAGTGGGGTTTTCAATCAAGGGCACTCGGCGACAAACTTGGGGGGGCCGGTAATTAAGCGCGGTGCTGAACGAGTTGGGTTGCTGCTGTGGAGACCCGTGGCCACTTCAAGATGATGGCTTTATCACGTTATTGATGAAGATCATGACAAATAGTGAGTAAATCATTGCATTCAAATCAAGCATGCTCTCAATTTTGGAGATAAAATTGAAGGGTACGCATGCAAGGGTCTATGGGGAACAGTTTGCCAAGTTCAGTGCTCTTTTCAGTTGGCCAATGTTTGATGTGTTCGACGTACCACGTATGGCCATAGTAATTTCGTGTTCTAAACTTTCCTACCGTCGACCGTTGCTCCGAGACTGGGACCCCATGGAATTTAATTGCGTTGCATGTCAGGTCTGAGGCCATCTACAGTGACCAATATGGAATGGGCGGGGTGGGTCGATGATTGTCCATGTGGTGGCCCAACCTACAGCAAGAGAGCATTGATCCGTCAATCCATCACCAGCATGACATCAGGAGATTCTCATGCAGCGGTGGAAATGCAAGAGAGACTCAAATTTCTTTCCAGCCAAAGCTCATCTTTGCTTCTCACGCGGGATGAGAAATGCCTTACGCAATTTGTGCTTTCGGCCGATGTCCTCGTCCATCATCGAAGGGCATCATTTGGACGTGATGTGCATTTTGCTTTCGATGGTTGTGATCAGTACACGTGGGAAGGCTGCAGAAATGTTGGACGCGGTCTTGCGACATGGTTGGCAATACTTTCCGTTCTTTCTTCACTCGTAACGCTGACAGAGACCGATTGCAATACAGTCAAAGTGACATTGTGTACGCACGCTTTCCGCCAACCATAGTCGCAGGCCGAAATCAAAGATCGGGTGAATTGTTGTCCAGAAGTAGCTGCCTTTGCTATAGCCCACGTGCTCAACCCAAGCCCCCTTCATTTATTGGCCGGAAAAGTCGTTCAAAACGTTCTAAAGTTAATCTACGACGGCTAATTTAATCATAAATTTTTCAATTATTTTAATTTAATTATAATTATTTTCATAATTTATCAATTTAGCTATTCTAGTTAATTTAGTAAGAAATTACTGACGTGACAATCTAGTTAATATCATTATCCTATTTAGTTCAATTGGCGCCGACATAAATAATTTTTTTAAAATTTTTAATTTTTTGAATTTGTTCTTCTTCTTTTTTTCCTTTTTTTCCTTTTCTTTTCTTTTTTTCTCCTTTCTCTTCTTCTTCTTCTTTTTCCCATTTTTTTTCTCTTAGCTTGTGGCCAATCTTAACAATGGTTGGCGAGGAGGGCGAGGGCATCACTCCCCTAAATCTGGCGAGGGCAAGGGTCATGGGCCTTGCCTATGGGTGAGGGGTGGCCGGTGAGGCCACAACACCCTCACCCAGATTTGGCAAGGGTGTTGCAACCCTCACCCAATCTAGCGAGGGCAATCCTTGATGACCATAAGCCATGAGAAAAAGGAAAAGGATAAAAAAAATTAGATAAATTCAGGAAAAAAAAAAAAAGATATCACTACCGGCTATGCCACATAGGACGTTAGGCAATGGCTAGACCGTTACATCAAAGATTTCAGGTAAGTTGTCCAAATATTTAAGATTAAATTGAAATAATTGAAAAAATTTATGATTGAATTGACAATCGTACAATGAATTTAGAACTTTTTGTACAATTCTTGCTTCAACAACTACTCTCCAGTTTCCACGTTAGTCACATGAAGATTAAGAGTGTTTTGTGAAGACCTCTACCCACTGAAAACAAGGAAGAAGGTTTTGAATCGGTTCAATCTAAGTTGCTATGGTGAGCACGCAACTACGGCAAGTTGCTTCTAAGCCAAGACTTCTAAGATTGTTCAGGGCCTTTCCTATCAACCTTATGGCGATCTGTAGAAGCGTGGCGCTTCTAACTTCCTCCCCTAAGCAGACGGCCTAATCAAGATGGTACCTTGACGTAGGGAAGAACACTTTGGAATTGGTCACGTTTATGTGAATGTGTTGAATGTGACTTATGTCGTAAGGCACAGATGCTACAAATGAGAGAGGCATCAGATTTGCTACACTAATATTACAAGCTATAGCCTATATTACAAGGAAAATGCCCTAGTTTTGCAAGGCTAGGTGCGTGTATTGGTTTGTTTGCACATGGCAGTTGATCGAAACAAGAGACATAGGAAGGCTCAAACTTGTGATATCACCCACAAGAATCATGATACATCGCAAGTCTAGTGTCAGGCTTGCATCAGTTTACGATCGTTTGTCATTGAAGGACGGTTTGATAAATAAAGTACTCTAGGTGGTAACAAGGCTAATACCACATGTGCCTACAAAGTGGAAACATCGTCACGCCTGATCTTTAAATGGGAAAACTGAGTGTGGAGCAAAGGCATAACTACATCCGTTAAACCTTCAGTTTGCTTCCACGCACGAAGAGACGGAATTATGTAGAGCAACCTATAACATACCTATAACATTTTTGTATAAGAATCTGGAATTTGAGAGATGATTTATCCTAGTTTTTAGTCAAAGCAGCCAATTTATCATAATATTTTACATGCCACCCAACAATATGCCATCAGCATTTGGTTAATGTGCTTTTTTGAAAAGCCAGTTAGTGCCGACTTTTGCATCGTTATGACTACCTTTCCCGGACAGGAAAGTGCTGCAGTCCAACCACCAAATATTTTTCTAAAGCAGTGATAGTCGCACAGTATCATAGAATATGCCATTGAATTCTAGATCGAGAAGTAAAATCCCCTTCACAATTTGAGGCTAGGAACCAATGGCTGGCGAAACCTAGTGCAAGTGATAACAGGGAAATCAAACTAGGCTTGCATGCGAATCCACCTAACAAATAGGTGCTTCCGCTAATTACTGATTAGTTTACTCAACATTTGTAGCAGACAATATCAGAAAACAAACTTCACTATTCCCTTTTTTCCCCAGCCAAGGAGATTTTAGTGGTTGTAAATCTCCGAAATAGTTACCATTAAACAAGTAGTGGCTCCCCTGGGATTGACAAAAATAACCAATCAAGCCAAAACCATAAGTGCATAAAAACGATTGCAAAATAACAGTCAAGCCTTCTAGTACTAGGGACACGCTGCAATAGAAACAATAACTTCAGTAGCACTGCAAACATTTCTATTATGAGATATGCATGTTATGTAGATCCTCAAATGCTTTCTGGAGGGTTGGCCTAATGTTGGAGGGATGACTTCTGTAGACAAGAGGCAGGGAGGAAAAATCGACTGGATTTATGAACTTAGATTTCAAAGAAGAATGGAGAACTGACAGGCCACAAAAAGAATTGCAAAGAATGTAATGGGGCCATGGATGTGAGTGAGAGATTTTAACGAGATTGACAGCCATGATGAAAAACGGGGGGAAAGGAGGAAGGCAGTGAGGAATGTAATAAATTTTCAAGATCTTCAATCTCAGGTTGGTTTGGTGGACATCGGCTTTCCAGGGTAGGAATTCACTGGCGTAATAATAAAGATGGGAGCATAAGAGAAAAGGAAAGATCGGATGGGAGCTTAGGTTCTTCGGATTGGGTGAGTCAATGGCTTTGCACACTACTTTTCCAGAACCTGCAATAGATCAGATAATAGTCTAGTGTTAGTTCAAATTGAGCATCGAGACTTTTTTTATATTTATTTTGGGGTTTATCTTATTCTAGCTTTCAATTTACTCTTAGATTTTTGCTCAACGTTTTTTACAAAGCATGAGAGTCAAACTCCACATATGAAAATAATCACTCTCACTCCAATCGCCCTAAAAATATGAGGAATCAAACTCCCCACCTCTCCCTTCCCATGCAAGAAGGGTGACCACTAGGACAATCCTAGTGATTAGCATCAAGACTTGAAAGGGAAGAAGAAGGATGCTTTGATTTGATTAAAGGTGGACTATAGTAGGGGGATTTAAAGAGGTTATAGAGAAAGGCATGGTGTGATTCAGTTGGCTACGATGATTTGAGAAATATCATGAGAAAGTTGAACTTTTATGGGATGCTTTGAGGGAGAGTGATGAATTTTTTTCCAAATAATAGAGGAAGAATCAATCAAGCCACATCGAAATGGAAACATATTTAGGGTCCATTCGTTTCGCGGAAAATGGGTCATTTCCGGAAAATATTTTCCCAGAAGTCATTTTTCAGGAAAATGATAATATTTTCTGATGTTCAACTAAAACTTGAAAATGTTTCAGAAAATATTTTCCAATGTTCAGTAAATAAAATATTTTCTAAGATTTCACCACTTAAGCATGCATCACTTACCGACCTATAAATCCATCAAATATGAACTTGCATTTAAATTCATTGTCGCTAAACGCTCATCTACTCTAAAAGAATGTTCGTATAGATTTTAAAAAGAAGCAAAAGAGAAAGGAAGCAAAGCATGTACAGCTATCATGAGAATCTTTCGGTTGAGTGGCCTGTTCTCCTCTTACATCTTTTGTGTTCTAATAAACAAAAGAAAAAATAAGCAAATGGCTCTACATGCTTTGTTTGAGCAATGTACAATTGCTGGGTAGAATAAATAAAGAAAATGATAAGCAAGAGTGTAGAGCGCAAGCTTGAGATTGACAAGCTCGAGGTTCGCCTAGCAATGGCCAACGACTAACCAAGAAAAAATAAGATGGGAAACAAAGAAAAGAACAAAAAAGAACAAAAAAGAAAAGAAATATAAAAGAAAAAGGAAATTAAAAATATTTCGAATTAAAAAGAAAAAGAAAATTAAAAAATAATTCTAACAAAAAAAGAAAAGAAGAAAAAGAAAGAGGAGGAGGAAGTGAGGATTTGTAGATGTGTAAGATAAAAGAGATCAAGTGAGGAAAATGTTTTCCACTTTTTAAAAGTGGAAAACATTTTCCCTTAATTTAGAAGACTATTTTCTTTTTATGGAAAACATTTTTCCCAAAGAATTCATTTTCCGTGAAACGGACGCCAGAAAATCCAGAAAACGTTTTCTTGGAAATTATTTTCTGCGAAACGAATGAAGCCTTAGAAAGATGAAAGGGGGAATGATGAACTAGAGAGGGAACTGAAAAATGAATAATGATACAAGGATGAGGGAGATGTTATCGCATCAAAGGGTTAAAATTAGTTGGATTAATTATAACAATAGAAATGCAACTTTTTTCCACCAGACAACTTTGCAAAGAAGGAGAAATAAAATTATGAGGTAAAGGATATTGAAGGAAATTGGGTAGATGATGAAAGGGAGATTTCTTTGATGTTCCAGGGATGTTATGAAGCCTTACCACTTCAGGAGTAAGGGATTGGAGAGAGGCTATGGAGACCATACCTATGGTAGTTACTGATAATATGAATGCTGAGTTGATTAAGGAAGATAAGGATGAGGAAGTAAGGATGGCTATGTTGCAGTTGGAAACCTCGAAAGCACCAAAACCGGATGGCTTTTCTTGGGTCCTTTATAGAAAGTTTTGGCATATTACTTCTCTATAACTCAAATTCCTTGTTCCTTATCCCATACTTAGGTTGTTCTTATAGCCAAAATAGACTGACCTAAGGAAGTTTCTTACTTCCATCCTATAAGTTTGTGTAAATTCTTGTGTAAAGTGAACCCAAAACGCTTGTAAATAGACCGTAGCTTTTCTTGGAAACTCTTATTTTCTCAAATTCTGTAGCTTTTCTTGGAAACTCTTATTTTGTCAAATTAAATCACTTTAATTTCTAAGAAGTGGATGCAAGATGATATAATCATTGCTCATTGGGTGTTTCACCACCTTACAACTGAAGAGAGGAATAGAACACTTTTGTGCATTGAAAATTGATATTAATAAGACTAATCACAGGGGGGAAAACAAATATTTGAAGTGTCAAAACTTAACACAAAAAAATACTTAAGTATCAAAAGTTACGAAAGTGATACTTAGAATGTGTTTAATAACTATTCTATCCCCGGAAATAATTTCTTATCATAAATGATTTTTTTTATTCTCGGGAATAACTTCTCAGCATTTTAAGGTTTTTGGTAATTGTCCAAAATTTTTAATCTCAGAATAGAATTGCGTTTAGTACCGTTATAAAAATTTCTAATCCAAATCATTTTCTTTTCATTTGTTTTAATAATTTTATTTCCTTTCTCTTCTTTTCTTTTTTTCTTTTCTTTCTCTTCTTGATCTTCAAGCTTTGCCAATCACCGGCCTTGGGATGACAAGCGATCGGCTAGATGAGGGTCAGCAACCTCACCGGCCCTTGGCAAGGCCACACCTCGTCAATTGAGCCTTGGCTGGGCGAGTGGTCTCGCCCAGATCTAGCGGGGCTAAGCTTGCCCGGCCATTGGCTAGGCTCAACCTCACTAGGCCATCGCAAGGTCGGCCTCACCTTGGTCGAGTGACACCAATCTCGCAAATGACCCGGCGAGGTTGAGCTTTATCGGCGGCTAGGTGAGCTTGACCTCGCCAAATCTAGCCGAGGTCGAGCCTCACCCAACCATGGCTCACCGATGGCCAGGGGAGGCCTAGGCGAGGCTTGCCTGGCCACTGGCGAGCTCGTTGGACGTCACCCAATTGGTTGTTAGTGATCAATGGCAGCACTGGCAACTAATGATGATGGCAGTTGAAAAAGAAAAGATAAGGAAGAAGAAAAGAAGAGAAAAGAGAAAAAATTGGTTGGCTTAATTTTATAATTGTTTCTAAGAACAAAGAATCAACTCTTTTTTTACTCATTGATTCTGTTTCAAATTTATTCCCAAGAATAAATTTGTTCTTGGGAACAAAAATTTTATCAAATGGATTTATACTCCAAATCTACTTCGGTAACAAAATAATAGAAATTTCTATTATTTGTCAAGTTGCCAAACGCAACCTTAAGTGCCATTTTTTTTGAAAAATGGGACACTTGAGTGTTAAGCTTGGTGAAGGTGATCGGAAATCCTACATGGTGATTTTTTAATAATATAGTTCGACTATGTGGCACGTTAGAGAGTTGAGTCACCAACAAACAACCAAAACGATATAGTTTTGTCTTTTTTTGAATTTTACGTAAATATTAATTAAATTAAAATATTTAAATTTATTTTATATATTTTTTTAAAAGGGAAGGTAGAAAGCGAGTGCTCAGCCCTCAACCTATGCCTTCCCACTATCGTCGGCCCTCAGCCGCCTGCAATCTTCATTTTCTTCCTCACTTTTTTTTAATGAATAAATTTATTTTTAAATTAAATTAAATTAATATTTATATTAATTATTTAGCCATGTCAGCAAAACAACATCGTTTTTACACTTATCTAGCCACGTTAGCTTGCAAAACAATGTCATTTTGCACTTATCTCATCAAAAAATTGTCACATTAGTATTTTAGTTGGATTTTCTCACTGTTAACACTTACTTGATCCATTTTACTCCGATTTTGATACTTAAGTGTTCATGTATCAAGTTTTGGTATTCCAGATATCCATCACTCTTAATCACAAAGTTGAGTGAGATTTTCTGAAGAATGTTATGGATAAAAAGGGGTTTGATAGGAAGTGCATTAGGCGGGTTATATTTCGTGCTAAAATTGTCTCTTGTAGCTCGTCTCTAGAGGCACACGACTAAGGGATTCCCCCTCTTTATACTTTCTCTTATTTGTTGCTTATGTGCTATTTGTCAACCTGAGGGGAGTAGTGGAGAATAACAAGATTTGAGGCATAAAAATTAGAAGACAATGGCCTATTTATTTCCACTTCATCTTTTGTCGACGATTATATTCTCTTTACGGAAGCTACCAATGACAATTGCAAGAGAGTAAAGCAGGATTGGGAGGAATTACATTGAAGCTTCAGGTCAAAGAAGAATCTGTGAAAGTGGAGCATTCTCTTTAGTTCTAATGTGGAGGCAAAAAAAAAAGAGGAAGAGATTGTAATGTTTTTTGGGTTACAGAAACCTTTGAACCCAGGGAAATACCTTGGTTCGCCAACAGTATGGGGGAGATCCAAGGAGTCTCTAAAGATGGTGAAGATTAGGGTGGCCAAGAAGTTACAAGGGTGGAAAAAATTGTCATTTATCTATAGTTGGAAGGGAGAATTTAATCAAAGCCGTGGCTAGTGGTTTGGAATAATGGGTTTGTATATTGACAGGCAGAATGTGACTACCTTTGGTAGATGCCTAGTGCAGATCCTAAAGCAAGCGACTAGTCTTAGTAAAGAATGTGTACAAAAGTAGCTTTTACATGCTGGTATATGTGGAAAGATAAGAATGAAGCCGTCCATGAAAAGAGGGAAGCAAGGCCTACTGAGAGTCTAGGAAGACTTGTGCTTTGGAGGAATATATTAAGCAAAGGGAGTCAATTATTGGAGGGAAGATTACGCTGTTATTGCGGGGAAAAGAACTGAAGAAGGCTCAATATGGAAGCGTTAAAGTCAATTGCGATGGTGCTTTCCACCAAAAAAGAAATGCTGCTGCAACTGGGATTGTGGCCAAAGATGAAACTAGACCGCTAATAGATGGAGTTGTTCAAGATACTGAGGTTGAAGCTTATGCTATAGAGGAAGAAATTGATAGCGTTGAGTTGGAATCCGATTCAAAATTGCGGAGCTTTATCGAACATCAATCAAATCACTTGTTCAACACATTGAAGACCCAATGAAGTCTCTATATAGTGTTAAGCTGTTTCAACCAAAGTGGGTGTCGACCCATGTAGTGAAAAATCTTTCACCAAAAAGTTAGATATTTGGTTTTTTATGAAAGTGGCAATATTGAACAAGAATTCAATTGGTGTAAATAAAAAGAAGATCGATAAATTTTAAACGACTATAAACGATGAAAACCGAAAAGACATTGATGTTAATAAATTGATAAAAGTACATTGGGAATGAATCTCTAGGTAATTACATGCCACCATATATATATAACTCTTAATTATAATCATCCACAGCAAAAATAATGCTAAGTACAATTAGAACTATATTTTCGAGATTCCACGCCTCCTATTTATACCCCGATTTTATCCATGGACGATTACAACCCCCAAGGCCACTAATTACTTTTTCTTTTCTTTTTCTTTTTTTTGGTCGGTGGCCACTAATTGCTTAATCATCCATTTTTGTCTTCAATCGGCGTCTTCATTCGATCTCCTTTCTCCTTCTCCCCATGTCCAATACTCAGCCAGATCCAATAACCGCCTATATCAAGCACTGGCCTTCTAGTTCTAAACCCACCTTCACTTTTTGCTAAATTGTATAGGCAATGACGCAGAAACTCTTTCCTCTATGGATTTGGACATGCATGATGCACTTTCTTCTTCCTTTTTTTTCCCTTTTCCTTTTTGTCAACAGTTACGGAATCTAATTCCCCGATGGCCCAAAAAAAAAAACTAAAATTCAAAAAAATACGAAAAATAAATAAAAAAGAGTAAAGGGACAACCTTAGCTAACTTTCCATTTCATTCCACGTCCGCCATCCTATTCCTCGTGAATTGCCCCGGGGAGAGAGAGATCAACGCGGTAGCGTTTTCCCCACGCGAGCATCGTCGAGAATATTTTTTAAAAAAGAAAAAGGAAAAAGAAATGCGCCACCCATTGACTTCTTGCGGTCAGCGATTCCCTTCCCACCCCGGCCCCCATCCCCGTGGTCGCTCCCGTACCCGATCAAATCTGGACCGTACGATCTTCCCCCCCCGCCTCCCTTCGCAAGGAAGAAAAACCGCACCCACTCTGCCCCGAGGGCACATTTCAGCTGCCGTAAAAGAAGAAGAAAAAAACAAGGGAGCAGACAAACACGAAGTGCAGAGCCCAGAGAGAGAAGAGAGAGAGGAAGAAGAAGAAGAAGAAGAAGAGGAGAGAGAAGATAGGAGAGAGAGAGAGAGGGGGAAGATGTCTGGCATTGCGAGAGGGCGTCTCACCGAAGAGCGGAAGGCGTGGCGCAAGAACCACCCCCATGTCCGTACGCGCTTTCGTTTTTTTTTTTTTTTGCCTTTTCCGTTTCCCGATTCTTCGATTTTCCTCGTCCTGCCCTTCCTGCTGTTCTCTCGTTCGGCGATTCTGATGGTTTTTTTACGTGTTCGGGAAGTTTAATCGATGGGTTTTTGATGGTGGGTTTGTTTTTGTTTGGGTTCTAGGGTTTCGTCGCGAAGCCGGAGACTTTGCCCGACGGCACGGTGAATCTGATGATCTGGCATTGCATAATACCTGGGAAGGCCGGGGTAAGTGCCGTCTCTCTCGCCCTTTTGATTCTTGAATTGAAGTGGAAGGAGGTGCCGATTGGAGCCCGATTCCGGGTTCGTTTTGGTTGTTCTGTTGGCTTGGTCGGTGTGAATATGATGACCGGCGTGATTAGTTTGTTCCGTGATCACTTTCGCGGGCTCCGGCTTGCGGGGTTTTGGTTGAGATCGTTTGCTGTTGTATCTCGTGTTGTGTGAGAGTTGGGGGGGGGGGTTGTTTTCCGATGGAATTGGAGTCTTGTTGCTTATGCCTATGATTGGACTTTCTTGTGGTGAGGTCGAGTTGGACCTGTAGCCTTAGGGATGCAATTCGTGGGGTGCTGCTGTTCGATAGGATGGATTTGCATAACTGATTTGTTTGGGTGAGGCACTGCCTCTAGTTAGAGAGTAGCGCCTGTGGGGTGATGAGAGGGAAAATGACAAGTTCGAGGAGATTCACGGAAAGTGGGGAAAGGGAAGAATTGTGGTGTTGCCATCTTGATGCGGAATTCAGAGGGAGCACAACTGTAAATTGGTCGATCTGCCTTTCAAGTTCGGCTGATTATTATCTTTTTGTTTTTTCCCATAGTGTGATTATTGCGGAGTTTTGCTTTTGATTACCAATATCATCCATTTTTCCCGAGCACCTGTTTAAGCAAGCATTTTTTTCTATGAATCCATGATGACTTAACTAGGAAGGGATATCTAACTTGTAACAAAAGCTATAAACATTAAAATATTTTATTTTGTATGTTATGTGGATTAAGTTAATGATATTCTAAACCTATGGCAGTGAGTTAGATGTTTGTTCTTAAAACCTTTTATGAAATTCCACCTGTTCAATTACCTTCATCTTTTCCACTCCACAGACATGCAGAATTCTTATGTACTCTTACCAATCTTGAACTGTAACTAAAAGCATGGTTTCAAGACATGATAAATTCATTCCTTATTCAATCAACGGCAGATTGTTGAAAGATGTGGTTGTGACCATTCATGCTGTAATTAAAAGTCCTTTTTTTTTTTTTAACGAAGAACTTTTTCCAAGAAATTGTTTCTGATTTTCCAGTGTTTGGATGACGAAAAAATAATCGATTAACAGAAAACATGGACTGAAAACAAGAAGCTTAAATTGGGGGAAACCAATTTTCCCTTGTGGCAGCAAGGAAATCACTTTCCATAAACCACGAAAAGCATACAAATTAACAATTTTCCTTGAAACCTTTATCATAAAGTTTTTAGTGAAACAAGCACACCTTAAGAAAAGTTTTAACATATTTCAAATTGCATTTCTTCCTAGCACATCTAGATTGCTACAAATTTGCAAGGCTATTGCACTCTCGATAGCAGAAAACACAATTAAACAGTAAAAATTTCAACTACAAGTAACATGACTTAAAGGATGGGATTGGACAGTATACTCATTCTTTTTATGTATCTTTGTTCATAAAGAAAAGTATGCTATTCTATAAAATAGGGTGTCTAGGGTCATCCACTTGATCACTGACCTCTTCTGCAAGAATTTTTTAGGCTTTATAACACTTTGCTTGAGCTATCAAATCAAGTTGTTGCTTAAATAAGTAATTATCTGCTCTTTGTTGCGACTTATTTGCAGATTTAGCTTAGGTTGCCAGCATAGGTCATATGCTCGTACTTTTTCTTTAGGTCACTGTTGAGGTTCTTTTATACTGTGGAAAATATTTCTCTGCGTGGTAAAGGAGGATTGTTAGCTTTATTCGTTGTGGTTTGTAGTAGATGTTATACTGTAAACTTAATGTGACAGACAGTGAGAAGTTATTTCTGGGAATTTTATCTTGTAGCTGATATGAAGAATTTCTATCTGTTGTTTTGCAGACTGATTGGGAGGGCGGCTTCTATCCCCTTACACTTCATTTCAGTGAAGACTACCCAAGCAAACCTCCTAAGTGTAAATTTCCTCAAGGGTTCTTCCATCCGAATGTGTACCCTTCTGGAACTGTTTGCCTATCAATCCTCAATGAAGATAGCGTGAGTCATTTTGCTTCTTTTGATTAAAACATAGTTCATGTAAATGTCCATATACCATGTCGTGTCTTTCCATTGAGTTTATTTAAGAATTTAGCTTATGTGCAGGGTTGGAGACCAGCTATCACGGTAAAACAAATTCTTGTTGGCATTCAGGACTTACTAGACCAGCCAAATCCTGCAGATCCTGCGCAGACTGAAGGTTATCACCTCTTCATCCAGGTATTCTCCTTCAGTGATGCATTTAATTTCCACCAATCTGTAAATAACTGCCAGATCCTTGAAGAGCCTCAACAGTCAGTCACGTCACCCTTCTAAGATTGCAAAAGGCTTTGTCTGAATCACCTCAGATATTACATAGTACAAGAAAATTTATTTGAAGTGGCCATATATGCATTTGCCAGAGCATATAGCAGTCCTTTAGTCCCCTCTTCCTGATAAAGCTTAATGCAAGAAATAAATGGGATTATGTTTTGTTCTACTACATATGACTGACGATGCTCCAAGGATGACCATTACTCTTACTGCTGTATTTTCTTGTTCCTTCTGAGGAAAAATGCTCTGAAGTAGTTGATTTCTAGTTATGCCCGTGTAACTCTAGTCAACATCGTATTCGATCTCTCACAGGATGTCACCGAGTACAAGAAGAGAGTGCGAATGCAGGCCAAGCAATATCCTTCACTCATCTGACATTGGCCTGCTTTCTGGTGGTTCTTGATCTCTGTCAATTTCTCGCCCATGTTTGTCTGCCTTTTACTCCAGACTGATTGTACTTGGTAATTGTTGGTTACCTTATATCTAGACTTGTACTTCTGAGCCATATCATCTTTTTACATAGTGCTGGGGCTTCAACTGCTATAGAAGACCACTATAAACAAACTGTTCATTCTGTTCGCATCGATGAAAGGTGGCTCAAATGTCGAATGTTGGAAGATCTTCCTTGTCTGTCTTAGGTATCTCATTATGGATGAGTATCAATGAGTTTCAGGGAGAAACTTTACTTTTATGATGGATGCAAGAATCATTTATGATGACAATGTTATTGGCTTCGCTAAATTATGCCTTTTTTCCCATGTGGTTGACTAATCTATATTTTCATGGCTTTGCACAATGTGGGAGAAAGATAGCAAAGTCAGTTACTTTTGCTGAGGAATTATCAGCAAACTTGAAGAGAGATTTCACTGAGCTGCTGTTTCAAAGGCTTAGGTACTTAATCTTCATTTCTATGCAAGAAGAGTGCTGTAAATCAAGATTTGACTCACTTTGGCACTCGATGTAAGAGTGCTACAAGCGAGTTATTTATATCGTTCGTTCATCAATTTTGAGGATAGAGTTACATGTGTTGCCTATCATAGACAGCCAGCTCCTTTTTCGAAAAGATGGAGATTTCCTCTACTTAGAGTACATTAGCCCGCTCTTACATTAATTCTCATGTAGATCCAATGCCCACAATTGATCTTGACTTGCTAGTCATATAAAAAAATCCCCAAGCGTGACAGATCTCCGGAAGGGGGAGGCTAGGGTGTTGACGAGGGAGGTGGGAAAGGAAGAAACTCGGTGATGTGCTTTAAAGCCTTGAGAGAAAGGCCCTTTGATGCTGATCCTTTTCAAAATTACTTTAATAGGATCATGGGATGTCAGTTTTGTGAGTGTAAGGATGACGGTAGTCCTCTATTTTAGTCTTTAGATCTCTAGACACCGCACGCTAGCAGGATGCATGACATGAGGATGGAAATCACGAATAGTATGGAGATAATTCGAATGTCACGCGACACGATAGATGCATGTGATCTCATGTATTGTCATGAGACACGACTACACATTTTTTGTCATAATTCAATTGTTTATCACAAAATAATTTTTTTGCCTTTCCGTACTGACACCAGTTGATTCAAATTGCAAAACAATTAGGACGCATCAATACGAATTCTCAATCAAATAAGTTCTTTCAAGAGTTGCTATCTCACGTTTCCTCTGGGTTATAACAACAATCAAATAACTTCTTTCAAGTTTGAAATTAAAAAAGATGTTAGGTTGGAGATCGGGTTTGCTTTCTTAAGCTTGGAAAATTAGCTCTTATCAAGTCCCTTTAATGAGGCCATAGTTAATTACATCACGCAAATACAGTAGTTCCCGGTTAAGGTATATGAGAAACAGAAAAATGCACTCCGTCGCTGGAAAGGTCTATTACAGTGGCCGAGCAGTGCTCTCTGGGCATTGATAAGCTTTGCTTTCATCGGAGATTGGTTGAGCACAAGGAGGATTTCTTGCCCAGAGATGGTGGTGGCCGATACGTAGTTCCCCGTTATGGTGTTTGATCGGTTAGATTAGTTAAACAAGGACTTTGTTGCTTTGGCCTTGCTAGAGTCGAACCCGCAAAGAAGTTCTTGCCAAATTTATGTGGCGGGTCTGCAAAGAAAGGTAGGATCCACCAAGTACTTAAGTGAGGGATCTGTCACTGAGATCTTATAGAACTGACTTTTGGAGAAAGAATTTTAAGGAATGCATCAGACAACATCTTCGGAGCAGTGACAGCGTGCTGTTTTAGAAACATAACTGGACTGGTTTGGAATGATCGTTGCAAGATATCGTCCACGGTCCTTTGCCTCTGGAAGAAGGGGAGAAAAAAGCGAGTTACTATTAAAATGCTTATGATCTTCCAAATCTCCCTTTTCTTTTACCGGAAGAGGTTCCCACCACCATCGATTTAATGCCGAACTCTACATTGGGAAACTTAGGCGACCCTTTTTGTTGGAATGATACAACGGATGGAGATTTGAATCTGCAGATGGAATCGCATGCCAAGATCATCTAGACAAGTCTTCTAGGGCGATATGGTCGTTGATCTAGAAAAATGGAGACAACACCGAAAACAAAACATTTCATCTGGAAATGTCTCAAATAGGGTATTGCTCTGTTTCAGAGGACTTTAGACCCCTTGCAACAACCGTCAGCAAGGACAGAAGCCTATTGAGCATGCCTTAAGGGACTGTCCTAAAGCAAGAAGTGTCCGGGGATGAAATCAGAACTTCCCCTTCTCTTCAAGCATCATTCATCAAGCATCTTCTACACGAGTGGATCAAGAAAATTTGCTTCCTCGGAAGTCTGGTATCATCATCCACATGTCCCTTGAAGAGTAATATTTCCCATTGGGCGGTGTTACTCTGGCTCAGACAGAGATCTTCAGGGGCCGGAGGAATTGTCAGAAATGATCGAGGATTCTGAATTGGTGGGCTTCCGTCGCAATTTGTACTCACCTTAAAACGCAACGTAGAACACCTCGATATTGGAGCGAGTCGACCTTCGGTCTGTGCATCCGCACTCTCGAATGGCTTCATATCTATAAGCGTGCCGTTCGCATATGTCTCAATTCTATTTTTCGCCTTTTGTGGGTATATTTGCGGTCATTGCTGTGAGGCTCTATCCACGACAACAAGCCAAGCTTGTTTAGAGGTAGACATGAATTTTATTTCCTAACAATTTCGATAATTTTTTTATTCTAAGAACATCAATTGGTATCACAAAATATTGGTAAGATTTTCACTGTCATTTTAAAAGGGATTTTTCGTTGCAAAACACCAGCAATTTCATACATATCGTCACTAGTAAAATGGAGATCCTAATCTTCTAGCTATTCAGCTGTTACAATTGTAAAGCATTGCTCTCATCTTAGTGAAAACGTAAAGGAAAATTTACATCATTCCTTCAATGACTCTAGAATCATTTATGCTTTGTAATTCAAGATCTCTGTGACATCCGCACATTACTTGGCCGTTTTGAAGCAATCGCATTTGTTGATATTCAAGGTCTTCTCCTTGATCACAAGAATTAAGGCCTTCCAGAAGTTGCATTCTCCGTGACAGAACATCTCCTTCACAACAAAGACGTGCACGAGCGAGCTTGTCAACCATTGATCCTTTTTCTCCTTCAAGAATCCTTGATCCAAAATGCCTGAGCAAGAGAGGTAGAATTCTCCAACTCGAGCAACCTTACCCCTAATTTGGCTGGATTCAATGTCTTCACCTACATAGGCATATATTAGATGGCGCACCTTCCACAACCCCAAGATCCGCATCATGACCAATGTCGACCTCAACTTGTCAAACCATCTTCATCCACGAGTCTCTAAATGATTCGTGTCAGAATTTTAATTTCGAGGAAGAGGTTAATGTGAAGCCCCAATTTTATTTTTCCTTTTTCTAACCAAAATATCGGATGTGCTGACTCTTCATTCTTAAAACCTACAACTTAACTTATAATATATCACGTAATCAAATAACATTTAATTAATCGTTCGAACAAACGAAAGAATTATATTGAACCTTTAACAAAAGTTTTAGAATTACATTAAATAAATAGTAAATTCGAAAGTATTATTATATATCGAGGCAAAATCTTGTGATTATTAATCTCCATCATCGTTAGTGAAATTTAGACTATAACGATGACCTGAACAAAAGATCAAACGACTAGTCCCCATGCCATCTTTTGCACTCGAGATGATTGCTAGAAAAGCAGCGGCCATCCGCTGAAGGCAAAAAGGGCCCTCCTCCGCCGCCCTCCGCTGGTTATCTCCGATGGACGACATGGCGGCCTACTACCCTCCGCCGCCGGGGACCCTCCCCGCCTACGCATACTACCAGGCGCCGCCCCCTCCCCAGCCCCCCGCCGCGGCGGCGGCGGCGGCGGCGGGGCCTCCGACTCAGCCCTACCTCCCGCACCTCCACCAGTCTCCGTTCCCCTCCTACGGGGCCCCCGTCGTGCCTCACGGCGCGTACGACGAGGTCCGGACGCTGTTCGTCGCCGGCCTGCCCGAGGACGTGAAGGCCCGCGAGATCTACAACCTGTTCCGGGAGTTCCCCGGCTACGAGTCCTCGCATTTGAGGAGCCCTAGCAAGAATTCCCAGGTGCGGCGGCTTCCCTCCTGCTTCTTCTTCTGCGAGGCTGTTAGTTTGAATTTGCTGCTGTGCCGTTATTGGTAATCGAGTTTGATTCCTTCTTCGAGTATGAATTGAAATGAATGAACTTGTCGAAGCAGATTGGGTGACTGGAGTACTGCGCGCTCTCTATTTTCTGTGTGGAATGTTGTAATGGGGTGTCTGCATTGGAACGGCTAAAAAAAAATGGGATATTTCTGTTGTGAAGGTCTAAAAGGTTGGAACTTTGATTAGTGGTGGTATCTGTCTGTACTCATTCTGAGCTTATTCGATTGTTTCCATGGAGCTCGTTTGATGAACTCGAATGGATTTTTATCATTGATCCCGAATCCAGTTGAAGACTTAAGTAGCCATACAATCGAAGTAGATTTCGCATGGCGTGTGTTGTGTGTGGACAGAAGGGGACTTGATAGGATATTACTGGACTGGGTAATCAAGCACCTTTGTCGGTTCAAGCCGGGGTATACCTTCTTGTCACTCAGGTCAGGGTGGGAGTAGACTCTACGGATAGGGATGGGAGTGTTTTATGGGAATCGAGTTGTCCTCAGCTAGCTGTTAAGAGGATTATGTTTAAACCACTCAGTTTTTAAAGTGGATTTTGTTTTCTTTATGCTTAATGATCACGGCAATGTAGCAGAAAGAAGCAGCTTTTGAAAAGAAATGTTTTTCTGAAGCCCCCACTTTTGTTGAGGTGGTTTTAGACTAAGCTTGCTGTTTTCCTAGGAACCAAGTCCTTATGGTTACTCAAGTTTTGCATGTGATGATTAGATTTCGAACTTCCCCTGGAAATGGATTGAGAATCTACTGCTGTTGCTGCGTTCACTTTCCGCATTAACAGCTTCCTTCTCACTTAATATAATAATGATGAAAGCCAATTCAATACCATAACATTTACATCTGTTAACCTTCATGAATAAAAACATTGACTCTAATGCTTGAGGTCTCCATGACTCTATTGCCTTCCTCTGAGAGTATACTGTGGGTTGTGCATAAATAGTGAAGAATCTACTCATAAGTTGGAACTGGTTTGGGCTGGCTCAAAAATCTCTTCATGCTTAAGCATTGGTTTGGCCTTACTCCCCGGAAATGAATTGAATATACACTTGGGGAAGATGAAATGCTTTTAGTGATAGGATCGTAAATGTCAATTCAAGCGTACTCCATAATCAACTATAGAGTAGCAAGCAGTGACTGGATTGAAGGAAAGCTGGGAGGAAGAAGAATTCTTTTAGCAGATAAGCAACTCCTCACTATCCCAACTCGTACCAAAAGATTGTACAGAAAGCTAATCAATTTTGCGTCAAGGGACATGTTCTACAGTTCTACAAATAGCAATTAACGGCTTCCATCACATGTAAAGGGAGGAGGCTTCGCAATCTTCAATATGTAGTCCCTAGTAGTGTGTAAATGGATAGAGTCCAAATCTCTTCTAAACTTTCCCCAGTCTACAGAAGGAGAAAACTTAAAAGCTTGCTAGCTGGGCCACAATACAAAGGTCTCTTACAAGACCAGACAAGTTAACACCCCCCCCCCCCCCCCCCCCCCCCCCCTCCTCTTGCCGGGGGGAGTTCCTCAACCGAGGAAGTGAGTAGTTCCCGTAGACCCATAAAACATGCTTCTATTTATTTTAGCAACAACTTGTAAGATCTCCTCAAAGAAAGCTGGAGTTGTGCATCACCCACCTGAGCCTAATTAATAGTATATAGCAGATGTCACAAGAATCATATAGGCCAACTTTTACTTGAGAATGCATAACCGGTTGGCTGATTAAATGTCAATCCATCAGGCAAGTAGGTATTTTTGGTCCTTTGTGGCATGGTAGTAGAATTATTACCAATGACATTTGACCAGTTTATACTGTATCGGCACTTTCAGTAAAGGTATTCTATTTCATTCCCTTCGGGTCTCCAGTAATGTCCCCTAGACTCTGGTTTGATCCCTTCTATTTATTATTTAGGCCTTAGTTTTTGGTCCATCTTGGTCAATGACTCTCTCTTTGGTTGGCTGTTATGCAACACTGTTCTCATTTCTCTTTTAGTTGGGTCTTATGCTGGTCTTCTCCTTTTTTTCCCTGAGTACTATTAAACTTATTTTTCCACAATATAGTATCCTTATTAAGGAAGAATCGCCGCTGTTCATAAACAATGAGGATGCATAATAGCAAGCTGATGAGCTTCTCTTTGATGGAAGGATAACCAATTTGAGATCTTGGTTCGTCATTGTGTCTGTATGATTATGTGTGTTGTTATATGCATCTGCTTGTATGTTGAGTGCACGCATAGTGCATTTGGTTGTGTTTATGTGCACTTTCTTGAAATAAAAAATAGTGAATTCTTATGTGAAGTGCTCTATCCTGATGTGGTATCCTTGTAATGGCAGCCATTTGCTTTTGCTGTATTCTCAGATCAGCAATCTGCAGTTGCAGCAATGCATGCACTGAATGTAAGAATTCTCGCCTTCTCTGTTGCGGTTTGTCTTCTGCTTTATGGTTGGTTTTTTCTGCCAAATTGATTGATACTTACTTTTAATAATAAAATAAGTACTGAATAGGTCTTGAATATTTATGTCCCTGTAATGACTCTCACTATCTGAGAAATGACCCAGTATTTAATGCCATTTAGGCACAGAATTTGAACATTTCGCATTATTACCTGTTCAAAGGGGAAATTTCAAACATTTTCAGTCTTTAACATTAAATAGGAAGTGGAAATTTTTTTTGGTGTAATATTTTAATGTTTGCTTAAATGGTAACTTCCAATTCATTGGTGGAATAAAAGAACATTTCTTAGTGTCTTGGCAAGCAAGGTGCATTCATTCATTGCAGAATAGTCATATGCGTTTACACAGTTTGTGGCCCTCGGTGTTGTGGCCTGACTGTTTGGAATGACATTTCAGGAAGCTTGTGACAGGCATTGTTGGATTATTGGATTTAATTTTAATTTTTCATTCTGAACAATCAGAGAATTTTCTTTGTCTATTGATATCATCTCAAGAGCCATCCTGACAATGCTTTCTCCTTAAAATGGATCTACTATTGCCCAAAGTAGCTGATGTTGAGTGGCCTCCTTGGCATACCTTATTGTGACTTATATTATTCTTTGACTTTCAATAGTCACTAATTTCCTTTTATTATAAATTGGAGCTTTTGAGCCAATTTATGATGTTTGTTCCTTCAACCTCTCACCATGATGCTATGGGTGCACATCAATTTTTTCAAAGTGAAAACACAATTGATGTGTGATAATGAAGTAGATAGCATTTCTTTTTCTTTTTTTTTTCTTTTTTTCCCCGTTTATTTATTCCACTATTGCTTATGAACTTAATCTTTTTAATATTTTTATTTTCAATTGTGGGGCTTTGGCACAAGCATAAATTTGGCAATATTTCATGAACGAAAACTAGTTTTCGGTGTTATGAATTCATCAGTTAACTCATGGTGTAGTTTATCCTCTCATGTTTAAGTCATGATTAAAGGAATTCTAGTTTTACTTGAAATTGAAAGATATGTTCAGACTAAATTATGTATCCTGGAATTGGATTATTGCAAACAGCATTATGGAACATTCTGTGGTGAATGTCTTATGGGTGGATTTACTTGGCTGCTGCATATTGGAAGTTATGACATGGTCCTCTGATTTCTTTTATCAACCTTTTATACAGGGGATGGTGTTTGATCTTGAGAAAGGATCGACACTATACATTGATCTTGCAAAATCTAACTCCAGGTCTAAACGTTTGAGAGGTACGATAATGATTGGTTTCGCTTGTGTAAACTTTGCTGTTGATGTTCAGTGTGCTTGATATAGTAATTTTGCATGGCCTGCTGATTTTGAAATTCAGATGATGACAGACATGGCTCAGATAAGAGAGCTAAATTATCGTCCCCATTTTCCTTCGGCGCTCTGGATTCTGGTAAGAAGATTATGGAGTCACTTGTTAATGAAGGCAGATACCTGCAGTTTCACTCTTAAATCTTTTATTCTGGATGTCATCATCATTGATTTGCTTAATCTGATGATATGTTATTTTGATACAATTTATCATGGTCACTTCAAAGGCACATGTTCCTGAATAAGCTCACATTGCACATGTTTTGCACTCTTGGACACTAGCAGGTGTTGGCAGCCCTCACATGCCTGGAATGGGTAATTCTGCTTACAGCACGATTGGTTATCCATCTACACAAAGGTCATTGGCACTACTTAAGCACATTCTGATTACTCGAAATCATATACTTCAGCAATCACTAGATGAGATTATCGCCTCTAGTGGAAAGGTTGAGAGGGCTTCATAGAAGCCATTATTGCATGCCCTATTTCCTGCAAGTTGGAGCACAATCTTTCTCTATTTGTTTGCTTATGCATGTTTTTTCTTTGGTCATCTTGTCGTGTAAATTTTTAATTTGTAAATGTTCAGTCATGGAAGTTCTGATAGCAGAGGCATGAAGGGGATGACAGCTGCAAAAACGGTAAGGTTACTCTCACTTCTGCTTTTACATTTGAGTCAGAATTTATGTTCTTTCCCAAAGTAACATGATTTCTAAATACTTCTATTAGCCTAAACTTGTGTTGAGGAGCTTCTTGAATCACCAATATTTTTATGAATTTTAACTTTATAGAAATACTCTCTTTATGTGTTTGAGCGTGTGCACGCAAGTGTAACTGCATTTTTTCATGTCCTGGTGATAATACCAGTCGTCATGAATAGATATTGCTATATTTTTGGGATGAAGTTGACATTTCATCAAACAATCTAGTGTTTGACAAAACATGATAATGTTCGAAGTATTGCTGGAATAGTGAATCATCTTGTCCAGTTTTTTGCTTGCATGCAAATAGATCAAGCAGTCATACAATTGCACTTAACTAAACAAATAGAGACTGGACTGTCATAAACTTACTGGTTTCATGTATGGTTATTGATTACTAAGTAGGGTGATCTGTGTTAACATGGATGTATATCTCAACTTGTGTATTGTGTAGAACTTGTATGCCTCGTGGGTTTTACCTAAGTGGTTTTATTATCGCATCGCAATTTCCCCTTTGCACATAAACCATTGAGGAGCTCACTATCTTGACAATTTTTCCTCTTACAGTTATGTTGCCCATTTTGTCTGTGTATCCTCCCTTATTGTTGACTAACAGCCTTTTGTGGATCATTCTAGTCTGCGCTTAAGAAATGTATCGTCTCTCCTTTTCTTAGTTTTTTGATAAGTTCTCTCATTTTGTGTGTTGACAGGGTAATTCTACTGCACCCCCATGTCCAACACTTTTCGTGGCTAATCTGGGGCCGAGATGTACAGAGCAGGAGCTTATTCAAGTCTTTTCACGGTTGGGAGATTTTTATTAAGATCTATATGTGCAATATGTTGGCTTTTCCGAAGAGAGTTGTAATTCCCTTTTGATATTTGTGTTTCTACCAGATGCTCTGGGTTTTTGAAATTGAAGATGCAGAGTACTTACGGTGCTCCAGTTGCATTTGTGGACTTTCAGGTACCATGTAACTCTATTGCTGCCAATGTGTTTTTCCTTGAAACAACGTTTTAGTAGTACCTCTTTATACATGGAAGAGATGCATTTTATTTTTTTATTTTTTTTTTGAGTTCTTATAAATGAGGTATTTTGTTATGATAAATCAGCAACTTTTTCAGAATGAAACCCTAAAAGGATATCATTCAAATAGGTTAGCCACCGTCTCTATCAATTGTGTTAAAGCGCAGTTTGTGTGTGCAGGACACTGCTTGTTCAACTGAAGCTCTAAATCAACTTCAGGGCACGCTTCTCCACTCTTCACCAGCTGGAGACGGCATTCGGTTGGAGTATCCTTCTAAATACTGCTTCCACCAAATCTTCCTGAACCTTTTATTTCTCTTTTATCCCCTTAGGTTGGTCAACCTCCTTGTTTTTCTTTTTTTTTTTACAAGCAAGCTGGACTCTACCGCATGAAATGTTTCCTTAATAAGAAATTCAGGTTCGCGAAATCACGGATGGGAATGCGCAGGAAGGGGAAGTAATAAAAGGCCTAGATGTCTTGGAGCTTCCCTCATGTTGGTGGATGCACATCGCTAAAAATCACTGCTGTCCGCCTAATAATTTCTTCGCCGCGCTCTCAGTTGATGTTGTATTATGCTCTCATAATTCTTTTAGCTTTCGACTGGCCTTTACTGCGACACAGCGCTCTCATGTTGGAAATGGCTAATCTAGGAGTTCTGAGCTTAGGCTTCTTTTTCTTATGTATTAAAATTTATACAGGATATTGATTGCTTGGAGATAGGGGTATAATGAGTGCCTGTTTAGATCTTCTCTCCTCTGTACCAGGGAGCAATAAGTAGATACAAATCTGGTTGTAGTGAGAAGCTAGCCGTTGGAGATCCTTAAGTAATTTGCAGCGAAAGTGCCTGTGAAGACTTTACCTTCTTCCGTTGATTATATAGGTTTCCAAAGTGCAACATTTATTTCCCTCTTAGTTTGCAAACCACAGCCTCGTGTGCCTGTCCTGCCCTTGATGGTTACCGTACTGGTGCACATTTTGTTTTAGGAGCCACGGAGTATCAGACTGTACTTGCAAACCTTCCTTTTTGTAAACGGAAAAATGTTCAGAAGAGGCGATCCATCGTAGTCACAAGACTTGATTAAAATTGAAACTGTTCTTTTTCCAGTGTTGGACTAGAACGACTAAGTACTTAGTATTGAAGTAATCATGTCATAAGTCAAGTTAACGGTGATATGCCATGGATAGCGACGCACTTGAACCGATATTGGGATGAAAACTATAGCAGTGCATATCTTGGGAAATAGCGTAATGAACTGTGTGGTTCGAGCTGTAAAGCTTACCTAGGGATATGGTACGTAGAACATATCTGATAACAATGAACTCGGACCCAATCAATCGCGATCATCAACAATGAATTTTACGGGGAATTTCACATGTTTAATAAATCTCATGTTATGCACTTAAGTAGCCCTAAGAACTACCTTTCCTCCGCCTAGACATTTCGAGACGATCGAAATGGCATATTTTTCAAGAAAGCCAATTTGAATGGTGAATTTCACATTTCCGAATAAACCAACGAGTGCCCGCACCCATTAAACATTTTATATAATATGGTTACGTGGGTAATGTGCATACTTGCTCCTCGATATCCTCGAGAAAAGGACAGCCAAGTGTCAATGAACGCAATGTGCTGTGCTGGTCGAAAGTCAAACCAAACAAAAAGTCCACACATCATAATCATCGTTAGAAAACAAATCTTACTTTGACTTTGTCGACCAAATAATTGCGCGGCGATACTGGCTTGTGCGCTGTGATCGCATCTTTAAGGGGGGGATGCGTTCATGCATCTGACCCTTTTCTCCTGCTGCTCTGATTCGAGTAACTTAGTGATTCTGTCCCATATTTTCCACATTCATTCACGACTCGGTTTCCAGTCAAGGTGTCGTTTCGAGATGGTTCGGAATGTTGATCGGTCCTTGCCCCCACGTGCTGTCGTATCGGAGGTGCTTCAGGCCCTGTGACTTTAGCATTGCATGGGTTCATTTTCTCCTTGGGTCCGTAGAATTTTGAACCATGCCCAGCCTTTGTTTGACACCAGATTTCATGTTCTTGTGCACTCCGATGGCGTTGGACTTACGGTGTTACGAGCCGCCGCCGAGATTCACGCCGCCCTCCTGGCCCACTGGTTTTAACTTGTCGCTAAATGATGCAAGGCATACGTTCTTTTTTTCTTATTAAGGACATAGACCTATCATGCTAGCTGTCACCTTTTCAAGCCACCATCTTATCAGAGAACGAGTTATGTATGGAATATGTGCATGCCACACGACCTCTAGAGGACTAGATTGGCACTCTGATAACTCATGGCGACCTTTATTCTAAGCATATTAGCCTTGCCCGATAAGAGATATCTACATTTAAATTAGGCTATTATAAGCAAGGTTTCTTCACTTTTAGTGTCAAGACTTTAAACTCTTTCCCACTGTTTTGGCAAACTTGCATTGGCATGAGTCTAGGATGTGGCATTTTAAGCAGAAATCCATCATTCTCTTTAATTTTCGGTTCTATGGTCAAGTTTTACATTTCAGAGAAATGTCCCGCGATGCACATCAGTACACACTTCCCTTCTTCCAATTAGCCTAGCCCTTTTCAAAGTCTCTGCTGAACAACCCACACAAACGCTTCCACTATTCCATCAACTGCATGAGAAAAATGTGAATGCGTCATTTCATATCCTCAGCCATAAATGACATTTCCCGGTTGCTAGTCTAAGCTGCAGCCTATGAAAATCAGCAAACTTGTTCAAGTATCTTATTTGCCCAACTAAACTCAATGTCCAACTTCCAACCACTCTATTTATTGTTAGACCATAACTCTCGGGAAAAAAAAAAATGCATGTCAAAGTTGACTAAGAAGTCGCATTCGAAGAAGTAAGTGACTCCTGGTCTTGTTCTTGTGTGCAAAACACACATCAAAGGCCCAGAACGAAGTATGAAACCATCTGCAAAGTCTTCAATTCCAGAGCGGAAATTCTGTCTAGAATCACCAACCAGAAAACTAAACAAGATTTAGGAACATCGGGAGACAAAATCAGATACAAGGCTATTCGCAAAGATAAAGCAACTTCTGCAATTGAGCGACCGACTCTCATCATGCCATCGTCATCATGCACCTTTTCTTCCTTTTGTTGATCACCTTCCTTAGCATGCGAGGGCCTCTTTCAACGAACAACGCATAGCAATATGAAAGGTCCCGACCCGTCCGGGACACAAGATGTTACAAAGTCGCGTTAGTTGACTATCGTTCTCCTAAAGAAAGGACATAAATCTTCTCGGCTGAGAGCAGCAAACAGAAAGTTAAACCCACAAAGCACACCGCTGCGCAGAAGAGTTTGACTTACTGGTTCTACGGTCTGCGAACGAACTCGCCGGTACAAGAACTGTATAGCACACGATTCTGCTCACATTTCTATGGGAAACATGAGGTTCATTGATGTGTTATAAAATGAGTTTTTGCTTTAGCATGAATTCCGCCGAAACAGATTAACCAGCAAAGAAACGTGGAGGGAATTGATTTGACGTGACAAATGTTTAAAAATCTGTCTCTCTCTCTCTCTCTCTCTCCCTATCCCGGTTGGAGGATTTGATTAACAATTGTCACTGATTGCGGACAAAAGTTTTGCTGGAAGCTCGAATCCTTCCGAAATGCATTAAGGAAAAGATTGTCAAAGTAGCCAAGACACATCGACATAATTTGTGGAGGGAATCTTGGGATGCATGATTGAGAAACCCTAGATTATATTAAAAAAGAAAAGCAGGTTGTCTGTCTGTCTTCATCTGACGCAATACTTATCTTTAAGCGTAGCTACGATCCTACGTGGGTTGTCTTGCTGTTCTGGCCTTTGTTTTTTATTCATCTTTATTCTTTTTCTGGGATTTATTTATGTTCTTAAAATCGCATGCGATGTGGAGGTGCCCATCGATTCCTTTTATATTCTTGAACTTGCCTTTGCACGAAAAAAAGGTTTAGATAGGATTGAGTCATATCTTGCTCACCGTTGAAAGAGCTAATGAAACATCAACTGCCCCCTGTGGCGAGCCGTCTCACTAGAGCCTCACTAGGCACGAGTGGGGAAGTCCAAACCGGCAATACACCTAAACCAAGGTCTGCTATCCATGGATTGATCAAAACCCTAAAATCGATGATGGACTGGGGAATTGGTCCTACAACATTCGACTTGCGAACCAAATCTTAGATCATTCAGCGAATCACGTAATTCGTAATATTCATTTGATTTATTTCTTTTATTAAGTTTGATTGTGGGTGACGTTCATAACTCTTTTATTCCTCAAATAACTTGCAAAAATAGAATCATTCAGCCACTTCACATTGCATAGAATTTTATCAGCAAATTTGCTAATATTCATTCCATCTTCACTTCCACTGTATAGGAAGTTCCTATTGCTATATTCGTGCAGTGATTCCCTCCTTTACTGATATACTACTGAACAGAATAAATAGACATCTTTTCCCAACTATTTATTGGGTAATCTGCACCCTAATTCTTAAATTTTGCGGTGCTCCCGCTTGGATTATTATTATTATATTATTTTTTTTCTTGCAAAGGGAACCTTATTAGCATAAAACTAGAAATTTTTACTTTTGTAAAATTGTTCATGATATTCTAAACGTAAGTGAATGTGTCAAACAGGTAATATAATGATGATAAAAAAATATTGTCCCATAGAGATTGATGAATAACAAACCAATTAAATATAAAAATAGATTAATTCTAAAATTTATCTAATGGTATAAAAATAAATCGAGAATAAATTAAAATTAAAAATCTTAAAAACAAAATTTGGAAACTAAATGTAGTAAATCAATCAGATAAATATGTTAGAGAATTTGATTTCATTATAACCACTAAATATGAATTTCGGATTGTTATGTGTACAAGAACAATATCAAACATGCGACAGTAGAATTTCTTAATCTATTCACCATCTTATCTCTAGGTATAGCAAACCTACTCAATTTAATAATCAACTATATCTTTATGTGAATTTAATTAATATAAGTGTATTAAAATTCATGAATATTCCCAACTTACAATGAATTTTTTGGATCACCTTATCACCGAAAGCTACACAAATAATATGGTATATATCTATTCATGTTTAATTCATGGTTATATATTATAAATGGCAATTGCATATTATCACTTCTAAGTCTCAAACATGCACATTAGATTATTTAAGTGGTGGCAAGTCATTTAAAAGTATTAAGCACAATAATATATAACTCATATAAATGAAATCACTTGCACGCAAAAAATAATAATTATGAAATTTATATTTTCATGGTCAGGCTATATCATAATCCCAATAAAAGAAATGAAAACATGGTAAAAGAAGAAACAAAATTATAAAAAAATCTAATATTTTGAATCAAAAAATAAGAATTATATTACCACTTTTGTCTTCTTTCCAAACTGCTTGAAAAACTCGTAGAACAATAAAAATGATCTACATATAAAAATCGAGTTGTCCCCCTAGGCATTCAATGTTCTCTTATTTATATGAGACATCCAAGACCCTTATTCCCAGACAATTACTTATTTTTGCATAAATTTGTGAAGTAAATTAGAAAATCTTTGATTTGATATTCATCTTTCAAGGTTTTATAATTTGAATTCCTAATTTTTTTCATCTTTTCCTTATTTTCTGCAAATCTCATTATGTTGCATGAACAAAGAAAATTCGAATAATTAGAAGGAAATTCGAATATTTTCTTATAGATATTATATTATTTGTTACATAAAATAGGTAAAATAACTCGATAAAAATAGTCATAAAAAATCCTCACCGTTTTTCCACATTAGGTGCTTTATTGGTCTCTATTTGTGTTTGAGGTGAGGCCACGTCTTCCTCCATTTGATGTGAGTGATACCAAAAACTTTGTAATCTACCCAATCAGAGTTGAAGCTGAAGCAAATCTCCTCCAACCAGAATTGGAGCAAGATATAGCCATTTCAATTAAATCGTTGTCACCTGAAATTTCTCAGTACACACGAGTACCTAAAACAGTGTCAAGCTCCGCTAGAGTATTAGTTGCAAGAAAATCGTGACACGATGTGGAAAAATTCCAAGTCATCCTCACTTCCGACAGCTGCAGATACCGACGGACGATTGAAAGACGTGCCCAAAAGGTATAGGAGTGAAATAGCACCATAGCTCATTAATCATTCCATTGGGCAAGTTGGAGATGAGAGTGGTTGAACCCCTCGCCTCCCTATTCCCAAGAGGGAACCTTTCAGCCATGCTTTCCATGAGATTTTATGACTATGTTTGAAGATACAATTTGGCACTTCGCCCAAACTCGATTGAGCTAGATTTTCCAAGTTCGAGCTTATGAATTCAGTTTTAGTTTAAACTCTAGTTAAACGCATACATCCTCAAGTTCACTTAGCTCGAGTTGAATTGAGATTCATAGTCTACTCAAATTAAATATTTTAAATTTTGAAATCGATGCAATAGAGTGCTCATGGACAAAATCTAGCTCACTTTTGAGTAGCCTAGCTATAAGCTAAGCTAGAATAGCTCTACATGTGGTTGGACTTTTTCGTTTTACTTTTAATTTTTTTTCTTTATCTTTCTTGTGACACAATTTGACCCTATTTAATCCAAAATGTTTAACAAGTTTGAAACTGAAAAATTAAGAAATATTGACTTCCACAATAAGAAAAAATTGATAATTGTTTTCATTTCAAAATTGATGAGGACTCGTCTAAGTGTCCACTCTCTTGGATTCGTGATTCAAGTTAGAGGGGCTCAAAACTCTCCTTATTCTATATTATGAAAATTATGGCATGTGTATAGAGGTCCCGGGGGTATTGGCGATAGAGAGAAATTGGCTTCAAAAGATATATGTTGCATATGCTAGTCGATTCAATATCATGAGTTCCACCCTATGAACACGGATGGCGCCATCATTGAGCATGCCTAGAAATCTGTATAATCTCTACTTCGTTGGAGAAGAACACCTTACGGTTACAGCTTTCTGGTAGCTCTTCGTCTTAACATAGCAAGAATTGTCGAAGATAACACTGACTTTCTGGTTTGGAGGAAGAGGAGAGCTGCCCCTTTCAATTCTTTTGTGACTTGTTGACCCCGCTAGCGTCTATTGTACCATCGTAATCCGCGCATACTAGTAGCCAACAGATTTTGAACGACAATAAGTATAACTGGTCCACAAAAAATTTAGAAATGATTGTCGTAATGTATGATCAGATTTCACTAGAATTGACTTTGATTGAACGTGCCCGACACAAATAAGAGAGCAACGACTCTTTACCTTTTAAATCACAGTGAGGGACACGGCACTGAAGACACTGAATCTATCTAACTTTATCACGGGTGTAATTTTCGCATTAGTTATTGAGGTACCTTTACGCGTCATTTTTGTTTCAAATTGTTTGAAAACATACTCACACACTTCGTTCATGTTCAATTGAACAAGCGTTTCTCATCGATTCACATACCATTTCCAATACTCGAATGAGAAACCATATGAAAGCTTTTGACCTTTTCCAATAAAAACAAAATAAATCAATGTAAGCAACCAGGACCGGGGCTGGCCAAGGATGGGGCCGTCGGTCGGTCCTAACTCTGTCCATATTAGAAAACGTCAAATTACCCATTATGTCAGCTATCCTTTTCCTATCGATATTGTTTCTTTTTTCCCCCTCATCTCACACGGTCGTTCATCAGTTTGGTAATCTAATGTGAACCCCCACATACCACATAATCAAGGAAAAAAAAAAACAAGGGAATTTTTTCGGTGATTAGAAGTCCCATCTGCTGCTTTACATTCACAAATAATAATCTTCCGGACGGACCATGAGCAAGAGACCTATCATAGGAATATCGATGGAGTGGCCCCATGGCCGTGAAATGACAATCCCACCCCTCGATTGCCTCGACCGGAGCCCCTCGGACGAAGGGCAAGAAATGGAATTTGGGTGCGATTAAAGAAGAAATTCCCGTCGTTGCGTGGAGGGAAAGTCAATTCCTAACGGTATCCATCCACCGACCACCGACCTGCCCATCTCTGTCGCTCTCCTGCCTCCTAGTCCATAGAAAATTTTTATCAAATTATTATCAAGTTAAAAAAATGGTAATAAAAGTTAAATTAAAAAGTAAATAATTTTTTTAAAAGAAAGGGAAAGAAAGAGAGAGAGGGAGCATCAATCAATCAAACCCTAATAAAGAAATCCCGCGAGAATCGCAGAAAATATGCCAAGAAAAATTTAATCTCCTTTTCCCTCTCGTGCTCCTCCTCCTTTCCTTTTCCCCATGACGAGTGGCATGACCCCTCTTTCAAGTTTTTCTTTCCCCAAAAGCCCTTCTACCTTTCCACTTTTTTTCTTTTTTTTGGGAGCAAACTTCTACCTTTCCACTTCACTGGAACCACCACAGACGGACTGCACATCACCACCAACGCCGACCCACATATTATATAAACTGCTCGAGAGAAAAAGCAAGAAAGGAAGCAGAAAACCCATATTGCTGATGAAGTCCGCGTGAAGCCAAAGGCCCTCCCTCCGCCCGTGCGCGACCACACGATCGCTACTCGTTGCGTATTTAAGGAAAGGGGAACAAGCCCCCCGCCCGCTCGCTTTCGTACAGAGATCACCGAGATCTTGTCGGTGAAAATTTTTGCGTGTTTCAATTATTACAGATTTTTTTTTGTTTTTGTTTCTGTCAATAAAGAAGAGAGAGAGAGAGAGAGGGGAGGATTATATCGTTCGGTGGAATTCAACCGTGCGTGGCGTTACCACACCCTCGATGACAACCTTAGTTGCCAAGATAGCCGGAGTCTCCCAAGCCAAAAAGCCCTACCCTCTTTAGCTTGGCGTGTCTCTGATTCTTGGTAGCGCTCTCTCTCACTCTCTCTCTTTTCGGTTTCTTTTTCCATGAAAATTCGCCTTTTCTCTCTTCTGCATCGCCTTCTGCAAAAGGTTTCGCCTTCGGCGAGATAAATATCCGGAGACCCTTTCTTCTTCTTTAGGAGGTGCGGTCGTCATGGAAGGTGAAGGAGGTGGGGAGAAGAAGAGGGGCGTGGCGGTGGAGAGGGAGAGGCCCTACAAGGGAATAAGGATGAGGAAGTGGGGCAAGTGGGTGGCCGAGATTAGGGAGCCCAACAAGAGGTCCAGGATCTGGCTCGGCTCCTACTCGACCCCGGTCGCGGCGGCCAGGGCCTACGACACGGCGGTGTTCTACCTCCGGGGCCCGTCGGCGAGGCTGAATTTCCCGGAGTCCGTGGCGGCGGCGGCGGCGGCGGCGGAGGAGGAGGGGGAGGCGGGAGGGGGCGACATGTCGGCGGACACCATCAGGAAGAAGGCGGCGGAGGTCGGGGCTCGGGTCGACGCCGCACTGATAAGCAGCGAGATGAAGCGAGAGGCTGACGATAAGGAGGGGGGCGATGATGATCAGTTCAAGAAGTGCGTTGGGGTTTTGGAGAGGGTTGATCTGAACAAGATGCCGGAGGATCCTGAGGACTCGTGATGATCGCCAAAAGGACGTGCTGGGGTTAGAGAGTAAGAGGATGATCTCTCTCTCTCTCTCTCTCGAATTACGATCACGGGGCATGCGCTCGGTTTAGGTCAGCCTTCTGCATGCAGTTGTAACGAGGGTTTTCGATGCTACTTTGCTGCTAGTAATTCACTGGGTTGTGAATGGCTTAAGGAGATGATGAGGCTTATATTAGATGAATTAGATAGTCTATAGTAGTACTATAATCAATCTTGTTAGCCCCTTTCTAGTTAGCTTTTTGGGGTTCTGATCATCAAAGAATTTTGATGGTGTAAGAGGGAAAGAGAAGGTGAAATGTAAATTAATTAGCTGGGTTTGATGCAGAGCCACCTTCTTCCTATGCCTCTCTCTCTCTCTCTCTCTTTCTTCACTGATCATGATTTTGTCTGCGGTATACAGTTCTTTAGGCGGTATCATTCTATTTTCTCTCTCTTGCTTGCTTCTTTTCGGTATGGCTGTGCCTAAACATCAGGTGAGAGAGAGAGAGAGAGAGATGGGAGTGGCCTACTAAGGAGCAGTTGGAAGCAAAGTGGGCACGCCTCAAACTGCTAAAGCAGAAAGGGATGTGAGAAGACCTTTTGTAACTGCTGCTAATGATGAGTTGTGGGCACTGGTTGGTGCATGGGGCTGCGTTTCTACTGCAAACCCCAAGATTGTCTTGTCTTCTTTTGTTTCTTGACCTATTTGCAAAGGGGACTGATGATGGTGCTGCCAAATTTGAATAACCCGGGCTAATATGAACACGTTAAACAAAAAAATTTACTGTGGCGATCCGATTAGCGACGTCTTTGCGTCTCTAGCATTACTCGAATCAAAAACTCGGTATATCGAGAAGATTTAGCTCCTGTGATTGCAACATCAGATGGGTGGGTTGCGGGCCACTCGACCTGAATAATTTGGAGAAGACATAAGGTAAATATCCGGATTGAGTTCATATTAGTATAACGAATGTTGGACTTCATATGTTTCTGCTATGGGGTCCAATGTGAACCTTGCTTTTCCTTGAAGTATTGCTAGACTTGATTTCTTTGAATGTCTTTGTGGAGTGTGTACTATCTTATTAAATTGGAGGGAAGATCCGACAACATGAGCTGTAACAAAAGTTCCCAGTTGTTTTGCTATTGGACAAAAACTTTGGGGTACGATGAGAACATAGTATTGTATTTAGTATGAAACAAGTTGGGATATGAGACAAACCTCGACTTTCAAGAAGTGTAATCAATCCAATAAAGAGGAACAAAGTGTATTTATGCAAAATGTGATTACTTTAATACCCATTATATCCTATTTCTTTAAATTTAATAAAAAAATGGGCTTTTCCCTATTTGTGACGGTCCTTTAGTGTGTCATTTGTTTGCTTCGAAATTGAAACCAGCAACAAATGTTTTGTTTCTCGTTCAACAACGGATAGCTTTAGACCAGTTTGGAAGGTTTCATCCAAGCATTTGCTTTATACTGTGCAAGTGATCAGAGTGCTGTCGTTAGTTGCTGGTGTTTGAAACAGGAGCATTGTCATTATCTTGATATTATCTTGATATTGCCATCCGCTTAATGCGAATGAATGGAACGTACATCACGACACCCTCCGCTAGATTCGGGGCCAAATTCCCCAAAAGAGCACCAACTTATGAGTAATGTGCCAAGAAGAAAAGGCATCGATATCTTAATCGAGATCCAAAGCCGGGACCTATTAAGCCGCCATCCACTTTCGACGTTAACTGATCAACATGTCATCCGATGTGCGCCGAGCAACTCACGGACGCAGCTGACGTGCATTGCTGAGCCGGAGACCACATCGTTCATTGTGGAATTGGGTGATCCCTTTGCTCCTGGGAACGATCTCTTGACGGTCCTATTTGTAGTTTAACGATACGACAGTCTCCAGCCCAATAGTGCACTTCGGCAACGTCCATGAGGTGCACAGTGTGCATCCGATGACAGGTGGTTAGCTTTTTAACCTTCATGGACAGCAACTTAGCACCTGCAAGGTCAGACCTGGACTAGAAATTGGTGCTTTATTTTGACACATTCGAAAGTTGGTGCGGGGTCAAACGCATAAATTTGTGCTTTCGAAGGAAATTTGGTCGTTTGGTTGAAGACTGCCGGTCTTTCTACAGCCTGGAGCAACCAACCCACATATTGTCGGTGTTCACCAATGTCGTCAAAAATCACGATTCAGATCGTGAAATAGTACGATTCTTGCCTCAAGTTTGATTAAAACGAATTGACTCGCACCCACAATCAAAACACTAGTCAATTCATAGGCACATCGCCAGTTGAATTGGTCATGTCGATGAAATCAGTAAGATCGTGTGGAAACGTTCGATTTCATCGATTTTGCAGCCGGATTGATTTTGGATCTGCCTTGATGAAGGAGTGGATAAAAGAACAGGCAGATTATTTGCTCATAAGTTGCCATTTAGTGATTTTATGTGTCCTTGTTGTTAATGGACTGATAAACCTAATTGGATTGCTGCTAATGTTATTCCTTCCCTATTTCTTGTTTTAACTGTGTTAGGAACCGTAGACTATGATTGACTTATATTTTCATTAGGCGCTCAATGTATCGCTACTTAATTCCAATATTGTCTTAACATGTTTACGACTCAATTACAGGGATGAATGTCCAAGGTTCCTTGTACCGATAGTTAATCCAGATTTTGACAACCTTTGTCTTTACAAACTCTTACCCAAAGCAACCCAACCCCTTCTGACTGACTGCGCAATGACATTTCTCAATTCCATAAGTATTTCCACGAATTCTTCGATCTTTCACCATAGAAGATTTAGAACCATTTCGCTGATCTCACGCTCTTACTAAGACCAGCTACAAGGTAAGAAAACCTCATGCCTAAGTTCAACGAGCAGACAAAGGCTAGGAGATCGAGTAGTCCTACTTCCGTTCAGCCACTACCAACTCCAGCAGTGTTCTCAAGCTAAAATCTGTCATTTCTTTCCTTTACCTTTCCTTTTGTCTTTCAAGAACACTAACCAAGAACGCTGCATGCGGTGACAAACACTTATCAATTCCTGGTTGATACTCTTATATATAATTTCTATATGATTCCAATCAGGTCAGTTCCTATCATACAAAGCAAAACTTGGTAAGTAGAAGCAGCATTGCTTTTTGACCTGCGGGAGAAACCGAATCCTCCTTTTCACCCCAGCTGCCTCAAATGCTTCAATTGATCTCCAGGTACTAAGCTTACACTTCATTGGCACGTTTTATTTGAAGGGCGGCTCTTACAACATTCCCTCTCGTGATGATGCCGACCTTCATAATAAGAAACCGGGTTAATAAACCCAAAAACCATAATCAATACGACATTTTGAGAGGCAACAAATTATCTCTTACCAGCTTTCCCTCAGCATCTACAACTGGAAGCCGTCGGTATTTTGTGTCAAGCAATATCCTGACATTGAATGCATGGCGGGAGAGTTAAAAACGGAAAAACACCAGCAAGAGGCAGAGAGATTGACGCAAAAGATATAGACAAAACCTGGCAGCATCCTCGAGATTTGTGGTTTCACGGGTGACTACAGGAGCTGGTGTCATCAAATCGCCAACTACCTGCCCATTGGTCTTGCTGAGCAACTTTTGCACTTCATTGAAGGTCTGCAAGATCAATGTCATTATGTGTGTATATCATCAGGTACTCCCAAGGCAAATATGAAGAATGCTTCATCCATATATTAGCAGCAGCAGTTCCTCAAAAACTGCTTCCTGGATACCCTCCGTCAATGATGGGGGAGGATCTGACAGGGGCAGTTGTGCTGACTGGCCACTAGATGCTCAGGGAAATTTTTTGATGATTAAATAATGTACAATGAAATTTGATGTGAGGTTTCTCTATTTGCTAAATGAACTGAGATGTTGCCAATTCTTTATCTCCTCTCCCCGCCCGGCGAAGATTTCACGTCCGCCACAACCCTATATCATTATATGCTCAAACCTATGTAATTACATCTTTAAAAGAGAGTGCTCTTACTCACTTTCCATGTGCTGTCAACTTCAGGGAACATGCTGTTGTCAGCCGGCCCAACACCTAATGAAAATATGCAGATGACATCAGTCACTCACTAAATTCATGAAGCACCGTAACATCTGCAGATAGTCAACATTTCTACAAACAACCACTGTTGCTAAGTCGAGATTCAAATTGTGAATCGCAAACGGTATTTTCCATATCTTGAATTGTTACATTCAGTAAAAATTGTAAAGGAACTCCAAAAAATAAGCATTTCTCACTATAATGAAGCTACTAGTTGCAAAAGCACACAAAAGTATGTTATAGTAAATACTGATGATAAAATTATACCCAAAACTGACACTGCTCTATTGTCAAAACCCACTTTAACTTCTGATTGCTGAAAGTTATAGAGGTGCAAAAAGGAAACAAGGCATCCAACAGCCTCAAAACACTTACAAGAAACAAAAAAACTGTCAACCACATTTATAAACCTCAACATAGACAAGATGATAAGGACTTAATTATAGTCTATTTAAGCCAGATAAAAAGACGAGAGCAATCTTAAATACTCAATCGGTGACTTTTGTCCAAGCATGCGATTTAAACAAGCAAAATAGGATTGACAGATACGCGATGGCCAGTGCCGGAGGTGGTGATGGCTGGCATCATCGCCAGAGGTGGCAACGGTTGGTATCGAGCCGGTGACAGCCAGGTGAGAACCAACAAAGAGCAGTCTAGCAGCTTTTCAAGTTTCTTCGCTAACCTAAGGGCTGAGAGCAGTCTTCTGGCATGTTTGCACATTTTCTCTTCTTTTTTTTCTTTCTTCACTTGTTCTTTTCAATTTTTGAAAATTTCTCTCTTTAGAACCCAATACTTTTAAGCCAAACCACTATTCCAAAGCCCAATAGCGCAAATTGTGGTTGTTCTCCTGAACTGTAGAGAATTGCAGAATCCTATGATTTGTATTGAATCTGAGACACATTGGACAATTCACTGACGATTTATCCACTCTTATGATTAATGAGTGCAAGACAAATCGTTCGAAGGGTGCACTAAAACGAATTGTGCGGTTCAAATCGTGAATCCAGTGATTTTACAATGGGGCTAAAAAATAGTAACAACAAGGTCCCATAACAATAATTGCAGAAGTCCAGCAGAATCATTCTCAACTCAAAGAGAGAGCATCTATATGCACGGCCATAGAGACGTACACAAATTACACCCATATGAGAGGAACTAGTAAGTTAAGTATTTCAATAGTTTTACAGATCATCTCAAGGCTTTGATTTCTATCTCTCAACTTAAGAATATCATTGAGTCCCCTTAAATACCCATTAGCTTCATTACCTCCTGTAATTTTTCCTTTGATCAAGTTAAGGTATAGGCATTGTAGAAAGATTATAGATGCAGACTCAATACAATTTCAGATATTCTTTTTGCAAGAATTAAGTTCTCTGAATCTGTTCCAACCAAGTTTCTTGCAAATACCGAGTTAACATTACATCACTGATGCCCAATGCAGTTTGCCTTATAACACTCACCAGATTTAAAAATTTAACGTAAAGGAGAGAAAACACAAATTGCCAACAGCTTAGAAGGACCTCATGAAATTGCTAATGATACACATGAATTTCGAGGAGTTTCTTAAAATGTCTAACAAGGACGAAGACGGCAAAAAACATAAATGGTACCTGATATAGAGTCCAAAGCTAACAAATCATAATCAGAAACAAGACCAACCTGCCAAAAATAGCCATTCATGAGCAGTTATCATGGGAATCTAATGAATAACCTATCACAGGGAATGGATGTCAGAGAATGAGCAACCAGACTTAGAAGAAAGATCAACACAGTAGAAAAAAGGCATACTATCATACATGCTATACTCACAAAAGTTCTGATTGTTAAATGCAATATAAAGAAAGAAATAGATCAATAATTAGAAGTTGAAGATTTTTGTTGTAAAGAAGCTAGCAGCTAACGCCATACTTGGGAAATGAGTGGAGGGAAAATGGGTACAGAGAACATATAAATGATATTTGAAGCCTATTTAAGCTAGCAGAAGCACTAGGCATGTGGGTCAACAAAATCAGGAAATAAACCACGCTCTCCTCTCTCTAAATCCAATGAATCTAGCTTATCTGCAAATGAAAATATGGTGCCAAGTCTCACCAACTAAGCAACATTTTTAGTTTGATTAAAGCATCTCAAAACTTGCCTTTCTAAAAATAAACATGGCCATAGGCTTCTGATCAGTGAGCAGCAATATTCAAATCAATAAGGCCACAATTAACGAAAAGGATAGAACAAGAAGCATACCAATTTCCAGTCATCATCAATTACAGGAAAACCAGTGATTCTGTTCTCGACAAGTATCTCCAATGCTGATAAAACAAGATGAGTAAAAATCCTGACTTCTTCAAAATTTCCAGAAACATGATATTCAGAAATACCTTCATCTACAGTTGTGTATGGCTTTACCACATGCAGATCCTCTTTTCTTGTCATGAAGTCACCAACAGTGTATATGCTACTTTTTGGCTGGTTGAAACAGGAAAACAAATATGTAAATACTCCACAGAAATTCTGGGATGACACATGACATAAGCCATCTTATTGGATAGTATAATTCCAAAATGCACTTGTTGAAGACATGGGAATCCATAATGAATTCCGAAAATGTAGTGTACTTTGCATGAACTAAAACATTCATGTCTAGAGAGGACCAGATACAAAACATTATGGGATTCACTATGTTCATCTACTTATGGAACTTCTGTTCCCATGTCACAACTCACAAGGTAGATTGACGGGCAGGGTAGTGCATTTAATCATACATTAGTAGCCATCAAAGATGAAAATGGAATTACGATACAGAAGATTAGCAAATGTTACAAAAGCTAAATGAAGCCAGAAGATTTATCTATCTCTCCTGTTTTCATAGTTTCTCCTACCACAGAACAGCACAAATGAACTAGTTCCATGAAACTCTGAAGGTCATTATGGGAAAGCTAAAGATATATAATCCAAGATGCCTCTTTAGAAGATGTGTGCTTTTGAAAACTTTCTTTCTTTAATAGGTAAATGTGTGTTTTGAAAACTATATTCAAATTTTTTTTCAACATTTTTAAGTTCTGCATTGATCATCTGTGCATGGTGCTATAGTAGTTCTACCAAGTTCCCGCAGCCAAAGGAAAGGAAACCCAACTTGACTGATGCCTAGAAGGTTTGTAGATATGACTCCAATTAATAAGCCAAAGGTAAGAACAATGGGGCTCTAAAATAACAAACCAAATCAGAAGGAGATTTCTCGGTAACAAGATGTCATGCACAATCTATTTTTCCAAAGATGGTACAAGCAGAACAATTGTATAGCTTGAAGAATCTCAGGGATAATATGATAAAATAAATGCAGACACAACATCCTCCATCTTGATCACATAAACCCAAAAAAAAGGAACACCTAATCCAAGCGTGTTATGTACATGATCGATTGAATCCCTGGACTAAAGCATCCAATTACTGATTTCTAGCAAAACTGTGCAAGCTAGGCAGCTCAATCATTCTCAAGATCCGCTTGGGGATAGTCCGAAATTCTGCTACTTATATACTCATGTGTTCAACTGATTCATTTCCTTTTCCAAGAAAAAAATAAGCATAAGCTCTGGTGCTGTATCAAAACATGCTGCAAAAAGCTTCCGGAGTTGATCACAAAGTATGCATTAATCAAATGTAGCTTATTGTTCTATTTGTGCTCCAATCCACAATATATGAATATGCCTGCCCTCAGCTGCTAAAGCCATCCCGACACAGCAACTGAAGACAACATTTACCAGAGGAGGAGACCATCTCGATATAGCCACTAAATCAGCTCTAAAAGAGGGGGGGAGGGGGTGGCGCTCATCCATGAAAGGTGACCATATTTCAGAGTGAAAAGCTTGCAATCCCAGCAAATTATAGGAAGAGAAACTTAATATAGTCATTTGCAACGCTCAGTGAACTAAAGGAAGCAACTTTTTCCGATTGCTGAACGAGAGAGACTCACTAATCCCCTGTAGCACATCACAAGCACAGCCCCAGCAAGAGAGATTACAAATACATTCCACCAAAGAATCACGAAGCACAAACAACATCAAGAGATTCCAAACCGATCGCAAGCACCAAGTACCAGAAACACAAAACGAGAGAGGGGGAGAGAGAGAGAGAGAGAGAGAGAGCGAACCGGCACGGGATTGGCCGCGAGAGCACCGCCCGCGGCGGCGGCGAAGGCGACGGCGGGGGATTTGCAGGGACCGGAAGCCCGATTCGCGGAAACTGAAGCCGGATTGAGAAGGAGGCCGGGCCCGGCGGACGGGACGACGGAGGGCGGCGGCCGGTGAACCGGACAAGCGGCGGAGCGGAGGCGAGGGAGAGTCGGCGAGAGCGACGGAGAGAGGAGCGCGTCCATCGCTCGCAGGCGACTCTGCTTGAAGTGAGAGAAAGAAGCGAGAGAGAGAGAGAGAGAGGTTCTCTGGTTTCCGCCGGAGTTCGGAGAAACCGTCGAGAGCGGACGGCACAGAGGAAGGAAGATGATCTTACACTCTCTCTCTCTTTTTTCTTTTTTTTTTTGCGGTTTTATCTGTTTGCACGAGAAAACAGATATTTTAGCGGCCGACCCTGCGGTGGCGACGGCGCCAATGCTGCCGCCAATTTTAGGACCCGTCGTATATCCAAATTTCATCAATCGGTCGCGCCACGATTATCACAAATAATTATCGTGACTTATCGAAAAATTACTATGATTGTACGAATCTTATTTTTAGATTAGATGGTCCCCTAGATGTACAGTTAAAGATAATTCGTTTAGTTGTTTAGTTTCTTTTTACGTGAAATTCTACAATATCAATCTAGGATCGGCTTTTGTGTTTTTTTCCAATTAACTTTTGGAATGGCAAGCACAAAGAAAATATTTTCATTTTATTTATTTCTTTATCAGTGATTTTCCAATCAAAGAAGTAACTGATTATGTACATAACTAGGATGGATGATGGATTCAATAATCTTAACAGACATTAATTGAATTTTTTAGATACACTCTAATGAAATAATGTATACTCCACATAGGCATATTATTTAGATGTACACTCTTACCTATGTCGATAGCATGAAATGATTTAGGCTCTGTTCATTTTCGTGGAAAACGTTTTACGGATTTTTCGGCATTCGTTTCACGGAAAATAAATTCTTGGGGGAAAATGTTTTCCATGAAAGGGAAAAAGTATTCTAAATTGGGGGAAAATGTTTTGCACTTTTGAAAAGTGGAAAACATTTTCCTTACTTGATCTCTCTTATCTCACACCTCTACAAATCATCACTTCCTCCTCCCATTTATTCTTCTTCTTTTCTTTTTTATTCGAATTATTTTTAATTTCCTTTTCTTTTTCCTTTTCTTTTCTTTGTTTCTCATCTTCTTCTTTCTTGGCTAGTTGTCGGCCATCACCAGGTGAACCTCAAGCTCGTTGATCTCAAGCTCACGCTCGTTGATCTGGCGAGCCTCGAGCTTGACGCTCATGCTCGCCAATTTGGTGAGCGGAAAATATTTTCCTTACCGAACGCCGGAAAATATTTTCCAAAACATTTTCATGTTTTAGCTGAATATAAGAAAATATTGTCATTTTCCTAAAAAAAATGACTTCTGGGAAAATATTTTTCAGAAATGACTCATTTTCCACGAAACGAACATGCCCTGTTGGAGCATGTGAGTGGCTCGGTAGAGGGAAAAATGATCATCTTTTTTCTTTTCTTTTCTTTTTTCCTTGAACCATTTAGTAAGCATGCTTTTCTAAGAGGTGAGAGCCTAGAAATAAAGAGGAATCTCAAGGGATACCATTTTGCATAAGGGAAAATGTCACAAATGGTCCCTATTCTTTTGCCTAATGTGCAATTTCGTCCATGAACTTTCGATCGGCTCAATTTGGTCCCTGAACTATTGATAAATGTCTAATCTAGTCCCTGAACTTTTGATTGGCTCAATTTGGTTCTTGAACTATTCATAAATGTCCGATCTAATCCTTCGTTACTGTTTTTCTTTTTCTTTTTAATTTTTTTAAAATTTTTTTTGCCTTTTCTCCCTTCCCTCCATCGGCTCCGGCGGAGGGAAGTCGGCGTCCAGCGAGGGTCGCCCTCGCTGGCGTCGGGCGAGGGCCGTCCTCGCCCGACGTTGGGTTGCTCCCTTGCTAGCGTCGAGTGAGGGGCTCCCTAGCAGATCTGGCAAGGGAGCCCATCGCCCGACGCCGGCGAGGGGCTCCCTCGCAGATCTGGCAAGGGGCTCCCCTCACCGGCGTCGGGTGAGGGCCGCCCTCACCAAGCCCTCGCTTGATGCCGGCAAGGGGAGCCCGTTGCCAGATCTGCGAGGGAGCCCCTCGCTGGCGTCGGATGAAGGGCTCCCTCGCCAGATCGGCGAGGTCACAGATCTGGCGAGGGAGCCCCTCGTTGGCGTCGGGCAAGGGCCACCCTCGCCTGCATGTGGCGAGGACGGCCCTCGCTCGACGCTGGCGAGGGATCCCCTCACTCGACACCGGTGAGGACGACCCTCGCCCGACGCCGGCTTCCCTCCGCCGGCTCTGGCGGAGGGAAGGGAGAAAAAGCAAAAAAAAAATTTAAAAAAGGAAAAACAGTAACGAAGGACTAAATCGGACATTTATGAATAGTTCGAGGACTAAATTGAGCCGATCAAAAGTTCAGGGACTAGATTGGACATTTATTAATAGTTCAAGGACCAAATTGAGCCGATTGAAAGTTTTGGGATGAAATTGCACATTAGGCAAAAGTATAGGGACCATTTGTGACATTTTCCCTTTGCATAATGCTAAAAGCCTTCCTTTTGCACTCGAGGTGTCTGTGCTCGGTTTTGTGCAGTACAAGAGAAGGTGAATGGGACGTGCACTGAATAAACTTATCAAAACTCCTACAAAAAGCATCAATGATGCGCTTAAGATGGCCTGGCTGGAGGAATACTCAAAGGAGATTTTTCTAGTCAGTTTCCTCAAGGGGCAGACCATGGATTACATTAAGAAAGTTCTTAATTGCTGCAATATTCATACGGTCATTGAAGTACATGTTCTTGTTGTCAGTAAGTCCTTGACAGGTGAAGAGAAAGGGCTACAAATGCACGAGTTTGTAAGTTGCGAAACATCGAGTATCCGACTCTCGAAGGTTGCTCTAATCCTGTTGAGTTTCCATAGCAAACATGGGGATTTAACTGATCACGTATGGACATTGGCCATTAGAATTTGAATTGGTTGGATCTCGGGGCTGTGTTCTGTCTGGATTAAGGTTCCTCTAGAATCTTGACATCTCCAGCCAAGAATGTTCATATGTATTTGGGAAGTGGAAACAATCTTACTAGCTTTCCAACATGCGTCAGTGAGCATGATTATTTATAGGAATCGCGAGTGTGAAAATGCAAGCAACTACTGGAAATCCTACAGCTTCCATCAAGTACATGTATCCCAAAAGCAGCTAGCTACGAATCTCTGCCAAAAGAGTCCCGGATTTATCAAGCCACTCCACATAGGGTTGAACGTGGAAGATGTGTCGTTATATGAGGTTAGTCTCTCCCTCCATACCTCCCTCCCTCCACCTTCTTTTTATCTTGATATGGATATTACAAACCAGGAATTCCATAACATGGGAAAAGCGCGCATTGTAATTGCTGGAAGATAGATGCCGGAATGATGGTTCCATGGTAAAGAGGATTCGATATCTTTCATAATACCCCAGGACATGTGTGAAGAATTCTAGGATTAGCAGTCCATCTTGTTTTTGGATTGGAGGGGGGAGTTGAGCTCAGCCTCTCTTGCAAGGTCTGTCGAAAGGTGATTTGGTACATAGGATGCTTCTATTCATTAGGAATGGACCATGTGCTGCTCAAGCATTTCTCGCATAGTACGCTGTGGGAAGTAGAAAGCTCCTGTGAAATGATGGGAGTCATTTTCATGCTGTCTTGAGGCGTCAAATTGAACAGTAAGGGCCTGCATGTTTGTGTTTCTTTTTGTTGTTCATGAACAGATTTTATGTTTTTTTGTTCTCGGGAACGAAAAAAGAATAGAAACGCATTTGTTTGTATTTTTATTCAAAATCTGTTTTTTTTTTTTGTTCCGGAAACAAAATTAGAACAAAAATAAGAAACAAAAAAAGTTATTTTTTTGTTCTAGAAACACTTTTTGAAAAATTGAAAGAATAAAAAGTTATTTTTGTCCTTCTTCTTTTCTTCTTTTTTCTTTGGCCGGTCGCTGGCCTCGGCCATGGCCGATGACCGGTTGTCGAGGGCCGGCGACCTCGTTGGAAGGTCGCTAGCGCGGGGCAAGGTTCGGTGAGCTCGGCCTCGCCCAGATCCAGCGAGCCCGAGCTTGCCCAGCCACCGGCGAGGCGAGGCCACCGGCCAAAAGAAGAAAAAAAGAAAAAAAAGAAAGAAAAAAAAGAAAAAAAAGGAAAAATAAAATAAAAATATTAAAAAATTAATATAAACAAAAAAAATACAAATTTACCAAATGTGTTTTTATTCATTTTTTATTCTCGGAACAAGTTTACCAAATGCGTCTTTCTGGTAAAAAATTATTTCCCGGAACAGAAATCGTTTTTTCTATTTCTGTTCTCTGGAACACTTTTTGAATAGAAATACAAACAAAAGCGCCCTAAGAAACTGCGGGTTCAGACTAATATGCAAGCAACAAGAGGATGATCCGAGGGTCTTTGCTGCATGACAATCAGTCACTGGTGTTAAATTTGGTTTATCAGGATGGTCTTGAACTAGCACAAACTCAGAGGAAGATGATCAAACAAATTCAGAGGAAGAGAACGCACTTACATAGGAAGATGGTCCAAGTCAAACAGATCTGGATCAAGATGATCAGCTTGTACAGCAAGATGGTCAGATGGCTAGAGTCACCGATAGTCAAACACTATGAAAGGAAAATTATAAGCTCACTTTCCTAGAAGGCGTCGGAACCATGACTCCCGTGGCCCCGAGATCTATGGCACCAAAAACTATGCCAGTGTCAGCTTGCAACTCTTGCTGTCGAATTGATCACAACTTAATTGTGGGAGCAACTATGAGGTCTGCTGACCAGTAGATTTTACTCACCATGCCTTCCTTTTTCGTTCATCTTTTGCCCTCATTTCTAGTTGAACTTTCGAGTCGTTGCATGCTTGCATCATTTGACACCAAGTAAAAATCGCTGAAATGCAGGCCACCTTATCATGCTACTGACATGGCACAAGTTCATCGAGAGAAAATGTTGGCGGTAAAAATTCTCAGAGAACGCATCCCTTCTTCCTCTTCATATAGTGTAAGCCGAAGCATGCTTAAATTAGGTGGATGGTTGTTTCAAGACTGCCAAAGATGGCTCATGTAGTCTCTCTGCGAGAATTAGCACAGAACGACAATTATGAATAAACATTATATTTATTTATCTAAAATCTAAGCTAATTGGTAAGTCGAGGTTTATTCTTTGTTTAAATGAATTCATTATTTTCCAATTCCCTTCTGATGATGCCAAAGTTTGCAGTACAGGGCCAGTTTTATTCATGATAAACAATTTGAGATAGCTAGTATAAGCACTTAGAGGGGGGTGAATAGGTGCACAAACAATTTATCGAGATACGGAAGCGATTCTAGGCAAACGATAGAAAGGAAGTTCCCTATTGATTAACAAAATGAAGTACGATCAAAGTAAAGAGAGTAAGGAAGAGAAAATTCAACACAAGGTTTATAGTAGTTCGGCTTATTTCAAGCCTACGTCCACTCTTCCGCACTGACAGTCCATCGGCTGGATTTCACTATGAACAAAAGAGAAGTTACAGCACAGCTTTTCCTTGATTCCACAGTGTAGATGTTCTACCACACCTCCTCAAGGTTTCTCACAAATATAGACTCTCTTTTTTTGGTAGAAGGTAAGAAATATATTAAGAAGAGCCAAATGTACAAAAAGATCTCGACACCAGTAACTTGCACTCCAAATGTAGTAACAAAAGAAGTGGAAGGGTGACGAGATGCAAAAGCCGCAGAGGCGGCACAACAACTACAACAACAAGGCCAAACTAAGCACGGCTAGCTCGACCGGCTATCAAACAGAGACAAAAGCAAAGAGGAGGCTAGCGTCAGATCAAGGACTTACGGGTCCCCATTGAAAATAATCGGGTCTAGGCTCCAACTTCTCTGCAGCCTTCTGTTTCTGAAATTGTCTTCGACGTTCCTGAAGGTGATAGCCTTGTCTCGGACCACTTTGAAGAGGTGGTTCTTGATGGCCGGAATTGATAGAGGCTGGTCTCTAAAGATGATGTCATTCCTATTTTTCCAAATGATGTGACACAACGCGCCAAAGGAAAAACGGGCTATGCACTTATAGAAATCTTTCCCCATCAAATAGGTAGTTGCCCATATGAAATTCTCCCCCCAACCTCTGTTGCGCTAGGGTAAATTGCATCTGGACGCCAAAAGAAAGCAACGCTAGCCGTGACATAGCAGTCAAAAAACAAGTGGTCAAGAGAGTCAGGCACATTCTTGCAAAACGCACAGGCAGCATTCCCAATTATACCATAGGCCAGAAGGAGGTCCTGGGTTGGAAGCCTACGCTTGGCCATGAGCCAAAGATTGAGTTGATATCGAGGCACTATGGCGTTGTCCCATACGAAGGAGTACCAGTGGACCTGCGTCCTCTTCTTCCTGATGAAGTTCCACGCCGATGCCATAGTGAATTGGCCCGAAGAGCTTTCTCGCCAACAGCAACGATCCAGGTCATTCGTCAGGATCGGAAGAGGTTGCCCCCACGATTGAAGCACCAACCTGAGAGCTTGGCCAGCATCTGAGAAGAGGTCAGCAACACAAGCTTGTCTAGAGAGCCCTGAGCTATAGATAAGAGAATCTGAGAAGAACAGGTTCAAGAGCCCTCTAGGGTGCCAGTTGTCAAACCACAGAGAGGTTGTTTGGCCATCGCCAATTTTCCAGTAGAAGGCCATCCTGAAATTCCTTCTTAGGGTCAACAAGCTCTTCTAGGCCCAGGATCCAGATGTTGGCTTCCTAGCAACCCAAAAATTCTTGTTTTTTAAGAACGTGGAGTGGACCCATCTACACCATAGCGCTTCCTTGTCGGAAAACAAGATCCAAATATGCTTTAGCATGGAAGCTTTATTGTAATCTTGGAGCCTCCTAACACCTAGCCCTCCTTCATCCTTTGGAAGGCAAACTTCATCCCAGGCTACCTTAGCACCACCCCTGCCTAGGTGTGACACAGCAGTCAAAAATCAAGTGGTCAAAGGTTTCGCTCAAAGGAAAACAAGATCCAAATATAGACTCTCTTTTGTATATAAGGTTTCGCTCAAAGGAATTGTCTAAATAACAAGAAACTTTAGACTTTGGAATTCTTCTATCGCGCACACCTCAAACAACTTAGAACGTCTTCATTATATATTCCTTTTTGCCATCATACCCGTTGGCACTTACCAAAGGAATTCCTCCAATCTTCCCGTTGGATGAAATCAATTAAGAAGATTATTCGAGCTATTAAAGGAACGTGTCGATAGCCCATTAATCCTATTCGTCCATACAATCAGGATCTTGGTTTCCATAAGTAGAACCTTCTAAGAATATTTAGCCAATCAACGGATCCTTAATCTTCGAGTCAATCTCGATCAATCAAAGGATTCCGTTATGTCTTTTCCAGCCAAGAGATCTTCTCTAGTCGATAAGGTCATATCCTTAATGAAACATCCAGTTCTGGATAACATTTCTTCAACGGATTAGAGACTGTCAATGAGGATAGACTTTGAGTCTTGAGTTTGGCTGTCCGGAGGTCTTCAGACTTTAAATAACAGAGTCCGCAAACCTTCAGACTAGACTGATGGAAACGTTTTGTCAGCTTCAAAACACTTCAAGAAGATTTCTCCAACAATCTCCCCCTTTTTTATGGTAACAAAACTTTCATGCAAATTTGGACAACTTTGACCTGCAAAACATTTCTCAAACACATATGCATATCTTATAGAGATAAATAGCTAAATGAATAACACTAGATACTGCAACCACAGAAAATAGGTTAGTCTAGTATGCGATAAAGCCATCCATAAGATATCAATAGTAGTTAATAGAAGTAGTCAAGTCCAAGTCAAGTTCAGTTCTCATCCAGACACAAAAATAAAGTCAAACAGAGTTAAACAAAACAATCCAACAATCCACACGATTAAAAGTCAAAGTTCAAATCTTGCATCTCTCCCCCTTTTTGTCAGCATTAAAAAGGTTGAGATGAAAATGGAATAAAGTCAAGATTGCTTGGGAACGCGGACAAGTTGGAAATCTCCCATAGACTGAACGATGCCTTCCAGCCTTTTCAAGTCTTCTTTCAGTTGTGCAATCTCTTCACCCTTGGCATTGGCCTGAATCTGAACAGTGAGGGCTTGGATCTGATCATTCAATGAACATGAAGAAACTTGACCCGCATTTTGCAAGTTTTGAACCTCGCATCCCAGAGCATAAATTTGACCTTGTATCTCCAAGAGAATATCCATAATTCTGCGAAAATCTGCTGCATTATCAGTCTGAGTACTTGCTTCGGCCCGATCTGATAGAGTAAATGCAGACGATGGTAGATCAACATAATCACGCAGGTTTGGCGATGAAACTTCATGACCTTCCTCAGGAAATTGAGAGGCATAAACGTCCTCTGGGTCTGCTGGAGAGCGATTGATTCCCTCACTTGCAGCAGGATATGAGGACTTCCCTCTTTTCTCTTGATCTCCCCCTGTTTTCATGCCTTCAGGTGGAGAAGAGGGTTCTTTAGGTTCTCCTTCTTCTCTTTTCTCTTCTTTTTCTTTCTCAACTCTTTCATTTTCAGCTTCTCTTTCTTCTTCTCCCTTCTCCTCTTCTTCTTGCTCCTTTGTTTCTTTCGTCCTTTGTTCCGATTCTTTCTCTGGAATAGAACGACTCAAATTCTTCAAAGCCATTGCAGAAATGGTGATGTTTTTCATCATCATCATCTTCATCTTCTACAATGAGAGCTCTTCTTTTCATCCTTGAAGCAACTAAGGGCTCCTTTCCTTTCCTTTTTGATGAAGAAGAGGTTTGATGAGCTTTGACTAGAGTCTTCTCCTTAAATTTCTCCAACGCCTTGTTCAGTTCCTTTAGACACATTTTAGTCACCATTTTCAATCCTACCACCATATGATTGCACGATCGAACACAAAAAATTTGCGGAGGCTGAATATTCAGATGTCTGAATAACTTCGTCACAAGACTTGGGTAAGGAAGTTGACCTCTGTCCTTCATCATGGCTCTATACATGTGGAACATAATAGTGTGAGGAAGAGAAAATCTTTTCCCAGTGAGGATGGCATACATCAGCTTTGCCTCTGAACTTGAAACATCAATCTTGGAAGTTGATTTTGGTCGGAGGCAATTAATCACAATCTTGTGAAGCAAGATGTTGAACGCACTCATCCTTAAGTAGGAAATATTTTCCTCTATTCTCCTGTCCTTAACAAGTTCCAATGTAGCACGAGCAATAGAAACTTTGATCGGTTGATATCTTCCTCTCTCAACTCCTAACACATCTGCCAGCATATCCATATCCACAACAAAGTCTTGATCTTTGATGCTGAAAGAGAATCTATTTGCATCCAAGAAGCTAAGATTTGAATAGAAATATGCGGTTAGTTCAGCATAGGCCTCTGTAGTGTCGGAGCAGAACTTTTCAAGTTGAAGATAACTGAACTTTTCCCTCAAGTTCTGTGGCATCCCGGAAATTCAAAGCCAAGCCTTAAGGTGTGTTAAATGTCTTTAATTAGGTGATAGAATTTTATGGCTTATGCTTTAGCCAATTTGTCTTTTAATTTGATGAATTTTGCTTGTGATTGTGGAAATTTAAATTTAATTAGTTAATGCTTGGCCATATGATTTAAATTTCAATAATTAAAATATCCCAAGACTTTGGCCAAGATGAAATTTGAATTTAGAAATATTTATAGAAAGGAATTCAAAAAAAAAAAGAAGGGAAAAAGGGATAAAATTCGAAATGGGCCTTGGACCCATTAGCCTAGAGCTTGGTGGGCCAAGCTAGTCGGCCCATTGGGCCCAAGAGGTGGCTGTCGACCAGCCCAAGAAGGAGTGGCCGGTTGGGCCTAAGCCCAAGCCCATTAACCCAAATCAAATTCAAAAATAGAAATGACAAGTGGCAAGACAAGTCCTCATGCATTGGCCATGGTTGAGGTGGATTAATCATTGCAATTGAGGGGATATAAAAGGGGATTAGGAGAGAGAGTGGCCGGCTCTTGCTTCATTCTCGTCCAAGAGGGGTGTGCGAGAGAGAGAGAGGGCTTGAGCGGAAGAGAGAAACCGAGAGGGAAAGAGAGAAGGCGGAGCCGAGAGGGAGGTGCAGCCGCCGTGTCTCGCCGTCGCCGCCTAGTCCGACCGTCCTACGCCGCCGTGTGTTGCTGTGTGTTCTTCTTTAAGGCAAGTGGGGGTTCATAACTTCTCTTGCATGTTGTTTTGATGGTTGCATGTTTGGTTTTAGGGGTGATTTGGGCGAAATACCGAAGTAAGGGTGGAATGTGTTCATGTTATGTGGCTGTTTCCGTTCGGTTTGTGGTAGACAGTTTCTTATTCGAGCTTGCATGTGTACTTGGAGTGTGATTTTGGCTTTGGTGTCTTCATGAAAGTTGAAGCTAACATCTTGAGGTATGACATACTCGAATTTCATGGAAAACGAAGGTGATATGAGGAGTCAAAAGTTCTATTTCACAGAGACTTTAGATCTGCGAATTTCCTACTGACCTCTTGATGATTTCTTGGTTGCATGTTGATTTCTGTTGGAGATCTCACTTTGTTGTCTTCATGAAAGTTGTTGGTAACATCCTAAAATATAACATACGCAAATTTGAAGAGAAATGAACAAGTGTAGCCTAGTTAATCGCCTAGATCTTTGAGACGGATGGTTCTGTTGAAGTGAACCGAGACACCCGAGACTTCAAGGACTTAAAAGAGGATCATACTTTGGTTATTTAACCTAGATCTCTTCATGAAACTTGTAAAGGACACATTGATACATAACATACTCGAATTTCAGAAGAAACGAAAGAGATTTGATGGGTCAAACCTAAGTTTTTCGGTGATGTACGTTCTGGACGAAACGGTAGAGGTTCCAGAAGCTTCATGGAGTTGTATAAATTAATATAAAAAGAATTTGGCTTAGGGTTCTTCATGAAAAATGCACGAAAATGTGTTGGCTATCACCTTGTAAAATTTGGGAATTTTCGGAGGTCATATGAGTATTTTAATTGAATTAATTCGAAAACTGTGCAATCTGGCCATTTTCCGAATATTGTGGAAATTTGGGAAATTATGTAAAATGCAAAATAGCCATGGATTTTATGTGAAATTTGATTCTAATTGTTTGTTTAATGATTGACTGAAGATTATGATTTTTGGAAAATCATAAATATTAAATATAATATTTATTTATGAAAATAAATAATATAATAATATAATAATAAAATAATACAATAATAATAAAATAAAGGTGGATTATTTTATTGGCCGTGAGTCCTATGGAATTATGATGCATTGCTATATGACATTGATGCATGTATGATCATGAATTATGATGTATTGTTATATGGCATTGATGTATGAATGATCATGAATTATGATGCATTGTTATATGACATTGATGCATGTATGATCATGAATTATGATGTATTGTTATATGGCATTGATGTATGAATGATCATGAATTATGATGCATTGTTATATGGCATTGATGCATGTATGATTATGAATCATGATGTATGTGTGTGAATCATATGCCATGAAATAATAAGATGAAAAGGATGATAAAAAGTGGAAAGTGGTATGTGAGTAAGAGGTTGTGGCGGAGGATGTTGTCTGGTGGCCTGGTGGCGTAATTCCAGAGATTCCCTGGGAGTTTCAGGATGCCCGGAATGTGGGGGGCCGGAAGCCCTGTCGGATGTTTCTGCCCGAAGGGAGTGACTCGCGATGCCAGGATTAGGGTGCGAGATCCCCGGTTAGAAGGGTAAAGGCCGGAAGCCCTGTCGGAGGTTTCTGCCCGAAGGGAATGCCTCGTGATGCTAGTTGAGATGCGAGATGCCCGGAATGTGGGGGGCCGGAAGCCCAGTGGCCATGAGATGGTTGGGATACTGGGATCCCTGTCGGAGGTTTCTGCCCGAAGGGATGGTGATGATGGTGAATTTGATGATTTGAGAAAAGATAATGTGGGGATCAATTGATAAATAAAACTGGAAATTGATCTATGATGTGATATGCATGGTGATGCATGGCTAATGATGATGTGATATGCATGGTGATGCATGGTTAATGATGATATGATGTGATATGCATGGTGATGCATGGTTAATGATGATATGATGTGATATGCATGGTGATGCATGGTTAATGATGATGTGATATGCATGGTGATGCATGGTTAATGATGATATGATGTGATATGCATGGTGATGCATGGCTAATGATGATGTGATATGCATGGTGATGCATGGTTAATGATGATATGATGTGATATGCATGGTGATGCATGGCTAATGATGATATGATGTGATATGCATGGTGATGCATGGCTAATGATGATATGATGTGATATGCATGGTAATGCATGGCTAATGATGATGTGATATGCATGGTGATGCATGGCTAATGATGATATGATGTGATATGCATGGTGATGCATGGTTAATGATGATATGATGTGATATGCATGGTGATGCATGGTTAATGATGATATGATGTGATATGCATGGTGATGCATGGTTAATGATGATGTGATATGCATGGTGATGCATGGTTAATGATGATATGATGTGATATGCATGGTGATGCATGGCTAATGATGATATGATGTGATATGCATGGTGATGCATGGCTAATGATGATATGATGTGATATGCATGGTAATGCATGGCTAATGATGATGTGATATGCATGGTGATGCATGGCTAATGATGATGCATGATATGCATGGTTACAAGGTAAGTGATGTCTGCAACGTGTGATGATATGTATGATGCATTGGAATGTTATTGGATTTCCCTATCTGCTGAGTGGTTGTACTCACCCCTTTTGGGGATAACATTTCAGATTAGCACTATGCCGCTACCTGCTGTTTCGCGTGGGGTATTTTACGGTATACCGTCTGATGTTGAGGTGGAATGTACGGAGATAGATTGTCCCTCTGTGCCCGGATTGACGTTTATCCGAGTACGATGCTTGGTCATGTATGATATCGGCCTGGCTGGGGGCCCTGTCATACAAGAGTTCATTTCTGTTCACGTCCGTCGAGATGGTGTTATGCGAGGGATGCTACCGCCGCCACCACCTGATGCACCGGGTTGGGTGTGAGACCTGCGCGCAAGGAGTAGGAGCTAGATCACTTTTTGATGTAGATAGTTGACGCTGGTGATGGGAGGGTTTGTGTTCATGTGATGTTAGGGGTCGAGGTTTCTTTTTGAGATTTTAGGAAGGACATGGCAGAGTCCTAACCTTTCTGGTTTTTGTACCGACCCGAAGGAAACCCCATCTTGCTATATGTATGTATGTAAGCAAAGCGTCAACGTTATTTATAAAATCATGATGTTTAGTTGGTGTGTATTTGTATCATGGGTTAGAAGGGAGATAGATGACGATGTGAATTTTGCTTCCGCTATGAGTCGCGCATGGGACCGCTTTAAAAAAAAAAAAATGCCTGTAATCTGGCAAGGCTTAATTTAGCCAAGAGATAGAGATGGTAAAAGATGTAACACCGGCGCTGGTGACGACCTGCGAAGGGTTCGGGGTGTCACAAGTTCACATTCACAGCATCCAGAAAATTAAAATCCACACTCCTAAGGTTTATCACCCCATGCTTCAGCAATTTTGAGTACATATCCTTTTGTTCCTTCGATCTGAACAAGTCTCCCATTTTTCCTCGATTTTCAACCGCAACACCCATTCTCGGTTGAAATTGGCTATATAATTTGTCATCATCATTCCCATCTACAGGATTAACTCCCCAATCACGAGGATCACTTGGGATATTCGCAAGGGTTTCTTCTACCACCCCTTTACGAGTAATTCCCAAACTTTCCATTTTTCGCAAAAAGATATATTCATTTCCATACCCTTTGTCTTTAAGAAAATCATCGACATAGTTCAAAGGAGTACGAGTCCCTTTTAAAGCACGATACAACTTATAAATAAAAGCGGGCTTTTGAACTCTTACAGGATCTGCATCCTCAATGATTTCTTCCTCTTGTTGATGATCAACGCCTTGAGGGCTAGATGGAGGAGAATGACACTGCTGAGAATGATGTGGGCTCTGCTGCTGATCTGGAGACACTTCTTCTTCGGTGAGATCGAAGTGCGTAGGCCCCTCACTCATTTGCCGTGGTCCCCTGCTTGCGATTCTCGAAGACTTTCTTGAAGACGACATCTTTCTCATTTTTTGAAAGATTCCTTGCTTGACTTTCCCAAGAAAGATGACAACTTTTTCGAAGATTAAACAAGGGAAGAAAACGGGAATGGAAGATCGATGCTTTCTAGGGTTTTTGAGAGTAAAGTGAAGGGAAATCAACAGTGCACGATCGGTTAAAAAGAGAGGTATATGAACCGTCACAAAGAAAAATAAAAAGATGCCTTTTCAAAATAACTGTCCTTTTTCCGTGAAAATAGTCATTTCAAAAAATAACTTCTTTTTCGAAAAGGAAACGTTGTAACAATTACGTTGATTAAATATAGCAATAATTAACCATAGTTTGACGATCGTACCTTTTCAAGATAAGATTAGAGAGAGAGAGAGAGATACTAACTTACAGTCAAGGTCTTGTATGTCTGAGTTTGAAAGTCTCTAGACTTTGATTTCCTCATACCTCAAAATGTTGAGTCTGGAACGGATGGTTTCAAATTGATTTTTGTCCAAAGGCTTTGTGAATATATCCGCCAGTTGATTTTTTGAATCAACAAATTGAATTGAAACTTCTCCATTTTGAACATGGTCTCTAATGAAGTGATGCCGAATCTCTATATGCTTTGTTCTTGAGTGAAGAATTGGATTTTTGGTGAGATTGATAGCGCTGGTGTTGTCGCAATTAATCTCCGTGCATGAGTCTTCAATTCCAAAGTTTCTTAACTGTTGTTTTATTCACAGAATTTGTGAACAACAACTTCCGAGAGCTATATATTCTGCTTCTGCTGTAGAGAGAGCGACTGTACTTTGCTTTCTTGAAAACCAAGACACTGTCCTGTCTCCAAGTAGTTGACAGGTATCCGAGGTGCTCTTTCTATCGACTCTGCATCCAGCAAGGTCTGCGTCTAAATATCCAAGAAGAGTAAAGTCTCCCCTCTTTGGATACCAAAGACCAAAGCTTGAAGTTGATGCAATATATTTGATAATACGCTTTGCAGCATTTAAATGAGATTCTCTTGGGTCTGATTGAAATCTGACACAAATGCAAACACTAAACAAGATGTCAGGTCTAGAAGCAGTAAGATAAAGAAGTGATCCGATGATACTCCTGTACAGCTTTTGGTCGACTTTCTTTCCTCCTTCATCTTTGTCTGTCTTCAAGGAACTTGACATTGGTATATCAGCCTTTTTGCAATTGACCAATCCAAACTTTTTGACAAGATCATTTGCATACTTTTCTTGATGAATGAAAGTTCCTTCCTTCAGTTGTTTCACTTGGAGCCCGAGAAAGAAGGTTTACTCACCCATCATGCTCATTTCAAATTCCTCCTGCATTGTCTTAGAGAATTTCTTGCACAGACTTTCATTAGGAGATCCGAATATAATATCATCGACATATATTTGAACTAGCACAAAACTTTTTCTTTCTCTTTTGATAAATAGAGTAGTGTCTACTTTACCTTTTACAAAACCGTTTTGAATTAAAAACTTACTCAGTCTGTCGTACCAAGCTCGAGGTGCTTGTTTCAAGCCATATAAAGCCTTTTTGAGTCTGAATACTGAGTCTGGTTTCCTTGGGTCTTCAAACCCAAGTGGTTGTTCCACATAGACTTCCTCATGGATGAATCTATTTAGGAAAGCACTTTTGACGTCCATTTGGAATAACCTGAAATTTTTATGACAAGCAAATGCAAGTAATAAACGAATTGCTTCTAACCTTGCTACCGATGCATAAGTCTCGTCATAGTCGATCCCTTCTTCTTGTGTGTATCCCTCGGCCACGAGTCTAGCCTTGTTTCTTATGACTTTTCCTTTTTCGTCCATCTTGTTCCTGAAACCCCATTTAGCTCCAACAATTGATTTACCTTTTGGTTTAGGAGTCAGCTCCCAGACATCATTAATTCTGAATTGTCTGAGTTCTTCTTGCATAGCTTCAATCCAACTCTCATTGGATAAGGCTTCTTCTATGCTTTTGGGTTCTATTTCAGAAATAAGAGCCACAACACTAGACTCTTCTCGCCTTTTGGATCTTGTGCGAATTCCTTCATTGATGTCGCCAATAATAAGATCTTTGGGATGACTGGACTTATGTTTCTAGTTTCTGGTTAATTTATCAGATTGATGGTCACTTCCTTCACTTGAATCTTCAACAGTCACTTGTTGCTGGTCCTTCAAAGTCTGAGCTGCTTCTTGTGATTTAGACTTTGTAGAGTCTGGAGTAGGTTCAGTCTCTTCAAGATGAGTCTGAATAGATTCATTATGAATAGAGTCTTGGAATTTGACATTCATTGATTCTTCCACAGTTTGAGTCTTCTTCTTGTAGACTCTGTACGCTTTGTTTGTGGTTGAATATCCAAGAAAGATACCTTCATCTGACTTTTCTTCAAACTTACCAATTCGATCATTTGCATTTTTCAGTATGAAACGTTTGCATCCAAATACATGAAAATATGAAACAATAGGCTTCTTTTCTTTGAATAGTTCACAGGGGGGTTTTTTTAGAATAGGCCTTAGAAAAACTCTATTGATAATATAACATGATGTTGAAACTGCTTCAGCCCAAAATCGTAAAGAGATATTGCTTTCAATTAAAAGAGTTCTAGCCATTTCTTGAAGAGATCTATTCTTCCTTTCCACAACTCCGTTTTGCTCTGGAGTATATGGAAAGGATAACAAATGCTAAAAACCAGATTCATCACAAAATTTCGTAAAATCTTGATTTTCAAATTCACCTCCATGGTTTGTTTTTATACTTGAAATAACATACCCCTTTTCATTTTGAACCTTCTTAGCAAATTTTTCAAAATAAGAGAAAGTTTCAGACTTACTTGCCAAGAAATATACCCAAGTAAATCGTGAGTAGTCATCCACAATTACTAGGCAATATTTCTTACCTCCAATGCTCTGCGTTCTTGTTGGTCCGAAGAGATCCATATGCAAGAGCCGCAGTACACGGTTAGTGGAAACTTGATTTATTGGTTTAAATGAATTTCTTACCTGTTTTCCCAATATACATGGTGTACATAGATCAGACTTTTGGTATGATAAATTGGGTAGATCACAAACAAGCTTATTTGCTGAGATTTTGGCTATCCGCTTCATGTTAATATACCCAAGCTTTTTGTGCCATAAGCTCGCTTCGTCTTGGATTGAGATTAGACATTGCGATTCATCTGGTTAACGTCCAAGAGGTAGATATTTCCATGTCTTCGACCCATGAATGACTGAGTAGAGTCTTTACTGGTTCCTGAACAAGAACCCTCTTGAAAGTTGATTCTAAACCGGCATCACACAGCTGACTAACACTGAGCACATTATAGTTGAGCCCTTCAACTAAAGAAACATTGCTTATTGTAAGGTTCCCAATCTTTACAGTTCCAAATCCCACTATTTTTCCTTTGCTTTTTCCTCCAAGTGAGACTTTTCCACCATTCACTTGAACAAGCTTTATGAAGCAATTTGAATCTCCTGTCATGTGTCTCAAGCATCCACTATCCGGGTACCATTTCACATTTTTCTTGATAGTGACATGCATTTAAAAAGAGACTCAAGCTTTCTTTGGTACCCATATTTTCTTGGGTCCTTTTGAGTTAGTCTGATATGCGGTTTTTGCCCAAACTTTATTGACAAGTCTCCAAACCATAGGACATTCTTTCTCAAAATGATCTGCACTATTGCATTTTGAACATCTAAGAGCATTGCGACCTACAGGTTTTACAAAGGTCCTTTCAAAATGATTTTTGTAAGCATTTCTTGTGGGTCTTTGTTTGATTCTTTCTTTAACTTTAGGAAAATTGATTAAAGGAATGGTTTCAGCAGTCATTCCCAAACCAGATTTATTGAAGTAAGGTCTTTGAACAGAAAGTATTTTTTCTAGTTTTTCAGATCCTAGAGTAAATCTTTTGGAAATATTTGAGATATCATTTTTTAAGAATGCATTTTCTTTTAAAAGATTATCTTTACTTTCTTTGAGAGAAGAAACATTCTGGTCTAAGCATTTCACTTTTTCTTCCAAAACATTTTCTTGTTGTTTTAGAGCAGAATTTTCCTTTTTTAGTTCGGAAATTCTTTTAAGAGAAGTCTTAAGACTAAAACACAGTTCATCAATGTATTTTGAAACTTTAATAGGAATTTTAAAGTTACTTACCTCGAATTCACGTTCTGAATCTGAATCTGTTTCGGAGTTTGATTCTGAATCCGATTGTGCCATTAGACATATGTTGGCATAATCATCATCACTATCTTCGCACTCCGTATCACTCCAGGTTTCAGCTTTGAGAGCCTTTCGATACTTTTCAGTTTTTCCTTTCTTCTTCCTCAGAAGAGGACAGTTGGGTCTGATGGGTCCCTTTTTCTTACATTCAAAGCAGACTATATCTTTGTTTGATTCATCATCTTCAGCAGACTTGGTCTGTTGCTTTTGAAAACTTTGTTTCTTTGAATTGAATCTTCTTCCTTTTCTCTTCAGCTTTCTGAATCTTCTTATCATGAGAGCAAGTTCTTCATCATCCATGTCGTCTTCAGAATCTGTTACATAAGAATTATCATTAGATTTTAATGCAATGGATTTCTTACCTTTAGGATCTTCGTCTTCATTGATTCGTTTCACTTCATAAGATTGAAGAGTCCCAACCAACTCATCGACAGACAGTGGCATGATTCTTTGGGTCTCTCTGATTGAGGTCTTTATGTGATTCCAATCCTTGGAGAGTCCACGCAGTAGCTTGTTTACTTTCATGGGATCAGAAATTGGTTGACCTTGATTTTCAAGACCATTCACGATTTCTGTAAAACGACTAAACATGTCAGTTATAGATTCTCTTGATTTCATTATGAAGGCTTCGTATTGACCGAGAAGAATGTTGATTCTAGTCTCTTTCACTCGATCGGTTCCTTCGTAAGTAATGTGTAATCTATCCCAGACTTCTTTGGCTGTATCACAAGAAGATATTCTGTTATATTCAGTAGGTGATAAAGCACAATATAAAGAATATATTGCTTTTGCATCAAGAGCTTGTCTCTTGATTATCTCTTTCTGAGTCATTTCGCTAGACTCAACAGTGTCTTTTCCTCTTCCTGAGACAGTTGCAGCTTTAGGAATGATTCCTTTTTCTACAACGTCCCATTCCAGAGGATCTTTTGATCTTAGGAACGCCTTCATCTTGTTTTTCCATATGTTGTAGTCATTTCCATCAAAGTAAGGTGGTCTGGTATTGCTTTGCCCTTCTACCAGCCTTGGAGCCAACATACTAGCCATGGATCTTTAACTTTGAATTAAAACACTTCAAACAAAGTGAGTACACGAGCTCTGATATCAATTGAGATAGCTAGTATAAGCACCTAGAGGGGGGTGAATAGGTGCACAAACAATTTATCGAGATACGGAAGCGATTCTAGGCAAACGATAGAAAGGAAGTTCCCTAT